>NC_051175.1:63055825-63655825 GCF_013339725.1 Rhipicephalus microplus
GACGTCGATGATGAATGCGATCCTATTTTCGCAAATTGGCGCTCTTCCTCCTTCTAAGCTCGCCTCGGCTTTGAGCCGTAATAGCGCCCTCATCGATTTTCATGCGCTGCTCTTCGCGTCCACAACGTTTTGTTTCGCCATCATTTTGTCTCGTTTCTTTTTTATTTCCCCCTGCCGTCTGGTCACGTGACCTTCGTGATTATGCAAATAATACAGCTACCATTTTAATACCACTGCTATTGCTACTTCTGCTATTACTGCTACTGTTACTACCACCACCATTACTACTACTACTACTACTACTACTACTACTACTACTACTGCTGCTGCTGCTGCTGCTGCTACTACGACTACTACTACTACTACTACTACTAAAGGGTAAAATGAGACAAAATTTGAAAATAGGGAGCATTTATTTTTATTTCACTCCTTGCCATTAAACATTCATACAGAAACTTTCATTTGTTTCAAGGTATGTGATACATAAATATTACAATGTCGCCACCATTCATAAGATTATTTTGAAAATGAAGAAAAATGCTCCAGGTGTCTCATTTTGCCCCAACCTGCGAGGCAAAGTGAAATGAAAGACTTGAAATTAACTCCGTCAGCCCTCACGGAGAGCCCAGTTTTTGCACACTACGCATTGAATCATGCTAGAACTCGGCGCTGTGTTGCTCCGAAACTACCTTCAGATCACACACCGCGAGTCTTTCTTTGTGCTAAAGTTGTGTTTTGCTGAACAGTTGCACCTCAATGGATTATTTAGCAAGTGGAGGCTAGATGTGTTCTGACGTATCTTCTTCGCTTCTTCTTGCCATTTTACTACTACTACTACTTCGGCTACTACTACTACTACTACTACTACTACTACTACTACTACTACTACTACTACTACTACTACTACTACTACTACTACTACTGCTGCTGCTGCTGCTGCTGCTGCTGCTGCTGCTGCTGCTGCTACTGCTGCTGTTGCTGCAACGACGACGACGACGGCACAGGGTACACTGAGAGTGCTTCGCATTTAAAAGAATTTTTTTCTGTACACGCTCCACCCATGCACTGCAGCATGCCTGTCATTCATCTGTCCAACAGAACATTAATGATTGGCAATATCGGTTCTAACCATAAGCATATTTGGGCTGGTAATGGAAATACTACGCACAATATAAATTAAAAGTCCGTCGTCCCTTAGCAAAATGTCACGTTTCGCAGAATAGTAAAGTCGGAATTTTTTATGACGTTTGTCAAGTACTAAAAGTTTTAGACCGAAAACTAGTGAAGTGAACACAAGCCTGTGCGGTTAAGGAGTATGCTGTCGCACGTATTAGTGGATTGTCTCAGATAAGTATAAAAACAGCAAATGCGGTGCCACGAGCGAAACGTGGCAAAAACGAGATGCGAAGTGAGTGCATTGGACCCACCGGTCAGGCAGACTGGAACCAAAAATTAACCAGTGAAACCGACGCGCGATACATCTATACTGAACTGCAGTAAGCATATCATCTTCAACGCTTGCTGGCGCTGACCTCAAGTCCAAGCGAGCCGAGGCTACCGAGGCCACGCGTCGGAGCGTTCAAGTTGCTGACAGCTGTACAGTGTCCGCTAATTGAAACGCGACAGTCGGCGGGTATGGATCATGGCGCTTTCTAAGGCCATTGTCAAGCACAAATGACACCGATATCACTCAAGTATCTAATAGAAAAAAAAGCATTGCTTCCGAATGACAACATGTGACTCTATAGGTGGAAAACTGGCGTTTACTAATGGCCCGAAAAAGCAGCTGTAGTCATTCAGACTGACTATGCATTGTTTGATTTGCTGAGTGCTGTATGTACGTACATACGCAACTCCACATCTCTTTGTCTACTTCGTCCTGAGCGGTTGCCCACCATGCATGGTAGCTTGGAAGCTGTTACGCTGCTGAGCTCGAGGGCATTGGTTCGATTACCCGTCATGAATGCCGGGGCTAGACGGGGGCTAAACGTGCAGAATACTCATGTGTTTACGTTTAGGATCACGTTAACTAATAACGCGAGGTTGTTAAACAGGAGTAAATGCGAACGTCCCCATTACACCCCAAAAAGATCCAGCAAAAAGGGAGTCTTTTTGTTCAACAATTAATTATTTTCATCTGGCTTGCTTGCGTTTCCTTGCTGTAAAACTGTGCGCTCACCACTTCGCTATCAAGAACACTTGTAACGCGCATGTCCCTCGTCACATAGAAGTTACAGGTGCGTGGCGGTCATGCAAGGCAAGGCACTCAAGATCCTGAGTGTCGACAGGATATCGCCTTGAGGGAGGGAGAAGCGCCAACGTGTGTTACATAGTGGATGGTTGAGCAGGAGGGCGCTGCATAGTGTATAGCTTAGGTGGGTGCAAGCTCAGATGAGGTACTGCGTGCAAACGGCTGAAAAAACGGGACTAAATAGAAGGGACAAACAACACAACGCAACCACTGCGGCACCTCTGTTCACTCCCGTTTTCGCGCTTTTTCTACGCAAATCATGCACAAACCGGTAATTCAAGGAACATTTTTGTTGGTGCGGCTTGAGAGAGAGCAAGTCCCCCTTTTGCCCCCCCCCCCCCCCTTGCCGAAGTCCGTGCTCGAGATAGATGGCTATTTTGTTGTGGGACAAAACGACACCCTTTACAGACGCTTTTTTTTTTTAGTATGCTGTATGCCACATAGTCACATGGCACGTTTAGGGGGTTTCACGTGCCAAAGGATCGCAGTAAAATTAGCTGCAGCAAATTTTACTGCGATCCTTAGAAGTCGCCTTCTCTTAGATAGCCCCAACTCAGTGCCTCTTTACCTGAAGAAAGACCTAATGAATGAAGAAAATATACACTCTAAATAAAGAGCTGCATTATGGTATGAAAGGGCAATGTTTGCATTCACAAAAACTGGCGCCTTGGTTTTTCATCTTCTTTTTTCCGTATCGTACGACCATTCAGTAAATTGTTTCGCCTTCATGGACTGCCAGCTTCTTAAGTTGTTCACCGTACAGGGAACTCGTGTTTCGGCATAGTGCAACACTTTGGACTTGAAAGTCATGTGAAGTCACAGACAGATGCATGGATGGACGCATGAACGGACGCAGGGGCGGATGCATGGACGAACGCAGGAACGGACGCACGAACAGACGCACGCACGGACGGGTGGATGGACGCATAGATGGTCACTCAGACGGACGCATGGATGAACGGAAGCAAGAACGAATGGACGGACGAATTCTTCGCCCCACTCTCCATCATTCACTCCGTGGATATGCTGCCATTTTTTATCTATACAATCCCAGTTTCAGTTCCCTACGACATAACATACGATATGACAGTGCCCTACGGTATAACATACCTACGATCAGTTCCCTACGATATAACAAAGAGTGTTTCAGCTGCGCTTACGTCGTCGGATATTTGTTGGCCTTACGGCTGCCTTCATTTTTTGTGTTTGTGTGGGTGAGTAGGGCTGTTTGCCCAATTCCTGTGACGCATATTCGTTTGTGATTGACCACGATTGCATGACACGCCGTGACTACCTGGCACGCCGTAACGAAATGAGATTTCGACGTCGCACAGCCCCCCCCCCCCCCACATCCCCTCCCTTTTTTTTTCCAGTGGCAATGTTCTTCCTCCCCTATACGACGCAGTCCTCTCTTTTGCCGTTTATGATATACCGTGACTTCATGACATACTGTGACTATACAACTGACATGCCCACATACCTAGACTCCAAAGTGCTTCACCTCTAAAATAGTGAGAAATCAAGAAGCAAACGAGAAATAGAGAGATAAAGGAAGAAGAAAATTTTAAGAAGAAAAGTAGAAGCGAGAAATATTAAGTAATAGGTAAAGCGAGGTGATGCAATAAATAGAAATAGAGAGAGCAAAAGGACAACAATAATCAGATAAAGAGAATAAAAAAGGAAACCGAAAAAAAAAACAAAAAAGGCTGCCCAGCTCTGCAGTTCGTACAGCCCTGACACAACTAGTGTGATGGTGACTCAGATTTTTTTTTTTTATGAGCACTTAAGGCCGAAATGTAGGTCTGTTGTTTTAACTATACCATTGCCATCCAACACCGAGCATCTTCGCAGCATTATTTCTGAATACATCAGATGTGCAGTGCATTACATGGTCTCCTCAATCTGCTCACGAACGTATGACCACGTGCTGAGTACCGGTTTGCCGGCCGTACGAGCATACCTTGTTGAGACAGGCTTTGCCGTTTGTTTTTATTTATAGCTTCTATGCATAACGCGTGGCCAATTCTTTGTTTCACATAAGGAGTCTTCACTTATTTCAAGCATCGACGTGATGAAACGGCTCGGGTGTTTCAGGTGAAAACTGAAAGGACTTACTTTGAAGAAAATGCATTACATTTGTATAGGTACAGATAGTTCACTAAAAACCACTAAATGTTCGCATTTTATACTCGAGCAACTAAGTGCCTCGGTACCTACTTCACAGCCTTAAACCAAGAAAGCTTTCCCGTGCAACAGGTTTCGTTTGCGGTTAGATGTAACTCAAGCTCACTCCGGTTAACGGAACGTTGTCGTTAGTCAGATTAGCGTGTACAGGCATTTGCAGGGTACCCCTTAGAGGGAGGTGAAAGTTCTTAGCGGCACCATTCTCTCTGTTATGCCAATGTGTGGTGCTGACTTGGCACCCGTTGATCACTGTGTAATCATATCACTGTGTGGGGGCTCACTTTGCACCCTCCCCACGTTTTAGGTGACTAAGGGGTGCCCCCCCCCCTTTTTTCTCCCCCACCCCTGGGCTCATTCCTACGTTGGCGCGCACGTGCAGTTAACTTTCAGTCTCCCCGTGTGGCTGTTTATACCCCTACCTAACCGCTTTTATTCATTCGTTTAAATCGAACTGCAATACAACACGATTAGACCGTCGTTTTTTTTTTAATTTCAAGTACGGATGCATTACAAGCACAAGTGGACCACAAGTGTCTAAAAAATTCCTTTCTTCATCGTCCGCTTATAAGCGTGACAGTTGTTTCTTTACCCGTACTCCAACATCATGAAGGTTGTGGCACTTGTCCGTGCATCCATGACGGCAAAATCGTGCCCTCTTATTATCGCGAAAGGTGAAACTGTTTTTCGTCCGCTTATATCCGGAATTTGGTTTATCCGTGTAGCAGCACCACGGAGGCCACCGTCGCAGGAGGCACAGCAGGCGTCGTCGTAACAGCAGCAGCATCGGTGTGAACACCAGGAGGAGGAGGGTCCCCGGAGGCCCGGCGCCGGCCACATGAACCACCCGCCTGGACGCCCGCCGCCCCGCCTCGGAGAAAAGGTCAAGCACATCATCGCCGCCAGGATGCTCTGCTGTGGACGCAAAAAGGTGCGCCGCGTCTGACGCACGGTGTCGCTTCATTATCCTAATTGAGAACAAAATGAATTACAAAGACGGATTAATCTTCCTGCAAGGCTAGTCAAATGTAAAAAGAGATACAGTAGGCACAGTATCTGATGCATCAGCTTGAGTTTGTTCCTGCCGTTTATATCACTGCTACCGATCATTAGCACTTCAGCCAGTGCATGCGGAAGCCGACGCCCAGTAGCAAAATGGTCGTTTTCGTGCCGAGGCCTTTCTGATATTGAGAGAGAGAGAGAGGGAATTTATTTACAGAAAGGTAGATAGGTCGACCTGAGCTATAGCTTGCTCTGGCCTGCTACTCTACACTGGGGAAGGGTGACAGAGGAGTCAAAAAGTGATGAATGACGATGGTAAGGTAGAGAGATGATATGCTCTTATTAGGCTGGGTAACTCTACAGACGTGCTTCTACAGACGTCCAGTGGCTTCTAAGAAAGCGATGATGGCTCGTATAACCACATGTGTGCTACTGGCGTCAGGCCAAGGACCTAACACAACCTCATCGGTTAATGGTCGACTAATATATCAGCCAATCGAAGATATCAGTTGCTGACGTTCACTTGCATATGCTGGACAGTCGCAAAATATATGTTCGATCGTTTCTGGCAACCGACAGTGACCACAATTGCGACCTGTGTCATTACAGCCAATCAAGTGGGTGTAGCGTCTCGTGTAAGCCACACCGAGGCGAATGCGGTGGATAATGCATGAGATGATAGTGAATTAAACTTGGATGCAGCCTAAGTGGAGAACTAGAGAACGACGTATTTGTTAAGGGTCATGTGCGAAATAATGTCCACGTGACAGACGCCATTTAAAACGTATGGGCACTGAACAATCTTTGCCGTCGAGAGTAGTCCTTTTTCAGCGAAATGAGCATGCGAAGGCGTTACGCGAAGAGAGACATAAAGGTTGAACCTATTTGGTTTGACCGTGTGGCACCGTGCGAATTGCGTTAAATCGCAAGGCATTATTACTTTAAATATATACTCTGGGTGCCTCGGCAGTCATCTTGAAAATGTTCATATACAGGTTTTGTTATGGTATCGAAGCGGGCGCACCTTTGAATCTGACATATCCCAACCTATGGAATCCATAATGAACATAAGACTAGCAAGCAAGCTGAATTTCGTTAAGCTGTCAGTAAGTCATTAGTCGATTGAAATATTTTTTCTGAAAAAAATGTTTGTCTCTCGAACTAATCCAGCTTGGGAAATGCCACAGGGAATTAAGCAAAATAGGCTCATCAAAGAGCAGCTTCGTGCATTCAGTTATTTCTACTGTATAGCATGGAAGTGGTGGAAGCTTCAAAAAGATGACAGCGAATCAGGGGACACGTCAAATTACTGGGGGTTGTTGGATGAAATGTGCGTTATCTGTTTAGCATTCATGAAAACTCAAGGAGTGTGCGGTGGGAGTAAGATGCGGAAAGACCTAAATGTACATTTATATAAACAAGACACTAGAGGGAAAAGGTAGACAGTGCTGCGCTGGTCCCGTCTTTTGTGTTTCTTTCTTTCTTTTTGTATTTCTTTCTTTTGTGTTTCGTCTACAGGCATAGTTTTAGGCTTTCCATGTCTTATTCAGAACCTGTCGAAACAAAAGAATGTGTAATGCATGATTATGAAAAAATAGAGGCGGGAAGTCACTGATTCTAGTGATATATAGCTCCAAGCGTCACCTGGCACTACAGGTTCATTATATGTGGATGCTGTGGAAGAGAAATCGGAAAAATGGCCGCTGAACTGCCGAACCTAGATGGAGGCTAGTTCAAAGATCGTTGGATGTCTCATCAATACGATTGGTCGTGATTGCTTTTATATGGTTAAACTGCTTTGACGCTCGCATGGAAGCGAAGCTACGAGAAATGCAGCAAAGCACGATGGAAGGTTACGCAGGATGATGAAATTAAGAGATTCACCACAGTAATGCAGAATCAGCTTGTGTGAGACACGGAAACTTGATATTACCGAGGGGGACTGTCTTATAGGAGTGGACACAGGGGTCATTCAGGAGTCTAGGATTAGACACAGTGATTACGGTGATAATGATGATGCGTCGGAAGCGTGTCTTCCCACTCGCTCGTACAATTTCCTTCAAGCCATACATTGTCATCGTGTGGCACACGTTAAAGAACACCACACGGTTAAAACTGTAGCCCTCCCCCTCGGCGTTCCTTATAATCATATCAAGGTTTTGGCACGTGAAACACCAGTCAATGAATCGATTGTTAATGATGTGTCGCAGGAGAACCACGAGGGTGACCTGGTGGTGTGCGTCGAAGGCGGCAGCGAGACGTGGGGTCCCCGGGTGGGGGCGGTCAGACCCCGGCTGGCGCCGGGAGCCCCAGCTCCCGAGATGGTTTTGCAGGGGGACTTCCGAAAAGTAAGTTACTGGCGAATTCGCCATTTTTTTTAAAGCTTGTTGCTGAAATACTGAAGCCACGACAGTTCACTCACGTGTAGGTACAGCGAGGATCGTAACGTGACACGGTATACGTAACCCCACATAGATGCAATTTTCACATGAAGGAAAGTGCCCCTCCGAACATGGCCGCTTTCGCTAAAGGTAGGGTTACTGTATATGCTACCATGGGGTAGGCAGAGCTGTGCATCTGTTTTTAAACGCCACTGGCAACCGCTGAACGGCGAAAACACTGACGTCTGAGCCAATTTTTGTATTTGGTGACAACGTCTCTGCACCGAGCTGAATTGACAACAGCCATCAATCACCAGACAAGTTCATCGCTGGCCGATGACACGCCAAGCTTGTCGCATGCGAAAGCACAGTGCAGTTTTTCCTCATGTAGCAGTGGTTGCTAGCAAGGCAAGCTGATAAGCTGGTGGACTCACGCGCAACCCTGCTCCCTAAGCATATCATATACAGTCACCCCTGCTGCAACGTTACCGCAGCGCCACATGTAAAAACGTGTTTTTGCCAAATAAGGCATAGGTGGCGCCACAGTATGGTTCTGTTGAATGGAAATGTTAAGTGCCGTCACCGTAGGACGACGAAATTTATGTACTAAACGTTAACTTAAAAAGCCCGCGGCGGAGTCTTCTGAGAAGTACGTTAACAATGAACTTAAAAAGCCAAACGCTTCTGCCTCACGAGCCGAAAAATCCGAAGTGTGACACCCATAGTCCAGGCACTGTCAGTCACGTGATAGTGGTGCCGTATGGGTCATGGAAAATGTTCTCAATGGCGCAGGCTTAAAGAAAAAAAAAGTTTTGTCTTGCTTCTACTATAGTGAATGGGAGGTAACGTTGATAATTGCCTGTACTACCTGTAATCACTCGCATAACTCTCGCACTTTTTTGGCCGGAGAACCGATGCAAAGTTGGGGGGTGCGAGAATTACGCGGGAAAACTCACGAAAACGTACAGAGCGAAAAAGAAAACAAATTGGCCGCAAATCGGGATTCTCACACCACCAACTAACAGCAAGCTTTGAAGAAGTACTAACTATAACTTACTTCAACAATAAAAGCACTGGTTCAACACAAGGAGAGATTTATTTAAGACACAAAAAGTGCAAGCTAACAGTCGAGAATTAGAATGCCATACGCAAAGGTTGTGGGCGTTACGGGCGTAGCGGTAGCGTTTGTCACTCAACTGGAGCCCTCAAACGGTAAGCGTAGGACGTTCAGTATTTGCTGATGGCTATTTAACAGAATCGTCGGCAGTTTCTCTTTGAAGAAATAAAGTTTACCATAAATCCTAGTCCTTAGGCACATGGCAGTCCCAACGCGTATTGGTGGCTTTCAGCCACCGTCACCAGTAGCGATCACATAACTCGTCGACTACGAAGGGCCTACCAGCGGCCCTGTTGCCGTTGTTTAGCGCATGATCTACACAGCTGCTTGAAAGCAGCTGTGTAGTTTCAGTATCGCCCCATAACGTGACGAGATTACCGACACAACATTAAAAACACGCCGCGACGCGCACGTATACCACTTTGGCTTTGCTTGGATCGGATTGAATCTCCGTGCAATAATAGTACGATTGATGCTTAAGAGATGGCGTCAGATGCTGCGCGCTATCATCATCAATGGCTGGAGTGAGCAGACGACATTATTTCGGCAATTTTTAGGGGTGCGATAATTACTTGAGGAAAAAAAAAAGAAATCGTATTTTTGTTGGGCGATTTGGAGGGTGCGAGAATTATGCGAGTGCGAGGATTACGCGAGTAATTTCGGTATAGCACAAAATATCTTGCACTAATGTCTTTCTTGTATAGGCGTTCGCGTAATTCTAAATCCTGAGCTAATTGCCGCTCCACTACCGAGCGGCAGTGCCGCTCCACTCCACTGCGGCAGGAGAGAGTGGATGACTGTCGAAAGAGCGAAGCTGATGCCCACCTTCGACAGGCTCATTCTCACCCATATTTGATCGCCTCTCATTTGTTCACCCTTTTTACCAAGTCACGCCCTCTCCCATCTTGACGCTGCGCAGCCACTCCTTTCCTACCAAATCCCCCTCTCTCCACGCGTGAGACCTTTCGGTCAGCGCTACGCCAACGGACGACGAAGCCTCGACCAAAAAGAGCTTCACAATTAAAAAAATATTCGTTTTGTGAAGAAAATTGAAGGACACTTTGTAAATTAAACAGTTTGTTCGGCGAAAGCTTGTGGCCGTTCAACCGACTATGTCATTACGTTTTTTTTTCATCGTTTTTAACTATTTTGTTGCATTGTTGTTGCTGTTCTCTTATTGTTTTGTTTTTTATTTTAATTTTGTGGCCGCTGTGCCATCCTGTGATTGGTGATAGAATGCGAAGGAAAGAGGCCACAGCTGACGCCGTTTTATGGGGCACGGGCGCACGTCGCTCACCGCGAGTATGGAACACCGAAGGCTTTCGCCTCAATATCGGACGCAGTGAACCTGATCTATAGCGACGTGCGGGAGGGACTCGATTACACCGATCCGCGGTGCTCGTTCACAGGTGAGCGGCATCTCCAGCGAGGTGTTCCGCCAGATCGAGGCCGTGGAGAGGGAGTACGACGCCACCACGGCGGCCCACCTGGAGGCCGTGCAGAAGCGCGGCGAGATGGTGGTGCGCGTGCTCGACCCGCGCTGCCTGGGCCGCGCTGGGGCGCAGGCGGCGCGGCGCTACGCGCAGGGCGGCACTGCCTTCGTCGAGATCGTCAAGCGGCCCGGACAGACGCTCGGACTCTACATCCGGGAGGGAGATGGTGTGCGTACGCAGGAAGGGGTCAGTGTACTGTTTGATACACGACATACACTATCGCTAATGGGTGTGTGCTAAACCTCGTGGTAGACGGCTATGTGGAAGTTAGTGACTTTGCGTCTAGTTCTAATTAGGACAATTTTGTAGGGGTGTTCGTCTCTTGCGCCACGCTGGAGAGGGCACGCTTGAAGGAGTCAGCGTATTGTGTAAATGCATTTACAATGCCACCTATCGATGTGTTCCGATTTTTGCCGTAGGCAGCTAAGTGCAGAGCTGAATCGATAGCGGTGATGTCATGTCTTATTATTATTCTCACTTATATATTCCGTGTACGTCTCTCGCAATGTTCTGGCAAGCGCTCACAAGAGTAAGTTACTTTACCATGCCATCATCATCATCATCATCAGCCTGACTACGTCCACTGCAGGACAAAGGCCTCTCCCATGTTCCGCCAGTTAACCCGGTCCTGTGCTTGCTGTTGCCAATTTATACCCGCAAACTTCTTAATCTCATCTGCCCACCTAACATTCTGTCTCCCCCTAACCCGCTTACCTTCTCTGGGAATCCAGTTAGTTACCCTTAATGACCAGCGGTTATCTAGTCTACGCGCTACATGCCCGGTCCAAGTCCATTTGCTCTTCTTGATTTCAGCTATGGTATCCTTCACCCCCGTTTGTTCCCTAATCCACTCTGGTCTCTTCTTGTCTCTTAAGGTTACACCTACCATTTTTTTTTTCATTGCTCGCTGCGTCATCCTCAATTTAAGCTGAACCCTCTTTGTAAGTCTCCAGGTTTCTGCTCCATAGGTAAGTGCCGGCAAGATACAGCTATTATATACCTTCCTCTTGAGGGATCGCGGCAATCTACCTGTCATAATTTGAGAGTGATTGCGGAGTTAGACAAGGAGAGCAGAAAGGTGGGTCTCAAAGTTAATCTGCAGAAAACGAAAGTAATGTAGAACAACTTCGGAAAAGAGCAGCGCTTCGAGATAGGTAATAGTGCACTTCAAGCTGTAAAAGACTATGTCTACTTAGGGCAGGTAATAACCGCGGAGCCAAACCACGAGATTGACGTAACTAGAAGAATAAGAATTAGGTGGAACACATTTGGCAAGCACTCTCAAATTATGATTTTACCTTGTGATATGTAGTGATAACAATAAATTAAGTAGTGACGAAATAAGTAGCAATAAGTGATACATTAAGTAGTAATAAGTAGCGACGGCGGTGAAAGGAAAGCGCAACCGGCAAAAATGAAACTGTCGTCGTTGGGTATATTTCACTATCCACCATATATGGCTGAATAGACAGCAGCGATTTGACGCTTTATTCTAAAATGACTATTATTTCAGCTGTTCATTTCTTGCATCATCCTGAAGATCGCTCACCGAAAGAGTGTACTGCGTAAAATACAAAATGTTACCAGTGGGTTTGCTAAAGCTAACTGCCGAGGGCTAAATAAACAACTTAAAGGACAGCTAAATTGACTTTGGTGATTTTACGTTCTATTCTAATAAAATGAATTTTTTTCAGGTGTATCTTTTGCCTCGTCCTAAATAGCAAACACAGGATGGGGCTAGTGGACTGCATAATAGTATGTATTACGTCACCAATGGCTATACCAATACTTACCATAGACGGCTATAAATAGATACTAGGTTAGTAGCGGTGATCTTACGTCTTATTTTAATAAAGACGATTCTGCCAGGTGTGCATCTCTTGCATCGTTCTGGAGAGCGCACATGGGAAGGGGGTCGGTGTACTGCGTGATAGTATTTGTAATGGTATTTTCAATGTCACTGATTAGCGCATTCCAACGTTCACTGTATATGTCTAAACCGACAGCGGCAATTCTACGTCTCATTCATCACCCGATTCCGCTCAGGTATTCATCTCTCGCATCGCACTGGAGAGTGCGGTGTACCACTCGGGCCTGCTACGTGTGGGCGACGAGATACTGGCCGTGAACCTGGTGGACGTGCGCAACATGAGCCTGGACGACGTGGTGATCATCATGTCCATACCTCGTCGACTGGTGCTCGCCGTGCGCTCCAAGGGCGCCGGCGGTCCCGGAGGGCGCTCGGGGGCGCTGCCACCCGTACCGCCCATGGCAGCCGAGAGGCAGCGGCCGCCCGTGGTCATCGTCAAGAGGGGCGTCCAGGTACATTTGCACTATACCACCGAGGTAGACAAGGTGACAGGATTCTTTGCGTTACCTTCCGAGAACACGGGACTATAGTTCGTACTAAGGAATGGCACGATGAAAACGAGAGACGGAAGGAAGCCGTCACCGTCTGTCGAGCTCACCGTGTGTGCACATAAGAATTCATTTTCTTGGAAGGTTTTCACACGCATATGGTTACCCCACCCCAACGTTGGGCGCTACTGCGATCTCGTATCTATAGAGTATATGAACTGTATGAACTATTGAAATACGAAAAAAACGCGTATCATCAAGCAAGAAAAATTAAGGAGGTAATGCAATTTTTTCTTCCTGGATGGTACGCATCTTTTTGCATTTCAGTAAGCATGTACCAACTAGCCCGCAGCTATGTGGTCAAGCCCCAATCCATTTCTGCACGAGGCATGCCTACCATGTCGCCGACCGACGTCTTTGGTGATTTAAGGACCAGTGGTCAACTTTACTATCGACGACCAGTATGAATACAGTTCACTGCAGGGTTGGTGCCGATAAAGAGAATAATTGGTCCGTGTGTCAGCTTCACCGCAATGCATAGTTGCTATCAGTATTTGGAAGACAGACGCGCACTTCTGCTAACTACAGGTCGCATATACAGTAACTCTTCTCGCATCACCAGCACCGCGTCGATGTATACCAAACGCGGCCGAATCGGATTGCAATACCGACTTAACCCGGGACACGTATCCATTTCATCTGAACGATGTTCTTTGCATCCACGCCTCAGGAAGCCGAGGACGACCTTCAGAGCGAGAATGGCATGGGCGGCGGCCTGATGGAGAACCCGTACTACAGCAGCACGGTGCCGGTGCGGAGGCAACCGCAGCCCCCGCACCGCTACCCAAAGACACTCGAGAGCCTGGCGGAACAGGTGCACGCCTTCCGGGACAGCCCGCACATGGAGCGCTCATCGGTGGCCAGGAACAGGTGAGCCACTTGCGCTGGTGGTGTCGCTACAGACACCGTTTTCTAATCTATCTCGCTACTGAAGTACTTATTTACCCGCCACGGTGGTCTAGTACGCGCCATCACACCAACATATTTAGTCGTGGCCCGTGCAACCAGCGTTATTATTCCCCATTTGGGCCAAGATTGGCGCATTGCCAGGCGATTAGTCGTCTTTTTGCCACCACATTCCATTAATAATAATAACTATTGGTGTCTCGCGTCCCAAAACCACAATATGATTATGATGATGGTCGTAGTGGAGAACCCTGGAAGTTTCAACCACCCCAGTTTGTTTAACACACACCTAAATCTTTATACACGGGCATCAAACATCTACGGGCTTCCCGTTGAGCCATCGAATAAGAAATCCGTACATGAACTACACTTACACAAAGTTGAAAGTTTTAAACGCGAAACAGTTACCACGTTACTCCGCTATGCCACTGCCAGTGCAGCCGCCGCGTGCTCGGACCTCATCGCAATCTTGATCCGATTCGGTTTGTCTCGCGCGAAGCCGGCTAAAATGAAGCTGTTTCTCACAGGCCACGTGACGACACATTACGAGAACGTTCAACGTTTTATACCATCCACATCACTGGACGTCTGTGACGCAGGTACTGGGACGAACACGACCGAGGCATGTCGACGCGGCGGCTTCTGCGCACCGAGAGCGAGCAGCGGCTCATGCAGCCCGAGATGATGCAAGGCCCGCACGGGGGACGATATTACTCGCTCAGGCCCTCGGCTACGGGCGGTGGCATGGTTTCCCTGCACCACGCTGCGCAACACCATCACCAACAGCAGCAGCAGATGGCCCCTGGGGGCATCCTGCGGCGCAGGTCGCTCATGGAGAGCTGCTCGGACACCGAGGTACAGTCCGGCAGGAGACCGCCGTCGGCCATGGGAGCACCATTCATGGTGGCCCCGACGCACGGGGTACGTACGGAGCTCAGCAGCCCTTGCACTCTTCTCATGTCAAAACTCCTTTACTATGCTTATTTACAACTTCAGAATCAATACAAGCTCGGCCTTAGAACTGTGGTGCACCTACCATGAAACTGTGCAAGATAGTCATGACAGGTTTCACCTGTGTTTCACCCACAGTGTGGTTTCACTAGTAAAAAGTCTCACCAGTAAAAAAAAACACATACCATTTATTATGTTTTGTAGTGTTGTATTTTCATTTTATTTGATGTCATTTTTAAATTTAATTTTCATTTTATATCTGCAATAAGCAAAATTCGACGTTACTTGTGAGCTAAGAAAACCTGTTTTTTACTGTACAATTTTATCTAAAAAACGAAAAAAGAGAATGGTATTTACGTGCATATAAAAGTTACGGTAATTCAGGGAAAGCGATCACTAAACGGGACTGGCACTGCGTAAGTGTAACGTGCTCCGGCTAGGTTACAACTTCACGCGACTTTTGTAGCAATAGCAAAAGCATTAAAGTATACACTAAATCATTAGAACATGGCAAACACGATAAAAAGATCATCCTCATAATTGACGCAATCACCTTAACCTATCCTCATTGTTTGCTGTGAATTGTTATAAAGGCCTTTCTGTGAGCGGCAATAAGTTATACGAACCGCACTCAAACTTTATGCACTAAAGATACGTAGGGGGAAGCAATATCAGAGTTGGGGCTGGCTGGCATTCAACGATAAAATTTACTGGCGTGAAAACAATAAGCGAAATATTTCAGTACAGTGGTTGTAAGGGTGAGTTGGTAAGGCATCTGCTGTAGTGTGCACACTATTGCGCCAGTTGTAGAGCCAGAGAGTGAAAGACAGAGAAAGACGGATGGCTATCGGTTTTGAAATATCCTCCTTCCTTTCTATAAGTACTTTATTTATCGACGCTACGATCGTGCTGTACACCCAGAGAGAGAGAGAGAGAGAGAGAGAATAAAATGAGAGAAAGGCAGGGAGGTTCATCAGAAATTGGAGCATCCAGTTTGCTACCCTGCACTGAGGGAAGGAAGAATGCGGAAGAAAAATGGGAAATAAAGCGAAGAGCAAAATAGACACGCGAAAAAGAAAGAAAAAGTGAGCTGGGGTGCTATAGTCTAATCAATAGGCCACTACCACGCAAAAAAAGTTCAATAAGGCCTTCACTGATTTTCTGTGCGAAGACAGATCATGTCGCCTTTCAAGCGCTGATTGTTCTGACAAGGGTCTGTCGTCAAGGCGATCTAACACAGCAGCTAGGTGCCCTCTTTGCATGCTGTAACGAGGGCGATAACTGAGCGCGTACAGGTGCAACAGCAGAGACGGTGGATGAGTGACCAAAATGCCCGTCCACTCCTCTTGTATGTGGGCATAAAAACATTTAACATGGCCCTGTAACAATCGGTCCCGCATACATATTCACCACATTTCTTTCCGTGGGTTCGACGCAGCGAGCAATTGAAAGTAATATGACGGGTGTGATCTTACGAGGCAAGAGGAAAACAAGGTAGGTTAGAGGACCAGCAGATGTTAGGGATGTCTTAGTTGAAATGGTGCAAAAGAATTGGGCATGGGCCGGACACGTAGCACGTTGGGAAAATAGCCGCTGATCATTAAGAGTAACAGGCTTGATTCCAAGAAAAAAAGCAAGCGCGTGACAGTGAGGCCAAAAGTTGAGTGGGTTGATAGATGGATGAAAAAAAAAACTTTATTTTTCATCTGGCGTGTTTGTGGGCTGGGCTCTCGCCTAAGTGTCGGCTAGAAGATCTTGCCTCCTAGTGGCTTCCTCGGCCTACTGGATTGCCCATAGCTGATCATCCAGGGCTGAACTGAGCAGCAGAACCAGCCAACGCGGAGGCTGTCGGTGGAGGCCGCGCTCTCATTACTGTGTTTTAATCCCTGGCATTGCCATAGTATATCTTCTAAGGAAGCTCGTGCATGACAATCTTTGCATTGAGCGCGGTCGCGTAGATCTCTATATACACAGCATGTAGTAGCACTGGATTCCTATAGGATCTGGTTTGTAATTGTCGTCATTGGACAGACTGTACCCTGTTCAGTTTATGGTGAGGAGGAGGTAAACATGCCTCTATAATTTATAGTATATATTCATTGAATGTTGTCATTCGGTCCTCCCACTCCCTCATATTTGGAAATTCTGACGACGAATCAACATTTTTTGTAGCCCGGAAAGTGAGTCCTCGAGCAACGTTGTGTGCCACCTCGTTAGGGTTGATATCTCCTGCGGTGTCGGGAATGTGAGCTGGGAACCAGAGTATGCAAACGCATCTGTCGTCTCGGATGCTTTTGCCTGTTCTAAGAATACGCAGTGCTTCAGGAGAGATTCTGCCACTTGCAAAGTTTCGTATAGCTGCTTGTGAATCGCTGATTATATAACACACGTCAATTTTTGATATGGCCAAAGCTATAGTCATCTCTTCCGCCGTTTCAACGCGTCTCGTGCGTATTGCCAGACAGGTGCTACATTGCTTCTTGTGGTTAACTACTGCCACGACGAAGCAGATTTTGTGTTTGTAACGAGTGGCATCTACGAAGAGCGCTTCTTCATTGTTTCCGAAGCTCTTTGTCATCGTCTTGGCTCTGCTCAGCCTGCTACCTGCGTTGTGCTGAGATTAAGAGTTTTTCGGTGATAATATGGCTGTAGCAAGCACACGACCGGTTTGAATGGTGGAGAGTAGCAGAAGCTTTTGCCCTAAAGTGGCGTAGTTGGGCTGAGAATGATGATTAGGATGATGATGATGATGATGATGATGATGATGGTGGTGGCAACGACTGACCCTTGTGCAGCGTCTGAAAGTAACTACAGCAAAGCAGTCCTCTCTGGGCCTGATGCAAAACGTGCATTCATTTTTCCTTCCTGACCACAGCAACACCCTCGCACGCTGACAGGGCGCTCCAACTCGCTGCCTCGCGGCGTGGCACTCGGGGTGCTGGACCCGCGTCGGGCGCTGCGTCACGGTGTGCGATTCGAGCGCGCCACCTACGACTCACAAGAGGACAGCGACGGAGCACTGTCAGCGCCGGAACTGCCTTCGGGAAGGCCTCGCAGGCCCAAGGGTGAGAACTCCGCTGCCAGTGCAGCAGCAGCAGTGCCCCTAGCTGGGCTATAAGGGCTACGTGTACTCCGTTTCGTGCGCAACACGGAGGGCTGAGGAAAATATCAGCACTGAAGTTGTTATACAATGTTGCGTATAGTCGAGTGCAGCTTTCGTATAGGTCGTGGCATTACCACATTAAAGGGGATTTGCACAAGTTTGAACGTTTTGATTTAAGGGTGCTATTCTGGATACTAGGCTTCTGCCTTGTTGAGAAGTTTTGTAATGGCTGTATTTTAAGCCCGTCAGAGAGACCATCACAGCCCCCTGGGCTAATCAGAGTTGACCAGTGGCAGAATTTGACAATGTCACAGATAACATCTCAGGATAGTTGTTAACATAAGTTTATTGTTAATTGTCATGATATACACGACCAAAAAGTTGTGCATTACTTCCGGAAGAGTGTTTATATGCAGGCGTCATGGGGCCTGATGTAACACATTGCACAAGCCTTATTCTTTTATGCTTTGAGACAAGGCCCAACAATTGCTCTATAGTCGAATGCAACGTGAGAAAGCAGCAGAGGCCCAAGCTCTGATGACTCAAGCGCGGTAGCCGATTGTCTCTGCCGACTAAAGTAGTTTCGCTCTTGTACTTGGCGTTCTTTTCCGACAGTGGGGTCACCGACAGTGCGGATTATGACGTAAGTTTTGTGCACACGCTTATTCGTGTAGGCTTACGGGCATTCGCTTCTGAGGTGAATATTCCACTGTATTGGAAAGTTCTACCTAGGTATAAAGGCATCGCAGTTGTCAGCCCATAGAACGTATGGGACCCTACCAGGTGGAGTGTTTGTACTTGGTGTTAAAGGGGCTACTGGAACTTGGAAGTTCAGTTTACTCTGCCATAATAATCTCCTATTTACAGAGATGGTTCTGAGCAAGTGGGAGGCAAGGTAAATGCTGATTATACATCTCATGTTGATAATATTATCAATTTTCGCATGCCACACTTTCTGACATTGACGCTACATCGACGCTACCGCGACGTCGATCCACTGTGAATTCTGGTGACGTCATGTACCAGTACTGCTGGTCATGAAATCATATACATTCTAGATGGGTGCTTGTGCCTCCTCCAAGTGGCCACAGAACGAAGCGGCCGTGGAAACGTCATGATACCATGCGCGAGCGCGTCGCCAAAAGCCCATACTGCGTTGTGATATCAGGGTAGAGTAGGAACCGAAACTAGGTTCTAAATTCAACTGCAGTTACCTTTTTAGAGTGCACTCCCGCTTACCACTACTTGCAGGCTCTTGAAGAGTTGGCCTTTGAATGGAAGCAAAAAAAATCGTGTCAGTGCCTCTTGAAAGCCTGTCAATTGAAGAATGTCCTTAAAGAATATCCTTCTGCGAAGGGTTTTACTTTGCCTGCGTGTGTGTTTATGTGTGTTTGTGTGTGGGTGCGCTTAAGCGTGTGCGTCGGCGTGTGTGTGTATTTGTATGTTCGCTGCGTGTGCGCCAGTGCATGTTTGTGTGTGTGCGTGCACGCTTAACCACGTCCAGAGGTGATGCCTGTGGCTCATTTCCGTTCGTGCACCGATTTCTGCTGCAGCATCGGCGAGCGGCGGTCCGTTGGCGGGTCCCCTGATGAGCGGCGGGGGCACGTTGCCCGGCGTCTTCTCGTCGTCCGAGTACCGGGCCTGGATGCGCCGTGCGCCGTCCACCTCGGCACTGTACGAGCGCGTGGGGCGCCTCTCCTCCACGGCATCTTCGACGGGCCTCAGCGCCAGGGCCATGGTGCACCCGCAGCTGTCCTCTTCTTCGTCGGCCACGTCATCCCTGAGGCGGCCCCTGCCGCGGGTCGCCCACAGCGCCGAGAGTCTACTGGACTCTCTCAGACAGGTAAACCATGTGACCAAAGCACTCTTTGAAATGTACGTGGATGATGGAAAAAAGAAAACAGTCCCTTATGCATGCGGGTGGAGAAGAAGAAAAAATTGAAGCATATGCACGAGGTGAATGGTGACGAGTGGGGCAAAGCGGACGGACGCGCGGACGGACGCACAGAAGCCCGAATGGACCGATGGACACTTCGCCCCACTCATCATCATTGCGTGGATATGCTGGGTCACCCTTTTTATTGACATGCAATGCAATGGAACTGGCTACTGCGATGACACGGGACATACGACCCATGGCGTAAGGAGCTTCACCCCTAAAAAAAAAAACTCACAGGCATTCGACTAAGACGACTCGAAGGCTAAAGCCGTCTTCAGCTTCTTCTTCTAAGTCGATGTACTGACACCCCACCTCAGAAAAGTCTCTGCACTTCACCTGATTTTTAACTGCTTGCGGCATAGGTCGGCAAACTCACTGATTAGTCGACTCACTCAGACTCAGATCGAGCCGTGAGTCTCAGTCTAAGTGAGTCCGGGTAAGTAACAACTTGGTCAGTTTGCGTCCGAGTCAGTCCATACGCAGAAATTGTTCGTAAGTTTCAGTCCTAGCAAGCCCGGCTCAGTGAAATTTTGGCAAATCCGAGTCCGAGAAAACCCTGGGCGCAAAATATATTTCACGAGTGAGTCTGAGTGAGTTCCACAATTTTGCTGGTCTATTATGACCTCCGGGGTCGGCCCACCTTGACCAAGCGATGATTTCATTAGATGACTTCATTATGAAACGGCACGTCAATGTGACATCATGAAGACACCACAAATTTTAGCGATCTGTGACGTCTCGATGGCATCGTATGGTGACGTGGTCATTTGACTATTTTTCGCATGGCTTGCACTGACGCTGACGCCACCAACGTTCAATGTTGACGTTTAAAGAGTCATCTAAGTATTCCGCGTTAGAAATACAGGAGGTGCACTTGCTGCGGGATTTAAGCTAGACGATTTGAAACGCATTTGATGATCGAGAAGTCAAGGTGCCGCTGGGTACTTCTTTCAATGACTTGTATAGATAACACCACCTAAGTACTGTTGGTATAGCACACGGAACCGTAGCTATGCTGGCTAGAAGGCAAGCTCACGCTAGAGTGGCTATTGTAGTATAAATGCTTTATGTAATTTATTTCTGAACTAGAGAGAAACAGAGAGGGGCTATAAGTGGTAAGGTAGGCCGGAAAATAAATATGCCATTTAAATTTCTACGCCGCATTGAAGAAAGGGCAAGGGAACACATAAGGGCAAGAAAGGAATGAGTATGAAGAGAGAGAATATGGTGCTTTTAAAGATACCCTTAATGACCAGAGAAACGTGATAGCCCTTTAGCGAGACTACATGTGCGTGTAGAAACCTTCAGCAATGCCTTCATCACTTTCCGGTGTGAAGCTCGTACGCTCTAACATTACAAGACCAACCGATAGCACCTGGTCGTCGAGACGTGCTGCCGAGGGAACACATAAGGGCAAGAAAGGAAGAGTATGAAGAGAGACAGAATATGGTGCTTTTAAAGATACCCTTAATGACCAGAGAAATGTGATAGCTCTTGAGCGAGACTACATGTGCGTGTAGAAACCTTCAGCAATGCCTTCATCTCTTTCCGGTGTGAAGCTCGTACGCTCTAACATTACAAGACCAACCGACAGCACCTGGTCGTCGAGACGTGCTGCCGAGGGAACACATAAGGGCAAGAAAGGAATGAGTATGAAGAGAGAGAGAATACGGTGCTTTTAAAGAGACCCCTAATCAACAGAGAAGTGTGATAGTCCTTATGCGAGACTACATGTGCGTGTACAAACCTTCAGCAATGCCTTCATCACTTTCCGGTATGAAGCTCGTACGCTCTAACATTACAAGACGAACCGACGGCACCTGGTCGTTGAGACGTGCTGCCGAGGGAATACATAAGGGCAAGAAAGGAAGAGTATGAAGAGAGAGAGAGAATATGGTGCTTTTAAAGATACCCTTAATGACCAGAAATATGTGATAGCCCTTTAGCGAGACTACATGTGCGTGTAGAAAGCTTCAGCAATGCCTTCATCACTTTCCAATGTGAAGCTCGTACGCTCCAACATTACAAGACCAACCGACAGCACCTGGTCGTTGAGACGTGCTGCCGACAGCTAGACACTGCTCGTGGGAGCACAGACCAAGTATGTGTTCACAAATTTCGTCGCTGACGCAGTGCTCAGAGGTAGTATCACTGTACGAACAAACTTTGCTACGAAAAATGGACATCAGTTCTAATTTTCTTTCTGAGCGCTCGCAATACGTTTGTTATAACTCAACTGACTCCGACATTGTTAGTGTTAATTCAGGCGTTCCACAAGGTTCTGTTCTTGGCCCGTTACTGTTTCTACTGTACACAAACGATTTGCCTAATAACTTCACCTGTAAAATTCGTCTGTACGCGGATGATTCTGTTTTGTATGAACCCATCGACTCTCCTGAAGCCCATTATCGTCTAAATGACTCATTTACTAAATTTTGTGAATGGTGTGCAATCTGGCAAATGAGTATAAGTTTTAACAAATCTGTGCTTATGTCTTTCACGAATAGTAAGTCCCCTTCCTGCTTCACGTACTCGTTTAACGGATCCACCATAAAAATGTAACAGAATACAAATATCTTGGTGTTGTTCTTTCTAGCAATTTATCTTGGTCTGAGCATATTAACTTTATCTGCACAAAATCTTTAAAGAAGTTAGGTTATTTAAGACGAACACTGTCCCAATCCCCCAAAAGCACTAAATTACTAATGTATAAAACACTGATTCGTCCTATACTTGAATACGCATGCCCCGTATGGAACCCACACAAGCAGGGTGAAATCGATAGAATTGAGGCCATTCAAAAAAAAAGCTATCAGATTTATTTGTAACCGCTATGATCGCTACTTTTCACCTTCCTTTGCCCTGTCTTCTCTTGAACTAACCACATTACGCATGCACCGTCTAAAGGATTCTATGAAACTGCTTTACTGTTTTATTAATTCGGTCTATCGCATGTCCCACAATACCTAAATCTCATTTGCCTCGCCGTCCACAACTAGAAGTAATCACCACCTTAATATCAAGCCTTACCATTGTCGTACTAACACATTCAAATTTAGTTTTTTTTCCTTTCACTGCCGAAATGTGGAATCAACTGTCCGGTGATATTCGCTCCCTTCCGCTGGAAAATTTTTTACTGGTCCTTGCTGATTTGCGTTAAGTGTCCTTTTGTTTTATTGCTCTGTTGATCTGTTTGTTTGTTATTTTTTTTCATTATGTAAATGCTCACTCCTGCCATAGCCCCAAATTGGGGGCTGCAGTATGTATAAATAAAATTATGTAGCATTTAAATGTATACCTGTCAACTGTAGCGTAATAAGGTATGAAGAAGCTGACGCTGAAGTTAAGAAAGCTTTAAATTATGCCCCAGATGTGTGCATTGTGTTTTCGCGAACAGACACTGATGCCTTACTTCGGAGCAGCACGCATAGAACAAACCAGAACGCCGGCACTAGAGATTGCATGAATGAGACCCACAAATGAAGTTCCGTATTTAAAAGGACACTGAATCCAACTATTAAGTTGACGTTGATTTTTGAAATGGCGGTTCTGAAACCTCGCAGTGTTACTTTCGTGCCAAGTGGTCCACATTGCGGTTAGCGCACTCCAAATTACCCGCCCGGCTTTACTTCGCTAGTAGCAGCAGACCGAAAGCAGCGGGAGCCACAGCAGCAACATCAGCCCTTGATCACTTTCCCGCCATTGACTCCGAGATTGCAGACGCTTTTATTTCAACTGCGCCCCGCTAGATCGCACCACCTGTCCCACGTAACCACTTAAATATTAAATTTTTGAACCACTCGCGCCATTCTTCATAGTAAAGTCCGGCGGTTCTTTTTTTCATGAATCAAACAGAAACGAACAAGCAGTATTTTAATGCGTCTCTTGATGCATGGAAGGTTCATTATTTAGTGCAGTTTGATCGATAGCTAGTGATTATTTGTAGGCGGTCTGTCTGATGTCATCGGGATCATTTTGAAGATTTCCTACTGTGGCGCTTGTGCTCTTGTGTATTTACCTTAATTTCTCGGTAAGTAGGGCACTGTTGTTGATAATATTGACGTTTCAGATGTTGTCATACATTGAGCTGTCGCTCTGACATAAATTATTATTTGACTTTGGTGACTTTAGTGTCCCTATAAGTTATGTATGAAGTTCCGCCTCACAAACTAAAGCAAAACATTACATCCACGATTATCCGCATTTATTTTAATAGGGAATTCACGAGACGTTACGCCCACTTGATCAGCTGCAGTGACATTGGACCCGATTGCGGTCATTGTCGGTTACCTGAAACACCTGAAATCATATTTTGCGCCTATCCATGGTACGCATGAGACCGTCAGAAACTGATCTCCTCAGTTGCACGATATCTTGGTGGACCAGTAAAGGGAGGCTAAAGCACTTTTCTAAAAAGTACTTAGGAGCATGTAAGGACAGTTTGATTCCTGCTGATTTAGAAAAGCGATGGGACAGTTTTCAAATGTGAACGCTAATAGCACTTTTAGGTGAAAGAAACAGTGGCTGTGGTCGCTGGGCTTCTTGAGACACCGAGCGAACACGGTGACGTCATTCTCTGCATGCCACGCCATCTGCGACCGCAGCACTGCTGAAGTGTGGCCTTTTCGATTAGTTCCGGCAACGGCACGTCATGGGTTAGTCACGGAGGCCGTGGTTCAAGATAAGAAAGAACACTTGCTCCGGGCAAGAGCAAACAAAAATGAGGTATGTTTCCACGCCTACACATTCAGCGCGCTTGCGTGGGTGAAGCAAAGCAAGCTTTTATTTCGCCTATTCTAAAGCTCCTGCGGCTACAACTGCGAAAAAAAATATCACATTGTCAACAATAATGTCAGTTCTTCCTAAACACGAAGTTTGCATGAATGCCAAAATTCCTTCAGCTTCCCTTTGACTGATGAGGCTGAGTTAGGTCCTTGGCCTGACGTAAGCGGCGCGAATTTGGTGATAGGAACCGTCGTAGGATTCTTACAAGTCACGGAACTGGATGCACGTCTCACAGGAAGTCTATATTCTCATCTCATCACCTTACCACCATCATTCCTCTCTCTTTCAATCCCCAGTCACCCCTCCCCAGTCTAGGGTAGCAGGCCAAAACACTTTGTATAGCTCAGGCCGACCTCTCTGCCTTTCTATAAATAAGCTCTCTCTCCCTCTCTCTCTCTCTCTCTCTCTTAAAAAAAAGACTGGTCCGTGCATCATGGGGCTTCTACAACGAAAGCTATTATGAGATCACAAGGGTGGCGTGCGCCGTAGTTGTCCGCCACCGCCGCCACTGGTATTCGTAACCACTACCCCACGGAGTAAAAAAAAAATCAAAGTTAATATAAACACTAATGGCTCGAAGGGATTCGAACCCGGTTTTCCTGCGTGTCAGCCCAACATTCTAACACTGAGCCACACAACTGAGCCATTCTAACACTTTTATCACCAGAAAGTACACAGAACATACTTCATCAGTCGTCAGGCAAACACACACAAGCGTCAGGAACGGGAAGCCCCTCCGGAACGGGGTCAAAAGTCTCGACAACACTGCGCACTTGAGCAGCTGCTTCTCGGAAGACAGATCTCGTCGACCGTGGTGGCTCGGCGTGTCTATCGATCATGCGACTTTTCCATAATGAATGAAGTCCTAACAACATAAACAGGTCGTAAGGAGTTCTATCAGTCAGACTCCTTTTGAACGGAAGGAACCTAATACCATGGGCTGTGATTGGAAGTTCTTTTCCTAACGTTTTTTTTAGAATGTCCCAAAAATAAAAAGCATCACGACAATGAACAAAACAATGCTTTATAGTCTCAGGTTGGTTACAGAGTCTACAATTCACTGTCCATGGTACGTATATTGATTTTTCATTCAGCCACGTTTTAACTGGCAGCGTGGAAGTGTGCCGTTTAAAGAAAAATGTTTTCGCTGAAGGAGATATACACATTCTACGTACACGAAATAATACATCGTGACCAGACAGAAGCGAATATGGCTTTAGATAAACAGGTTCAGAAAAAAGATTATTCACAAGAGCAGCGGTTAAATTTGTTTTGTCAATAGTATACAAATACTCTAAGGTAAACCTGGCTTTCAAAAAACTGGCAGTATCAACAATTTCTTTTAGGAATCCCCGCAACGGCAATTCTTTAGCAACGCTTGTTGTGACATGAATAAAAGTAAGGTGGTAACATAGATGGTTACGAAGAACCGCTAATAGAAATGGGTGGCACACATCCTTGAGGTAGAAAAATCGCAACACCAACTGTCGCACGAACAAATGCACAAGGCCGAGGCCACCCTTTTCGAGTGGAAGAAAAAGATTGTCTCTTCTCATGGGTTCCCAGGAAGAGCTCCAAAGAAAGCAGGCAAATATCCTATGAAAGACTTGAATGTGTACCCGAGAGCAATGCAACACCTGCAGAAAAAAATAAGCTTCGATACAAGGAATATATTGCACGCTTTCGCTCTGGCAAAAATGGAAAGCTCCCGTCCGTGCCATGTTGCCACCTTTCGGCGGATCGTAGTTATCGCAGTGGTCCAGTGTGGGCCGCTGTTACGATAGTTATCTAGAGGCACACCAAGGTATTTCATAGGAGTCGCATTCCAATGAATATTTGCGAAGACCGAAGGAGTTGTAGCCAACATGCCTAGCCATAATCCACTACTTTTATCAAAATTTATGCTGGCGCCAGCGACTTCACAGAAACGTAAAATAGTGTTGACTGCTTCTTGAACGCTGGGTTTATCAGCGCAAAAGAAGGCAATGTCATCTGCATAAGCTAGAACTTTAACTTCCTCAGCATCATATCGGTAGCCTCTTATGCTGGACTTTAGAAGCGCACTTAAACATAATGGTTTCAGATACATTGCAAAAAGCAAAGGTGACAGCGGACATCCCTGACGTACAGATGAATTTAACTCTATTATATTGGAAAGTGTGCGATTTACATTTAGCCTAGTTGTGCACTTCTTATAACATAGTGAGACACCATTGTATAGTACATCACCCAACTGCAGGTGTCTTAGGAGCCGGAACAAAAAAGCATGCTGTACCTTATCAAATGATTTTGCAAGGTATATTTGAAGGAGGGCTACTTGGTCCATGCTACCATCTATACACTCAAGAACTGAACGTGCAATATGAATGTTTGTCTGTATAGAGCGACCACGAATTCCACATGTTTGGTGGTCACCTACACATTTAGTAATCACTGTCTGTAGCCGATTTGTCAACAATTTAGCAAATATTTTGCAGTCAACGTTACATAACGATGTAGGCCTGTATTCGTTAACTCCCTTTAATGCATTAGGATCAGCACTTTTTGGGATTAATGTTGTATGGCTCTGATAGAAAGAAGGAGGAAGTTCACCATGGTCATAAGCCTCTTTAAAAAGTTGCTCAAGGAAAGGTATCAGATGTTCCGGAAAAGCTATGTAAAATTCGCCACTAAGGCCATCTGGGCCAGGAGTTTTGTTTTTCTGCAACGTTGTTATTGCAAATCTAATTTCCTCTCTGGTTATTGACCCCTCTACAGGGAGTCTATCATCATCTTGTAACTGAGGCACAAGGGCAATGAAGTGGTTAGCTTCTTCCTCAAAATTCTCGTGAAGCTCAGCCGCGGTGAACAAACATTTGTAATAATCTTCAAATGCGGCTCTTATTTCACATGTCTCTGTGCAAAGGGAACCCCGCGACTCAATTTGCATATCTGTTTAGAAAGTGCATATCTCTTTTCATCCCCGAGAGATTTTTTAGTGGGTTCCTCTTCAGTGAAATGGGTAACACGGGAACGAATCTTAGCTCCTCTGTATAAATCTGTATCATGTTTTTGTATCTGTGCTCGAATCACATTTATCTCGTTTCCGTACAATCCTGGCTGTTGACTTTCAAAAGCATGGAGCTTATGACGTAATTCATAAAGATGGCGCTTTTCAGCTTTTTTTCTTTGCGCTATTTCGCATGAAATACTAATCGCCTGATACTTGACTCTTTTTTTTAATCTGTCCCATTGAGCGAAAATTGGTAGCTGTCGATACTGTGTTACCTCTTGTACTGATTCTTTTACTATTTTAACAAAACAATTTTCGCGCAACAACAGTGCGTTAAGCTTCCATAGGTCCCAGTTTAGAGGGGTTTTACGAAAAATTTTAGGACCCCAAGAAACAGTGACCAAGCAATGGTCTGTAAAAAATATGGGCTTTACAGCATTATGAATTTGAGACCATAAGCTCAGAGATACATTCTAACACTGAACCACGAAACAGTTCTTAGACAGGCTTCTTGTCAAGGAATGAATCTTGTTAATTTGAGTAATAAAGCGTTCTAGAACAGCCAAGGAACAACGAGGCGTCATACTGTGCGAATTGGGTAATGAGTCGTGGAAAGATTCAACGCATTACAAAAGCATGAGCCATGACTATTCATTTTCGTCAGTCACCGCCTCTAAAACTGCGCAAAATTCATTGCAGGTGACTATAGCGGGCACCACGCTTTTCAAAGGAATGATGAAGTATGACATGGTGAACGCTTTCGTACTACTCAAAAACTATGGCTGTTTATAACATAGTAGGTTGCCTGCAAGTATTATTGTAGCAGTTACCCCCAAAAATTTAAAAAAGGGCTCTAGAAAAGCTGCTCTTCCAGCTTTTGCTGCGACAGTGCTGCGCGTTTCGCACACGCCTGGTGTTTTTTTTTTTTGTCTATGCTTATGGGCTCCTGTCATATGTACTTCATAATGGATTGTTACATGAAATAGCGTACGCTGTTCAATGTATTGCACGAAGTGTTTAAGGGGGGTACCTGGCTTTCACAATACAAATACTAGTCTAACTTTAATAAACATAAACCCCACTTTTCTCAATAGACATGCACTCGGCATAGAAGTTATTCAGGAATGTCTGTCCCTGAACTCTACAAAGTTCCTCTCTAAATAATTAACAGCTTAACAGCCAGCGCATGCATCCGCTTCACTTGTGAAATAAGACTGCCTACCTCTGATCCGTTGTTCACATAGCATAAAACTGCTTTCCTTATGTAACCCGTCGTGGTGGTTTAGCAGTTGTAATGTTGTACCACTGAGCGGACGGTGTCCGTGGTGGCTGCAATTTCATGAAGGCGAAATGTTGGACTCGTATGTACTTAAACTTTGTCGCAAGTTAAAGGGGCCCCGAAGCACTTTCTCAAGTAACCATGAAACGAACTCTCTGAAAGAGCTTATTGTCTCACGAATGAAATGGCACAAGAATCTTAAATATCGGTCAAATGCTAGTGGAGTTACAAAGATTCGTCGCATGCTTCGATAGCATTCTCTCTTCTCTCGTCCCGACGAAAGAACTGGAAGCTAAGCAGGGAGGGATGGCAGCCGCAACGAAAAACGTCAGGCGCGCTTCGTGACCTTCAGAACTTTTTTTTTCTTCGAATGCGCGGATGTATCAGTGCGATCGTGCACGCACGCGTGGACAAGTCGTGGCCTCCCGCGGCCATCTCTGTAACGACCGAGCGCGCCTTGTTCAAATCAGGTAATGGATGATAGATGGGCTAACTACGAATCATTTTTGGGCTTCTGCCGTGATTTGTCAAGAGAAGAGAAAGCAATCTTCAGCTGACGTTGATAATTTTGTTTGTGAATTACAAGCCGCGTGCTGCGCTATATTATTTGGCTCGCGTGTTGTCGGGGGCTTCTACTAACGATCGGCAGCGCCTTCTGACGATGCTCAAAAAGTGTCGCACGGCCCCTTTAAATAACTCAAGATGGTAGGAATTTTCGAAGCCAAAGACAGGCTTGTGTGAACGCCTCTGACATGCGGTAGAGTTCTACACGCTGCAGTGAAATTACTGTCAGTCTCTTCCCCCATTTTTTTCTTTTCCCTCTCTTCCCTCTTTCTCGTCTTTATTGTCCCTTCCCTAATCCCCCAGTGTAGGGTAGCCAACCGGATGTCTTTCCGGTTAACCTCCCTGCCTTCTCCCTTTTGTTGCTTTCTCCTCCTCCTCTGCTACAGCCTCCTTTATAATCACATTGTGGTTTTGAGAGGTAAAACGCCAACAGTTGATTATTGTGGTCCGTATGTAATGGTACCGCATAATGAGCTTGTTTCTGTTGCTTCTTGCTCCGTGTGTGGCGCTGTGGTTTTGTCAGGCAGAGCTCACCTGCATTATACAAAAAAAAAACGGCGTGGAAACGATGAACAACACACAGAAAAAAGCACACTATCCGAGCTGAAATTCGACGACGGACTAAGCACACGCACACGTACCGTACAATACAGCAAAAAAAACGGAATGTTCTGATGAGCAATCTTCACGCGTCATTTTGATGAAGAAAGCTTCGGCGAGTTCCCGAGCTCTTTTATGTTTGTGCTGGATTGCGTGGTTTGTATGTCACGCAAAAGTTTTCACGGAATTCCTGCGCAGGCGCGGGGTTGGTTGTTTTTTATGTGTCCACCCTTGTTTGTTAACTTTCAGCTGTTATAACAGTGTTTATCTTGAACCCTTCTTCGCCGTGTTCTCCGCAGTTCTCGCGGTAGTTTTGAACTATGCATCAATTCCAGCTCGGCTACCTTTAATAGCTTACTTCATCTGTTTTTGGTACTTGTATCCGAGAATTCGTTGTGTGAAATGAGGAGCTGAAATCAATTGAAATATGGCAGCACGAGCTCACGGTTGATGGATGCCTCGCAGGAGCAGCAACAACTGCAGCTCCAGCAGCGGCGGAGCAGCCTCCTGTCGGGTCTGCCCACCTGGGGCTCCAGCAGCCTGGATCTGGGCTCGAGCGGCAGCAGCCTGCGGCCCATGGGACGCTCTTCGTCACTGCTTTTCCCGCGGCCGCTCCGGCTGCCACACGCCATGAGCCTCGACTACGTGCGCGCCGAGGACCGAGCCCTGTGTCTCAACCCCAGAGAGTTCCTCAAGTACAGGCCCGAGAAGGTGAGTAGGAAATTATATATATATATATATATATATACATATAGTGCAAAAAGTGATTTCTTTGCATATTTTTGCTTAGTCCGTCGCCTTGAGGAAGACAGTGGAAGACAGTGGTCCCGAATGACAAGACATCAGAACTGTTTTGCAATCACACTATCTCTCAAGTCTTCAAATGCCGTGACGATAGTTATAGCGCGAGAACAAAACGACGCTACAGAGACAAGAAGGACACCAAGGACATGAAGGACACGTGTCCTTCTTGTCTCTGTGTCATCGTTTTGTTCTCACGCTATAACTATCGTCATGCCATACCAAGTAGCCCAAGCTGCCACACTTCAAATGCCGTTCTTATTATTTTTCCCATCTTCGAGCAACGATCGAAATAGTTGGAGATGAGGGAGACGAATCGCTGGCCATTATCATTTTCCTGGGGCTTGAAAGTTCTGAACTTCTCCTGGAAACCCTCAGCGGTCAGTGGGTAACGCTGCAACAGCGCGGCCTTCATTTAGTTATAGTCGAGCACGTCAGCTGCTGGCATCCGACTGAAAACCACCAACGCTTCTCCCACAAGACACAAACTGAGCCCCGTTACCCAACCGCTGTTTTTGTCATCTCTGACCCCATCGTCATAATATCGCCATAATATATCACCATAATATATCGCCATAATATATCGCCATAATATATTGCCATATTATATCGCTAGCAATAAGCCGGATGCACTTTGTCATTAAGCAAATCTTACTTCCTCCATAGCTCGGAACAGGCTAGTATTACGGCTACTGGCGATGATTATCAACTCACCTCCTTGTAGCGTCACCTGCCATGACGTCATCTTTTGTAACTCAGTAACGTATGCTGTCGGGCTAGCTGCTGTATAGCTGTGTAAAACATCGCTGGCGCAAAAGTAAAAGAAGACGAAAGAAACGACACAGAAAAGCGCACTTTTCCGTGTCTCTTCTTTCGTCTTATTTTAAGTTTGTGGCAATGGTGCTTTACACCTTTGTAACTGTTCTACATCAGCATCCCCTCGCTTTGCGCCTTCTGCAGGAGAGCGAGTCGGTGCTGGCGGGGGCCTTCAGCGGGCTGCTGTGGCTCCACCTTCTCGGCGCCCGCGGACTCCGAGGACATGGGCCGCGAGACCTCTACTGCGTCATTGAGACGGACCGGGCGCACAAGGCCCGCACCGTCGTCCGCTCGGGAGACCACTCGTTCGACTGGGACGAGGTACGGTGCACAATGGACAGCATCAGTAATAATGATAAATAACGGTAATGATCAACAATAATTGGAATATTGGACTGATATAGTGAACAAAGACAGTGACGCTGTTACAACATTGAAGAGACCATAGTGTCTCTACAGCACATTTATACAACGTTATGCTGTTAGTATGCGAAGTTGAATCCGGCCCGAAACTTGCGGTGTTTGACGTAAGACCGTTCAGGAAATGTACTTAAAATTGTATTACACTGAAGCATGAAGGAGGGCTATAGCCGATGTACATAAGATAGTTTTTTATACAACCGTATTTAGGATGCCTTTATATATAGATTGTGTATGAAGTATTATTACTAGACAGTAACTAACATCAATGGATGGTTGGTAAATGGCCTAACCAATCTTACTATAGGTATTTTCATAGGGCGTGGTGATCGTGCTCTAAGTCACGCTCTCATCGTTCCAGAACGTTAGCTGGAGAGGCCTAGAGAGATAGCCGGCTTAAGACGTTTACACAGCCAGTATAATCGAATGATCAACGCAGTAAGTACGATCGCAAACAAAAAGAACAGAGCTTAAAGGAACAGCCCCATTTTGACAAACAATTAAGAATTACCAGGCACGTAAACTTCAAGTGGCGTACTCCACAATTTCTTTTTTATTATCCCTTTGCAGGTCTTCGAGCTGGACCTCGTGGACAACACGACGGTGTCGTTCCTGCTCTACAGCTGGGACCCTCAGTCCCGCCACAAGCTATGCTACAAGGGAACCGTGCACCTGCTGTCGGCGCTGCGCGAAGCGCCCGCGCACAGCCTCGCCCTGCGGCTGGAACCGCGGGGGGCCCTTTACCTGAAGATGCGCTATCGAGACCCGCGACACACCTTCCAGCGGACGCCCAACTACAGCGGCGGAGGCGTGTTCGGCGCGCCTCTGGACGCCCTGGTTGCCAGGGAGAAGGGCACCGTGCCGCTCATTGTGCAGCGATGCGTGCAACAGGTGCGCCCTGACAATTGCCGAGGCTGTTAATTTATCTAGTTGCGGGCACATAGTGCTTATGGAGACAAGTGGTTTTGCATGCGCACGATGTTGCGTTTATTTATGCTACCATGCTGCAGCCGCATCCAAAGAGAACATAAACGAACGCAGGGGCTTGTGTAACCCAGGCTGCTTTCCCGTAAATGAACTTTAGTGCTGACGACCCCTAGCCGTGGAGGAGGAGGAGGAAATGTTGAAGAAACGAAAGGACGCAACTTCTGCAGCCGCGTTCTCGCGTTACTTTGTGCCCCTACCCACTTTTTTGCTACCAAGTGGCGCCTTTAGGAAGAACGCAAAGGGATGCAAGCCTGTGCGTTCTCCTTGGGTGGCACTGGCAGTACAAGGGTGCACAAGAGCGTGCGTTCGCTGGCCGCTTGGCAATCCCGGAACTAAAACTCTGTACTGACGTGGAATTTTTTTGACATTGGGAGATTCAAAAGCAAAAGAAGAAAAAGCACCGGAATATTCAATCAACAGACGCAGAATTAGTTGCTATGATTGGCGTGCTCGATGTTCCTAATTACACAAGAATTAGAGATGGAGGAAGGGGGGGGGGGAATAGGCAGTTTTAGAATAGCGTACGCAAAGCTTTGTGCTAGCGTGTGTCCCCCCTGAGCACGCGTTTTAAGCTATCCTTTCGCGAGTCACCATTATGTGACGGAAATAGAAGGCGACTGTAACGATCGCTAACTTAGTTTGCGCTATTCTAAATATCCGGTGGGGCAGGGCTATGGTGCTCGGCTATGGAACCGAGAGTCCAGGTGGTCGCATTTTGATGGAGGCGAAATCGTATAGCGGCAAGTGTGCGACGTCAGTGTACGTTAAAGAACCCCAGATGGTCGAAATCACCGGACTCCTTCACTGCGGTGTTCCTCACAATGGTATCGGAATTTCAGGACGTCACAATATTATCATTATTATTAGCCATTCTAAAACTCCCTCATGTATCACCGCAGCTCTCCAACTCCTGCATTGCTCCATTTCGAAAGACAATAAGCTACGCAGTGGATGCAAAAATGAAAATGAAGTCATGACATGCCGCTAAAAATGGCTTGCCTTTAGCCACACGGGCATTTCCAGTCTAATGGTAGGATGTAAACCGTTTTTGAGGGGCAGCATCCACGGGTCGCCGGCCGCCATTTCCGTCAAAAAAGTATGCATGGCCATAACCCTGCACCTTATATCGCTGTCAGGCGGACACTTTTGATCGTGATTAAGCCCAATCCGCATTCTGCTCTATATACACTGCATGATCAGCTGCAGCTCCAAGGTCACATTTAGTCGCGGTTGCGCCATATCGATATTAGGAGGATCGCGACCTGCGCATTGCAGTGTGACTCCGTTACCGGGATCAAGACGTAAAACAGGTGTCTAAGTATGCATTTTAATTGTTTGTGCGTTCATGGTAACCACTCCTGCAATGTCTCAAACTTGAGACAGCAGTATCTGCAAATAAACTGCGCATGCGTCATATGGTAACCTCTTGCAGGCCCTCTTTGACTGACGGAAATAGCGGGTGGCTGTAAGAATCCAAACCTTATCCGACTTAGGCTGTACCAAGTATAGCAGTGACCAACATGGTATCGCCATCAAGGAGTCCGATCGGAATAGGCCCTGATTAGGATCAAAAATACACATGTGACGCCAGTATTAAACAATAATGGCACAGTTCGGATCCAGTAAACGTGTTGAGCCTACTTGACGGCTCCTTTAGAACGGTTAGGAGAAGTGGCTGCCCTCCACCCCAGCTTGCGCACACATCCATGGTTGCAATTTAGCTGTAAAGACGAGATAAGTGTGACAGCTACGTCACACATCTTTAGCCTTAATTCAGATGTGTTCTATTAAAGAAGAAACATTGAACTTCAGAGCTCGTCATCGGCCGCAGGTGGAGAACCGTGGCCTGGACATCGTGGGCATCTACCGCCTCTGCGGGTCCGCCGTTCGCAAGCGAATGCTACGCGAAGCAATCGAGCGAAGCTGCGCGGCCAGCGGACCCCACTGGAAAGTGGATCTCTCAGCTGAGCACGTGCCCGACATCAACGTAGTCACAAGTCAGTACAACTACTCCCCCCTCTCTCTCTGTCTCTCGCCTTTGCATGCGGCATCTGTAGCTCAACCAAGGCGTACACGACTTGCGAACGCACCAGATTAACTTGTTCTCGGCCTAGTCAGTGGCCTGCGTCGCCACGCTTTTGTTTCTCTTTTCTGAATGCTGTTTTGAAAATTTGCTACTGCAGCGCTAATTATGTTCTTTAGCTCTGAGAGCTAGTAAGTTTTACTGTCCTATTGGCTGTCCTGCGCTAAAAAAAAATGGTTCTTCGACTCCTCTTCGTGCGTCCTGACTTGTCACGTGTATGACTATTCTTAGGGAGCCACGTGAACTTTTTTGGCGAACATTACACTCTCCTGGGAGAGTTGAGCGATCCAAAAGGGAGTTAACGTGCTTCTTTAAGGAGAGTCATCTGTGTGTATGCCTGTCAACTAGTGCATGTATACGGGTGTGCATTCGCAGGTCTCCTGAAGGACTACCTTCGCGAGCTTCCCGAGCCGTTGTTCACCAAGGGGCTGTTCGACATGCTCGTAGACGGGCTGAGCGTTTGCCTGCCCGATGACCCCGATGGCAACGCCAAGCTCATGTTCAGCATACTCGACTGCCTGCCCAAGGTCAACAGGGTGAGCATCGGTCTCCTTTCATTAAAGCATGGCTCATTAGACTTCATTACCGATTTTGGTGACGCACCGGAAGTTGTAAAACGATGCTTACGAGATCAATATGTTCATGTACGAGCAAAAACGCACCGGTGGTCATCATGCCAAGCCTTGAAAGGCCAAACACTTCCCCTTTGCAGTTCAATGTGACTGAGCGGGGTGGTCTGGCACTCCTGATTCACCGACACCACAATTTCTTCGACACGCGGTCCTCAAAGCTGTTGCAATAATAGAGGTTTTTAGCTAGCTACAGAAACACGTTGCGGAAATAAACATGGCTCCTTTCCGTATGCGCCTACAATGTTCGCGCATGCGCACTCGTCAGCCGGTTCTGTATTGCCGCCTTTCCGTAACGTGTTTCCGTAGCTTGCGAAAAATCTTTAATATCCATGCCTTCTATGCTGCCGTCTTCTACTAAAACTCCAGCCGCTGCGGATTGATCAGTTTCAGTGCCAAACTGAAGAAAGCTAAGAAATATCTCGAATTCACGCGCAATTGACCACGGAACGTCGCTCTTCGGGGGTGCTGCTGTCAACCCTGTCAAATGCCGCTTTATTGTCGAATTGGTCGATGGCGGAATTTGAAGCCAATAGGAGAGGCCGTAGCAGCCCCCTGGCCGAATCAGAGTTTATCAATGGCCGAAGTTGACCGGAATAACACCATGAAATACAGACGCTCGCACAGCTTGTTACGTCACGACTTGCGAATGCTGCAGTACTGCAAGACTCTAAGGTCACTCGCGTGCTTATCGTATCGTTATACGACTATTTCATGTTGACTTTTCATTTAAAAGTTAGTTGCTCAACCGAATACTCTAAAATTTTCCCGGCTCATTCGTGAATGAACATGGACTGACCCACCCAACACGGATTATAATAGAAAATTGGGTGCCATGGCCACTTTATGCAATCAAAGTTAACCTGGCGTCCCCCGACGAATTCAATCGACATTTTTATTGCCACATGACTAAAAAACGTACATAAACAGCAAGAATGGTGGGACCAAGGCTGCGTATAGGCAGCTTGACTGGTCCCACCTTCCCGCACAATGGCAGCAGCAACATGACAAGAAATTTTACTTGTCGCAATATCAAGATAGGCACAGACCAATACAAACTGTTAAAAATAAACAAAAAACATTTAAAAACGCAGTGGCAAGGTTATCATTCATAACACAAACCGACGTAATGCACTTCTATAAGCATAACGTAAGCTTTCGTCGCATCACTTATATTTGCGATTCATGTTTGCAACAGCCTCCACAGACTAAACGTGTGGTGCACGTCTTATGCCGCTTCGCGCTCGCAGTGCACAGCCCTGTTTCTGCTGGACCACCTGAAGCTGGTGAGCAGTCGCAGCGACCGCAACAAGATGACGTCACGCGCCCTGGCCGAGTGCTTCGGCCCGGTGTGCGTGTGCCACGCCGAGACGGGGTTCCCCGTCTCCGACCTGCGTCGCCCCATCGAGGTCTTCGCCTACCTGCTCGACATCTGGCCGCTCAACAGGGGTCAGTATTGCGACGTCGAAAACTGGCCTTTAAAGGGCGATAAACTGGCGACTGTCGAAGAAAAAAAAAAGACGCATTTTCAAGTTTTAATCGTTTTTCATTGCTGGCTAATTATGGAAGATGGTTATTGAGTTTGGTTTTTGTCTGTGCAGCAGGAAAAAAAAACAGAATTCTGATGGTGGTGCTCATTCAGTGTCGAAAGCGTGTCTGAAGATGCTTTTGATTGGTTTGATTGATATGTGGGGTTTAGCGTCCCAAAACCACCATATGATTATGAGAGACGACGCCGTAGCGGAAGGTATCGGAAATTTCGTACACCTGGGGTTCTTTAACGTGCCCACACATCTGAGCACACGGACCTACATTTCCGCCTCCATTGGAAATGCAGCTGCCGTAGCCGGGATTTGATCCCGCGACCTGCGGGTCAGCAGCCGAGTATCCTAGCCACTAGACTACCACGGCGGGGCCTGAAGACGCTTTTCAAGACGCGGCTGCTAAGTGGGCAAGAAACCTAACACGAAGTTAGCCCCATGACGGCGACGCCAACGGCAAAAACTTGTCGAGAAGTCCATATAATTGTTATCGCAATAAAATTGTCGAGATGTCCATATACGTAATTGTTATTGCAATAAAATAGAACGTCACTCTTAACCTTGACTCAGACGCTTTGTAGTGACGCTCGCACCTCCGTCTTCGTCTGGCATGGTGCATTCCTACAGGTAACTTTGTGTTTAGTCAGACTGCCAAAGCGAATCACAGAGGTCGTGTAGAACGAAACCAGAGGTTGAAATCTGCTCCGCCAGGTGCCGCAACCATCCCCGCCGCTCACAAGAAAACCGCCTACTGTTTCGATGAAACTCGTTCAACTGATTTTCGTGAATTACCTTGATAATCATTTGATTGTTAGGTAAACTCATGCTCCGATATCATATGTAACATTTTAACTCTTAATTTCAACCAGAACAATCGATTTCTTGGCGGTATAATTTGTTTTGGTAATGATCGCAAAACTGCAAGTGTGACCTCGACCGGAAGTGCTTGGGAGACAAACAAAATTGTCGCTCGTTGTTCACACCAGTCATAAGCACGCAAACCATTACTACAATATATGGGGCTGATAAAACCGAAATCTCTTCTGTAGCGGTTACACGCGTTGCTATCACCATCTATGCTCACGTTTCCTGCTAAAACACGTCTTTCTTTCTCCTTTCCGCTCACATTCGCAGCCGCGTTCGTCGCCGCCAGCGGGAGCGACCTTCGCCCCTCCCTCGGCGCAAGCATCGCCGCGGGCAGCGGCCTGGGCGGAGGCTCGTCGCTTGGAGGCAGCACCTACTTGACCAGCTCGGTGTCGTCGTCCCCGCACAAGGGCGGCTCGCTGAGCGGCGGTGCCCCCAGCGGCCTCTACTCCACGGCCGGCATTTACACCAGCGGCGTGCACACGGCGGGTGGCACCAGCAGCTACACCAGCCGCACGAGCGAACTCGCGGGCGGCGGTGGCTTCACGAGCTCGACATTGGGCTCGAGCAACACGTACTCGAGTTCCGGCGGGATCGGCATCTCGGTGCCCATTACCACCGTGCCGGGCCTGTCGTCACTGGGCGCGTCCGACAAGCTGACCACCACCGTGACCGCGCCGTCTTCCTCGTCCCCGCCTCGAGACGTGACGGTTATCACCACCACCGCATCGTCTACCCTGACCAGAGAACGGCCCGAACCTCGCGAGCGATCCGAACACCGTGACCGGTCCGAGTACCGGGAACGAAGCGAGCACAGGGAGCATAACGACCTCAGAGAACGAGCCGAGCACAGAGAAAGGCCCGAACCACGGGAGCGCTCCATCTTGGGTGACGTCAGCGGCACGCTCGAGAGGGAGAGAGTGAGCGGGCACCATCTCCTCAACTCGACGAGGGACCGGGTTTGTGACGCCACGGGAGGTGCCAACCCGTCGGTGGGAAGAGCCGCGGCTTTCGGAGGAACCAATGGCATCGGGACTTCCTCCGGTATCGGTGTGAACGGCGCCGGCGGAAACGCCGGTGTGAACGGAACCAACGGAGGCGTCGGTCCGTCTATCTCCTCCATGGTCACGCAGGGCTCGGAGTCGAGGCCCGGAGAGGCGGCGGCGGCGCCCGACACCAAGCCGTGGCCTAGCCAGAGATCATCACTGCCAGAATCAGCCTGTTGATCCCGTGCCATTGTTTCGGTTTGAAAATCCCCCTTTGTTCTATACGTTGACTGCTTCTGTTTCTTCAGCCGCATCTCGTGCTTCAGCCCGTCGTGGTGTGCGGAGCACGTGACAAATACCGTTACACCGCGGGAGCGGACTCACGCCGGAGTAACGCTGCGATTACTCCCGCGAGCAGTTGGAGGCTGTTCAAGCTGCGTCGCTGTACCACTGTAATCAAGTTTCGCGCCTCTCCTCGGTGGTGTCGTCGTTGTGGCCTCCTCGTCGACTTGTGCGTCATGCCTCCTCCACCTTCCCCTCCCGCTGAGCGGGGCTGTCTTGATCCAGACTCCACATTACCGATGTTCGTTTGAGTGCTCGTTGGCCCCATCTGACGCGACGGTTGCGGTTGTTCGTTGACAGCAAACGGGCACCAGGCGACGGTGTTTCAGACGCCGTACTGATAAGAGTGAAAAAAAAAAAAATGATTTCCTTCTCTACCACGCCAGAGGGCGTCGTCGTTGCACCATACACACCACGCACCACCTGTCGGCAGCAAGTGGAAGCCTGACGAAACGGGCTATCGTATAGCCTATCTCGTCGTTTGCGATGCGTCAGCGCGCGGCGGTGCGCCGTGGGATTCTGGGAAATGAAATGACGTCGAAACGTTGAAACTACAAGTTTTAGCTTGGTGGTTATTCTCCCAAGCCATGCAGCTCCGTGACAGGGACGGGATATGGAATATCGCTTAGCATAAAATACAAATGAATACAGCTAAACCATAAAGTCCGGGAACAGCTCCCCTCGTAAAATGGCGTTGAGAGACAGAGCTCATCAGCCTCTTTCTTTAAATATTGCAAGATGAATTCCACGGCAGCTTTGGTTAAATTCTTGGTTTCACTTTTATCAGGTGGCTTGGCGCTCTGAACGAGGTTTATCTAACGGAAACGACTGTGGCTAATACTTTCGGACATGTTAACGTTATTTCATAGTTCTGTACTGAAATTCGCGACTAAAAAAAAGCTCTAAAAGGACTTTATTTAAAGGCAATAATACGACATAGCGAGGCCGCATACTCGGTAGGCTGTTTTACGCGCGTAATTATAGCTGCAGTTCGTGAAAGCTGGAGTCTATCACGTCCACAGCACTTGATGAAAGCACAGCCGCTGTCTGGTGGGAAAAGCGAGCAACCAGAGCCATTTTGGACATTATATGTTCCCATTTTAAAAAGGGCTCATCTCTGTTCTGCGGGCCGGTCAAAATTCAAAGGTAGTACAACGATGGCCCTTCCAAAACAGTAGCGCATCGACGACCGAAAAGGTTGCTTCATGGCATTCGCTGAACTTTAAAACCTCGGGGGAAAAAATGCGGAGAAAATAATATAAGACCGTCTCCGGTCTCCCCGTACGCATTTCTTAAGCATGAAAAACAGTTCCTCTGCAACTGTCAGGCTATTGCAGCGGTGTTCAAGGTAAACTTTAAAGTGCATAATTTGAAGAACATCTTTGAAGCATATTCGCTGAAACAAAATATATGGTGGTTTTGTAAACTCTACGTAAGAGATTTTAAAATGCGTAGTTAAAATGCCTGGAGCCGTCCATATCTACATGTAAATTCTCTTTGTTTAGTGTTTTTCATTTTGTTCTTTTATAATTGTTTTTACATATCGACTAGTCCTTAATCTTCCATCTTCACTCGGATTTCAGTAAAAAAAAAAACAGGCTCCCACAGCTGCAAAGGGCTCGCTCACACCTACGATTAGCCCTGCTCGTGCGACCAAGTTAGTCACAAATGGCCGCTTTGGTCGAAAAGCTACTGTCTCGCTTGCTTCTCGATGTTTCGGTCACGCGACTATACAGTAGCAAACCTGGGAACCAATCAGATGCGCAGTAACGAGGCATCATCTTATTTTACCGGGTAATGGCGATGTGATCCATATGCGAGAAAACATGAATGCTATGTGGCGGAGGGTATAATTTCGTGAAGGTGCGAGCATAGCGCGCATTGAGTCGCTTTTTAGTGGCTAATCGCGAATTGTCACGGGACTGTGGCATGTCGCATGTGCGAACGCACTTCAAGTGTTACGGGTCGCATTCGTCCCCGAAATCTGGGGTGCGTTTCGTTATCGTGATGAGCTGTTCCGTTTTTTCGGATCATCACAAACTTAATGCCTCGCTTGTTTGTTTGTCTTTTTTTCATTTTTTTGTAAGTTTACCTTTAGAAACGAGTGCTGACTTGTCCTCGTGACGTAAAAAGATTAAAGCACCGGCCAGAGAAGGCGCCGCTTAAGCTGGTTCCACAAGAGGAACCAAAATATGTGGATGAACAGCATGACATTGTTTAGCCGCAGCGAATGTCTTTTACATGCTTACCTGCTTCGCCTCAGCGAGTGGCGGGAGTGTTCATAACTGCACCACTTGACACTCCTCAATCATGTGAGCCATTTTTTAATCTACTAACACCGTGGTGGTACGATATTGTAACGTGCAAGGTGACATCATGGCACTTCCTTTTTTTCGTTTAGCGTCTTCGCAAGCTTATCGAGCATATTGGTAGATCCTAGCCTAGAAAGCTTTTTTTATTGTCAAAGCGTACTTCAATGACACTCATGAGCATAGACGTGCGCACCAGGGGTGGGGGCAGTCAAGGAGGCGGCGCCTCCCCTTAACCTAAGATGGGGCGCAAAGTCAGCCCCACACGTTCACATAACAGAGAGGGGCATGCTGTGACTCTTGGGAGGAGAAGATGCGAGGAACTTTCGCCCCTGCCCCTAAAGGGGAGCCCTGAGCATGACTGTGCTTCTAAGCCTAATTTTTTTTTAGTGTATCCTTTACCTCCAATGCCTTTTTTTTTTATTAGTCATGATGGTCGTTCCTAATGGTCGCAGCTTCACGCAACACCATGATAACACTGAAATGACCTTACTGTAGGGGGCTAAGCCAATGTCTGCTTTGACTAAAATACCGGGACGTGACAGACAGCAGCCAATGAATACCGCACGCGTTGTCTTCTGCAGCCGACGCGCACCCAATCTGATCAGCCAGTGACAGCGCCGAACGACTTTGGCCTGGAAGACTGAGCCACTGCCTAAATAATGAGCTTCATTTCATGCAAAAACAAAGGTGCCGCTGAAAGTTCCGGTTCGCTCTTGATTTCGTTTTACAAGAAGGACGCGTATGATTAATGAACTGGGGAGCCTTAAGTGTACGACGAAGACAGTACCGTACTAACGATGCCATAGCTTGAAAGAAGTAGACGAGATGGACCCTGTCGCCGGCAATAGTATGGGGGCAGCGGCTTTCTTCGCTACGTTAGCAACGCAGCCACCCTTGTCGCGTCGCGCTTGTAGTCGTTTTTCGGTCTCAAAGTTGCGGGAAAGTTTGTATGAGCCTCTGCTTCGCATTGCGTGTGAAAAGACGAGTGTTCAGTTCGAAGGACTCGGACGTTACTTTATCGCAGGTTTATAGGACAAACACGTATATTTTCCTTTCCCTCAACTCACCCGGTGGACGATTTCTGTATGAAACACGCACACGTTGAGTGGGCGCCGTGTTTGCGGATTTCTCTGTTTGTTTCAAGGGCGTAAAACGGTTGTGACATTTTATCTTGTGAATGACTGTCTCATGCCATGCACTGTAGCATGTTCAATCATCCTTTCGTTTTTTCTCGTGTGGTGTATGGTGCATGGTCTCGTTCGATCAACCACATAGAATCTCGACCTTGTGGCGTCTAAGTGTGAAGGATTGTTCTTGTCGACGCCGTTGCATCGCTTCGTCGTATGCAAGGCCGTGGGGTAAACGTTTAGGTCACGCCCTGTAGAAGTGATGCAGACGCCCGGCTCCCCATAATTGTTCGTGCGTCACGCCTCTTTCGTGACCGCGTTTTCATTCGCTTTTCTTTTTTTTTTCACAGCGAATGATTGCTTGTGTCTATCAAACAATAACCTCATGAAATTCGCTAATTAGAAACCACTGAAAAATAATCTTACATGACAACCCTGCTCTAAACGGAGAGCAGACGCCCGCGCTTGAAAAATATGTGCGCCTGCGAATGCTTGTAGCGAACATGGCAGCTATCGTTGACAAACTGTCAGGCACCACTCGCAACTTTGGTCAAGGCAGTCGTACATGCTTTCAGAATAGTTCACGCGAACTGCGGTTGCGTATGCGAACCTCTCTAGAAGTATAAGTGACGCTACAGTCGCTACACCACCGCAGGACATCATGGCTTCAAAATAGTATTTCTTGAGAAGCACTATATGCATACAATGGTTTGGTACGGTTACCTCCCGTTCGTCTGGCTTTCCGTGTTCTTCTAGTGTACTTTTTATAGGATGTAAAATTTGTTTCCATGGTTCTTCGCACCAAGAGACGCACTAATACTATGGCGGTGCTGCAATCGCTAGTGGTACATTGGTGGTAGTGAGAAGCCGATGAACAGTGTCCTAAGTTGCAGTTTTTTTTTTTTTAATATGGCATGCTCTGAACATAAGAGATGCTTTAAGGTTATTCCGCTAACTGTAGCACCCCCTCTTAATCAGAGAGTGCTTTCGGGGCGTGATCGGGAAGTACCCTCGCGTGGCCTGTTCAGAATCGGCCTCTGCAAACCGGTGCACGTCGCTCCTACGATTCACACGCAGGTCCAGGCGTCACGTACTGCTGAAGCTCACGAAGCCACTAGCGCCGTAGTTAAGCCCAATTTAAATTCCTGATTATGAAATTCGTCTACGCACATACCACAACCTCTTAGATCCGCAGCGTAATTGCGATCAGCGTAATCATGGAGTCCACGTGCACGCGCTGTTGATATTCGCCACTGTTGGGTGGGTGACACGAGTTTCATCCTTTTACTTTCGCTAGATCATTTTTTTAGAGTTCCTCGACCACCATGTACTCGATCAATGATTGAGTAGAGAGAACCTTGGAAAATTGGCATTTTTTACCTAACCTTTACGTCTCGTTTCCGACTTGTCCCTTCGAAAGGCTTCGTGAGACCCCGGGGAACGTAACCAAATGCTTTATACCATTACATATGTCTTGATATCACTTGTTTTTTGCATAAATTCGGTTTCGCCAGCCAAGGCGGGTCATGACGTTATCCTATACCAGCTCTTTTTATAACTACAAGCTTTGCGGCTGCTGTGGGCAAGATGCAGCCCGACGAAGGAACGCAGGCATCATTTCGCCTTTTTTTTTTTTTGGAGGGGTTGACATCATCATCATAATCAGCATAACTTAGCTAACCACGTCATCAAATGGCACTGTGCGTCATGGCGTTTTCTCATGATAAGCTTTCTCAGCCCCACACTGGTGAACTATATAGTTCATTTACGTTCGGGAAACGTGCAGTACATTATTCATTTTCCCCATAAATGTGGAATTCCGCCTGTTCAGGTACTTCGTTGTTGAAACGACAAGTTTTCCAGACTAGAACTGTCTAACGAGCTGGGACGAGAAAGTAAGACTTCTTGAAGAAATGGCAGCTGACGCCATTACGATACATAACTTATGCATGTTTATTTGTTTCGTTTTGTTTTACTGTTACTACCAACGCTAGTCCAGCAGCGGTCCACATTTTTTCTCTGCTTTTACGCTGTAGTGTCCTCAATCCATTACCACCGTAGCGTGCGCTCGACTATTCTTCAATCATTGCTGTTTATATTTTCTAAGCGGTAGACCGCAAAAGCACCACCCGAGCCTCGAGCGTGTGTGAAATACATTCTGCCGACATTCGATTTCGCCCAAATGCCTATGCCAACTAGCATTGTGGCAAAGTTGCTGCTAGATGTTAAAGACCCGACACTATCGATGATGTGCACAGTGTGTATGTAATAGTGCACAGTTGATGTAAATGCTCTTCTCTTCGCCATTTCCCTACATACCCAACACGCTGTTCCCCTCGTAGTGAAGAAAAAAAAAACCTACCGTAGGCTGTTGCAAAAAATGTCATTCCGCACTTGACGCGGTTCGAAGCTTAACCGTCGAGCCTTGCGCACGTAAATATCTGTAGTGCTAAATGCGTTCACCTAGGACGACTCGAAGACCAAAGTGTTCTTCTTGTTATTGTTCTTCTTTTTCACTCCTGTATTCATTTTGGAAGTCTTCGGCACCTCGCTTGGTTTTGCATGGCCTCTGGTATTTACGCGCCTTTCACCTAGTGACGATGTCTTGCGATGCACATTGATGCACCGACATTGTCCTCATTATGGCGTCACTCCATCGTCACTGATGACGTCACACAATGTGGTGATGGCATCATGTCACGTTGAGATGACGTCACAAATCTGGGCAAACTCTCACGCGGTGATGGCGTCAAAGATTTGGGGTGAACTGTCACGTCGCGATTACGTCGTGCGGCGACGCCGTCGATGCCGTGGTGGTGTGACGCTGACGTTTATATAACATTATCTGAAGGTTGGCGTCCTGAAAATACGATACGATTACGAGAGACGACGGAGGGGAGGGCTCCATAAATTTTGACCATTTGGTGTTTTTTTTAACATGCACTGACATTGCATAGTACACGGGTGTCTACCATTTCGCCTCCATTGAAATGCGATCGTTGCGGTTGGTGTCGAACCCGCGACCTTCAGGTCAGTAGTGGAGCGTCTTTGCCACCGATCCACCGCGGCGGACTAACGTTGGGCTCTTGTGAACTTTGCTGCGTGGATAGCACACATGCTTTCAGTTCGGTATCCCATTGCTTTTGATGAACTTGTTTTATTTTTAGCAATTCGTGAAATTCACCTAGTATCGCCAAGTGTCACTAGATCTCACACTCATGAGACGTGTGAGGCTTCCCAACAACAAAATGATAATAACAATATTATTATGAACGCTTCTACTCGCTCATTGGTGTTCCATGTAGTCTTTTTTTTTGCGCGAATGCATTTCTATTTTAAAAAGAAAAAAAAAGATACCACGTATGTAGTTTGCCGATTTGTTTCGGGCCTCGTTCTGGGCCAAGCACAATCTTTCCCATTCATATAGGTGCACAATCTCGTTCGTTAACGCGCTTAAGGTACATTTGGACAGCTATACGCATCTACTACTCTTCAAAGCGTCGCGTTGTGCTGCGATCAAAGAGCTCGATGACTGGCCGTTGCCACCTGTCATCAACATCTGAACGCGCGCCACTCGTATGGAAACAAAACAGCGCTATGGACGTGTACAAATGCGTACAAGAACGTTAAGGCCATACGCCACTATTTCCTTCATCCGTCTCTCTCTCTCTCTGCCTCTCTCGTCATGAACACGCGTACAACACGCATGACCACACGCTTTCAAATTTCCAAGGCGGACGCCTAAATCTAGCTTCTTTGCACAAAGACTGTTACTGCGGCGAAGCCAACGCTTCTGGCGTGTTCTGCGGGCAGGTTTCAATTGTGGCTCACGTGGTCACATGCTTTAACTCGAGACCATCTACTGGCTTTAAGCACCATGACCACTGAGCACCGCGACAACAAAGCCACCCATTGGTAGTTTAGTAGTCGCAATGCTTTGTTTGTAACCTGGAAGGTGCGAGTTTGATCTACACCGCAGTGGAGGCATTTCGACTGTGTCGGAAGGCTGGAGGTATTTCATCTTGAACAAATTTTAGCACGAGAAGAACGAGGACAGTGTTTTGTCACATAGACCGAGTGCGATGGGTGATTTTTTTTTTCTTTACGTTTTGCACATGCTATTTGTTGGGCTTTTTTTTTTTCGGAATAAACATTTGTTTGCGAGTCAGCGCTGTAGTTTTGTTTTCTATTTCCGTCCTCGTTTTTTTTTCTCTCTCTCTCTTTCGCGATAAAGTTTGTTCAAAATGAAAGCGCACTAACTCGCACAGTTGATCGTTTGGATGAGAAAAGTCTGTCTACTGTTCAATATCAGCTCGCGTTGAAGAACCCCAGTTGGCCAAGATTACCCGTAAATCTCAACAATGGCGTTTCTGATACAGTGCGCAACTTTGGGGCCGTTAAGTTTAACAAACCAACAAAATTGCAGTTCGAAGTTATGGGGGGATATTTTTGTAGAAGTAGATCCAGCCGAAAAACGAGGTAATACGAGAGAGATATAATTGACACACACAATGACTGTTGTTGTGTGTGGCACTTATTTCCTATGTTCTGCGTTTTTCTGCTGGTTCCGACACTAAGGAATATGTACCAACTAGACCGGGTCACAAGACCCTAGACAAACGTTTCCGTCTCTCTCAACTCGAACGCAAGCCAGCGTTCGTAAAATCTCTGTAGCGAACGACTCTTCTGTTAACTTGCGCAAGGCTCGATCTATCTGCATGACGTAATGAGAAACGCTTACCGCGAAAGCTTTTCTCCGATCTAAACGTAGCACCCTTGTGCTTTCATTGCATACGCGAAGGGACGCATTTGACTGACAGTCGTGCGTTAGCTGTTTGCGCAACTGTAGTCGGATACAACTTTGAAAAGCCCGCAGCATTGTCTCCTCAAAGGCGGATGCAAGCACAAGCCTGCACCAATGGGCATACGTTCGCTAATGACGTCACGAGCGTGACAGTCTGTGAAAATGCCTTTGGAGAACATTGCCTCACGCATGGGCGGGGCTATAACTTTAGTCGCGATGGTGATTGGCTGCCAGTGCCTGTGTCGTAAGGGAGGGGCTACTTCGGACTACTTCAACTGTATCCGACTATATAGGCTCTGATTTTTTGCGATAGTCGTACACATTTGTATGTTTTTATTTTTTGTTCTTCGGCACATTTTGCTTTGTATCCTCTCTTTCGTCGAATAACATGCGTTCGTGAGTAGACCTGTTACAGAATTTTTAAAGATATATGATAAAGAAAAATCTGAAGCAATTCTGGGGAGGGGAGTGTTTTATACGTATGTATGCAGTGGCGTTTTTTTTTTTGCGTGCGTTTGATGGGAGATGGGTTGTTAAGCGAAATAAAAAAGAGACTTTTCCTTATCTTTTATTTCACGCGTGTTCATGCGCTGTCTGTCTGTATGTTAATCTATCTATCAATTTTTGATAAAACTGGTTTTTCTCGTGGTGTGTGTGATATTTTGGGGGGTCATTGTGTCACTTTTGAGTTGGGAAAGAAGCGCGAAAGGGAAGTTTCGCGTGCGTGGTTTGTGTGAATAGCCATTGTGTAAGTTCTTTGTCTTGAGGCACTATACAAAGAGATGTTCTGGACTTGCTGCACTTGAATTTTCCACAAGGATTTTTCTTTCACTCTCTCCCATTAGCTATCTTCGTCTTGTTTTCGTTAGGTCAATCTGTTTCCCACCTATTTCCCCCTTGCCCTCTCCCCAATGATGTTGTTAGAGATAATATATAAATATTATATATATAATATATAAATATATAAGGATACCCCTTTTTTATTGTGGCAGTGTGAATTTTTGTATTCGCGCAGCTGTGCCACCTGGCGCCTCTTTGAAAAAAAAGATACAGGGCGTCCGGTGGTCGCTTTACTGCTGTTTTAAGTCCGAGGCGATGTATTTCCTGCGCAATTATGGAACGAATGTGCAGGCCACAGGGGCTTGGAGCGTGTTATGTAATTTATTCACATTCCTCGAGCGAATGTTGTTGACGAGCGCAACCACCGTGGTCGCCACCACGCGAATGGCGGCGAAGGGCCGTGGCCGGTGAAAGACAATAAGAAATCTCCGATCTGGTCCTTTTCCCGGTAAAAACCATTCCTAATCATTATAGCGTGACATGTATACCTGTTTGACTGATCGCAAGGAATAATAAATGAGTTTGAAAACGATCCTGGCATGAGCTTTTGTTGTGTGTGTGTGTGTGTGTGTGTGTGTGTGTGTGTGTGTGTGTGTGTGTGTGTGTGTGTGTGTGTGTGTGTGTGTGTGTGTGTGTGTGTGTGTGTGTGTGTGTGTGTGTGTGTGTGTGTGTGTGTGTGTGTTTGCGGAATGTTATCGCATGTTGGGAGAGTTTGAAGCGTGTACGGAATGTGTTCATCCTTGTTCCTGCAGCCATCTGGACCGACCGGCCCATCGACTGTCTGTGTACCTAAATTCCGAGTGAATGGCCCACAGCTGAACCCTCACCTCCGCCCTCAGTGGCATCCACAGGCACTGTTGCGCTCCCAGTCGCACCCATGATTGCACCAGGGTTGGCACCAGGTTTTTTTTTTTTTTTACCAGGCGTGGAGGGAGGGGCACCAACGACAAAGAAGTTTCTTTATAGCGGCAGGGAGAATGGTAAAATGCGCGTTGTGTTTTGACTCTGATTCTCCTTGGGGGAGGTGGTTAAGGGGGGGAGGAGGCATGCGAAATGTTGGGAGCGAAGGGCTCCAGCCCCCCCCCCCCCTCCTCCTGGTGTCGCCCCTTGGTTACACTCCGACATTCATTTGCGCCAATAGTCGCGATTACGTACGCACGCACTCACGCACGCACGCACACACACGCGCTTGCACACACACACACACACACACACACACACACACACACACACACACACACTACGCAGGCCCGCACGGCACATCAGCGTAGAGTGCGCTTACTGTGATTAAGCCCGAATATATTCCGCCGGTGGCATTATATACTGGGGCCTTTGATGACAAAGCCCGATGTTATAACGATGCTACAGCAGCATGAGTCGTCAAGCGGAATTAATAGATACACGTTTGAGAACATGCCACATGCAAGTAAGCATTTTCGTGTCTAACCAGTATTTAGAAATAACTGGAGCCCTATACCCCGGCCGTTGCAGATGAAAACAAAAAAAATCAATTTTTGTAAGCCAATTAAGTTGAGAAACAATGCTAGAATACTGTAGACATAGCTTTCTAATAATTACAGGTTGCTGTAAAATCTTAGCAACATTTTATTCCAAAGCTGCGTCACTTCTAAATGAACACGCCCACTACTACGCTAACTATATACCATCGACCTACTCCGATTCTAGATGGCTGGCGGGCCGACATATATTCGCCGCAGCAGCAAAAGAAACTCCGGGCGAGCTCTTGGAAAGTGCGACTATGTGGGGATGAAGGAGTTTTGTGCCAAACTCCTTGGATGATCGGAACATGGAGTTTCTTACACTTACCTACAAAGACAAACTGGCTCAGCGAGCTGTTGGAATGGAAATTGCAACGTGGTAATTCTGGGATATGAGATATTCAGACTTGGCTCAGATTTGCATTGTTCACGAAGAGCCCATGGGAGGGCCTCGAAGATGCACCTCCGTGACTTCCTCGCATTCCTTGCGTCAAAATGGTTGATTCCTTGCTCAAAGAACGCGCAGTAAGCAATTTTTTTGTGTTATCATTACACAAGAACGTGTTTTTATTTTTCTTTAAAAACTGCTCAGTCGATGTACAGTTTTACGAGAGAGAGAGAGAAACAACACTTATTCACGCACCCGGTGTGCGGGAAGTCACCGGCCACGCAGGGCGCGGGTATTCCCTATCTGAAGACTATGGCTAATGGAGTCCTATAGTCCCAGGGCCTAGATGTTGAGGATGTTGTGCTCCGGCTAGGCGTTGGATACTCGGGCTCCTCCTCTCCCGTTGTCCGGGGCGTCGGCTCTCTTTCTCATCTGCTTTGCCAGGGCCTCCTCAAGCCGCTGGAAGGGTAAAACGTAACGAATGGCCACTTAACTTGAAGGGCACCTCTTAAGAGATTCGCATAGACGGTGGCGACAGATTTACCGTTAGGTATTATTGAAACTGCTGATGAGCTCTGCGGAAACACGCAAGATGGCGGAAGGGTCAAAAAAGAGGAATAAGACACGGACCAGCCGTTTGTTGCATGAAGCGACAAGGAAATCTGTACGGATTTCTCAGAAAGAAAATCTTCTTAGTTACCGAAAAATTCATCCTGGTCTGGGGTTTGAACCCCGAACCAACGCCTTGTTTCGCCTTCTTAACCTTCTCGCCACCTTGCGGGTTTCCTCAGAACTCATTTGCGTTACTTGTGTTCGTGCGCTTCGAGTTGTCGAGTAGCACCTTGTTGTCGGCGTTGCCGCTGCTTCCCAAACTCTCGCCTCCGAGCTAGATTGCTTTCTGTGTCGGCGTTGCCTCTTGAGGGCGAGAACGCGTTTACAATCGTTTCCATTCATGGCAGAAAGATAATAATATCGTCGAAGTTTAACGTCCTAAAACCATCCTATGATAATGAGAGACGCCGTAGTGGTGGGCTCCGAAAATTTCGACTGCCCGGGGTTCATTGACGTGTACCTAAATGTAAGCACACGGACTTCAAGCATTTTCGCCTCCACTGAAAATGCGGCCGCCGCGGCTAAGATTCGATCCCGCTACTCGGCATGGTAGAAAGAGGATGCGTCTTCTGGAACTCGCTTATTTTTTATCGTCATCAACCGCAGCACAATGTGCGCATAATCCCCTTACAGGTGTGTAGCGCGCACCTCGCTTATCAGCAGGACCACAATGGCATAGTGGGTACTTCCCTACTCCATGTAAGTTATGGTGGGCGTGCAGTGGGTACCCAATTGCATACGCTGTGGCGTGACAGACATGCGTTGGGCGTGTTGTGGCTACTCAATTGCATGCGCTGTGGCGTGACAGACATATGGTGGGCGTGTCGTGGGTACCCAATTGTATGCGCTGTGGCGTGACAGACATACGGTGGGCGTGTATTGCGTACCCGATTGCATGCGCTGTGGCGTGACAGGCGTGTTGTGGGTACCCGGTTGCATGCGCTGTGACATGACAGACATACGGTGGGCATGTTGTGGGTACCCAATTGCATGCGCTGTGACGTGACAGAGATATGGTGGGCGTGTAGTGCGTAATCGATTGCATGTGCTGTGGCGTGACAGACATATGGTGCACTGTAAACCAAATTACACCCATATAGGTGTTTTATAGTGTCTATAACTCACACCCCAACACCCCATGAAATGGGTGTATCAAGCAGGGCTACACCTATATCGTGGGGCGGATTTCCAAATTTACACCCTATGGCACAAACATTTCTTCGGGTGTAAAGCCAAGTGTACACCCAAGTGGCCTTAAGGGAGTGAGGGTGTAAAAGCGAATGTACCCAAGTAATCTTAAGGGCGTAAGGGTGTAATATTGCTATGACACCCTAACACCCTTAAAAAACAAAAGTAGTGTAGGGGTGTAATTGCTCAAACAGCAAAAAGGGTGTGGGGGTGTTCATGCTGAATAATGCCCCAACACCCATGCAAAAAATACCAAATTCGAAAGTTACCCCTTTCCAGTAAGCCCCTGTGGAAGCACGTGAAAGCTTACCCTTTAGCTAGACCTTTCATGTGCAGATGTCCTATTGTAGTGGCTCCTGCCACAGTGTGGTAATCCTGGCCTTAGCACTGCTTTTACGGTACATATATGAAGCACGGCATATAACACGTAATCCTAGCTTAATGCAAAGGCATCACTCAAAATGAGCTGCCACACATAACACAACGTTCACAAAGTCATGTCATTGTGCAAAACGAAATCAAGCTTTATTTTATTAGGCACAGAGAACATACAGGATTCAGAGACAAATTGTACCTTAATCAAAAGCCTTTTTCAATTGAGCAAAGCAGAATGCGATTTGCTACAAAAGAAGACCGGAAATCAGACGTCAATGGTACGGCATGGAGCTCTAACGACCAATGCATGCATATCAAAGTACAACAAAAGAGCCTTTATTTGCACTTAAAAATGAAGAACTAATTTTAACACGCTTCAATGCAGCACAAAAGCACAGTGCAGTGAAGCATACAAACAGCAGGAAGAGTAGTGTAATGCAGCATGCCTTATTTCTCTAATATACTGAAATAATATATCAATGCACACTACAATTGCCACATTGGTACGCCACAGTTTGCATGTGTTGTGGCATGCCTTATGCATATTATGCAAAGCTAGTGGTATTCTAATGAATGTAATGACAAAACAGTCTTAAAATGGCATTTTTATTTCACAAAAACCCTTGTGTGTTCAGACATTCAGAATACTGGGGAAATAATGATACAGGAGTGAAAACAATAGGCAAAATTGGAATAGCTTAACAGTCTCACTATATACTAACCACGCAGAATAATTGATTTAAAGATGTAAAATATCAAGCGCATCACATAATATGTCCCCCTGAAACATTACAACATCAAAGAACATAAAATGGGCACACAAAAGCAGGGTGAAAGAGTAACCACTTACAGCTAGCAGAGGTGGAGCAGCCAAGCTATCATCTGGAGCAATATTTTGGAGCATCATATCTTGCTTTTATAGGGAGAAAATCTAAATTTGGAGCAGGTTTCAGGAAAAACAAACACAGCATTTTCGAGCTTGAAATTTCAAATTTACAGCATTGATTGATATGTGCAGTTTAACGTCCCCGAACCACCATATGGTTATGAGAAACGTCGTAGTGGAGGGCTCCGGAAATTTTAAACACCTGAGGTTCTTTAACGTGCACCCAAATCTGAGCACACGGGCCTACAGCGTTTCTGCCTCCATCGGAAGTGCAGACACCACAGCCATGATTCGATCCCACGACCTAGGGGTCAGCAGCCGAGTACCATAGCCCCTAGACCACCGCGGTGGGGCTCCAAATTTACAGTAGTACAACAAATTATACTGAATCACACACACAAAAAAGTATATGTAGAAATTATTTGACATACGCTAATTCATTCAAAATACATGAGAGTGCAGCTATTTCAACAAAAGCACTCTTGAACTGTCCCACAGTGCAAACAATGCTATCCTCCCTATATACGAATGCTCCTCGACTCAAATCTCATCCTTCACTTGTAGTAGCTGAGCACAGCGCCACCGCTTGTCTAAAAATGACGCTGCGTTTCTTGAGAATCGCAGCAGATTATCCCTGATATTGAGTGACTTGCTCTGCCTAGAGACTGCGCTGGAATCAATTTTCTCAAGTCAAGGTGAAGCATTTAGTGAAGGGACGTTCTAAAATACGGGTGTAAAACTCGCAGTAGCATTTGGTGAGCTTGTCTAACTGTTTGACAGGCGACCCAGAAATTCCAGATATTCGTAAAGGAGGAGCTCAAGGGGGTGGCGAAAAGAAAAAAAGTGGCATACGATTTTCTTTACCGCCGCTTAAGGCTGCGAAAACCTCATAAATCACTCTGAAAGACGGCCAGCACTTATACTAGTACTCGTTATTGAATGGCATCTGCATGGCAGAGTAATATAGGGACAAAAATATTTTGTGTCCTGTAAATCAAAAAGCACTTTTCCGCAGAGCGAAAGCGTATTCTGGCGAAAGCGACTTAAAAAGCGTTATGGACGTCATAGAAAGGGGGGGGGGGTAGAACTTTCTTTTAAACCGTTCTACTCTTTTCTTTTGCTGTGAGGTTAGAATATAGTCAATTAAAAGTTATAATTACGGTTGGCACATCTGTATTAGATTGGATGATGATGACCCCGCCTCGATGGTTTAGTCGTCAAAGTACTCAGCTGCATTTTTCGTGCAGGCGAAAATGCTGTAGGCCCATTTTCTTAGATTTGGGTGCACAAGAACCCCAGGCGGCCGAAATTTCTGGAGCCCTCTCCTAAAGCGTCTCATAATCAAATGGTGGCTTTAGGACATTAAACTGCATACATCAATCAATTGGATGGTGATGCGCAAACTTAAGTTGAATAATGGATTTTATGTTTCTTAATAAAATTAACAATACCGAGAAATAATTGAGGCTGGTTGGGCATTTCATAATGGTTTTGTGCAAAATTAGGAAATTGTATGCAATTGACACAACTGGCACGGCTGCTGTTCTCTTGAACATGCAAATATGAATACGAAAATATCATGTAATATTTTGCTACAGACATTAAACATGTGCTGTGAATAGACATGAATGCCTGAATTGAATAGTCAATTTCACGTCAAAACCACGACCGCACAAAGAAAACACATGAACAGGACGGGTGCTCACTAGCAGCTGTTTGTACCTTATATTCATAATATAGTATATATTCATACGTACAACCTTAAAAAGGTGGCGAGCCGGCATGAAGTACTGATCGTGTTCGTGCCCCTAACAAACTAGCAAAATTGCGCCGGTGCATCGCTGAAAATCATGCTGAGCAGCTGAAAGGCTGTAAAAAGAAGCATGCGTGGCCATTCACGAAGTCTGCTACTGAAGTGGTTTACAAAATACCCTTATCGTGCAGAAAGACACATGTTAGCCAGACGACGAGACGCTGCGTCAATGATCTAGCGAGGGAGCACGCCATTACGGCAAAGAATAACGACGGTGCCCGTTCAAGAGCACATGTCACTTCATGTGGATTCACACCAAGAGCCATTTTGATGGGCTTTCACAAAAGAAAAGGGGTATCAATTGCGTTAGCAAAACTTCACTCATCATGTATGAGCTGGAAGCACGGTATCTAGCGATCATGTGTCCTATAGCGTAATTAGGTAAGGGACGGCCCGAGTAGGTTGCACAAGCGTTGACAAAAAGTGGGTTTATATCAGCCTATTTCCTCAAGAAATCAACCATTGCAAATGAGTGCCCATTCCGTTTATGTGTTTTCTTCGTTTGTGTGGTTGTCGTTTTGGCGCTAAATTGGCTAATATTTAATGCAAACATGCACCAACTATCCCAACAGCAAGTTCTACTACATATTAATGCTACTGCTGCACATGTAAACAACAATAGCACGTGCAGTTAGTTCCCTTAGAACTGTGAAAAAAGCGACACTATACAGTGCCTCAGAGGAGGCACTTTCAGTATATTTTTTGGTATATAAAGGGCTTAATAAGCATAGGACCTTTTTCTGTGTTCATGACACACTGTTAGGGTGATTTCATGCTAAACGCCCAGCCGTTTTGGCGACCATCTCAAATGCATTCGAAAAATATTGTGCTAATTAACTGTATTGAAAGCAGTGAAACGGTAGGATATTTCGGAGAGAAAAAAATGTTTGGTCGCAAGGTTGCCGTCGGAACTTTCCGGGATGTCGTTTGGGTGTGTGTGATAAAATTTATTTTAAAAGTACGTTCTATACCAAACTTGGTCTACATGTTGAGTAAAGGTTCTTGTGTAAGGTGTTTGAAGCTCAGTAATATTACTGCAACTATACTGGCACATATGCTTCTAAGAATTTATCCAAAATGTGCTATGTTTGCAATTTCTTTATTGCAATACTGCAGTTTGTATGAATATCTGTGTAGTGAATACCTACTCCACGCAAGGTATATTTTGAGAAAAAAATATTTGAGACTTATCAAGCTGGTAAACTTTATGAGAAAAAATCATAAATTCTACAAAATCGTAATTTTTTATCATATTCAGATGCGATTTACGCCATGTGGTGGCTTAACTAAAAATTACCTTTATACATAAATTGAAAGCAAATGAACACATCTTTTCATATACTATCATTGAATTTTTCGTTTTAAGGAAGAAAATATTTTTTAGTATTCCCATTGGTGCCTATCTTCCCATTTCGTCGTACAACAGCTGCCACCTTGAAATTTCCTATTTTCATCAATGGGAAAGTTCAAAACTTTTCTTCCTTAAAACAAAAAAATGTAATGATAACAATTGGCACATGAAAATACCTTTTTTTCCCTTTCGATGTAGGTTTGAAGGTCATATTTATTTGGACCACTCCACAGCGCAAATCGGGTCTCAATATAAACGAAAATGACGATTCTGCGAAACTCGTAATTTTTTCTCGTAATGTTGAGCAGCTTAAGAAGTGTCATAATATTATTTCCTCAAAATATACCTTTTGTGTAGTTAGTATTCAGTAGTCAGACATTCATAACACATGTTGGCTAAGTTCTTGTAGGCATAGTAGACGAAGAAAGTGGTTAACAGCGCAAATGACAAGAAAGAAAAGATGAGACGAGAACAGAGCCCTGAACAAACAACCAAAGTTTATTGCAAACCAACTGCAATATACAGAAAACAGAATCTGCGCATAACCACGCATTATAAGCAGAATTGCACATACATGCACCATACGGCCTACCTTATCGACAACCGGTCATATAAGTGGACCCCAGATAACTAACTTCACAGCAGTTAAAAAAATTGAGGGTGCGCTAAGACAGGAAGCGCCAAGTTCTTGAATATAGAAAGCTTCACTAATCTCGTGCTCGCGCCGATTTTTATATCCCCTGTAATCAAACACTTGTCGAGAATTGGCTGTCAACAAGACTTATTACAATGGTCTACCAAGTGGCTGGGAAGGAAACCTTTTAGAGAGTTAGCGTGCTCCCTCAACCGATCATTCATGCATCGCCCTGTTTGGCCGATGTCCACAAGTAAATAATATCTTGTAGAGAATAGCTAAAACACATTCAACATGGTGCATAGCGTATTTCTTAGTGCATGCTTCTTTCTCAGGTCCTTCGCTGTTGACCCTGCGACATAGGCCAGCGAGCTTGTCGCGTGCGCACAACGCAACTCTTACACCTATTTTTCCAGCGACATTCTTTAGCCTATGGGAAACTTCGTGTACGTAGGGAATAACAGCCTTGCTAGAATGAGGCTTGTTGAGTTAGCTCTTGCTTTGTGTCTCATCAGGCAGTCTTAGTGACGTTAGGAGAGTCTCGGCAATAGAAGTTAGCAGGGGATTAGAAAAGCCTGCTTGTTGAAGGCAGTGAACTTAGAACGAGAAACTGCACTCTATCTGGTGGTGACAAGAGTCAGTTAGAATTGCCTTTAGGCAGGAAAAAGAGATGCTTCGCTTGACTAGCTTAGAATTAGTGGACGTAAAAAGAAGGCTTTTCCTTGAGAAAGGTTCGTACCGCCAATATACATGGTCAACCAAAAAAGCATTTCCAAGTCAAGGCATCGTAACTTGTCGTCATGAATCGAACTCCGACTTTAATTCCAGTTGCACTATTTCACGCCAAAAAATGTCAAATATCTCACCGGTGCAGATGTGTGCATTGTCTCAAGTTTAGCACCGGTTCTTTGTGACTTTTTACTCGCGCGGTATGAAAGAAGTCTCATGGTTAACTTTGATCACACGAGTACAGTTAAAGTGTTCGACTACGTTGACGACTTTTTAGTGCTTTACCGCATCGATCAATCTGACCCTCGGCGAACCACCGATGAGATATTTGATGTTTTCGGGTGTGAAATGAAGAAACTAGAAATAACATCGGAGTTTATTTCTGACGACAAGCTACGATGTCTAGAATTAGAAATGCTTTTTTTTTGTTCATCATGTATGTTGGCGGTACGAGTCATGCTCAAGAAAAAACCTCCTTTTTACGTCCGCCCATTCTAAGTTGGTCAAGTGAAGCATCGCTTTTTCCTGCCTAAAGGCAATTTTAACTGGCTCTTGTCACCGCCAGATAGAGTGCAGTTTCTCGCTCCAAGTTCACTGCCTTCAACAAGGAGGCTTTTCTAATCCCGAGCTAACTTCCATTGCTGAGACTCTCCTAACGTCACTAAGAGTGGTTGATAAGAGACAAAGCAACAGCTAACTCAACAAGCCTCATTCTAGCAAGGCTGTTATTCCCTACATACACGAAGTTTCCCAAAGGCTAAAGAAGGTCACTGGCAAAATAGGTGTAAGAGTTGTGTTCTGCGCACGCGATAACCTCGCTGGGCTATGTCACAGGGTCAACAGCGAAGGACCTAAGAAAGAAGAATGCACTAAGAAACACGCTATGTGCCATCTTGAATGTGTTTTAGCGATTCTCTACAAGATATTTTTTTACTTTTGGGCATGGTTACATTGGCCAAACAGGGCGATGAATGAATGATCGGTTGAGGGGGTACGCCAACTCTCTAAAAGGTTTCCTTCCCAGCCACTTGGCAGACCATTGTAATAAGTCTTGTTGTCAGCCAATTCTCGACAAGTGTTTGATCACGGGGGATATAAAAATCGGCGCGAGCACGAGATTAGTGAAGCTTTCTATATTCAACAACTTGGTGCTTCCTGTGTTAGCGTACCCTCGATTTTTCTTAACTGCTGTGAAGTTAGTTATCTTGGGTCCATTTACATGACCGGTTGTTGCTAAGATAGGCTGTATGGTGCATGTATGTGCGATTCTGCTTATGGTGCGTGGTTATGCGCAGATCCTGTTTTCTATATATTGCAGTTGGTTTGCAATAAACTTTGATTGTTTGTTCAGGGCTTTGTTCTCGTTTCTTCTTTCCCTTCTTGTCCTTTGCGCTGTTAAGCACTTTTTTTGTCTACCATACAGCACCAACCAGTCGTATCAAGCACATTGTTAGTCTTGGAGGCGTATGTGCCAGTGAAATTGCACTAATATTACTGCGCTTCAAACACTTTACACATGAACTTGTACTTAACATGTAGACAAATTTTGGTATCGAAGAAATGAGCAGTAGTTTTAAACTACTTTCCCACAAACTACACTGAAACGACATTCCAGTAAGTTCAGAAGGCAACTACGTGACCGAAAATTTTTTTTCTTTTGAAATTATTTTACTATTTCACTGTTTTCAATGCAGTAAATCATTACAATTTTTTTAATACATTTGAGATGATCGCTAAAATAGCTGGGATGTTTGGCGTGGATTGACATGACCCATTAGTGGATCAACCTTTTAAGCTGGCGACATCTAGGCCATCTCTAGTTTTTCATACAACTGTAACATTATGCATTGTACACAGTTTTCTACACGCACTGCTGTTGATCTGATGGCAAACTGATACTTATATTGAAAATATAAATAGGTATATAGGACACATAGCTTGAGATGAAGCCTTTCCCATCAGAGGAATGTTCCTAAAATGTACAAGATATTTGGTGCACCCTATGAGTTGCGTCCACCACTGCTGCGACCCTTTGAGTGAGGTCGTGAGCCCGGAACAGCTGCTTTCAGGTTGTGATGAAGAGTGCACTGCATTGTCAGCACCCAGTCCATCGTAGAAGACGTAGTGCGCTTTCCTTTCAACATTCTGCATGTAAGAGATGCACAACATTCAACTAAGCATTTAAAAAATACTGGGAACAATCAGAACCTCATTATGATGTGTCTTATAATAAAAAGCTCCAGCTTCTCCACTTTCAGCTTTACCACTATTCACTTTTACGTTTACAAGCATCTGTGCATATTAGTGTACGAATGCAAGTGCCATGCTTGAGGATGGTTTTTTCCCCACCGTGGTGGTGGTGAAAAAGTGCTTCTCTCTTGAATCATGCACCTACCAAGAAGCTTGAAATATACTGGGAAGCTCCAATTTCAGCGTTTATACCAAGTTTTCTTGCTAAGCTAGAATACCCTAACCAATAGGCCACTACAATGGTTGATACAAAAACTTATATAAACCCATTCAGACAGAAAAGTAGCAATATTTATCATTTACTTTGAAGGATCGTTGTGTAGACATGTACACATCACAGATGTACAATCTACTGTGTGAAAATAGTGTAAAACATCGAGCAAGCCCCAATATGGAAGGATCAACAGCACTTACAATATGACAACTGCTGCTGGAAAAACAGCACTGTGTATTTCGGAAGCTCACCTCTAAATTTCTTCTCCAGTTACATAAATTTGGTGTACTCGATAATTTTATGTCTTTCACAGGTTGCTTATTGGTCAACAAAATGATTACTTTAGGCCACGAGTAAAACTGACTACTCTCAAGAATAAATAAGACGTGCTAACCCTATTCTTCGAGTGCATGCATAAGCAGCTCATTCACAGTTGAATTTTTTTAATTCATAAAAACAGCCATGCAACAGATAATATATCACAAGTAAGTTAAATATATGCTCAATAAGCTCTGGACTGTTGGACCATAAATATGTGTAATTTAAAAAATGCACGACATATTGGAGAAGTAGCTAACAGGAATATATGCATGGAGGGCTTATTAGTTGGATCAGTGTCCTTACATTCGTAAGGATGAAACCTGCACAGACAAAATGCATGAAACAGACAAGAGCTGTTAGGTCTGCCTGCTTTCATTGTCGCCATCCTCATTTTGTTTTTCGCGAGCGTGTTCTTTAGTGGCTAACTATGCCTACACCATTATCATCTGTGCTGTACCAGTCTAACTGAAAGTTTTGTGTGCGTGTTTGTTGGTACACTTTGGCTAAGCTTTCATGTGTAACCACATCGCAAAACCCTACACCAAAATATACAGAAATATTCTATTCTACAATATTCTATGTGCCGCAGTACAATGGTGCAAAAATGCAAAAAGATGTGTGCAATTGAGTGTGGCTGTTCAATCCCTTATTAAAGCAGATCAATATTACTATATCCTGATTATTTACGATATACTAGTATAAATATAAACAAACCAAGCAAGGCATAAAAAGCGCGAATCACTGATTAAACAAGGTACATATAAATTCTTTGGTTAGCTGCACGATTTTTAACAAAACACGTCACGCCGCCGCAAAGCGCAGGCATCAAAGGGGTACTGATACAAACCCCTATCTTCAGTCATTGAAATCTGGATTTTTTTTTTCTCCCGCGTAATAAACGCGCCCCATTTGTCCGCTGCAGTCCCGCTAACTGACAACTGGCGCCTCTTTTACCGTTGATCTGCTTCGTTTTTATTATTATTAATATTATGCCATTTCTTTCGCCCACCTCGGCTCGCTCATCCCCCCCCCCCCCCCCCTTGTTTTCTCACCCGCTGCCGAATGCCGTAAGGTTTATCTGCGCGGGGCACATCCCCCAGTTTTCTTTAACCATGCCCCAGAGCGAGGTTCACGAACACTGCGGCTGTTGAGACATCGCAGCTGATAAGCACACAGCGAGCGAAGGTCACGAAGCTACCGAGACGCCATGAGACGGTCGCTTCCTGCAATTACGAGTATCGCGGGCAAATCGGGAGTTGGCAGGCAGGCACGCACTTCTGCACTTCGTTGTTCGCATACACGAAAGCTTACCTTTTCAGCAATAGCACGAAATCCAAAAGCGTTCTCCATGTAGCTCCCAGCGTACAGTCCGTTGATTGCTTGATCGTAAACACTCTGCTTGCGGCGGGCACAAGCTTCAACGAAAGCCGTTGACAGAGGACGCACACTCCGCCGCACCGAAGTTGTTCTGTACTAGCCGACACGCCACAGATTGCAGTGACAGGTACTGTATCCACTGTAAGCACAAGTTAAACTGTGCAAGCCGTATAAGTACGCGTCCCTGACAAAGCAAGTGAATAGTAAAATAATAAACCACCGTCAGCCTGCAGCAAACACGCACACGACATGTTACCACGCAATTCAAAGTCTGCCTGTTGACGATGGCGATGTGGAGTTGCCCCAAGACCTCAAAACCGAAACCGAAACCGAAACACATAGCAGTACCGTTTTATGATATAATTTCCAAACTATGTCAAGCCTCCAAGATATAGTGTAATATTTCATGCTTGACAACATATTTATTTGCTAGCAGAGCTTCAAAGTCTTTTTTTTTGCCACTGACGTGTGCAGGTGGCAAATGCGTAGCCTTCGTAATGTACATTTTTTTTCCCGGGTGAGGCGTTATTGCGGCGTTGTTTCGACATTTCGGAGTCAAAATTTGTTACTTGCGGAACATAGATATAAATAAAAAGTTAGGGAAGGGTGGCAAGGAGGTTGTTCCATATTTGACACATCTCCCACCCTTTTTTATGTTCGTTTGAGGAGATATTTTTTAATTCAAAATGGGGCAAATCTAGACCCGAAACAAGCTCAACTAACGCTGCCTTGACATATACATACTATCAACGTTCTTCTAGAACAGTAATATTTATAAATAATGTTTTAATATTACTGTTTTAGAGGAAACGTGAACGTATGTATCAGCCAATTGAGTGTCATTTGAGCTACTTTCGGGTCAGGATATGGCCCATTTCGCAAAAAAAAAAAAAAGAAAGCTTGCGATTCGGATCCACACGTATGCAACTACAGGCAAAAATTTACATACAAATTGCGCCAGGCCCCCTTTTTTCCTCTTTCTGTTCCCTTGCACGCATAAATCCTAGCAACACCCCTGCTGTGCTATTAGCTTCTTTTAAATAACACTCTGCCAATCAGCAAGAACCGGGGGCTTTGCTTTTTTTACCGACAAAGTATGAAGGACGCTTGCTTTTATTTCAAGTCTTAAATTTTGTGTGAGCATACCAATGTGCGATTATCAGTGCATTGTAACGCGACAGTAACAACTGTCAATTACAATGCTGCAATTAGTAAACTACTCTCCTTCTTTGTGGCACGGGTACATTGCGCTAGTGTTGTCTACGATCGTTCACGTGTATATTATACGACGCGCAAGCGTGCATTTCAAGTAAATATAAAAAGAGCACTAAGTGCCCACAGAGTGGTTCGACCCATTGGAAGAGTTCACCCGTGCTTAGCGTATGTGCGCCAAGCTTGTCCTGCGGCGCAGCATGCGTGCACAGCAGCTGCATCCGAGTAGCTTAGCCTGTTAATTGCAAACATGCCTAGTTCCGTGGCAATGCGAATACTACAAACATTCAATTTGAACTGACCCATGTTCATAGATCTAAATATAACTCACTGAATAAATCAGGGACCCGTGTATTGATGCGAAATACTTCAGTGTGAGGAAATATATGGACCCCCATTGTAAAAAATTGGCCCCGTATCTCCATGTTTCTGCAAATGTCGTCAAAAGACGATAGTCTTGCGTGTGGAGAGAATGAACAGGACATTTATTTGGTGTTCTGCGCAAGAAAGTCGGTGAGTGGTATTCTGTAGGCACTGCGTTTGAGTGCCTCGAGCGTACAGCGAAGGCGAAAAAGAACATCAAATCATGTCCCACGTGAGACATGAGCGCCATCTGGCAGTCTTCCTAGAAAATAAAGCGTGTGGCTTTGGTAGGGGTGTGCCCGCCCATCTTAGAGGTGATAAGGTGTAGAACGCAAGGCGACGGGTAGATTCCACCACCTTAGCAAAGCGTCGGAAACGCTCCCTGTTCCGTGCAAGCATTGCATGGTCAGCGCAGCGTGATAAGCGCTACGGCCCTTAATATTACTAATGTATGCTTTTTCTAGTAAAAGACGCGCATGCAGAATGTATACGTGTTGTTATGGTGCCACAGACATGCGCAATCATGGCTTTTTAATTGACGATTGCATAAGCATGAACGCTCAATCTTGAGCAACACTGGTGAGTGCTGCGGATGAGGTTGGCCATTTCAAGTACCAGATGCCGTATAGAGTGGACAAACCGACAAAGAGACAGACAGAGAGACAAACATACAGACAGACAGACAGACAGACAGACAGACAGACAGACAGACAGACAGACAGACAGACAGACAGACAGACAGGCAGGCAGGCAGGCAGGCAGGCAGGCAGGCAGGCAGGCAGGCAGACCAAAATTTTTGCGTTGAAGGTCCCCAAAAAAGACTATCGTCTTTAATAAATCAGGACCTCTGGTACAAAAAACTTAGTGTGATTTCAAATGAGAAAGCGCGCACGATAGCCTGTCGAAAACCGTGTGTAATCGTTTCATGTTATGTTTAAGTGCAACATAATCTCTTTTACTGATGTCTCTGTGAGGATTAGGGAAGAATGGACATAAGCGGCAGCAAAATATTTTTAGTAGGAATCCCAAAAAGTTAACCCATGAATTAAGTCATTGAACATGTGAGGAATCTTCTGAATATAATAAATAGGGGTGGTTTAATAAATATAATACATAGCACGAAATATTTTGGCGAATGAATTATGGGAAATGAAAACGAATGCCGCAACATCGATCTTTTCACCAGACTTTCGGCATGCGGTTTGATTGCATCCGTTGAGATGTGATATGTATTGATGCTCTGAACTATATACATATATGATAGGTGTAACGTTGAAGGAAACACCCTTGGGTGTAATTTGCTAACATATACCTACAATACACCTAAAAATGAGAAATGGGCGTACAAAAGGTGGAATTGCAGAACTTACACCCATGCGGATAAGTTTGGCAGAAATAATAGGTGTAAGATGGGTGATTTATTCAAAAATGCACCTTTAAGGGTGTGAAATGATTTGCAGTGTGGGTGTATATTGGGTACCTTGCATGTGCTGTGCCGGAAAACACAATGTACAACGCCCAACAGAGTAGCCTAGACCCTAAAGGGCTTCGCCCCTTGAAAAAATGTGCCGCTTGCACTAATGGAGAAAGCTAGAGCTACCTGGACAAAGATTTCATGATCGAATGCGGAGGTAGCATTCAACGTAAGGTTTGCTAGTAATGTCAAGCTTTTGCTAGAGATGTCAAGTTCTTGCTAGTAGTCACTAAGTATAGTTAGACATCTCACGTGGCTAACTGGTCCGGATTGTTGTGACTTTAGGCAAATGATTGGCTGTTAGACGTCTTTTTGGCGGGAACATGTCACTTGGCTGGCAATTATGTCATGTGGCGTTATTTTAGTCACGTGACGAAATTTTACGCGAGTTTTGTCACGTGACAAAATGGCACAACTGGATGTTACGACATTTTTTGTCAATAAAGCATTTACGTGATGTCACATGATTCCCGTTGTGCGACTAGTTATGTGGCGTTACCCGATTGTATTGTCACGGTACTGTTACGTGATTATAGGTCGCGTGAATAGTTGTTACGCGATGTTATGTATTCTTATTCACTTGATCAGAGTTGTTAAGGGATTTGACGTGACTTTTAAGTACGTAAAATAACAGACTCGCCCATCATAGTTTTTGAACTCCATCCCGGAAAAAAATTGTTGCACGTGTTTTGGTACCAAAGCAGAAGTTGGAAAGTATGAAGCGAGCTCGTGCCGCTTTTTGATGATAATGATTCATAAGCCTCAGCTTCTGAGCTTTGCCATATTCTAGGGTAACTGTAACATGTCTTAATTGTGCTGCGATGTATACAGTCGTGTACAAGTTTAGAAACCTGCCGAATTTTCTCCTGAAAGCCAAAATGCCCACAAGCCTGCCCTATGGGAGCGCCCTCTGTGCAGACGTCATGAGCCTGATGGTTGGTGACTCCGCCTTCGAAAAACATAGCTGAATGGACGAATGGGACTACTGCTTTAGTCGCGGAAGTAATCGGATGTCGCACTTCGTTCGTCTGGGTGGGTTTTGTTTTTTTTCAGACTTCTTAAGCTGTAACCACGGTGTAACCGACTATAGCGACTTTTTAGAATGCAAAAAAACATATCGCAAGTACATAGAGGACAAGACAACAGAGTCAAGGAACGTTACTTACATCTGTTGTCCCGTGCTTTTCTAAACCTTCTACGTGCTCTTAACAGTTGGAAGTGATTACCATATTGCCCAAGCGCTCCTAAAAGACCTTTGTTTTGTGGCCTCTCTGGACTTCGTCAATTTTATTCGACTACAGAGACACTGTTTGTCCAGGAGGACAACATAATTCGCCCCAGCGAATTGAAAGTTTAGTTTTGGATCGAATGCTATAACCATCCTCCCCTTCTCCGCAATGAAATGCTGATGTGAAAAAAAGGAGATGATGCTTCAAGTAAATGTTGCATACGGTACATATTAAATCGAAGTATTAAGGTTCAGATAAAGATAAGGGCTCACTAACTATTATGAAAATTACGGGGAATAATTGAGTTATTTTATTCGCATGCGCCATCTATGGCACATACCCGCTACGGAACACAACTCTAATTCATCGAAGTGTGGCAGCTTGGGCTAGTTGGTATGGCATGACGATAGTTATAGCGCGATAACAAAACGACGTGTCCTTCTTGTCTCTGTGTCGTCGTTTTGTTCTCGCGCTATAACTATCGTCTAATTCTTCGACTAATTGAAGAGGGCGGTAGTGAGCAAGCTGGTACATCGCGGGCTTACACAGAGGCTATGGAAGCCGATGACCAAATGTTACCTTAATATCAACGCAAGTGAAGCCAAAACTCTGCAACTGCTAGAAACTATAGCGAATAAAGATATCTGAACATAAAGTTAAATCCCCCTAAATGTTTTTAAAAAGGTACTCAACGACAAGGCAACATTGCTTAAGCATTTATTGGTCGCGAACAGTTGCAATGAACATGCATGTTGACGTCCAGTTTGATTCGTACCGGCGCATATCTTGCAGAGCCAGGCATTTCTCAGCTCGATGACATGATAATGCCAGCCAGCGCTTCGACATGCTACACACAAATCATGGCATTGTTTTGCTCTACCACCTCCTCCTTTATGTTTCGAAGTCAAGCCAGCAGGACATCGTGCTGAAAGTGGCCCTTGGTTCCGCCAATCAGGTGGAACATTTCGCACCCGTTAAAATACCGCTGTTTTTTAGGGCTTTCTCGTACCTGAAATACTGCTTGAGAAACATTCGCAAGACTACCTCCCTGAAGGGTTTCAGAAACGGAGAACCGTCAAGGAGGAAGGACTCCACGGTGTCGCACACCGCCACTCTGGCATTCTCGTGCCGGACGAATTGCCGGTAGCACTCGGCCGAATAGTCGAGAGATCCTCTGACGGCGTACAGGGCGTCGCACAGCGGGTCGGCAGTGAACATGGACCGCGGGGAAACGAGCAGGCTTCTCAGTGGTTGGGCGGGACCCCACGTTGACAAGAGGCTTAGCGACACGTCCCGTTCTTGTCGAGGCTCGGATGCATCTGCACCTTACCGGCGTCGGTGGTCAAGAAGCGGACGCTGGGAGGCTCGATCGGCTAGGTTGTCGGACATACAATGAGGAACCTGAAGAAAGCCCTTTCATGCGGCGTGCCGCGAGGGCCGATCCCCATGGCGGGGACGGTGGCGATATTGTCATCGGCCGTTACGATGTAGACTCGGCGTGGCGGATCGGCCGTGAAGTCGGCGATGTCTTTCTTGACTCTCGGCAGACACGGTGAAACAACGCCGCCACGTTTGTGTGGCGCCACGTCTCGAGAGCTTCCGGTCATTGCCATGTGGACGCCTGCCTGCCCGTCAGCTATCTCGCTGGCCATCGTAGATTGATGATGATGACGATTACAGTGAAGAAGCAGATACTTTTATGATGCATACCCACTTCGAGCGGGTGGGTCCAAACTCGGCGACAGGAGGCGAAAGAGAATTTTATTGAGGTAAATAGTGGCGAACTACATAACAACTTGACAAAACATATCAACGAAAGCCATACAATGTTTAAATAAATCATTAATTCACTCTGTCCTAATCGCGAAAACGTAAACATACCAAGTAGTGAGTTGTGATATCCGCGTAAACTGGTTGATCTATCTCATATATATTCTGGTGTATTGTTAAGTTCTCGTAATTTTCTGCGTACAGTAGTTATATAGCGATCTGGGGCCTAGGTCGAGAGAGAATACGGGAAATGTCCTCTTCTTCCTCATCATTGCTGTGTCGTGCGATACATGGTATCATAGCCGCGAGGTCAGATATGCGCTGAGTGTTTTTTTTTATGTCAGATATGTGCTGAATGCTTGACGTGATGAAAATAATATCAGATGGCGACAGTCACTGGGACGCAGTAATAAATAATGTACACGTAAAGCCTCTTTGTGTTCGCCGTTTCTCTTAAGGGCCAAAGGTGAATCGTATTATACAGAATGTTCCGTTATGTAATGCAAGAATAAGCTTGATTTACGGTATAATGCACAACGAAGTAATCGTGTTAATTTAAGGTTACGTGGTCTGGCTTAAAAACATCGAGAGAAATTCATTGTTTAGCTTTTCTGTAACAAGCACGTGCGGTCAGTTGCAATAAATCGTTCGGATATTACCATTGTTTACGTATTCGATTTCTTATTATTTATCAGTGAATGGAATTTCGCACCCATTGGGAAGCACTGCTTTGATAAAAAAAATGTTGTCAGAAGTGGGATTCGAACCCACGCCCACAATCGTGGACCAGAATTCCCATGCCCTTGTCCAGGGCAAGGCAGAGCCTTGAGTCTGGCGCCTTAGACCACTCGGCCATCCTGACAACTGTGCGATTAAAGGATAATAAAAGAAAACAACAGCTTACGTGTGTAGTCGTTTTAATTACACTTTGGTTCCTAAAATATTCTAGGGACTATAATTGCACGGTTTGTTGGGACTTGGCGTGCTGCACATGCACAACCTATCATGCAGTTTCATAATAATAAGGATTTTCCTAGCGCTCTGCAATTATATGATGCATGAAAACCCCCGCTGATATGAACGACTACGGACATCGAATGAGAAGATATTTAAAATTATGTCCTACTAAAGGCAACAAATGCATTTGCAAAGGTGATGCACTGGTCAAGCGTGGTTCAAATGTACGTCACACTGACGTCTTCGTCTGAACAGCAATAGTAGCTCTTAAAGGCTACGTGTTTCTGCCCTGTGTTCAACCGCCAGAGCTAAAGAACTTGGACAATCTCTCCTAAAGGAACTTCGATGGGATGCCAAGCAGCAGGGTTAAGCTCGGGTGGCGTCACGGGTTGAACAGCTCTAACGCAGTTGCTGTGGTAAGCGCTGGAAAATTCGTTTGAAGCGATGGCTTGCGTACATCTTGTAGGTGACATGTACAGACATGTTTCAATGCGTCAGGCACGTGTCAGGTTTATTCAGGTTTATTGCGCGTGAACCGAAGAGTCGGTGATGTAGCGATCGGCGGTCGCTGCAGGTGTTGTGGGCGAACGAGAAACTCTATGGTGCGAACGAACGAGGTGGCAGCTGGGGTGTGGGCGCTGAGGTGAGTGCGTGACCGGCGAGAAAGAGAGTGGCGTCAGCGCGCACAGCGAGGGGAGCGTGGCGGCATTGCGCAGCAGCGGTGTGACCTACTTGGCACTGCGCCAATATCTGCGGTATGGGGCGTGTTGTACGGGGGGACAGTGTTCCACAGGCTAGAAAAAGAACTGCTTCGCATCTAAAACGCATATTGCAACACATGGCAACACCAATAATTAAATTCTAAGGCTATGTATCTGGTGGCTGAAAATGCCCTGCGAGCGATAGCGGAACCGAAAGCACTTCCCGTTCACCATGTTTGAAGCGGGGAAGAAATGAAAAAAAAAAAAAGAACAATGCTTTGCTCTCTTAAAATAAATAATGGTATCATTTTTAAAGTTTTTGAATCAGTGACATCTTGTAGTGTTGCAGCCTCCAAATACGCAACCTTTAACATCAAAGCGAGCGGTATTAGCGTGTTTATTTTTCGTTTTTTTTTCGTTGCCATGACATTTTGAAACTCTCCTCGCAAGACTTGTTTTTTTTTAACAGATGCATGTTAATTCAGATTTCATACTATTTGATACCATCGTTTTATTCACGACATCTTTTTAATATTCTCCGGGTGCAGCACAGCGAGCCAAGTCAAGACTGTTAAGTAGTGTGTGTGCGCGCGTTGTGTACATAACATGTAAGACTGTCTTGCTTCCTATCCCTCGAAATGTCCGTGAACAAGCTGGTTCTGCCTGGTGACGTCGTGGACGTTAGTGCGACCGACGAGAAGAAATGCATTGTTGGACCCGGGCTACGCAAGGAAGGGGAACGCGTCGTGGCAACTCGAGCTGGAATCCTGAAGCACCGGCGGCCGAACACCTACTGGGTCGAGGGACACCAGAAAAGGGTATGACGGCGTGTCCTGTCCATTGAGTCGTACTTTCGCCTTGTACTTGAATGTCTGTGTGACACTTAACTCATCGACATATTGTAGTAGCTGTCTAAGCCGCTAAAACGGAGCTTGGTCACCGTACAACCCATCGCATAGTCAACACCTTAACGAAACCGCTGAAAAGTGTGCTGCAATGCTAACGCGATGATCCGGCCGTCGCTGCACATCTGCCCTGAGGCACAGTTACAAATTAAGTGAAGACCATGACGTCGACGAGTGCCGTACCCGAAATTAGCATCCTGTATGCACCTGTGTAATGATATCGGTTAAAAGGGACCCTCACTTGTAAAAGTACAGCGTTATCGGATCTATATTAAACGAAAAGATTAGCGTCCTGGTAAAATTATTCATCACGTTGCGAGCAGCACGTGTAACCGACTGGTGTAACGACGCGCGTAACTTCCCTGTAACCTCAGGCCAACGAACGTTTAGACTGAGTATATCGGCCGCCAATAATTGCGTTTACTGATTAGGAGAAATTGTCGAGGGTACGCTTTCGCTCGTTTTCGTGTCACGGAAATGCGTGTAGTGTCGAAACATTAACCAGGGTATGAACAACACTGAGGTCCTCACGTATTCTCTCCCATCTTGTGTGTGTGTGCTTTTTTCTTCTTTGTTGGTGTTGACGTAGAAATAACTGATGAATCGCTTGGTTAACTGAGCGCTTATCTTATACTAAATTAACTGCAAAGTGTGTAGTGGGTAAGTAACCTGGCTGCTCAGTATTTGAATCCTTGTAGAGTGTTTCGCTCAGCCGGCTAAATATTGCATCATTGAATGCCGGACCATGTGAGGCAGTTCTGCATAGAGTAGATGAAAGTGATTAGATGAACAGCTGCAAAATAAAGCACTAATGAAATATAATTGTGTACAACGTAACTGGGGAGACCCCGCCCGAACAGCCAAACCATGGCAACGACCGCCTGAATAAATAAACATCTTAACAAAAAAGTAATCCGGGCGAAATAGAATTCAAAGCGAGGCATCTCGGGTGAGAGCATTCCATCATAGAGCCACACTAGCAGACAGGCAGGCAAAGAACTTTGTTAGTATCTGGAGGCGACGCTCAACACCCCTTAGGGGGCGACACCAGTGGGCACCAGCACCTGGAACTGCTTTGCAAACAGACCCTATGCAGGCTTCATGTTGAGGAAGGAATCATGCTGAAACGTGAAATAGAGCGTTTTAGAAGAGTAATGATCAGACATCAGTAACAATCAAAAGTAACGATCAGGCACCACACGATGCCAATCTCATTATGAGTGATCCCGGCTGCGGCGGCTGCATTTCCGATGGAGGCGGAAATGTTGTAGGCCCGTGTGCTCAGATTTGGGTGCACGTTAAAGAACCCCAGGTGGTCGAAATTCCCGGAGCCCTCCACTACGGCGTCTCTCATAATCATATGGTGGTTTTGGGACGTTAAACCCCACATATCAATCAATCGTTACGAGTGGTTCGTTGAGTTCTTTGAAGCCATTACAAAAGCTCAGTTTCCTCATCGTCATCAGGAAGAGCATCAACAAAGTGCACGCTTCTCCGAGGATCGAATAATGGCGTAGTGGGTGCTTTGTTATTGCGCAAAAATTATGATTTATGGCCTTGTGGGTGCCATCGCAAGTGTACCTGTAGTAGTTGGCCCGAGAGTGTTTAAAAATGGCTCTAGAGAGGCCACACTTCCAGCTTACGCTGTCACTGTGCTACCTGGTGGTTTTTATTTATATTTTGCATTGCACAGAGTTTGTGGTGCACGCATGCTAGCTACCCTGCCTGAGGACAATAAAGTTAGGTCCTGTCGTGTTCAGTGAAAACCAGCAACCTATAGTTCGTTTCACAAGCTGCTCAATTTTCACTGACCCCCTCCCCTCAAGGAGCATACCTATCTCTTCACTGCAATTTTTAGTTTATAGTTTTCACAAATGTATTACTTGAAATATTTGTACATTTCACCTGAAAAAAGCCTAAATTTTGAAATGGTTCTACCAAGCATTTTTATTCTATTATCAGCTTGAGAAATAGAACACAATTTTTACCCATTGAATTTACAAAATGCAATACATGAAAACAAACAAGCCTATCTATTACAGGATCTGACACAAAATATGCTAAACTTTGCTATTTATAGCTTACTTTTGTGCAAGTCGGCGCATATTCATACACAGGTACTGTAGAACAGAGGGCTTAGGGGTGGGGACTGTCTACTGGGCTTTAATGTTTTTCACTTTTGTATCGCAATAGAAATTATAGCATTTCAATTGTTCAACCATGCCGTGGTTTTTCTGGAAAGGGAGTAGAAATCTTTTTAATGGGGGAATTTTTCGATCTGCGTTTGTCATTTGTTGGTGCGGAGGAGCCGGCAATGCTGGTTACTTTATGCGATAGCAATAGCTACACCGGTGATAGACCTAAACTATAACCACATGCAGTTTTTGCAGGCTAGTTTAGGGTTTGTTTTATAATACAACAATTATTTTAATGGTATTTTATAGCTCATAAACTACAAATAAAGTATTGTTACCCCATTCTTTCAAGCTTCGTTTAGTTTTCCTAAAAAACCACCGCAATTGAGCTAACAACTTGATGTGTTCCAGCAACAGTGGTACACCATCGTTGTTGTACAAGGAACTCTAATATTTCTAATCATGCCAAATGTACGACTGAAACTGAGATGCGCTCATAGAAGGGAACATCCTTGCTGTTTTTTATTTGTGTAGCCTGGAGTCAAAATCTTCAATGTAGAACCCACGGGGTCTACCATGTTGCTAATCAATTTTAGCTTCTGTGAATACTGACACACACTATTACAACAGAGAACTGAGGGTCATGGTTCGAAAAGTTTGTGAAGTCAGGCGCTCTTTTATTCGCCCAAGACTCTTCTTTTTTTCTTCTGAGCGACGCCAAATGCCATGCTTGCATGGCTCTCATTTCTTTGTCATATAAAAGCAGGTGAATGTGGCGTAGGAAGGGCCACTGGGTGCCTCTTCCGATGCTCGAGTTAAAGAAAAATCTAAAATTAAACTCTAGTATTGTGGAAAGCTACCAAAGATGCATGGTATGTTAAGCTGTACATATTTGTTTTAAAGCAAAATAAACCTACCTGCGGGGTTTTTGTTTGCACCAATAGTTTGAATCACATTGCCATCCGGTGACGCTAGCTGTCATACTTTCACAACTATCAGAGTGCAATTCAAAGTATACTTCTTTTTTATTGGACAAAAGCATGCCTATTGCCGCTGATGTCACGAAAAATCTTCTCATTTCACCAAAATTTAGAAAAGTTATTCCAAGTTATAGACAGTCTCTTTAGTGTAATGGTTCAATTATTGGCAGGGCTAAAGAGCCGTAGTTCTGTGTTTTGTGTGGGATGTCATTTCTATTCGCTATATATATCCTGTCTGCATGTAATTGTATCCCAGGAATTATCGTAACATACAGTGATGTAGTATCACCCATATGGACCAGAGCGAAAGTTATAGAAGGAGTTTATTGGCTGTGCATTTCTGTGTTGACGCTATGAATATAACGCAGTGAATAAGAGCAGAGAACCGTCCAGAAAGATGCCAGTGACCAGAAGCACGCAGTGGTCAAGCCCAGCACCCGAGTGTTGGCGATGCCATGAAGTTTCCTAAAATTAACTAGAGGGGACTCTGGCACTGCGATCATTCAGCGACCATGGGAATGATGGGTAGTTCACACACTTGCCTAGTGTTCATGCTTGCTGGCTTCCTACACACTTGTGGATTTGTTGATCGTTGTGTTTCAGTTTTGTTCCAAATAGAAGAACATACCGTTGTGAATATCTTGACCCGATTTGAACTGGTGAGCTTAAAAGGTTGAGGTGATGAGTGAAACTGCTGAACATTTGCTGATTGTTGTTTCGTGGCAAAGCAGCTTCAAGCCACGTGAAGCAAAATGGAGCCAAAAGTACAAAAAATAGACGACTCGGTGTACTACCCAGCATTCCCATGCTGGCTGAAGTGCCGTGCATTGCAGTTCCCATAGACAGCAGCGCCAGAGTTACCTCTGGTGCATTTATAGGAAACTCTAGCAGCAATGCTGCTGACTGGAGGCAGGTCTTCTTCTTCACAATTCGCCCCCGCCGAAGAAGACCCGTCCTGGCAACCTGAGAGTCTAGCAGCAGAGGGCTGTGGTATGGCTTGAGACGGGACGCATGTACGAGGTCGCATCCACGCAAGCGCATGTCATCAGATGGGGAAACTGTCTCAATGAGAAAATTCACTGGGGAGGTTCTCTCAAAAATGCTGCAAAGGCAGGATATAAGCGATGAAATTGGCCATTACTTAGTCTTGTCTTGCACTGTGGAAAGAGATTGAGCTAAATTTATTTTTGCGACTAGGTTGCAAGAACTATACCAGCAATGCCTGCTTTTGTCATTCTTGTTGAAATTATTGTCCTCTTTGATGTTACTTGTTGGCCAGAGGCATCGCCGAGAGAAAATAAGTGGTTTTGTTTCCATCACCAGCTAGTGAATTCAACAGACAGCTATGCCAAGGAAAGAATAGGGAAGTGTTTGTTTGGGGGCTAGTTGGTAAGACGCATTTTGTGAATATAAACTGCACTAGAGACGACACACTGGAATAGAAGTAGACGGGACCGACTCGTTCATTCTTTCTCCTTATATTCTTGTGACTCGTCTCTAGCACAGTTTAAGTTTACAAGAAAACATAGGGGATGCCAATTGTTGTCTTTATTTTTTATTCATCAGATACTCCGCAACGCCCGAAGGCGTTATAGCAGGGGGGTTACATCAATAACTGACGTACATCTCCGTTCACACACACAATAGAACTTTGTTCACACATAAATAACTGAAATACATTTTCGTTCACACACATAGTAGAATTTTGTTCACACATCAATACATCTTCGTTCAGGTTACAACACGGGTTTACAGCAGTGAATAAAATACACCTTCGTTCCCACTATGTACTTGCATTTCAGTTAGCCTGTTCCACTAATCATTCTAGGAAAAAATGAATTGGCATACATGTTCGTTTTAGCTGGGTATTCCCGAATCTTGCAACTATGATCAAAACGTTTTGAAGTGTAATGAGGGTTCTGTAGGTATATTTCTCTATTAATTCCAGTTTTATTGTAGTAAATGCAGTAAATTTTAATCTCTGCTTCTGGCGGCGGTCAGAAAGACACTCCCATCCTAGCTCAGCCTTCATTGCAGTGCAGCTCTCCCTCCTTCCGTACCGTCCCAAGTCGATCCTGGCAGCACGATTTTGTAATTGTTCCAGAGCAGCAACGAAGGTTACCTCGGCGGGGTCCCACACGACACAACCATATTCTAAGATAGGTCTGATACAAGTAGTGTATGCCATGCGTTTTAAATTCACATGCGAACATCGCAGGTTTCTTTGAATGAAATTTTAGGCCTTACCAGCTTTGGCTATGAGAGTGTCAACCTGAGGCCTCCATGAACGTTCAGATGATAGTATTATACCTAGGTACTTATATTTACTCTCTTGTTTCAACTGTACATTGTTCAGATGGTACTGTGACTGAAATGGTTTCATCTTTTTGGTAAATGAAATATGGACACACTTTGTTATATTCAAATTCATTTTCCATTTGGTACACCAGCTATGAATGAGCGATAAGTCTTTCTGAAGTTCTAATACATCATTGTGATCAAAAAATTTTCTGTACACAACACAGTCATCTGCATAGAAGATGAAATTCCTGCAGAGATATCATTAACATAAATTAAAAACAATAGCGGACCCAGGACGGAGCCTTGTGGGACCCCTGAGGTAACATTGGTGTATTCGGAGCATTTTCCATTCAGTACTACGGTTTGTGTTCTTTGGGAAAGGTAACATTCGATCCATTTAAAAACAGTCTTATCAATGTTCAGGGTGGTAAGCTTAAACAGTAAGAGTGAATGTGACACCGTGTCAAACGCTTTCCGAAAATCCAAGAACACACCGTCAACCTCTCCTACGGTATCTACGCCCGATATTACATCATGATAAAATTCGACTAATTGTGTTGTGCAAGACAGCCCTCTGCAAAATCCATGGTGCTCGTTGATTAATACCTTATGCTTGTTTAAATGAGTTATTATTTCTTTGTATAAAATATGTTCGAGGATTTTACACGGGATAGACGTAAGCGATATTGGTCTATAATTACCAACGTCTTTTTTGGACCCACCTTTATGTATCGGTACCACGTGCGCAATTTTCCAGTCATGTGGTAAGGTACCTGTCGCTAAAGATCTTTCAAAAATTGCATAAAGATACATAGAAATTGGCCCCGCACAACGCTTGAGTACACGCGGAGAAATTCCATCTGGACCACCAGATTTACTCTCATCAACGTCCTTCAATAGTTTTTCAATTCCATTAACACTAAGCTCGACAGGAAGCATAGGCGAAATGCTCATAATAGTTGGATGATAATTACAGCTGTGTTTGAGTAAGAATACCGAGTGGAAAAAGTTGTTTAGGCATGCAGCCTTATCCTCGTCATTCATAATTACCTTGCCATTATAATTTAATTCCTGTATTCCAAAGGAATCTGAGCCACACTGTTTTAAGTACTTCCAAAAAATTTTAGGATTTGATTTCATTTTGTTGCTCAGCTCAGTGAAGTAATCATCTTTAGCTTTTTCTATCTTTAGCTTATATTCGTGGGTAATCGACTTCAGTTTTTCAAAGTGAGCAACTGATTTGCTTTTCTTGAATGCGCCTAATGCCCTCTTTCTTTTGTTGATAAGTTTTAATATATGTGCTGTTACCCATGGTTGTTTGTGCTTTTTTAGCCGTGATGAATGAACACTGGGGATATGTCTATTTGTTAACTCGGAAAATATATTCTTAAATTTGTGCCACATATCATGCACATTGCCCTCCTCAAAAAGACATTCGAAAACAGGGAACGAATTAAAAAGTTCTTTAGAAATTGCATCGTAGTCACCCTTGTCATAAAAGTAGATCCTTCTACTCGTAGGTAACTTCGCACACACTTTTTTCTTTCGGATACAAGCAACAACAGCAAGATGGTCACTAATTCCTGGAATCACAGTCACGTCATTTACGAAATTTGGCGAGTTACAAAGCAACAAGTCTAACACAGCGTCATTGCGAGTAGGGGTGGTAACGTACTGCGTCAAACCAAACGTGTCGACGATATTTTTCATCGCAAGGTTCATGCGCCCGCTTATACTTATACAGGAACCATTACCCCAGGATAAGCCAGGCAGATTAAAATCCCCCCCTAGGAGTATTGTTTGGGCTGATGCTTCAGAAAGAATTTCATCTAATGTTTGCATTATGCTAATATCTGAGCTCGGCGAGCGATAAACTACTCCGACCAAAAACGCGAAGTTATCAGGCAGTATTATCTTGCACCATACAGACTCCAGTGCGTCGCACTTATAATCAACTTCAGATGACTGTAAGCAAGAACGAACAAGTAAAAAAATGCCACCACCTGCTGTGAGCCTATCGTTGCGATAGACGACGTAATTTTGCAGAAACACCTCACTATCAGCAATCAAGGGCTTTAGCCAAGATTCTGTGCCAAGGACTATATCTGCGTTAACACTCTCAATTAAGCCCAAGAGCTCAGCAACTTTATTAACTACGCTTCGGCAGTTCACGATGACGGCAACAAGTTCTTGACATCGGTATTTCTCCTTTTTTCTAGTTTGTCATTGCCTGCGTACTGGGACGACCTCTTCTTTTTCGTCATCCCACCTGAAAGCCCTGCCGTTAATAATCAGTTTGTCAAAATTCAGGTTCACTTTGTTGTTCTTATCCTCTCTTTTTGTCTTAGCATATTCCCGCAGCTTATTCCTGATACTTCTTGTCTCATGTGAGTAATCTTCGCTAACGCTGTACTGGGAATTCTTGAATCTTTTGGCATTGAGAAGCACTGCCTGACGCTCTTTGTACAATGAGAATTTAACAATAATTGGCCTCTTCTTATTCTCATTATAGCGTCCTAAGCGATGTGCCCTTTCCACAGACTCGAGTTCCATTCCAAGGCTCGTTTTGCAAATATTCTTTATTATAGCTTCGGATTCATCCCAGGATTCTGAGGTTTTATCATCAACGCCATAGAAAACAAGATTTTTCCGGCGACTTCTGTTTTCGAGGTCATTTGTTTTCTTTTGCAGATCTTTCACCTGTTGCATGAGTTGCCGTATTATAGCTGCCTGTTCCGTTACAATCTTGCTGATGTCCTTTATCTGGTTCTGAGTTTGGCTAAGATTATCTTTTACTTCCATCAGTATGTTCTCATTTTTTTCGAACCTGGATTCAATGCCGTTTAACTTTGAAATTAAAGTTTCCTGCCCACTCTGCAAACATTTCAGCACTTCCATCTCCGGTGTCTTAGCAGGACCTTAGTTCAGTTCAACATCCCCCGCGAGTATTAACAACAAAATCAAATACAGCACTCTGTTAGAAAATAATCGGAATCTCTTCAGACGCGACGTATGCATCGTGCATCCGTGGTTTTTGTTACGAACAGTTAGCAATGTGGGAGGAGCCGGCAATGCACATACAAGTCTCCGCGATTGAGATGGGTAGTAATGACTAACCTGCACCAGTAACAGTTGCATCAGCGACATGTCGGCAAGTGTGCCGGCTCCAAATCCCACGAAGCCATCGTGCTGAGTGCCTATATACGCCTGATCGGCACCACGTGAGTTCTGTTGGCCCAAATTGATTGGTTGATCCTCGCTGATCCATCCGTGGCTCGGGTCACACGTGTCTCTGACGACAGATGGTGACCCATGCACACGTGTGGATGATAGTCGAGATACTGTAGATGCTGACCAGGGATCAGGCAAAAAGGGCTGTGTCCTGCGTTCCGCTGCATCAAAGTGGATCGCAGAAACCAGCAGCGGAGGTACCTGCACCAGCAACAGTTGCATCAGCGACATGTCGGCAAATGTGCCGGCTCCAAATCCCTTTAACTGTAGTGTAGTAACTGGCATAAATTGAGATGAAGGAAAGTGGATATAACATCACCCATTTCATGAGTGGGATATGAACAGACAATCTTCTAAGTATGTGTCAGAAGTTCACCCGGTTGGTCAGTCATTTTAAGCACTTCTTCTTCCACATCATTGGTTATGTTAGCTCGTGCAATGCCTGAGAGTGTCAGCTCGCACCACTTGTATCCAAGGGAGCGAGTTTGCAACACTCTTTTTGCCAGGGGCCATAACAGTGTTCCGCACTCACACTTGATTTCCACCTAGCGTTATGGGCCTCAAAACATAAATGCTAGCTACGAATTGGCAACGACCAATGCATATCTCTTTGAAAACCGTGTCCCCCCGTCCCTCGCCGCCAAAAAAAGTTAAGCTAAACCCGGGCTGGGCAGTATCGCAATACAAGAGTATTGTGATAGCACCTTAGAAATACATTTGAGTCTCCATATTTCTGTATTGAGATGCATTTGAAAAATGTATTTGTATCTCAGTAATGCAATATGCTTTCGATGTATTGATTATATCGCGATACTGCACATGACATGGGTAACTCGTTATCTTTTTTTTTTGTTGTAAATGAGCTGACCTATTTGTAAAGGGGAAAGGCAGATTTTTGAGCACCGCCAAGCAAAGGCACCCCACTGGTCTCCAATGCAGTGGGAGGCGACAAAGTATTTCTCACACACCAAGAATAGCCGATGTCGTGAAGTGCCTGAGGCTCTGAAAACAGAATCACGGAGTTAGTCGTGCTGTGTCAACGAAAGTTGCAATCCCTCCAGGCAGGTGCCGCTCCAACACCTTTTTCGGGTGAGAAGTCATTTCGAGAGTTTTGTGCTATGGTCCAAGCAGTGTTGTCTAAATGACAGCTCATATGGAAAGCTGCTGTCGATAAAATGCACTTGACTCGACAATCATCTCAGGAATGCAGATATTGTGTCTAGAATGAATGTATACTTTTTCTTTATTAACTACTGTTGGTCGTTATTTGATACGCTTGACTAGCAAGTTTCAGCGTGGTCAAGCATTAACCTCGATATTCTCCTGCATCTAGTGCATGTTGCCAGAGCACTAGTATTCCCGAAATTAAACAACTGTTCCAGTACTCCTACTCTTGTATCTGTGTTCCTGTATCTATATTCCTGAATATTCTTTTGTCTTGTTTGAAAAGTGTTTCAGAAGTATCCGGTTCTGTTGAAGACAAATGTATCTCAGTATCTGTATTTTGGGCATGCGTGTATTTTTATATCATTATTTCGGAATACTTTTCTGAGTATCTCTGCCTGACCCTGAGCTAAGCACAGCTTAAACATGGTAAGCATTGATAGTATGGTGAAACATTGGTCTCGGCATATATACAGTGGTAAACCACTTGAGTGGCCTATATTCGTACTATTAGGTCCAACATACTACCGTAACAACTATTATAGAGTATCCCGCATGTTGAGGAAAATAGTGTTTAATGTTCCTGAGCATAATTAGTTTTAGACCTTGGATTTATTCAAGCACGCCAGATGTCTATCGTAAAACAAGCTTTCGTGTAAATTTTTTTTTTATGGGCAAATAGGATTGACACTTTGCAACCACTACAAGTTCTTTGTTCACTCTGAAAAAAAGTTCGAATGGGGAATTTATTGACATCCTAGAGGCTGGAGGGTGTACATGTGTATCTTGGATAAATTGCCATGTGTTGATCGCATGTTTTGCTGATTAAATGTAGTGTGAGGATCCCACCAGTCAACATTAAGATAGGCATGTCTCTATTGCGAATACAGTGGCAGAAAGTCCACTCAATCAACTGGTTTGTAGACAAGGGTGATCTACCGAGGGGTTCCAGCATGCGCTACCTTTTTTCTTGGATTTCTTTGCACTTTTGGATCTTCTCTCAACTTTCTCTTCTGACCTTTGTAGGAGACATGCTTAAAATTTGAACATCACCCCTCAGAGCTTTATTTTCTCTTAAGTGCTTCCCAATACAAGTAGTTGTCTTAGCTAAATTGTTCAAATGTGGGTGAACTTTAATCGAACTTCAAACCGTATATGTGTTGAACGCATTTGAAGCGAGGATATCACCAGTGTGAGTGCAGTACTGCATATAATTTTTTTCTCCTAAGCAAATGGCAAGTTCTCAATCAGTAAGTGGCTCTGTGATCATAAGTATTGCAGAAAGGCAAGCAAATGCCAAATATACAGCCATCAAATTATTCGTCGCAGGGGAACGTTATGTAGAGCAACGACAGTCGCTTGCCTCTGGCTGAGGGGTACTGTTAAAAACGAGCATCAATATGACACCCCACTTTTGTTTCGTTTATCTGAATGCAGCTTTAGGCCTGCCTCGTCGATGTGTTTGTTGCGCCAATATGTTCGCTGACTCAGGATGCTCAGATTGACAGAACAGCCTGCATAACATGAATGTCCTTTCATGATCAGACTTTCACCTTTAATTTTTGCTAAGGAGTTCTTTAGCTTCCTGCCAGAAACTGTTGGGACATTGGGCTAATCTCTAAGCACATGCAGCATATGTGACAACTTCAGCTGCAGCTTGAAATGGTCAAAGAATGAGCTATAAGTTTATACGTTTTAGCTATTAAGCCAAGTCACCAAAGTGTCGCTTTATTCCAACAAATAAATGTTTGTTATAATTAAACAGTGACAATAATACTTTCTTGCAGTATATCCCGGCAAAAGGTGACTGCGTCATTGGAGTTGTGATAAACAAGGGAGGAGAAACGGTACGCGTGAACATTGGCAGCAGTGAGCCTGCTACACTGTCTGTGTTTGCCTTCGAAGGAGCTACAAAGAGGAACAGGCCTGATGTGGAGGTAAATCGACTGGATAAAGTCAACTCTTCGCGAGCTTCTTGATGTGTAAAACAGCAATGTGATTGCTCTGCCACTTGTGCCGCGGACTGCGCTAAGAGGTGAAGCCTGCTACATCCAGCTACATCTCAACAAAAATCACATAACTTGTGCCAAAGATGCACCAAAATGTCAGTTTTGCAGTTTTTAGGCGAGAATAAAAGACGGCTAGCACTTTAGCATTGTAATTTTAACAAAGAAGCTGTTCAAGCTCGTTGTAAAGTGCGTGACCATGCCCAGAAACTATTGCCACCATGAATGGGTGTTCACAGAATTTGGGCAAATTCTGCTACTCACCCCGCCGTGGTGGTCTAGTGGCTAAGGTTTTTCACGAGGTGGCATTCGAACTTGCTACCTAAGCTACCTTACGTGTCTGTATGCTATTGTACTCTTTGATATGCTATCGTTATCTTTACTCTTTGATACGCTATTGTTATATTTACTCTTTGATATGCTATCTTTATTCTGTTCTTTCTGTTTTTCTGCACACCTACGATTAGTCGTTAAGCTCTATAAATATCTCATGTTCATCAGTTTTCGAAGTTTTATAACTTTATTAAAATACTTGTTTTTGTATACTTTTTTTTTCGTAGGTACCTGCCTCTTTTCATGATTACTTTTGAGGGAATCCCAACTAACCATAGGCTAGGGATTCAGGTGCATTCATCTCATTCAGGTGGGATTAGGTGCCACTTGCAAACCAATTAATATTTACGTGATAGCATTAAAGAGCTTGTTTCACAGATATTTTGGTGTCCGTGTTGGCATCGGCGTCGTTGCTTGTGAGCATCATCTTGTGCATGGCCGAAAAATCGAGAAAGATGCAAATAAAGTAAATAATGAAAAATTCAGGGTCTGAGTAAGAATCGAACCCGCGTCACTTTCGTGGAAAGCACACGCTCTACTACACAGCCACGCGTCTATTTGGGAATACAGTCAAAATAGCTGCTTCTACTTGAAAATGCAGTGAAAGTAACTTTAATGCTTTACAAACACATGTGTCCTGTATACGCGCTTTACAATACAGTATGAAATACACTCATACCTCGATGTAACTGACTCGGATATAAAGAAATATCGATTATAACGAAGTAATTGAAGAAAACAATATTCTTGTAATGAATATTGTGCTAGGAATATATCTCTTATGATAAACTTTTGGATATAATGAACATATTTTGCTGTAACATGCAGCTGTGTTGTAATTAGGTTTGAGTATTGCAGTAATAATGCGTGGTATAAGCGTACATTGCCATCGGGCGTCAGACCATGTGATTATTATAATTTATTCACCGTTTAAAGCTGTCCAATCACTTCAAAAGGCACACATGCTATTGCGCCTATTCCCTTAAGGCCACATAGCAGGAGCATAGCAAGTTCGAAAAAATTTCACGCACATAAATGCTTGTGGCTTAAAGCATGCTATCCATCACACAAAATGAAGCCATATGCAAAAGCTTCACTGACACAAACCACTTTCAGCTTCGTAGATTACATTGCAGTAATTCACAATTTAAGCATTTGGTTTAACATCATACAATAAAGGTATACACTAAGTGGTGTCAAAATCAGCCCTTACAATGATCTCATAACAGCTTTCACTGTAAAAAGCTGTTAATTAATGCAATTAACCATCCTGTTGCTTTGGCAAGTGTGTTTCCAACACTGAATTTAACGCTGCTTTGTCATTCACCAAGATTAAAAAGAGAACAGTCATGTTATGCAAAGAAAATCTATATAAGTTGTTCTTTAGAGAGTAACCCATTGACAATGCATTTCATCAATCAGTAGTCATTAATTAGATAATTTTATCAGTACTTTCCTAATATCGCAGGGTCAGTAAGGCATCTACATGCATTTTGAAATGTATCTCACTTTAATATTTTCTGTATGTCAATTGGTAACAGCCAATAAAGAGAGCATAAAAAATTATCAAAAATTCCTTGTGGCTACTGCATTTCTTTCCTTTTTTTAAATTCTGGCCACCTTGCAATAAAGTGGTTTGATAGTAATACAGTAAAAACTTGATTGCACTGGACCATAAATAATGTTCGAACTAACCGAATACCAAATTATCGAAAGTATCAAGAAAACAATAAAGAAGTGTGTATTATGTCGATGCATTTGCATTTGCTTGGTGAATAAACGAACCTTGTGCACAATTTGCATGGGAGCAGTATTAAAGCTGCAGTTTCTGGCATTCCCGGCTTCATTTGCAATCTGACCTCAGCTCCGGACTCCATGTCTTAAGCATGAACATGCTCTGAACAATCCCTTTTTATGTAACACTGCCATCAACACCACCCCATGACCAGGACAACTCTTGTAAGAAATGTTGTAAGAAATGACAACTGTTATAAGAAATGGGCGGTATCTGATCGTTTGTTCATGAAAATGTCACGTGCGAGATTTATTCCATATTTATTCCATTCCAAGCGAGTATTTTCTGTAGTGTGTTGCTCCTACTAAGCACCACACTGGAAACTATACCACCACTCAATTCATCCTGCACGGAAACTAACGCTATCGCACTGCTTTCTAAAAGTATCATACATTTTTCCACATTATCTGCTGAAAGTGTTCCAGGTGTGAGCTAAAGTGCACTTTCTGGACATTACTTGTGACTCTCAATTGCACAGGCTGTTTCACACTTGGGGTAAAACTCAAGAGTGCATGGCATCGTGATGAGGTGAGCGCTGGAGTCAAGCAACGGCGGCAGCTCGCACATATTTTATTTATTTATTTATTCAATACTGCAGACTCGAGGTACAAGCAGGGTGGTGATACACATACAAATAAAATAATTGCAAAACGAAACAATAAAGGGCAAAGAAGGTTGTTTGGTAGGTTAGTTCATTCATCACATGTATTAGTAAGACAGTTACACTCGCATATGGTTCTTGGAAAGTACGAATACTTCAGTAGGTCTGTGCGAACAAAATATGGGATCAAGGCCTTTGGGTGGTGGTGTCGGGTGGGCCGGCTACTAAGGGGTGTCAAATACGGGGATGGGTCTAGAGCTATTTTTTTGTTGAAAAGTTGATCAAGGAATTCTAATCTAGCTTTTTGTCTTCGCATCTGCAGTGAGGGAATGTTGTTGGCTAGCATTAAATCTGAGGATGAGTCTAACTTGGAGTACTTGTTGAATATAAATCTAACAGCTTTTCTTTGAATACGCTCAAGAGTGTGTATATTACGTTTTGTATAAGGATCCCATACTATGCTCGCGTACTCTAGTTTTGGCCGCACAAGGGCTGTGTAACAAAGTAGTTTAACATTCGTGGGAGCACTTTGAAGTTTATGTTTAAGAAGACATAGTTTACGAAAGGCAGATGAACAAACATTATCAATATGGAGATTCCAAGATAAGTTGGAAGTAAGTGTCACACCAAGGTATTTGTAGGAGTTTACTTGTTGCAGTGGTGAAGACCCTAATATGTATGTATACGATTGTGGATTCTTTTGGCGAGTCACTGGAAGGCACATACATTTGTTCGCGTTGAGACACATTCCCCATTTGTTGCACCATTCATATATATTGCAAAGACTAGTGCTCAGATCATTGAAATCGTTAGTGGAACGTAGTTCTTTGAACAAAACACAATCATCTGCAAACAATCTCATTTCCACACTAGGGTGAATAACATCAACAATATCATTGATATACAATACAAAAAGCAAAGGGCCTGTGGTATGCCCGATGTGACCGGAAGACAGTCCGAATATTGGCCCCCTACATCAACGTACTGTTTGCGATTATTCAAATACGCAGAAATCCAACAAACGAATATTTCGGGTATACCTATTGTTCTAAGTTTGGAAATGAGTTTACTGTGGGGAACTTTATCGAAGGCTTTGCAGAAATCTAAGAAGAGCATATCTGTCCTACCGTGTCTATCGATGTTTAATGCAAGAGAGTGAAACAGTGTGACGAGTTGAGTTACGGTGGATAATCCTTTCCGAAAACCATGTCGATACATGGTTAATATAGAGCGTTCTTCAATATACTTGTTTATACTAGTAGCTATGATGTGTTCAATAATTTGACAACATTGTGAAGTTAGTGAGATTGGATGGTAATTTCCTAGTGCTAACCAGTCCCCCTTTTTAAAGATGGGTACAACACGACCTCCAGTCACTGGGTAGCTGGAAAGACAACAAAGAACAGTGAAAAATAATAACCAAAAGCTTTGCTAGAGATAAAGCATATCGTTGTAGAAATACGTTTGGTATGTTATCAGGATCACAGGATGCCTTAGTTTTTAAATTTAGCAACATAGACACCACGCCTGGATAAGAAATAAACAGTGCTTCAGCATAAGGAAAGGCTGTAGCATTAGATATACAGTAGAAATCAAAAGTATTGAACACACTCTGGAAATATTGATTAAAATGCCGGGCAATGTCTCTCTGATCGGTGACATTGGTTCCATCAATTGATATTTGGGATACAGGTCTTTTCTTTTCACTGATAAAACTCCAGAATTTACTGGGGTCATTTGCAATAAAGGCCCTTGAGGACGGCGTGTTGAACCATGTAGTCTGCAACTGCAACACGTGCTGGAGGCATTTTTTGAAAGCATGCTACTTACAAGGGCACTGTGCGGATTTCATCTCTACTTATAGAACTGAGCTTATAATCCCTGCTAAACTTTGTACGACGCCAACCTTTGAGTCTTCACTCTCCCAAAAGTGGGGTGCTGGTGGCTGCCTGTTTAGACACCATTCTCTTTGTAAATGCCAGGGACTGAGAGCGTGCACATATATTTTTTCACTGCATGTGCTGCTGTAATGCACAGCGCCGAGAAAGAGACACCAAAATGTGCTCGGAACGGGCTCGGTCTCCGAGCGCTGCCGCAGAGTGTAATATGCTTCCCAACATTGCAGCCAGCGCACGACATCGTAGCAGACGACATGGTTCAACACTACACATTTGTAGCATCTGCTCCTGCGTAAGCTGCTGTCAGCACATGGCTGCTCTTATTGCTGCATCATGGTGCTTTGAGTTTTCCCCCAAGTGTGAAAAAATGTCTGTGTCTTTGACAGCTCATGCTAATGCTGTGACTTATTTTCATAGCCGAGTTGTATAGGGCTATGTTCTGGCAGATCACATCCGCATACAAAATACGCATAAAAAACCAATTGCCGACAAACCGATTCACTAAACTAATCCAGTGTCAAAAGATGGACATGGCTCGAAAATAAACACGCTGTCATATAATTTCCTTGAAATGGCCAAATGTCATTAAAAAAATTGCGTCGAAGAAAAGACCACTTGTATACAAAGCAGTGATGTAGGTTAGTTGGTTTTAGTTGCTTGTATTCATATTTGTAGCGCAAAAAAAAAGCCAAATGCAGACGTCCTGTGTATGTTTTTCTTACTTGTGTCTACGTCTGGTCTGTTTTTGCACTACAAATACGAATACAAGTGGCCATTTGTGTAAAATAGGACTGTAGTGCCAGTTTTGTATTTTCAAAACAATGCTGTTATGTACGACAGGATTTCATGTAAATAGATTGCCGTTTACCACCTTTGATGGTGTAATATGTGTCGTGCACTACGTAAACAGCAGGATCCTTGAGTGCTTGCGTAGAGAGCAGATGGCCAACAACCATTCCTGGGGCGACTGTTCGCCTTGGCGGTTCATGCCCCCGAAACCCAGCGTCATTCCCGGTCACAACAGCTTGTCTTCTTATTCGCTCGGTATAGTAATAATGATAAAATATAAGTTCACTCTAGTGATATTCACTATACTAGACCCCCCATTGTTGCAAGTTCTCTGGCTTCCAACTTCACTCTGGCGGAGCGGCTGCCGCATCTTCGATGGTCGCAAGAATGCTTGTAACCCACGTACTTTGATTTCGGTGCAAGCTCAAGAACCCCAGGCGGTAGAAATTTTTGGAGCCCTCATAATCATATTGTGGTTTTGGGAGGTAAAACCCCAGCAAGTATTATTAAAATTACAGTGGTGGAAGGGCTTTGAATTTTCTCTTTCTCCATGTTGACTAGGTTGGCGACGTCGTGATGGCCCAGGTGCTGATGGCCAACAGAGGAATGGAGCCAGAGTTGGTCTGTGTGGACAGTTACGGCAAGAAGGGCGTTATGGGCGTCCTTCGCAGCCCCACGGGCTTTCTCATCAAAGTGCCCATCAACCTCATCAACAAGTTAGTTGCTTTCATCTTCATGTACCTTGAGGCTTTACTTGCATCCTGTTTTGCCCGACCTGCAAAGTGTGGATGTGTTATCTGATCAACTCGTTTGGCCATTGTCATGAGAAGTTTAAATTTTGTATATTACTCTTGGGCTCTAGCATAAAAGCTGTGTACTACTGTCGTCACAGTTGACGGGTTTACAAGAAGAGCACTTGACGAGCGCATTCACTATGCACTAAATTAAAATTTAGAGTGGATTCTTGTGTCTCAGATAAAGCACTTAACACATAACTCAAAGCGAACTTTCTTGGCACCTCACCCGACCAGCACGTTAGACTGTTTTTTCATTTCAGCAGTGATCAATATTTTTCTTTTTATTGTGATAACAATTATATGGAAACTCTCTGCTGGATTTTGCCATCAGCGTCACCGTCATTCACCGTATATGTATACGTATCTATATATATATATATATATATAAAAATGAAAGAAAGAAAAATAATCCATAAAAAGACTCCGGTGCGCGGAATGGAACATCCTACCTCTGAATTGTCAGTGCGAGACGTTAGCTCTTGAGCCACGAAGGAGCACCTCCTTCAACGTTCAAACAACAAGCTATTTATATCTACCACTTACCGCTGCCGATGCTTATCTCGGGGAAACTGCCGTGTTTTCAGCACTACCAGCGAGATAACGCAGTAAGCGCATGTCGCCAGATCGTCATGACGCGGCGGAGCACGCTCTCATCTCCCACGCGTACTTTGCCTTGCAAACAGGAAGAGCTTGGACGCTCACACGCCCGCCCTTATCTCGCAGTGGGGAACATTGTATGCATTGAGCTCTCACCGGAATGATCCTGTTGTAGTTACCAGGTGCAGAAATGTCACTGCATTCGTTGCACAGTCTCCGATTGCGAAAAGGGCGTGCTTTTCAGACACAACGAAGTAAAAACTGAGGCGCTTATTCGCAATCATCTATACCTTTTGTCGCATGTGTCTGCACTGCAGCATGCAAGCGGTAGCTTATGCTAATAATGCACACCCGCACACGTCAGCAGCCAAGAACCAAAATCCACGTTTATTAGCACTCGCCCCAAACCCCGGCGCCTCCGTGCGCGATCTCTCAGTAAGATCTCTCAGTAACAGTCTCTCAGTAAGAATCGCTACATTCCCCTTTCTCAACAAGCCTGAAATTACAAGTTCAGTCTTTCAGGCTTTCTCACGACTCGGCCATACCGAGTACGGTAAATGTCCTGATTTCTCCGCACCTCACGCAAAGTTGTGCCCGATGGTTCTTGCTCCAAGCCTCCAGAGGGTGACTGGGTACGGTCGCTTGACTCATCCTGAAATGTCTGGTCTACCGGTTCTCGCAGTAAATCTGCAGAGGAGGACGAGGTACTGTCCCTTGAAGTTGGATCAAAGGGCACCAGTTCATTCCTGTTCTGTTGAATAACCCCAGTTGATGTTTCCACGATATATGATCGAGGCCTCTGTGCTGGGCTTAGTACCTTAGAGACACAAGGAATGTCTTGCACCCATACATTCTCTCCTGGCATCAATAGTCGCAACTCCCGAGCCGCATGATGTCTGTTGAAGTTGCGCGTTTGCTTTTCCCTGGCTTTTTGTCCTTCTTCCTTGCTTTGGAAATAGAAGGCCATTTCGGAGTGAGAGCCACGTCAATTTCGAGAATTGTCATCTTCAGACATCTGCCCATCAAGAGTTGAGCCGGGCTGTAGCCTATTACTCCAGGAGTGTCTCGATATGTCATAAGAGCCAGATAGATGTCTTTTGATTTCAGAAACATCTTTCAGCGTACGTACCATCTGCTCAACTTCTCCATTTGCTTGTGGGTAGCATGGGCTTGAGGTAACATGTGAGAAACTGTTGGCTTTGCTGAAATCTCTGAAAGCTTCTGATGAAAATTGTCCATTTTCAGAGACGACCACTGACGGGACTCTGAAATGAGCAAAGCAGCTCTTAATGACTGCTATCACCGCTTGAGATGATGTTTGAGCCAGGCTGATCACCTCCAGGTAACGAGAGAAGTAATCCACAAGGATAACATATTGTTTACCTTGGAGTTCAAAAATATTCATGCCTACTCGTTCCCAGGGACCCTTTGACGTTGAAGTAGACATGAGGGGTTCACTGTGTTGAACTCTCGTTGATGCGCAGTCTTTGCAGCCTGTAACCACTTTCTATTTGTCTATTTATAGTAGGCTACCACTCTGATTCGCGTGCTTGTGCTTTGCATCTTCCAATGCCTTGATGGCCATTGTGAATTCTGCAGAGAATCTCTTTCTGAAGCGACTGTGGTACCACGATTCTACCATCCTTTAGCAGAAGTCCTCATACAACAGAGAGTTTGCCCGCTTCTTCCAGTATGCACGCAGTAATTGTGGAACCTTCGACGGATGGTTTGGCCAGCTGTCTTTACACAATCTGCCAAGACCTACGCAGACTGCATCTTCATCTTGGTATTTGAGAAGTGTATCAACAGTCATCACTGTAGATTCGATGACCTCCATGACTGTGATCTCTCCGTCCAATGCTCGTGAGTCTTGGTTTTTCTTGGCGCACGTGAAAGAGTATCTGCAGTGGCCAAGTGCTTTCCTGGCACATAGAAAACATTGTACTGGTAACGCATACCGTATTTACTTGCGTAATCCTCACACTCGCATAATTCTCGCACTCCCCACATCGCCCAACAAAAATACGATTTTTTTTCTTCGAGTAATTATTGCACCCCCGAAAATTGTCGCAATAATGTCGTCTTCTTGTTCCAGCCGTGATGATGATAGCGCGCGCCATCTGGTGCCATCTCTTAAGCATCTAGCGTACTATTATTACACAGAGATTCAATCCAAGCCAAGCCAAAGCGGAAAGTGCGCGTTGCGGCGTGTTTTGTGTGTTACGTTGGTAATCTTGTCACGTTATGGGGCGATACTGAAGGTACATGGCTGCTTTCAAGTAGGAAGTGATTGATCATGCACTAAACAACGGCAGCAGGGCCGTCGGTAGGCCCTTCGGAGTTGACGAGTTTTGTGTTCGCTACTGGTGACGGCAGCTGAAAGCCAGCAACACGTGTTGGGCCTGCCGTGTGCCTAAGACTGGGATTGATGGTAAGCTTTGTTTCTTCAGAAGGAAACTGCGGACAATTCTAATAAATAGTTATCAGCCCAGTACTGATATCGTACGCTTACTTTTTGAGGGCTCCTGTTGAGTGACAAACGCTACCACTATGCCCGCAACGCCCACAAGCTTTGCGTATTGTATTCTAATTCTCGACTATTTGCTTGCACTTTTTGTGTCTCAAATAAACCTTGCCTTGTGTTGAACCTCTGAATTTATTGTTGAGGTAAATTTTGATTAGTACTTCTTAAAGCTTGCTTTTAGTTGCTGGTGTGAGAATCCCGATTCGCGACCACTTCATTTTCTTCCCAATTCGTGGCCACTTCGTTTTTCTTTTTTGCTCTGTACGTATTTATGGAAAGTTTTCTCCGCGTAATTTCACACCTATCGAACTTTGCATCGGTTTTCCATCCAAAAAAAGTGCGAGGATTATGCGAGTGGAATACGGTAAGCCTCATACGAAACCTTTGAATGCGTGGTGTCATCACGTCGAGCTCTGCTTTACCCAGCAACGTAATTAGTGACCTATGATCAGTCTCTATGTCAAAGACTATACTCCTGACAAACTGGTCAAATCTTTCCACAGCCCATGTTACTGCGAAAGCCTCTTTCTCAGTCTGGCTGTACCTTGTCTCAGTAGGTGACAGCGACCTGGAAATGTAGGCAACAGCACGTCTTTCGCCCGTGGTGTTATCTTGCAGCACTGCACCTAAACCATTTCAGCTGGCATCGGCTGATAGCGTGGTGTGAAACATGGGGTCGTACCTTGCCGTTGCAGTAACGTTTCGTAAGTGCGTCTTTCACATTCTGAAAAGCCTTCTGCTGGTCTGGGCCCCAATACCATGTGCTGGTCTTGGTGAGGAGCTGACGTATTGGTGCTGTATTTTCAGAACGGTTTGGTAGGAAGCGTCCCACGTGGTGTACCATTCCGAGTAGCCTTCTCACCCACTGACATCTGAGCGTGCCTGTAGATTTGCAAGAGCACTAATCTTGTCCGGTCTGGCAAGATTCCATCGCTGCCCACTACTACACCCAAAAACTTTACATTGGGTACAGCAAACACACACTTTGCCTTGTTCAGCTTTACACCAGCGCTTTGTGGGCGTTGCATGAGCTCTTCAAGTCTTAGGTCATGCTCCTCCTTTGTTCGCCCAAAGACCAAGATATCATCTATCATATTTACCACGCCGTCCATTCCTTCAAGAATGTGTCTCATTCGGCGTTGGTAGTACTCTGGTGCAGAGAAAATACCGAATGGAAGGTGCTGGAAACAGTACCTGCCGAAAGGAGCGATGAGTCAAATTTTTTACTTTCTTCTGCTAACTTTACTTGGTGAAATCCTGCGGTGGCGTCGAGTTTAGAGAACACTTTGCCTTGACTGATACTCTCTAAGATGCTTTCCACTGATGGTAGCACATGTCGTTCGCGTAGCAACGATTGATTCAATTTTGTCAGGTCCACGCAGATACGGTAGTCACCTGACGGTTTGGGAACGACCACGATACCAGCACATCATTAAGTCGGAGAGTCTATCCGGCGAATTGCACCTTCCTTCTCCATCTTCTGCAGCTCCTTCTTTACGGCGGCATGAAGAGGTAGCCGTATTCTTCGGGACACGCTGAGTGAAAATGGTTGTGCATCTGGGCGCAACTTGATAGTATACACATCTTGGAATTCTCTGAGACCTTCGAAGATGTCACCTGTCGCAACAGCAGGCTTTTCCACTGCAACGGGGTCTACAAATGTAGCGATGCCACGCACTGTATTTGCTGGAAAGCCCAATAATGAAGGCTGTTGCTGTGGCAACACGTAAACAGGCAGAACAGTAGCTTTCTCTTTCCACTCCAGAGTTGCTTTCAACATCCTCAGGACATCCAACCGTATGTTACCAGGTCCCGCAAGTACTTGATCAGGCTTGTGCAGATTCTTAGGAACACCCGAAAACTCCTGAGAGACGAGACCGTAACAACTGCCCTCAGTGTCCACCTTGAAAAGTCTATCGTGTCCATTCAGCACCACGCGAACGAACCTCGCGATGCCGGTGTTCTCGGTAGACAAAACAGGATGCAGTTCCACTGTGTTGACTTTCCGCTTCTTTTCGCAAACATTTCCGAAGTGTCCTTTGCCAGTGAAGTTGTAGCATTTGGCTTGATGAGCTGGACATTCGAATCGCGGATGTGTCAGACGACCACAATACCGGCAAGTTGGTTTTGTTTGAAGCGTCGTGTCGCACTTTTCAGGAGTATTGCTTTTCACCCCCGTTTTCGAAACACGAGATTGAAACTGTCGGCCTTGATCTAACCTTGCTTCGGAGAGTCCAGCGCTGTTTCCCGTCGAATACTGGCCGGTCTCCTTGAACGCGTCCACACGGGCCTTGATCACATCTTTATGAATACGGGCCTGCAGAACAGTGTCTTCAAGTGTCAATTCGGTACTATGGCACAGCTTAATCAGAACGTGAGGAATCACTGAGTCTGACGACAAAGCGGTCACGTACCAAGCGGTCTTCAACAGTCTTTCGATGTGTAATTGCACTTTTTTACAAGTTCCCGTACGGCAGTAACAAAGTTATCTACGGTTTCACCTTCTTCTTGTACTTGGCGGTGGAATTTGGCGCTTTTATAAACCTCGTTTGGTGTATGCACGAAATAGGCCTTGAACTTTTCCTTTACAGTCTCAAAGGAAGCCGAATCTGCTGCCAGTAAGGCCTAATGTCTCAAGTACCGTATATACTCGCAAAATGATCGCACTTTTTTTTTTTTTTTTCAAAAAAATTGACTCCAACTTCAGGATACGATCATTACGCGGGTAAATTTTCCGTGAAGAAATATTCTGAGCACTGAAAATGCAAAAAGTCGCTAATCAGAATTCTTACGGTAACTATCATGTACATAACCAAAAATAAAAGTAAACTAAGGCTTATCTTTGTAATAAAATGCATGCATTATGCAGGAGCTACACGCATGGCACACTGCCCTTTTATTTTTTGCCTCTCTGACCCCCTAACGTTCACTCAGACTCCGAAGTGTCACTGGCGTCAGTGTCGTCGCCGCATGATTCTCTGTCGGAACCGGCAGTGTCTTCACTGTTCCCACAGACGGTGATCTTCCGTTCCGTCGAGCGCGTTCGAAATGCCAGTCTTTTTGAAGCTCTTGACGACCACCTCATCGGGAATGGTACTCCACGCTTCGACAATCTATGAGCAGAGGACTTCCACGGACGGTCTCCTGATTTTGCCACTTGGCGTGAAATAGTGGTCGCTCGCCGGCATCCACTCTGTGTACAGCCTTCAGACGTTGTCCTTGAACGGTTTGTTCAGTGACATGTCCAGAGGCTGTAGCAGCGAAGTTAGACCCCCAGGGATCACTGCGATTTCCGTGCGCCGCTCCTTCAGCTCGGTACGGACAATGTCAACAAGATGGCCTCGAAAGCTGTCCAGCACAAGAAGTGAAGGAAACATAAGTGCTCCTGCTCTTCGCCCCCAAACCGTCTTGATCCAATCGACCACGAGGTCTGCCGTCATCCACCCTTTCACTTGAGCGCGGATGTGGATGCCACGGGGAAAGTTTCCCTTCGGAATCGTTTTCCGTTTCAGAATAACATACGGCGGCAGCTTCCGCCCATCTGCTGTCAATGCAAGCATCACGGTGCATCGCTGCTTCTCCGCACCACACGTTTTCACGAGGACGCTTCGAGCACCTTTCTCATTCACAGTAGTGCTTCGAGGCATGGCGAACATCAACAGCGTTTGGTCGGCGTTGCCTATCTGTGACAGTAAGAAGCCGTTCTTCTGGCGTATCCTCGTGACGAACCTGTGGAAATCGATCACCTTGTCTTCATATGCGGATGGAAGTCACTGGCACAACGACGTCCGCTGCCTCAGCGACAGTCCATTCCGCCGCGTGTCGTCGAGCCGGAACTGGCGCGGAAGTCCTTTGTGGCCATTCCCAGCCTCCGGCAAACTGTGCGCGCCTGCGTCCGTATCATCTCTAACGACACTGCAAAACCGTCCTTGCGCATGTCCTTCACGTATTCGAGGACTGCCTTTTTCATCTCAGGGAACTTGCCAGATTTGGGTCTGCGGAAAGCCTGTCGCGTGCTGTTAGTAGCCATGAGCTTGTCGCGCTGTTTTTTCCAATATGGGATCCGGATTTCGTCGATGCCGAAATGTCTGCCGGCAGCACGGTTGCCGTGCTCTGGAGCGTAGTCAAGCGCCTTCAGCTTGAATGCGGCAGTAAAGCTCGCATACCGCCCCATGGTGAAACGGCGCTTCAACAGACGATCACAAAGCACACACACACACAAAAAAAACGTGGTCTCAGGAAAAAAACATTGCTGCTGGATGAAGACAGATCGATCAACAGGTGGCCGCCGCGGTAACAGTGTGGGATGTCAGAACAAACATGGCGGCGGACGGAGCGAAGCGACCGCATTTTTTTCTTCTTTTCATCAGTTATGGAAATTGTGAGTACGTCACGCACGTCAACACAGTTTCTTCCATCTAAATAAGGAATGCTTTCATTTAAATCAGTAAATTTACGGCATTAGCGTAATGATGCCTGCTTTCAGATCACACAAACAATGAGAGGCGCATTCAGCTGCCACAGACATAACACATGGTGGGCGTTCAGTGAAAACTGCGGCATTTGCCCTCACTGCAATCCTAAATGGCACGTTTTCACCAACGGTGGGCAAAAATGAAGAATATGTTTGGTGCGTGCAGTTGGCAAGTTTCATTCGACAGATAATAAAGACGATGATCATCGGCTAGACTTGGCACTCGACATATCGATGGGGCAAGTTCGGGGTGCGATCATTACGCGGGAAGAAAAAAATCGCATTTAGACGACAAAATCTATGGGTGCGATCATTACGCGAGTGCGATCATTATGCGAGTATATACGGTATGCGTCGCGCTTCTTGTGAGCCCATGTTCTACAACAGCTTTCTGACTTTTACCTCATCAGTAGCTCGGTATAGTCCAGAGGTGAAGCTGTAGTCCTCAAACTGAAGGATTCATTGCGGCCACTCGCCTGGGTTTTCAAAGTTGAACCGGGAAAGAAGCGGCAGGCTAATGGGCGCCGTAGGGGTAGCGTTTTCGTCCGCCATTGTTCGAACCTCCGCAACGCCGACCAACCACCCAGAGACGAACGCGCGCCACTGAGTCAGCAGTGCTTCCGTCGTTCAGCGAGTACTTGCGATGCGATGGCAGTTACCGGCATCTCATTTCTGACACCATGTCGCATACATCTGCGCTGCAGCACGCAAGCAGTAGCTTATGCCAGTAATGCACGCCCGCACACGTCAGCAGCCAATAACCAAAAGCCACGTTTATGAGCACTCGCCCCAGACCCTAGTGCCTCCATGCGCCATTTGTTGACGCCTACCGAAAACTCCAATTCACACCTGAACAGACCCTCAGTGGGGGTTGCTACACCTGTGAACACGTTTCAGGCGTCATTTGTGCATTAGAAACGCGGGGCATATTTCGATCTGCTTGCCATTCTTCGCGTGATCTTCCAATTTGTTGCTATCGCGTTCGCTGCTTCGCCTTTGCAGCAAAGCTGATTTCTTCTTTTTTCCATCAATATTCTTGTTTTTTATAACTTTGTTGAGGAACGAGAGGCGAGACGGCGGCGATGAGACCGTGCTGTGGTTGCAGCTTTTATTTGGGCGAGGACAAAGCGAAGCGGTATCGCCTACAGCGTCCAGCCATATTCAGAAGCTAGGCCGTTCTGAAATTTTTCGTGGCTCGCGCCTAACGTGCCTTTTGACTCGCTTCTTTTTCGGAGCGGCCAGCTTGCCAAATCTAGCGTGGCACTACATAGGCTCCCCCCCTAGTGCTTTGTGCGATTTTAAGCATATGTACAAAAGGAAAAGCAAAAGAGACAGATACTGTGTACATGAGCGACAGTCCGTGGATTGTCCGTCGGGAAGTCTGAGTCGTCAACGTGAAGAGACCATCATGAACCAGTGGGTCTCCGGGGGGCGACACTGGGAGTTGTGCAGGAGACGAAGAAGTAAGCGTTGGGTCGCTGGGGTCGTACACAAGTGGGTGACAGGATGACCAGCTGGCAGGATGACCAGCTGGGTCCAGCCGGGAGCACACAGGGTGTCGCGAGTGAGTATTGCAGGCAGAGGTGGCTTCGGGGTGAGATGAGGGTGGGTGCACGGAAGCCGATGTGGCTCCTGCACGTGCAACAATGAGAAGTGGCACAGTGAAGTCTTGCAGACCACCCATCCATAAGCAACGGCTTGGATGGTGCTTTCGCAGGCGTGCACAGCGCTGACGCCGCTGTCGACACGCAGGTGTCATAACTTTTGCGGTATCCGAGTATGAGTGGACTTGACCGCTTACATTGGCAGTGGTTAAGTAGCATTGTACACGTGGAGTAGAGGTAAATGACGTTTGCGGCTTGTAAAAGGGCATGCCTACATTCCAGTTACATGCCTGCTGGTCCACGGTTTCCGTCAAGAACTCGGTAGGAGGCGTGTCATGGGATGCAGCAGGTGTGGACTTTGGAGGAGGCTTAGTGGGCGCACCTTGACTTGGGGAAACACGTTCAGTAGTTGACGCATGCGGGTCCATGCGCAGGTCGGTATTGCAGATGGTTGCCTCTACGGCAAGTGTGACATGTGCGGTCTGCTGTCCCATAGGTGGACCAGGCATGTCGTCCTCAGGAGCGTCGGTCATAGTCGCAGCGTCTCGGAGTTTTGGCCGTGGTTGATGGCTGGTGGCTTTAACTTCGGCTGCGGGAGACTGCGAGGGCGATGCTGGTCGCTGCTGGCAGGACACGTAGAGCATTGGGGTTCGTAGAGAGTTGCCTTCGTACGGTGTGGACGGTGAAGGTTCTGCGACCGGGGGATAAACAGCGAGCGTGAGGATATCCGTTGTCTTGACAGACTCCGGGGCATGCGGTGATTAGCCGTCGTGGAGCCTGACATGTTCGAGAAATCATGGTCTGTGTAGGTCGGAGAAGACGTGTGGGTGGCGAGAGTGCCTGAGGGACCATCGGCCCAGGACTTCGAAAAAAGGCACCTCGTGGTGGCCCGGTCGTTGGCGGCAGGAACATCTTGAAGAACCTCGTCGAATCTCGTGGCTGACTGCTAGAATGCAGCACGATTGTCCTGAACCTCGTCGAATGGGCAGTCGTACGCGGGACTCGTGTTGCTAGAGGCCGGACGAGAGATTGTAGAAGACGTAGTCGAGGCAGTTAGGTCCCGGTCAGTGGAGACTTTTGGGCTGGAGGGTACCGCACGCTGCGACGCAGGGGAAACATGCAAGTCACAGGTGAACGGAAGCGAGCGGTAGGTGAGGCCATAGGAGGCCAGCACCGCAAAGCAGAGGTCATCATAAGGCTGCTGGCTGGAGGTTGAAGTGGCAGAGAGATGATGCAGCTCTACCGGAAGGGCGTCGCGAAGAATGGCGTGCATCAGCGGCTGGTCCGCGACACCATTCACCGCAAGAACGGCATTGAGCTGCATAAACTATACCTTGGGGTAGGTCGATTAGAACGGCGGCACTGGCAGACAGAGTCGCGGGAACATGGCAGCCGATGGCTCGTCGAAGGGCGCATTCTCCGTCTCACCATATGTAGGGGAAGGAGAGGCGAGACGGCGGCAATGATCTCGTGCCGAGGTCACAGGTTTATTTGAGACGCAAGCGTAGGCCGAGTCACCGCTGCAGCGTCCAAACCACCAGGCGCATGCATGAGCACGATCTACCCAGCTCGCGCCTCGAGTTGTGGCATGAGCTGCAAGGTGCAGTGCAGTGGCTAGAAAAATGAGTATGATGATCGATGGGGATGATGATGACGCTACAACTTCTTACATATTTCACTACCATTATTGCTGAAGCCGTGTGGCACTCCTCAGTGATCAATTTGCCACGTTTTTTTTTAATTTAGTACATTTGAGGCTAAGGCAAACATGAGCATATGCTGCACCTATTTTCGTGACATGATTTCTACTGTTCCTGCAACGTTCTAGTGAACTTGCCATAGCCATAGCCTCTAAACAAGTATAAACTGAATATTAAGACCATAGGCTTTGTGATGGCTGTGAGAAGGAGAAGTACTCGACGAGGTGAAACGTACAGCATGAAGCAAACAAATATGCATAACATTGTTTGCTGGACTAATTCTCCACACACAGTGACAGTATACAAGAACTTACATTATCTTGGAGTTGCAGTAAGAAACGAAGTTATTGCAACAAATAAATACAAAGTGACATGAAAACGAGGTTTAGAGGCTGCAAGGTAAATCATTGATGTGTGACGTTTTAGTCAAGTTTGGCGGCCAATTTGGTGGCAAAGTCGCATCTACAATGCAAAAGGCATAGTGCACTTCTCACAAAAAGAATATCTACGCTTTACGTAAAAAGCAAATAAGGTTGGGAATGAATGAATGAATAAACTTTATTTAATGTCCAGCAGTTTTCTCCGGGCAAGGTGGGGGAAGAGAGGATTAATCCCTTTCCCTTCCCATCCTCCAAAGGTTGGGAAGAGGCAACTTCGATTTGAGAGTGAATCAACATAATTTTTGGTTCGATACAAGGAGGGCCAACATGTGGGCCAGCTTTCAGGAAAAGCCTCATTAACTGGCCCACTTTCATCTGTGAGCGTCTTGGTGAGCGCTTTTTACTACTCAACAAACATTTCAGCCCCATGCCGAAGCAGACACCATCTTAACAAAGGTACTTGCTACACGCGCAGGTTGTAGTGGCTTACCATTTTCAAGTTTCAAAATCCAAATACCGGGCAGCTTCTTGCACCGGGGACACGTTTCAACTCTGACATCGAGCACTGTTGCGTGGTGGTGGTAAAAAACATTTATTTCAGAAAAAGTCTACTAGAGAGTGCCGACGTGGCCCATCGGCGTGCTAGAGTGGCAAGACCCTATTCCGGGACGCCAGTGGAGCTGGAAGCTGCCCGTGCGCGCTCCACCAAGGAGCGTTGTGCAGCCAAGGTAGAGCAGCCGAGCAGGTGCTCCTCCCAAGCCTCTCTAGTTGGGATAGGAAAAGGGGATGAAAAAGGGACGGGATTAACTGGGCACGATGCTACGACGTGATATGTGTCGGCGAGGACATGACAGGTCGAGCAGGTGCCATTGATTTCCGGCAAAAAGTGCCTGGCGACCGCCGGACTGATAAAGGTGTTCGTCTGCAGGCGGCGTAGCAGTCGTTCGTCCGCTTTCTCCAAACCGCGTGCGGGGTGCGGGTAGAGGCGGCGCGAAGCCCGGTAATAAGCCAAAATTTCGCAAAAGCGCGTCAGGTTCGTATTGCCAGATTCCGTCTCGGGACATGGAGGGGCAACGGCCCGGACAGGAGAAGCGCGGGCAGCGGCATTTGCCGCCTCGTTGCCGGGCAGGCCCGAGTGGCCTGGGGTCCAGACTATACGAATGGGATGAGGGTTAAAGCGCCAAGAGGCTGCCTGTAGTAGGCTAGCCGCCAGCGGGGCAATGGAACCCTGAAGGTACTGAGAACAGGCCGAGCGCGAGTCCGTCAGGATGGTGCGTGAGGCAGGGTGAGAGGCGGCCAAAGCTATGGCAACCTCTTCAGCGTGCGTTACTGTGTCTGCTCGAAAGGAGAGGCCATCTACGTGTTTGCCCTCTGTAATCACGGCAGCCGTGAAGTGACCCGAGGGGGAGGGACCCGAGACGTCCACGTAGAAAACACCAGGACGATCGGAGTGTCGCGTATGAAGGGCCGCGGCGCGTGCTAGTCTACGGCCAGGATGGAGGTCGGGGTTCATATTACGGGGTAGAGGTTCCACCCATAGCTTTTGACGCCAGAGCTCTGGTACCGGCTGCAGAGGGTCTTGGTCAGATATCGGGTTAAGGCCAAGTCTGTGTAGAAGACGGCGCCCTGAAGGCGTCTGCGACAGTCGATTGATTTGGTTAACGCGATGAGCTTCGCGCATCTCTGCAAAGGTGTTGTGTACCCCCAGAGCCGCGAATCGGCTGTTGGAAGTTGCAATAGGTAGGTCCAGAGCGCGTTTGTATACTGAACGAAGAAGGACGTCCAGCTGGTGCTCGTGTCGACGACGCAGGCGAAGGTAAGGCAAGGCGTAGAGGACGCGACTGGTTACAAACGCGTGGGCCAATCGGAGGGACTGAGACCCGCGGAGGCCGCCGCGCTTGTTAGAAACTCGCCGTATCATGCGGCTCACCTGTTCGCTGGTGCGTCTGAGGCCTGCTATTGTGCCCTTTGGATCCAAGGACGATGTGAGGTGTAGGCCAAGAACCCGAATATTTTGCACTGACGGGACGGGCCCGGACGGAAGAAAAATTTGAGGCGGCGCTAGCGGAGAGACTGAAAGAAGAGCCGATTTAGCTGGAGAGCACTCCAGGCCGCATGAACCTGCGTAGGTGTCCACCAGAAGGGCAGCCTTTTGCAGGCGTTCTTCGATTTGCGCTAAGGAGCCGGTGTTGGTCCAGATTGTGATATCGTCCGCATATAGTGCGTGTTGTATTCCCTCGACCTCGCTTAGAAGAGAGGGGAGGTTCATCATCGCCAGGTTAAAAAGCAGAGGAGACAGGACTGCCCCTTGAGGTGTACCCCGCGTGCCTAATAAGTACGGGCCGTGTTCGGTAGAATTAAGGCGAATGAAGGCGGTGCGATGTGATAGAAAGGCGCGAATGTAGTTGAAAGTCTTCTGCCCGCAGTTTGTGGTAGACAGGTTAGTGAGTATAGTGCTGTGTTTGACGTTGTCGAACGCCCCGCGGAGATCGAGAGCGAGCACGGCTTTATCGTTATGGCGCATAGTAGTCGGCTCTATAATATCGTGTTGAAGCTGGAGCAGGATGTCCTGCGCCGACAGATGCGGGCGAAAGCCAAACATCGTGTCGGCAAAGGTCCTCCTGGCCTCCAAGTAGGCGGAAAGGCGTTCGCGAACCATGGTTTCCATGAGTTTGCCTGCGCAAGACGTAAGTGAGATGGGTCTCAGTGCCTCAATACTAACGGACTTTGCCGATTTGGGAATGAATGTCACGACCGATGTGGTCCATTCTGTTGGAAGCGGAGAGCCGTCCCATATCGAATTTATAAGGTGGAGTAGCGAGAGGTGTGCTTGGTCGGGAAGATTTGCCAGGAGCGATACTGTGATTCCGTCGCGTCCAGGGGCCGTGCCCCGTCGCATTTTCGTGAGTCCAAATCGTAAATCAGAAAGCGTGTATGGGGCGTCGAGGTCGGTGTTAGGGGCGCCGGAATACGTATATGCTGGGCCTGCGGGATCAATTGTGCGGCAGATGTAGCGGTCACAAAGTTCTCGCGCGAGTTCATCCGTAGTGCCCTGAAAGGCATGCAGAACACGGTGGAGCTGGCGTTGCGTTTCTCCCCTGGTGGTGGAGGGATCGAGAAGGCTTCTAAAGAGTCGCCACGCACTCTTAGAGCTCATCTGGTTTGCAGCCTTCGAACAGGTGTCTGCCCAGTTAGCATCGGAAAGTTGTGCGGAGTATGCGGCCGCCTCTGCAGTGAGCGCCTCAATGCGAGCGCGAAGTTTCCGATTAAGTTTGTTGCGTTTCCAGCGCCTTATGAGCCCGCGGCGAGCGTGCCAAAGATGTAGGAGGTGTGGATCGATTGCAGGAGTCAAATTAGAGGTTGCAAGGGTGCGAGTGTTCGCTTGTTTCATATGTAGAGCGTGTGATGCCCACGCTGCATATTCGGTCGAGGAGAGGCCGGCGGGGAATGGTTGCATTCTGAACTGAGTCCAATCGGTGAGACGGGCTTGGCCCCAGTGTTGGCGCATTTTCTGCCGCGGTGTGAACGAAATGCGGAGTAAAAAGTGATCGCTGCCTAGGGTTTCGCCTAAATTTTCCCATGCAGCATCGCTGATGTGACGGGTGAGGGAGAGGTCGGGGCATGTGTCTCGCGTGACCGAGTTACCGGAACGTGTGGGTTGTGCCGGATCGGTAAGAAGCGTCAGGCTCAGCGATGAAATGAGCTCCTTGAGCTCTCTGCCCCGGGCCTTCTCGTAGTGGTAACCCCAGTGAGGGCTGGGGGCATTAAAGTCCCCGACAATCACCAGTGGTTGTCGGGCCGCTATACCCAGCGCCCGATGGAAGAGATGCGCAAACGAAGCCCTCGCAAGGCGAGGGGGACAGTACACGTTTAAGATATGTATTGATGGTTGGCCCCTCTGCTGAGACAGCACTGATATCATGCAGTAGTCGTAAGGAAGATCCAGATCGAGGTCAACCTGTATCGCCGTGTAAGCTTTATGCACGAGGAGGCATGTGGTGGTGCCGCCTACATAGGAGCAGTATCCAGAAAGGGATGGAGCAGGGCCAGATTCTTGGAGCGCCAAGACGGCTGGCTGAGAGCCAAGTGAGCTGAGGGAAAGAGAAAGATGTGAACGCTTTCGCCTGTTCCCAAAGCCTCCAGGGTTCCACTGTATGATCTCGAATTTAGACGCAATGTTTGAACGGGACGTACGATTGGTAGCCATCGTGACTGTCCTAGGTTTTATATTTGGTCCTCCATGTCCCGCTCGGAATCCTCAGAGGCAGGGAGGGGCACGGAGGCCGGATTGTCCGACGGCGGGGTGGTGGTAGCCACCTTACGACGACGCCGTGGAGCTGTACCCTCACTGCTCACCGAGCGGGAGCGGGAACGCGATGCCTTGGGTTGAAACTGGGTGATTGCCCAGGCTTGAATAGCCTGGGTAACCTCTACTACTATGCGTTGGACCGAGAAGCTGGTGAGGAGGTGATTAATCGAAGCTTCGACGCGCGTGAGGCGTTCCTCTATGCGCGGGGTGCGCTCTTCGCTAGGGAGAGTTTGGTTAGCGGGCAAGAGAACCTGGGGTGCCCCAGGAGCCTCAAGAGCTTCTGGAGTAGATGTGGCACCGGTTCCGAGTGCTGGAGTACACATGGCTGCTTGAACCGGCGGTTTAATGGGAGTGGACTTAGCACGAGGACTAAGCTTGGACGTAGCTGGCGTAGCCGCCTGGACAGAGGAGGCAATACCGGATGGCCTTGCAATACACTGTTGTTGGGGTTGAAGTCGCTTATTTAAGAGTTCGAGTTGTTTAGTTAAAAGAGAATTTTGCTTTTGAAGTGCCGCAACTTGCTGGCGAAGGGCCGCAAGTTCGGGAGAAGGAGGATCGACAGAAGGGGGTGAGAGAGGCTTAGAAGCAGCTTTCCCTGCCCAACTGCTCACCTGAGGTACCGCCGCTGGTGCTTCGAGCGGTGGGAATGCTTGAGTGTCGGCGTGGAGTGGTGAAGCCGAATGATGCAGGTTGGTGCTGCTGTCTGGCTGTGACGAACATGAGGTGGTGCCTCGGGGAGATGTTGAGGGCTGCTTGCGTTTCCGATATTTTCGATATTTTGCCGTGCAGCCACTGGTCCCAGTCTCATGGGCGCCGTGGCAGAGGAGGCACTTGTGGTGGCAGTCATGGGAATTGAGACCTGCAGGTGCGGGGGTTCCACATTTGGCACACTGCGTTGGAGCGGGGTGAGGACACTGAGGTGGTCGATGGCCGATGGTACCGCACTTGGTGCAAACAGGGACCGTTTTCTTGTAGGCGCGGATATACGTCGCCACGCAGTGGTAGAAGAGGAAGCGGGGTAACTTCGTGCCCTCGAAAGTCACCACCGCCGCCGCGGAATCTCCGAGTTTGCGGACCGCAAGGATAGTACCTCGAGGCCAATACAGTTCAGACTTTATCTGCTCCGGGCTTTCAGCAGGGTTTACGTTGATGACGCCCTTGCATGTATCCCCTGGTGCCTTGGCGTGGCCTCGAACGGGCAGCTGCTGATCCCCCACTTGCAGCTGGAAGTCCCCGAGGAGTCGCTGTGCCATAGGCAAAATGGTGGTGCTACAGACCAAGATGTTCTGTTCCCAGATTGGTCACACTTGAATTTGCGTGGTAGTCCGGTCGCCGAGGTAGCTGCGGATAGCGTCGCCCGCGCGATCGGCCGGGACAAATGTGCGTAGCTCGCAGGGAACGCGATGTTTAACTACTACGATGTAGTCGTCGCGAGAGAGGCGAGGAGTCTGACGCGGACGCCACTTGCGTTGCTTCGCTGGCTGCGAGGACGGAGCAGAGGTAGGCACACCACCGGAGGGATGGCGCGCCGGCGTTCCTTGCAAGGCTGGGGAATGATGGCCCGCTGTGGCGTCTCGTTGTTGTTGAGACGCAGACTTCGATTTCGCTTGCTTGCGTTGCCACAGTCTCACCATGTCGTCGAGGTATTCGTCTTCTGTTGGCATAGTATTTACGGAGGATGAAATCTCCATGGACAGCACTTGGCTTGAGGTAGGATCATAGCCCGTAACTACGTTGGCGGCCGCCATCGCCGGGCTGAGAGCCCTTAGCGAGGCGGCGTTGTAGCCGGGAGTGAAGGATGTCCCTCAAGTTGTCAAAACTGGACCCACCTGGACGAAGGTGTTGTCTAGGCGAAGCGGAGAACTTGGCGGTGACGATAAATCCAAGTTTCAGGGGTACCAAGGTGGATGTCCGCAGAAATAGCAGAAAATCTACGGAGGCGATGTGGAGTGCGTCCGTCACCATCGAGCGCTCGCAGCGCCCCCCCACTGTTGCGTATGTCTTACACTGGCCTACCATATAGACCACCTTCAATGACTGGACTACATATGCTTCCGGGTGTTGTCAAGTGCACAGCTGAAGCAGGAAAACTCCCTATTTAATCTGATTTATTGCAAAATTTTGAGCAAGTGCCCACCTATGGCGAGAGGCAATCGGACAAGATTTGGAGGGAGTGCCCTTGCTCAGTACCTAACCAAAGTTCAAGGAGGTAGTGAAAGAGTCACTAAGAAGTACTTCTAATGAAATACTTTATCGAATACGCGTGCATTTACTGTTTGTGGGTAACCTAAGGAAATACTCATGTCAAATATACCATGTGTTATGAGTGAGAAGGGAGAAAGGACATTTTTTAAGTGTTCTGACAACATGTGACAACTTAGAATGCATTTCTAAGGCACGGTAAGGTAAATGTACTGAGAAATCTAGCACATATCTAAAACTCTTACACCTTGCGTTCCCTAGGAATTACTGCTGCAGGATTATGTACTAAGAAAACAGCTCTGAATGCACTGCCAAGGCACTGCGAGGTAAATGTTCTAAGAAATCTAGCACATATCTAAAAACTCTGAGAACTTGCATTCGCTAGGAATCACTGCTGCAGAATTATGTAGCGGAGAACAGGTTGAAAAAAAAAATGGCAGTAGCGGAGGGAGGGGGCACTCGCTCTGTCGTTAGCACTTTTTTCAATTCTCTTTAAGAAGTGGAGGAAGGCACTTGCTCGGCATTGCACAGGACAGTGCGGGTGGCATTTAAAATTTTGTTTTCAGTGTGCGTCAGTGCAATGGAAGCAGACGACACTGCCCCTGATCTTGCCAAGCACGTCATTCCAACGGTGGTGCCAGCATTTCGAGTCGTGGGCCTCACGCCCGATAGCACGCTTCAGTAGTGCTCAGTCTTAGAAGGGGTACACTTACGGGGCCACACCAAATCATTGTTTCATGTCTCAATAATGGTCTGTATACTAAATGCCTGTAGGATTACCCAACCTTTAATAATAAACTTTTAATGTCTAACCTCCAGCATCACCCTTTCAAAGCATGAGAAAAGGCTCAATAAAATGTTGAAAAAGCTCAATAAAAGACAGAACCGAACAAGGCAGAACTTCAGGAGACGACGGTGATTTGGAAAGACGTGAAAATTTTTCAAAACAGAGGGGGGTTGTCACTGGAGCCAGTGTTTTGACAAATGGACGCGTCTTCTATGTACAGAAAAAGACCGCATGTGTAGATGTTGGTTCCAGCCACACACCCTGAAAATTTTTCATCTCAATAAAATATGTCGGTGTTTCAGGAAAAAGACTTCAGATTTCTAGTTCTCTCCTGTAGTTTATACTTGCCCAACACCGTCATTTCAGTCTCCTTCTGCACCAAGACCTCATTGCCGACTTGGTAGCATGGTGCAGCTTGGTACCGGCTGTAGAAGCAATATTTCACCCTAGTCTTCTAGCATGCCGTCTTTCTCGGAGTGTGAGGGCTGACGTCAGACTAAGTTGAGCACTGCTCTCAAGGTTTTGTGGCATGGAAATCGGGAGACAAGCATAGGCTGCATGATTGGCTGCCCCAGAATGTTTTAGGGGTGAAGCTCCTTAGGGTGGGGGTCTGTCCATCCTCCGATGGTGTATGTAGCCACCAGTGGCACATACCCGAAAGAGCGGTCCTTAGAATGTCCGCTGGATGGCGGCACTTGTATATGACGAATACATGATGAAAAGATGTGAGATGTCTCTACTTGGAGTGTTCACTAGATAGACGGATGGATGGACGGACGTGCAGATAGACGGACGTACAGATAGACAGACATACTGAAAAACACAGACAGACAGAGGGGTGGACGTACAGACGAACGGGCAGACAGACAGACAGACAGAGGAACGGCCACACGAACAGACATATGGACGGAAGAACGCACGGATAGGCGGAAACAAGAACGAATGGGCGGACGAAAGCACGGCCGGACTGACGAACGCTTCTCCCCACCAATCATCATTCACTTCGTGGACATGCTGTGATTTTTTTTTCTTGTCCACATCTCTCAGTGCGAATTTTTCTGCTGTATGGAACTCATAGAGCCTGACTTCGTTGTAACATGCTTAACTCTTTTGTTACCACGCCTATTCAGATCAATCACTTGTGATTCAGGTGTTGGATTATCATTTTTGGCGTGTTGAATTTGTTCCTCGTGCACCCAGCACTCTCTAGTAGTCAGCTCAGCCATTCAACTTTCAGAATCAATTGGAATTTGCCCGTTTTAGCAACATAGTGGTTCTCGACTGACCTTTGCGCGAACGAGTGCGCATGTGTTGTTGGGAAAATGCACTTGGCTGGCGAACTTGACAGAAGTGCGTGTGCCTTGTGGTTATGCTACAGTAACATCAAAGTTCTGGGATCAGAAGAATCTTTGCAATTCAAATATCAAATTAAGATGTCAGATTCGTAATCTGATTGTTTTGAGCAGTAATAATTGCCAGAAATTTATGCCAGCTATTCAATAGAGAGCTGTTGCTTGGAGTCAGGAAAATTTTATTCTACAAAAAAAATTATCTCCTAAGGTCCACGACATGTATAAAGTGTGAAGGTGGCCTTTGGAGCCAGTCTACAGCAGCTTTGGTTTAGCTGGTATCGTTATATCAGACACAGGGCACATCTAGTGTCACTAGTCGCTTCTATGGCGTCGTCACGTGCCCATGGGTGCGCAGCTGCGCTGCGAAAAATCCGCACCGCTCGAAACGTGTCTTCCAACCGCCCCTGAGTTTAGCGAGGACGAGCTTCAAGTCCGAGGATGACACCTTAGATTCAAGTTAAATGGCAACAATGTTTTGCGTCAGCCTAAGACATCCGCAACGGTTCATGGGTTTGTTTTTTTTACGGCCTCAAAAATTGTCTCCTCCGCCACAAGTGCAGAGCTGCTGACCTTTGTGCACAATGTTATAGCTGTGCTGGCTGGCTATGTGTGAGGTCTACATGTCAATGGGGTGCAGTGTGCTAACGGCGGCTGCAGAACTTCTCACGAGAAGAAAGCCACCGGAGCACACCTTGGTCCTGACTACAGAGCAACATGAAGCGTTTTAGAACTGCATGCTATATTGTTCTTTTTTTAACTTAATGTACACAATGCAACGAAGTATGCTTGGATGCATATACGCTCAAGCCTAGATATAACGAAATATCAGTTATAATGAAGTAAATAAAAATTAGCCTTGCAATAGATATAGTGTCAGGAATAAACCTTTACAATTAATTTTCTGATACAACGAACTTAGTTTTTGTGTAAGTGCAACTTTGTTACAATGAGGTTTGAGTGTATTGGAATGCCAGCCTTTGCGGAGTGAGGTGGCTCATGGAAAGAGGCGACGCTAGACAAAATAGCAAAGTTCATTGGACATCTCATTGATAGAGGGATCATTCACATCACGGGCATCCATCTATATTAGAACACATTGTGGGGGTCTCAAATGGCGAGCGAGTGCCACGCCACTTTCTTGGAGAAAACGGACACAGCAGAGGCGGTCGGTACAAACTAAACAATACACACATTTATTTAACTAATTTAAAACGACGATATTGTCTGCCAAATCGATACATAAATTGTTATCAACACGGTAAAACATCATTACACAAAATTACCAAACACTCAAACAACATAACACAAGAGCACACAAAAGGTGGCGTCGCCAATGCTTCACTCACCACGTGGACCTACCGCAGGCGGCCAGCGGTGCCGTCCACGGCAGACCCACCGCGAGAGACAACCGTTCGCGGGAACCACCACGCACAGAAGAGACTCTCTCAACTCTCGCTCGCCACCAAGGCTCGCTTCCGCCAGGGGTCACTGCCGGCGCTAACCCATCATGATGATGACGATAGTGGGGCTCAACGCGAATACATTGCCACCTATCGCCCGGCGGTCGTCACCAGAAATGCGGCTTTGGGGCGAGACATGTGCGCCACACGGCGCAAACAACTTTACGGGGGTGTCAGCACCCTCCACATTCCGCCAACCTTAAATCAAACCATATCCCGAAAACAAAAAGATTAGCTACACAAGCTTTAACAAAAAAATTACATCACATGCCCATAATGTCCTTGCACCACGACACCGCCGCCGATCGACACTGCTGCACTGTCCGGCTCGACTTCACCTCAGTATCGGCCCCGCAACATCATTGCCGTCGGCGCAACGAACCGTCGCTGGCGCCGACACGTCTTCCAGTTGCGACCAGCAGTCACGAGGGCGCCGGACTGCAGGCAGTTGCGCAGGTCTCAGGCGTCTCCATCGCCCGGCCTCACCACCGCATTCCTGGCCAGCGGCGCTGACGATGTGCATAAGACAGCCGGCCATGGATCACATCACTCCCGCTGCGTATATTCCAAACACTCGAAACAAGGGAGCAGGGCCTAGGAAAGAGAGCTTCGGGCTTTTTGCCCACGTGGTACGATGGTCAGTACGGCTAGCTAATACATCAGCGGCAGCCGAGACGCCCATCAAAAATAAAATAAAGGTCACTTTTCCTCATTCGTGCATCGCAAGATAAAAAAAAGTGAGGGAAGCAGAGCGCAACACCTCAACGCCACGATCCACCTAATTGTGCCCCGTGCGACAGGCGGCTGCGCAGGGCCTTAGGCCTAATGAGTCGCTCGACAACAACCGGCATCCACCCAGCACCCAGCCTAGGCGCAAAAGAGGCAGCCGCGAGGAGACATCCACTTTCTGAGGTGGACCTATCGCTTGCCGCACACAGCAGCTTACCAAGCGATCGTTGCCCACCGCACCGGGCGGTGTCACAATGCCCCGGCCTCGAGCCGCAATACAAAACAGCAACGTGTGCCCGGCTCCCTGAGCCCAAAGAAATAGAAGAAGCTATTTACAGAAAATCGGACCGCCCTTGCCATACTCACTTGCTTTGGGCCTGGCCTACAAACCACGTGCTGTAGGCCTTGCTCACGTCAGGATGCAGACCGCATGGCTCTCATCCCAATTTAACGACGGTTTTGAAAACTAACACCAACAAAAAATATAACACTTGGGAGCAAAAAATATAATAAAAACTCAACCTGCCGACAAATTCAAACACGTCACAAACCCAATCTCCTCGCTTCTCAACAAAGCACACCGGCGACGCTAGCAATGAGAAGGCCCCCCTAGGCCTAAGGCACAGCGCCGTGCTCCCGACCGGGTTGCAGAAATTAGGTGCCTTTTCTCATCTTCTAACCACTACCACCCCCTAGGCCTACTCTTCCCCGGCTCAAAAAAAAAGATTGTACCAAACCGCAAAAAAGGTTGTCTGATACTCCAAGAGCCCCACGTTGGGCGCCAGTGTGGGGGTCTCGAATCGGAGAGCGAGCGCCACGCCACGCTCTTGGAGTGAACGGACACAGCAGAGGCGGTCGGTACAAACCAAAGAATACACACATTTATTTAACTAATTCTAAAAGACGATATCGTCTGCAGAATTGATACATAAATCGTTATCAACACGCTAACTCATCATTACACAAAATTACCAAACACTCAAACAACATAACACAAGAGCACACAAAAGGCGGCGTCGCCAACGCTTCACTCACCACGTGGGCCTACCGCAGGTGGTCTGCGGGGCCGTCCACGGCAGACTCACCGCGAGAGACAACCGTTCGCGGCAACCGCCACGCGCAGAAGAGACTTTCTCAACTCTCGCCCGCCACCAAGGCTCACTTCCGCCAGGGGTCACTGCCGGCGCTGCCCCATGATGATGATGACGATAGTGGTGCTCAACGCGAATACAACGCCACCTATCGTCTAGCGGTCGTTACCAGAAATGCGGCTTTGGGGCGACACACGTGCGCCACACGGCGCAAACAACTTTACGGGGGTGTCAGCATCCCCACAACATGCAGGCTCGTATCACTAACCAACAAAAATTTACTGAGAAAGGCCAACGAGTTTGCTTGTTTCTCACGAAAAACCAAGCAATGCTTCACCGCATGGCATGAGCAATAAAGCTGCGCCTCGGTTTTTTGTTTGACATTTATTATTTTTCATGCTGCCCCTGCGTAATTTATTTTCAAAATGTATATTGGGTCATTCCACGTCAAACGTCCCAGCCATTTTAGCGACCTTCTCATATGTATTCGAAAAAAATCGGGCTGATTTGCTGCATTGAAAACAGTGAATTGCTAGTTTATTTCAGGGATAAAAAAATTGTTTTTCATGTGGGTGTCTTCCGAATGTTCCAGAATGTCGTCTGGGTGTTTATGTGATAAAATTTATTTTAAAAGCACCGCTCCTTCTTTTTTTACCAAATTTGGTCTACATATTGAGTAAGAGTGCTTGTATTGAAGATGAGTAATATTAGCGCATTTTTCCACCACATAAACCTCGAAGAATTTAGCCAAAATGTTTTATGTTTAAATTTTTTATTACAATACTGCACTTTGTATGAATAACTGAGCAATGAATACTTACTTCACAGAAAGTACATTGTGTGTAAAAAATATCTCTAGACCCCCTCAAGTTGCTAAACTTGGCGAGAAAAAATGACAAATTTTACAAAATTGTCATTTTTGTCCACATTGCGGTGCAATTTGCACGATGTGGTGGTGAAAATCAGCTTTACACTTTATTTGAAAGCAAATCAGCACGTCTTCTTATATGGGAAGTTCTATCATTACAATTTTTGTTTTAAAGGGCCACTCACCAGGTTTGACAATTTTTAGCTGACAAGTGCAATGCATTGATGGGGCGTTCTTGAACACGTCTGCCAAAATTCGCAACACTGCGCGCCGCAGAAATGGGCCAAATTTCAAGATGAACACTGCTCCCTCTTCCTCTCATGGGCACTTGCCCAGAGAATCGGGGCATGATGTGCACGTGTGAATGGCCCTGTGTACACGGCACTGCAGTGACATTGGTCCTCTATGTAGACGACTGTGCTCTGACATTGCCAACAGTGTCACGTGACATGGCGAAAATATTGAACACGACATGCGTAGTTCATGTAATTTGTTGCTTTGAAAGGATTAATAAAACTTGAGATAAATAATAAGATGGAATAACGCAATGTGCACGTCTTCTTTTCCAATTTTTCCTGTGAATCGCAATGAGATGCAGGGCTAATGTGCGGGCGTTTGGTACGCGTTCCTGTCCTTGTGTTTAGCGCATCGAGCGGACGCCAGCCGTGGAAGTGAAAGTAACCCTCCTATGCATTCGCGCGCTCATTGTGCTCATCTATTCTACTGCGTCTAAGCCAGCATTTCCAAACCATCCTGCAGAAACCGGCAGTAGATCACAAAATAACGCTGGTTAACAAAACAACACCGCTTGCGTGCCCGGAGGCTTGTTCGGGCACGTCATGCACACGTGACCTCTTGGTCGGATGCCGGAGAGGGTAGGGCAGAGATTACAAACACAACACCGCTTGCGTGCTCGGAGGTTGGGCTTGTTCGGGCACGTCATGCGCACGTGACCTCTTGGTCGAATGCCGGAGAAAGTAGGGCAGAGATTTGGCTTGCGAAGGCTACTCGGAGCAGCGGCAAGGGGCTCACCTCTTCTCATCCTTGTTTCGCGCCGCTTCAAAAAATGTTTCCTCAACTCGTAATGAATCATTTGAAAAAAATTGTGTGGCGTAGTGCTCTTCATTGGACACACAACAACGTCCTACGGTCTAACCAAAATTTGTTATGGGGCCTGGTGAGTGGCCTTTTAAGGAAGAAAGTAAATTTTGAAATTTCCCATTGACGGCAACAGAGAATTTCAAGGCAGAAGCTGTCATGTGACCAAATGAGACAATAGCCATCAATGGGAAACCTCAGAAATTATTTTCTTCCTTGAAACGAGAACTTGCCTTATAAAAAGGACTCTTCCTTTGGTTTTGATTTAGGTATAAAGCTGATGAACATGTGGTGCAACATGTGGTGAAAGCTGCAACATGTGGTGGTGAACCACCACATGTTGCAGATTGCATTTCAGTGTGGACATAAGTAACAATTTTGTGAAATTGGTGATTTTTTCTTGTAAAGTTTAGCAACTTGAGGTGCCTGAAGATATTTTTTCTCCGAAATATACTTTCTGTGAAGTAAGTATCTATTGCTCAGTTATTCATACATAGTGCAGTATTGCAATAGAAAAAATGTAAACATAAAACATTTTGGCTAATTTCTTCGAGGTGTATGTGGCAGAAAAATTGTGCCGATATTACTCAGTTTCAAAAACGGGACACAGGCACTTTTACTTAACATGTACACCAAATTTGGTATGGAAAGAAGAAGCGGTACTTTTTAAATAGATTTTATCATGAACAACACCCAGACAACATTCTTGGAAGCAGAAGGTGGTGACCAAAAAATTTTTCCTTTTTGAAATATTTTAGCAATTCACTGTTTTTAATGCAGCAGATTAGCACGATTTTTTTTTTTTTTTGCTGATACATTTGAGTTGGTCTTCGAAATTGCTGGGACGTTTGGCGGGGAACTACCCTATTCCAAATATTCTTTGTTTTAAATATTTTTGCCTCTATAGTGTTTTATATTGCACTGTTTACCAGCTGGCAACCAAAAATTACATACTTTTCACATTTTTATTCATTTCAAAATATTTCTGCTGCTCTACAATGTATATTTTTTGGAAAAAGCATTTCATTTAAAAAAATTTGGTTGGCAACAATGCATGCTTGAGTACTTTTGAAACTGGCAGATACTGTCTTCCAGAGAAATATGAAAAATAACTATTTTTGCACGATAACGCAAGAGCTAGCTAAAACGACTTTAAAACATTGTTGCCCCGCCGCAGTGGTCTAGTGGCTAAGGTACTCAGCTGCTGACCCGCAGGCTGCTTCATCGAATCCTGGCTGCGGTGGTTATATTTTCGATTGAGGCAAAAATCCTGCAGGCCCGTGTGCTCAGATTCGGGTGCACGTTGAAGAAACCGAGGTGGTCCAAATTTCTGGAGCCATCCACTAGGGCGTCTCTCATAATCCTTTGGTGGTTTCGGGGCGTTAAATACCACATATCAATAAATCAATCTTTAACATTGTTTACAGGCTCCTGGCAAAGGACTGCTCCTTGCTTCAGACGCTCGGCAAGCGATGTCAGTTCGAGATCGCCCTCGGCCACAACGGTAGGATATGGGTGAACGGAACCACCCTCCAGACCACGCTGAGCATCTGCAACGCCATCCTGTCAGCAGAAAATCTCAGTGCCGAGCAGATTGAAGAAAGGTGCCACAGGCCGGGTACATAAAGGAGGGCCCCCAGGGCCAAGCATAATCTGTCTTTGTCTCGTTTCTTTGCCAGTGGGAAAAACGCCATCTTATATGCCACAGGTGCTTTTAGGAGGTTGTTTAGTCTCCTGAAAATTCCATGTATTGTGTTTGGACAGTCTGTGAGGACTGCTTGGTGGCTTTAGGACAAACTGGGCAGTCGATCACGAATAAAGCTTTTTCAGCATTTCAAAAGGGCCACAAGGAGCCATAAATCTGTGTGAAAATGTGTACTGCTAACGAATTAGAGCCTTTGCATTCACACATGTACGATTTTTGTGGCCTTGTTTTGATGCTGAAAAGTTTGCGTTCTTGAATTACTATCTTGTTTATTCAAAAAACATTTATGCAGTTCTAGTTGTATAACTTCGCAGTGTTACTCCTGCATTTATTGATTTTTGCAAAGAATGCAAAGAATAAATGCTAGGGTCCGAGTAGGAATTGAACCCAAGCATTCTGAGTGGCAATCAAGTATTCTACCACAGAGCCACATCAAACTTCAAAACTGCTCTGGAAGGAGAGCATGCAGGTGTAACGTTGCTGTAACATCAATTGTGCTTGCAGTGCTGGCTATCTAATTCTATAAATATTAAATATGTACTCCCATGATACAGGCATCAATTCAGGTTAACGTCGATTTTGTCCTTGTGTGCTATCTACTGAAGTTGGTCTACGTTGCACTAGCCAGGGCTATCATCCTTTCAAGCAGAACTGCTACATTTCAGGTTACCGCTGCTGGTGTTGGTGTAGCCGTGTTGTTGACGTCGACACGTGACTGTAAACAACTGGTTATGTAAAGCATATGCGACTGTTCAACATATTTCTGTGCAATTAACATTTGCACACATTTTGAACGACATTTGTAACATTTCCCTCAATAAGAAGATTATACAGCGCTGTGACCTTCCCTTTTCATGCTTCACGTAACATTGATTCCCGTCGTATGTGGGATCTGCCGAATTTTTTAATAGCCTTCACTCCGGGATCAAAATAAGTTGTTGCTAAGTATAGTGTCATGAAGTTTTCTTCCTCGTAATTCATCTTGACAACAATAGAGGTTATCGCATGTTACGTGTCTCCTGGTCTGCCTCTGCTATTAGTGCTGCTTTCATTTTCCGGACATGTGTTAAGAAGCCCTAAGAAGCACTGTAGTTCAGTTATGCCCTATCCTTCTAACTCCGCCGTTGCTATTGTGCCCACTGTGTCGGCACTTAGTCTGCCGTATCTCCTGTCGTTTGCGCTGTCTCTCGTTTTCTGTGGAGGGTTGCAGTGCGGCAGTCATGCCTGCCTCCTTGAGACAGGGTAATGGGCAGTGTTATTTCATTTGATTTGTTTGATAATGGACCGATTTGAGAAATTCTTACTGTGAAAACACTCCCCATATGTTGTCACCTTAGAACTTAATTAATCCTCAAATGAACAGGGACGCTTGGTTTGGTGCCTTTTGCAGATCCTAAGGGCCTCCATACCGGCTCATTGGGCCAGCAAAAGAAAAAAAAGCTCTTAAAATTGGACGTCAACACTTGCTTAAAGTATACCGTTAGTTCCCTCATTTGCTAATGCTGTTGGCCCGTGTGTTCAGATTTAGTTGCACATTAAAGAACCCCAGGTGGTCCGAATTTCCAAAGCCCTACACTACGGCGGTGGTCTAGTGGCTAAGGTACTCGGCTGCTGACCCGCAGGTCGCGGCATCGAATCCTGGCTGCGGCGGCTGCATTTTCGATGTAGGCGAAAATGCTGCATGCCTGTGTGCTCAGATTCGGGTGCATATCAAAGAACATCAGGTCGTCCAAATTTCTGGAGCCCTCCACTAGGGCGTCTCTCATAATCCTATGGTGGTTTTGGGACGTTGAACGCCACATATCAATCACCAGTTCCCTCATTTGTGAAGGTGCTTCCAGTCATTCCAGCCTATTTTACCCATCGCACGAGCTTCTACATTTCACTTTCAGGAGAATCTTGGACTTGGATTCTTCTTTCGTAAATTCAACCCATCAGTTTGTAGGAGAAGCAAGCGGCAAGGCAAAAAATGCCCTTTCCCCCTCTTCCCCTGAATGGTGGCCGAAGGCCTCTAATGTATTCCAAAAACGGTTAACTTCTCATCTGTACTCCAGAAAAAGTGGAGACCAAAGGCAGGCCCCTGCGAGAAGCACGTCATCACTTCATTTGGATTTTGTCGTCAGTTGCGAGCCATATGTTAGGAGAAGGGATAAGGCAAAAAGGAATAAAAACACAAGGAGAGACACGGCCGGCGCTAGCTACTTGTCCCTGTCACTTCCAATATGTTGTTTATTGCACTCGATGATCGGCATGCGAGAAGGGGTGGGCGATGCAATGAAACTTTGCTAACCCCCCCCTCTAATGGAGAACACTTATATGCTTATGACAAAACCTATTTATCCTTCCCGTATTTATCTTCCAAAGCTAGGGAACCCAGGCAGGTGGTTATAAGAAGCCTGCCATCGCTTCTTTTGCCTTCATTGACAAGCTTGTTTTTTTTGTTTTGCTTGTTATTTTTTTATCGATATGTGAAGTTTACTGTCCTAAAACCATTATTTGATTAAGCGAGACGCCGTAGTGGAGGGCTCCAGAAATTTCGACCACATGGGGTTCTTTAACGTGCACCGAAATCTGAGCACGCAGGCCTACAGCATTTTCGCCTCCATCAAAAATGCAGCTGCCGCAGCCGGGATTCGACCTGCGACCTGCGGGTCAGCAGCCGAGTACTTTAGCCACGAGACCACCGCGGCGGGATTTTCAAGTGCAAAGCATTTCTTAGTGAACTTCGGCAAATTGAGCGTATCTATTTATCTATGTATCTATCTATCTATCTATCTATCTATTTATCTATCTATCTATCCAGCCGCCTGCGACATTCTAGCTCTCTTGGACCGTTTCCTATATGGTATCGATACCAAACTTGGTATGGCATAACATGACTGCATGAAAAACATATTTCACTAGTCATAACATGAAAATCATGAGATACATGTCATGAATGTCATGATTTACATTTCATGGTCTTGTTGTTCTTGTGGTGGTTTCGTTCACATGACATATTGCAAAACTGGTATGGTATGACATGACTGCATGGCAAACACAAGTGACAGACCCTAATGTTTAAATCATGACATGCATGTCATGTAAGCCCTGACTATACGCCACGCTCATGGTGCGCTTGTGGTCGTTTTGCTAGCTTTGCATATACTGAATTTGGCATTGTGCGACATAAATGGATGACGAACGTATATGACTGGTTCAAACATAGTAGTCATAAGATGGGTGTCATGTAACAACATGTCTACCACATGCCACGCTCATGATGAGCTCGTGGCGGTTTTGCTATCTTCACATATACGAAATTCGGTGTTACGGGGCGTGAGTAGATGACGAAGATATTTGACAGGTGCAAACATGATAATCATGACACGCCTGTCATGTAAGAACATGATAACATAACATGCTCATGATGTGCTCGCAGCAATGTTGCTAGCCTCATAATACCAAATATGATATTACGTTACGTGAATGGACGACGAACATGAATGATTTGTCCAAGCATGATAATCGTGGCATTTGTGTCATGTAAAACATGACCACATGCTATGCTCACAGCACGCTTGCGGTCGTTTTGCTAGCTCCACATATATGTACCAAGTTTGGTATCGCGTAACGTGGAATCGACGACAAAGGTAAGTGACATGTCCCAGCATGATAATTATGATATGGAAGTCATGTACTGGCTAAATTTACGTTCACCTCATAACATTGTGCTAATTTTAAAGTGGCATATCAACCTTCCTCATTCTAGATTGGCATATAATCGATTCCTACTGTAATGGGATCTGCAAATTTTTTTCGACTCGAAAATAGGGGGAGTGGGCTGCGACGAAAGTTTCTTCTACCTCCGCTATTGGGGAACCCCGCGCACTCCTACGATTGCGGATTTGGTTATTTCACAGCTGACAGTGCACTACACTGATGGGAAGCTTGCCAAAGGGCTACGAACTGTGTTGTTAATTAAAACCTAATTATAACAAAGTTTTGTCTTTGGTATATCTGGAAATTTGTTATCAAGGTATATTCTTAACTATATATCTAGTACAAGACTATTTACTTCGTCATAACTTATATTTCGTTATATCGAGGCTTGAGTGTAGTTCACTGCAACTGACAAGCAGCACCTGGCCAAAGATGGCTGTCCCCTAGTAAGTATGGAATTCTTGTTTATAAAATGATACCCAGTAAAGTCACACTGGAGACGTGCACACTATATAGACGCTGACCCTTTATTTGACGAAAGTGTAACGGCTAAACTGTAAATAATCCCTGCAGCACATGCATGGCCAAGGGCAGTATCCGGCGTCTCTCATAATCATATAGTGGTTTTGGGACGTTAAACCCCACATATCAATCAATCAAGGGCAGTATCCTCTTGTTCGGTGGTTTTATCGCACTACCACTTGCACAGGGGCAAGCTCTAAGACTTGCGAAAATTCGTGGCCCTGTTCGCAGTCTTGATAACATCTCGCAGTTGTGAATCATTCGTGTCATACAGAGAATAAACTTTAATGAAACGAAGCAGTAGGCCCGCTGTTGCGGCCTCTCTTCCAGAGACCCGTAATTGCCACAGCTGCTCGCTGGGTCTGATCCAGCGTCGCCATAAAGGCCAGACCCCACATATCGCTTACAGCGCGTGGCTTTTTGACGAGGCGTCGTGCCCTCTCCCAATTATGAGAAAAGACGTGTTGCTAAGCGCTCTCTCCATGTGGCCGAGAGCTTTGTGTCACGTCAAAAAGACACGCCGCCGCGCTGAAACGGATACGTGGGGTCGGGCCTTTAAACTCCAGCTGGCATCACAGATCGGCAAATCGTGCCTCCTGCGACCACCTTCGTATTTGTGCTGTGCGCAGAATTGTCAGAGTCGACTGAGACTGGTCTTTAGCTCTGGTTTTGGAGTGCCCCTGCACTTGGAACATACGTCCGTCTGTTTGTCGGGACAAACTGTGTAGAGTTTGTGCAGAAGTGAAGATATGCGTTAGTACGTAAACAGCACCCGTCTCACACCCATTGCTTATCAAGGTGACAGCCGTGGAAGCCTCATTAAACGCGAAAGGCGACCGTCGGCGGTGGGACACAAGAGATGTGGTGAAAAAGTCATCACATGAAGGATGGATGGTAAAAATTTATTTCGTCAGAAAGCAACTGCGGATGATTCCGTGTTAGGTGGCCATCAACCCAAGGTTGTCGGCGACCTGTGTGGCCCACTCCACGACCCTTATCTGGACGACTGGGTCAGAGCTGGTCAACACGGCCTCCCAGTGTTCAAGAGAGGGATCACGCGTAATATCCACCGGCAGCGGCACTATGCTACATTCCCAAAGTATGTGATCATATGTTGCCACAGCCTGACACCATTTGCATTGCGGCTTTATCTCCTCCGGGTACATTTTGTTCAACACGTAAGGGTTGGGAAAAGATCGCAGTCTGCAGTTTTCTCCAGACAGCATTCCTGCGCCTTAGTCAACCGCTTGTTCGGGGGCGAATCACATGAAGACGTTTCCACATGACGTCATCGTTACCTCACACATCGTCATATCTTGTTACGTTATCATGATGTCATCATGTGGCATGGGCACGTCGAAGATGGGCCGGTCACGGAAGCAGTGCAAAACCACGTGCAGTGCAGTTAAGTGAAGTAAGCTTGCTATGCCACTGATCACGGAAGCAGTGCAATTAATACAACGTTATTAATTAATACAAGCTTTCGGGGAAGGGCGGGCCAGAATAAAATACGTCAACAGAGAAAAAAAAAGCCATGGCTCTCTCTTTCGAGTAGTCTTAGACACATATGCGTAAGGGACCATAAGCGTGCGCAATCAGGGCGGGAGGGGGAGGCAAAATTAATATAAGGGGCGAATTTTGCTGCGCCCCCCCTCGAGTTGCAATGACCCTATTCTATTTACGTATAGGATTGACTTCGCGCCCCACCCTCTTTGATGACCAGAAAGAGCGCCCCCCCCCCCCCCCCCCCCCCGTTCGCGCGCTTATGTAAGGTACGCTGCGAGCTTTTTTTCGTTTTTTTTCCTGAGGTGGTGCATGGCACTGCCCGAGTTGAAAAGAAGAAGAAGAGGCAACCGCAAGCTTGATGAGGCGACGTGTACCGCGGTGCTATTTGTCGCAGTAATGACGTCTAGGTCGCGTACGTACCTGACAGCACATCTGAGAGGAAGGAACTTGAAGAAAACGACGAAGGGGCCGTGCTGAAGAAAACCGCAGTTTTCGTCGACTGGTAAGCATTGAAAGTCCTGGGCAACGCCAGGCTTAAGGTAGGTCTGATTACCGTCACAAACTGCAAATTCAAAGCTGAAGGAAGGAGCAAACGTTTCTCTCTCTCTCTCTCTCTCTTTTAGATATTTTTGTTCTTTTTTTCGCTTTCTGTAGACTATTTCGCCCGCATGATTGTGAGAGTGCTCTTCACAGATCGGAGACATTTCTCATAATATAGTTAGATGCAACGTAAGAACTCCGTAGAGGCCGTGGCGGATCCATGGATGGATGGATGGATGGATGGATGGATGGATGGATGGATGGATGGATGGATGGATGGATGGATGGATGGATGGATGGATGGATGGATGGACGGACGGACGGACGGACGGACGGACGGACGGACGGACGGACGGACGGACGGACGGACGGATGGGTGGATGGGTGGCTGGACGGATGGACGGATGGACGGATGGACGGATGGACGGATGGATGGATGGATGGACGGACGGACGGACGGACGGACGGACGGACGGACGGACGGACGGACGGACGGACGGACGGACGGATATGGCTGTACCCTTTAGATCGGGCGGTGACTAGCGCCACCAAGCCGAAATACTCAATGAACTCAAAACTATATATACTTAATTTTTCCTTAAAAAGCGAGTTTGAGTATTCGTACTTTGCAGTGAAGAGTTTAATTTTCATTCGTGCCTTGACTTTAGCCACCAATCAGATAACCTCCTTCTAGTTAAGTCTACTTGCTTAAAGTCTATTTTGCCCTCCCGGTCCCTAAACCCCAGTGCTTTGAAAAACTATGCGCCATCGTCCTGAACTATAGGGTGAAGCCCTTTACAGAACATTATCAAGTGTTCGGCAGTTTCTTCTTCCTCTCCACACGCACTGCATACTGTGTCGTATTTGGCCCGATTTGTCTTGGTTCGCAGTACTCCCGTCCTTGCCTCAGACAGTAGAGAACTACCCCGAGTATTATCATAGATCCTTTCCTTGGCAATTTCCTGCTTAAAAGTTCGATAGATCTCTAGTGCGGACTTCTTAATCATGCCCATTTTCCACACGTCAGTCTCCGTTTCCTTCACTTTCTTCTTAACCGATAGTTCTTTTTGGTTTGGCCACCTGCTGTTTTCTAAGTACTTACCAGTCAACTTCCTGGTTCGCTTTCTCCATTTTGTATCGACATTCTTCATGTACAAGTAGCTGAAAACCTTCCTAGCCCAACACTCCTCCTTCATTTCTCTCAATCGCTTCTCAAATTTTATCTTGCTGCTAGCTTCTCTGCCCTCAAATGATGTCCATCCCATATCACCTTGTACTCCCTGATTTGGTGTATTCTGTGAGCTCCTAAAGCAAGCCTACCTATTCCACGTTGCTTAATTTCTAATCTTGCTTGAACTTCTGATCTCATGCACAAGACCGCATTGCCGAACGTCAGCCAAGGAACCATGACCCCTTTCCATATTCCTCTCACAACATCATACCTATTGTAATTCCACAGTGCCCTATTTTTCATGACTGCTGCATTCCTGTTACCTTTAGTCGTCACGTATATTTTATGTTCCCTCAGATACTCGGTCCCATTGCTTATCCATACGCCCAGATATTTGTATTTATCTGTTATCTCTAGCGTGACCTCCTGTATTCTAAGCTCACTACCTTCGTTGTCATTGAAAATCATGACTGCTGATTTTTCCTTACTGAATCTAAAATATAACCTATCTCCCTCATTACCGCAAATGTCCATCAATCTCTGCAAATCTTTCTTGTTGTTGGCCATTAGCACTATATCATCTGCGTACATTAATGCTGGTAGTGCCTGATCAATAAGTTTTCCTTGCTTGACTAAAGAGAGGTTGAAGCCCAGTCCACTTCCCTCTAATTTTGCCTCTAATCCTTGTAGGTACATCATGAATAATAAGGGTGACAGGGGGCACCCCTGCCTAAGCCCCCGTTTTACCTCTGCAGGCTTGGATACCCGTTTTTTCCACTTTATAACTACCTTGTTACCTTTATAGATACCCTTTAAAAGATTAGTGACTACATGTTCCACGCCTAGTGTGTCCAGTATTCCCCACAATTCCTCTTGAACACCGCTATCGTACGCTCCCTTGATATCCAAAAATGCTAGCCACAGGGGCTGTGTTCCTTTTCTGCTATTTCGATGCACTGCGTCAGTGAGAACAGATTGTCTTCCAACCTCCTGTGTTTCCGAAACCCATTCTGCAGTTCCCCCAGCACCCCCTCATCCTCTATTCACGCCTGCAGTCTTTCCTTTAAAATCGGCATCGCCAGCCTGTAGACCACTGATGTCACTGTTATAGGACGGTAGTTGTCTATGTCAGCTTTGTCCCCCTTTCCTTTATAGATCATGCTCATCCTGCTAAGTTTCTATCCATCGGGAACTTCACCATCGATTATTATTGTGCTCACTGCCTCTCTCAAAGCCTGCTTAGACTTCGGACCTAATGTCTTTATCAGCCTAATTGGAATGCCATCTGGGCCTGTTGATGTACTACTAGGAACCCTTTTCTCAGCCCTTTCCCACTCTTGTTGTGAAAATGGAGCCATTGCACCGCTTGATTCGTCCTTGTCTATTGTGGTGCGCAAAGTACTTTTTTGTTGAAATTTTTCTGTCACCCTTGTTCTTATATATTCAATAGCTTCGTCCCCTTCTAGCCTAGCACCTTGGGCTGTAGTTATAAAACTCTGCTCTAGGCTCGTCTCAATTCTTAGGGAGTTTAGATGGTTCCAAAATTTCGCAGCTGCCTTTCTATCTTTTTTATGTACTTCTGCCAGCCACTGAGCTCCTTTTCTTTTAATCTTTTCATTGATCAGAAGGGATGCAGCCCTTCTACAGCTTAGAAAGGTTTCCCATTTTCTTTCAACATCATCTGTAGGTTCACCCCGCTGCTTAGCATGTCTGTGTTCCCTAGAGGCTTCCTGACGTTTTGCTATGGCTCTCTTAACTTCCTCATCCCACCAACTTTTGGGTTTGTGTCTTCTTTTCCGGGGTGACATGTTACGCGTCTTAGCAAGCTCTAGCTCAAAGAGTCTAATTAGATTCATGTATGTCCACACTGTCTTATTATCCTCCGTGATTACTTTCTCAATTTGTTCAGTGGCTATTTCAATTTGCCTTTCTGGATAAAAATTTTCCTGTAGTTGCTCATCTTGTCTCCTTCCCACTTTTACTGCTCTTCCAAAACTTAGCTTGATACGTTTGTGATCACTACCCAGACTTCTGGAGCCGCCTTCATCTATGTGCATTCCCCTGAGCTTATCATACATCCTATTTGACATCAGTGCATAATCTATCGTCGACTGCAGCCTTCCTACCTCCCATGTTATTTGCCCTTCACACTTCTCGGTACTGTTGCAAATGATCAAATCAAGCCTTTCACACATATCCATGATCATTTTGCCTGTCGGGTCAGTATACCCATCTATATCTTCTATGTGCGCATTCATGTCTCCTAGTATAGTTATCTCGCACTCTCTTCCTAACTCCTGAATGTCCGTTGATATACACTCTATCATTGCCTGGTTTTCCTCTCTGGCCTTTGCTCCCGTCCGCAAGTACACGAAACCAAGGAGTGTCATTTGACCTGTCACTTTCCCTTTTAGCCATAAATGTTCCTTGCACTCCTGCTTGACCCTTTGTCAGTCTGTACTTTTATGAATGAATCCCCAATACCACCCCCCTTTCTGCTGCCTTCTGTTCTATTACAATATTCGCACGCGCAGTCCGGATTGTTCGGAGGTTGTTCCATGTCCCTCAGATGTGTTTCTACAAAACCGTATACCAGCGGCCTTTCTTCCCTTAGCTGTTCTTCTATCTCTTCCTACTTCAGCCTGTTCCTACCACCCTGCATGCTACCCTATGTCTTAATTGGCTCGGCGCTCCTGGCTACGCCTATTTATGCCCCGGGCTCGACCTATTTTAGATATTCGTGCCACTTTGGAATCGTATCTGTGCATACCACCTGTCGAAGAGTCTCCCTGGTTGTTTTCCTCGTTACTAGCTATCCTGCACCCCGAAGGGCTCGCTTTCCCCCAAAAAAAGCTACTGTGCGTCCTGCAAGTCGCCAACCCACCTCATGACCTAGCCGCCCATCGAAGTGAATTCTGTCTCGTTGAAAACCACCCCACCTATGCACCTCTCTGTTTATTTCCACCACCTCAAAGCCTTTCTCTCGACTCATCCGCCATATCTCTTGGTTTGCGTTGACAACCGTTCTTTGCAGGTTGCTATCACGCACCGGTACCTCCGGTATCGTGCATATCACTACCTGTACCTTAGAAGTGGCGCGCATGTCATTGACGCCTTTCGCCAGTTTGGTTGCTAGTCCTGCTGTATCTTCATTTACGACATCGTTTAAACCGCCTGAAATTATCACGAGATTTCGTCTATCAGCTGTAGTTTTCAGTTTTGCGCTCGCTTGCCTCATGACTGCTTCAAGCTTGCGTCCTGGGAACGCCCCTACTGCAACCCTCTTGTCACCTCTTACCCTCTCCTTGATGGCTTCTGTGCATCGATTTAAATTCGAGTCCCCGGCGATTATCACATGCTGTGACTTTTCAGCTGGAGGGTCCTGCACCTGAGGGCTACTTGTACCTGCGACGCCGGCTGCTTTGTCCCCTCCCAGCCCCACCACTACCTCGCTGAAGCTGGGCCTTGCGACAATTGAACCAGCTGAACCTGTTTTTTGCAAACTTGCTTGCTCTTCCTTCTCCACCGTTCTGGTTGCCCGTTTCCTACTGTTCTCTCCGTAGGCCTCTTCTTTGTTCAGCTTCGCTAGTGCGTCCTCGGCGGACTTCAGTCTTTCTCCCATTGCCCTCGTTTTCTCTTGCTCTGTCGCCAACGCAGTCTCGAGCTCGACGATTTTCATCAGCAGTTCACTTTGGGCAACCATCATTTTCTCCATTTTTTTCTCAACCTCACATTGCCTACACTTCGCGTCAGCCTCTTCTCCATCCGCTTCTACGCTTGGGTCCACTTTCAAACCCACTCCACATCCTGAACACTTTACAGTCTTTTTAACCATTTCTTTCTGACACCAATTGTCCCTATACTCGATAATTACTAAACTCGAGCCCTGCACTACGAAACAAAAGAAAGTCTAAGCTCTACTACAAAAATTTGCGTGTTCAATGTATGCGCACCTCCCCCTTGGGGTGGCAAAAGAAAAAAAAACAACAAAAAATTCAAACACACACTCCCGCACTAATAAATACCTGGTGATTGGCCCCCGAAAAAGCCGTAACATAAAATAAGCGCTACGAAGATTTCAACCGCTGCCTTATAATTATAAAGACAAGCTCAAAACAAGCAAAAACACTTATCTGCGCAGTCGATCCGGAGCGCTCAAAAAAGACGTCCATACACCGTGACAGCCCGAACCAAATTGTCGGTCGCGAGCGCCACCGCGCGGAGCTTGTTTAAAACTAAAGGCAGGCCAACTCCGCTGGGAGCGCGAGCAATTCCTCAGGCATCTATCTAGAGGAGGCGTTGACAAAACATATTAAAGAGAGCATTTCTTCTCCCCCCCCCCTTTTTTTTCTTCTTTACAATGAAATATTAACGAGAAGAAAAGAATTGCAAGAAAACAAGAAAAAACGCTCAATTAGTGTTATTTAACAAAGATCGTATTTTAACACTCCTTAAAATTTTGGGGAATTCTTTTCAAGGGCAGCAGCGTTAGTAAGGCAATTCCAGCCTTATTCGATGACATCTGGGAAAAATGATTTGTGAAAAGCTAGAGTGAAACCGTCAAGGCGTTGAACGCTGTTAAAATTGAACAGGCGGCAAGAAGTTGGAGTGGGTGCAAGTAGCCTGCGGATAAGTGGTCGGCAGCATCGACCTCATAACAGATACCGCAGGGAGACTCCGAGTAGAAAGCACGCATGTCTGCCGAGCAGCAGAAGCCGCCGCCTCCTCAGCAGTACCCGGATGCCCTCGCTCCCGACAGCTTAGAGGTGTGGCAGCTTGGGCTAGTTGGTATGGCATGACGGTAGTTATAGCGCGAGAACAAAACGACGACACAGAGACAAGAAGGACACGAAAGACACTTAGTGCTCGTGTCTTTCGTGTCCTTTTTGTCTCCGTGTCGTTTTGTTCTCGCGCTATAACTATCATCCCGACAGCTGCCACAGCTGGGTGATCGCGGCCGCCGTTTCCTGGAACGTGTTCTGCTGCTCGCTGCTGCGCCCCGCGATGCCCGCCATGTTGCGTGCCGTGGGAGAAGCGTTCCCCACGAGCACCAAGGGCTCGGTCGCCTGGTGGAACGTCTCCATCTACAGCTTGGCATACACACTGTGTTAGGCGCGAGCACATTGTTACATTGTTTTGGGGCTTCAAGTCCGGGTTTGATATTCATGGCCTCTTCTTTTTTTATTTTTTGTGCGGGTGTGGGTTGGTACGCGCACCTGACAGTGTTCACATGTAAGTAGTCCCCCTCTATCGCCTTCTTCTCTCCGTGTCCGTCACGACTCCATCATTCAGTTATGGCCGCCATTAGGTGCCTGGTGTTTGAGGTGTACAGTTACAGGGCTGTCATCAGAAGAAAAAAAAATTAAATTTACCTAGTTATAGAGTGACAAGAAAGGGAACAACATCGGTGTTCGATTGTGGGTTGCTTGTCCCTGTAGCCTTAGCGCTTGTAATTTATAAGTAATAATCAATACCAACAAGCTCGCTTTTGCGTATTGCCCGATCTTTTGGTTTTACCTTTTGTTTAGGTTCCCCAAAATAAAAAAACATTATTTTTTTATTACCAGCACATCAACGTAGCCGTTTTCCATACACATTTCAAATAAGTGGCTGCAAGACGCCAGCAGCTTCGTTTCTTCTAGTTGGAAGCCCCGAAGACGTGTAAAGTGAGCAGGAAAGAGAGCAGTTATCAGCGTCAAACGAACGCCGCAGAGTGATGTATGGCTCGACTACTCATACAAGCGTGTATGAAGCATAAACAACAATATGCCTACATGATAACTGGGTAGAGCGAATGTTGGGTCATAATTACCGGGCTAACGACATGCAATCTTTGCAGCACCGGTGGCGTCAACGCTGAGCCGCGTCGCCTCCTCGCGTTCGCTATCCGTCGCGGGCGCCATCTTAGTTGGAGCGGGCCAAGTGATCTGCCTCCCCCTGGACAGTCTCGCCGCCATCGTTCCCGTATTGTGCAGTACGTGCTAACACCTTCTACGTCGCTAGGAACGCGAATGGCTTTGGTCAACGAGATGCAAATAGAGTCGGTCCAGGACCGTAGTACATTGCGTATACAATCTATTGAGGTGGTCCTTCAAACGCAAGTGTGCGGACTTCGGAGAATTCACCACACAGCATCTTTGAAATGCGACGGAACTGATTTATGAACCCACTTCGGCGTGATATGGCTGCAAACGTTTTGTTTCAGTTTTTTGCGACATATGTACGCGAGCATGACCTCTTTCTGCAGTTTTGCGTATTTGAAGAGAAGGCATAGCTAGAAACAAGTTGGATGGGGCTGCAGACGGCGCAAGTTATTGATAAGCCCTTGAGATCAAATTGGCGCTACGCTTTCGTTTGACCAGATTCCTTCACTAGTTTGACCATTCTCTACCACAAAGGAACAAGAAGAGCCACCTAACTCAAGCTGCATGTTGTGTTATTTATGATCCCCTTTCTCCCTTGCTTTTTTTTTTTCACCGCAAGGGGTCCCTGATCCATTCAACTAGTCCAAAAGGGGTCCCCGAAACGACCATGCCTGGAAATAGCTGATATAAGGCATGCACGCAAACTGTATGCGAGATCATTTTAAGCATCAAGTGCTGTTTGCTCCCGTTGGTCGGCTACCTTCAAGTCTCCTTGAGCCGATAGCCATAGCCGTTGTTTCTTGACTTAAAAGGGAATATTCGGCCATCAAAAACAACACGATATCATCTGGGCAACCATACATATCAGCTTTACAAACTTTTTTACTGCCTAAAGAAATCATAAGAAGCGTTTTCCATTTATTGCCAATTTTTTCAGTGATGCCGTTGCAGTATTTAGGATAGGGGTCGGCGACCTTTTTAGGCGGAGGGCTGGACGGTAAGTCGGGGAGTGCAGGGAAGGAAATTTGAAGAATTCACAATAATGCTCAGAACTTAATTAGAAATGTTTATTTTCAGCTGGCGCATCAGTATAAGTCAACCAGAGGTCGTAGCGGCCCTCTGAGCTAACCACAGTTGACTAAAAACGGAGTTTGAAAATGTTAATTATAGCACTTCTTAACAGTGTGGCGGGTTCGTTAGTATGAAACAATGGTCGTAGGACTGGTATGTTTGACAAAAATTTGCGGGATCCCGCAGGACGTATTCGCCTTTTAATTGTCTAACCACTGTCCCGAAGAAGGTCGGGCTCTTCTCTTGGAAATACTGGCAGCCGCAAAGTTCCTCCGCTATGATTTCGTCTCCTCAAGCTTTACGCAAGCACTCCTGTTTTGTAAGCAAACCGCGTGGTCATCGTAAATGAACGCTATACCGGTTCCTTATATAGGCTTCGCTAGCGGTATCTGGGACGACCCGTATTTGGAACGTCTCCTTGGGACATTCATGACAGTTCCTGTAAAGAAGGATAATCTTCGACCTATGCTGGCGCCAACAATTAGACAAGTAGTCCTGGCTTTAGTAGATTTTGTTGTTGGGCTAGTTGGTGCATGTTACACCAAAATTGGACGACGCAGACCACCAGGGAAGAATAGGGTAAAGGAAAGAGCGTCAAAGCTTTCTTAATTCGTCTATTCTTCCGCAGTGCTTTGCGTCGTGTAATTTTCTTGTGGTCCTGGTTTCGTCAAGACAGTAGAGCAAAAGACGAGACCCTTTCGCGAAACGTTGGTTCCATCGCTACCACCTCTAACATTATTTTTCATCTTTTCAAGCATGGATATTTCGCTGAAATTCTACATAGTTCCCGTACATGTTGTGCGCATTCAAATGAAATGCTCTCTGGCAGGTTTAGGAACGTCTCTGTCCGTCGTGGTGGACGAGATGGCGTTGCAACTTCATTTCGCAAAGGGGCGCCAACAGGCGCTTGCTCTGTACGGGGCGGCGTTCTCTCTGTCGGCCATCGTGTACCCGCCGGTGTTCCTCGTCCTGGTGGACACCTACGGCCTCAACGAAGCGCTGTTTGTCTCCGGCGCCCTTTCCCTCAAAGATTGCCGGATCGACAGTTATCACCAGGTACGTGAGCAGTCCCGTTCATGGGTCGGAAGAAAACGTGGAGCTCACTTAGACTCAGCCATGAACTAAATTTTGTCCTTCTGGCTCACTTGGACTTAAACTTGCCAAAATTTTTTCAGCTGGACTCACTCGGTCTCTGGCTCATCAAAATATTGCTCACTCCCATGTGCCACCGACCAACCCAGCCCAGCGCTTCTTACCTCACCTGAGCATCTAAGTTTATTTCCCCGTCACACGTTTGCTTGTCTGTTACTCTCAATCACCAACGGTTGTCTTTCTTACGTGCCAAAGGCCCTGCCCATGCATATTTCTTCTAGATTTCGATTAAGATATCGGGTGAACAAAATTGTACATGTGGGCACAACCGCGCCTCTGCCAGACCACATTTAGGGCGATGAAAAATACCGCAGCAGCAATTAGCATTTTGGTTTTATTTCATTATATTGTTGCGTGGTTGTCGCAGGGACGAAGGCAGGAGGCGGCTTGTTCAAGATGAAACTCTTCGTTTGTCCGAACTTGTGGCCGAGTAATAGAGAGTCAGATTACTGCGAAACACACTGTACAATGATAGCGGCGATAAGGGCGTCGGCCTTTGATAATATGGTCCATGGCAAGGCACGGCGGCATTTATACATGCGGCGTCGAACGTTCGAGCACAATCACTATTGCCCGCGTTCGTTCTAAAATCAACTCAACTGTTCGCATTTGTGCGCTTAAGCTTGAAAAATGACCTCAAGTCGATTTCAAATGTTCGCAGACATTCTGGCGCGATTTCAGCAAGACCCTGTTTAGAGGTGAGATAGGCCGGCATTATAAAACACAGAAAACAAAGCCCTCGCAGGGGCGCCTGCGCAAGTAGGCGTTTGGTGTGTTGCGACACCACGGACCCGAGCTAACGGGGGAGGTTTTGACCCCCTCCCACGCCTAGCCGTGCGTGGCTTTGCCGTGTCCGGGGAAAAGGGGATCCTTGGGGTTGAGCCAATGCTAAGTGATTGGACCTGTAAGGCTCCCAGTGGCGGCAACACACCCCTTTGACCCCGGCTTCACGTAGACGGCACCCTCGGATTTACCATCCCGGTGGGAATCGGCAGTCGCCTTTTCCTGTCTCCACCTCACATCTTCGTATTTTCTTTTAATTTAAATCTTTCCTGTCCTCCACTCACTTCCATTGACTTCCGTGTTTCCTGGCGGCAAGGGTTGACCCTGTGTGGCTATCTTACCTTGGATACACCATATTCGGTTATAGTGGTGGCGTACAGCTGGCGTCTGCAGGGCCTGTACTTACAGACCCTGCAACGTCCCCTTGTAGGACTCTATGGTGGGTGGCTGGCGCTGCTGCCGAAAGTAAACATTTACACATGGCTAGTTCCTTCCCCCCCCTCCCTGATCACCCTCAGAAAAGAGGGCGCACCGATGAAGTCTTGCAGTTTTTCGGTCACAAAAAAGTATTTTTCCCCGACTACGAGTTATCCACGCTGACACATCCGGCAAATGAGTGCGAACACTTTCACCTCTTCTAGTTTCAAAGTCTTTGACGGAAATCTTTGGCCCAGGATATAAAGCATCGAGAATGGCAAGTGGTGACCTCCTGTTGGAGCTCCGCGACCAGAAACAATATGAGAGACTGCCTAATTTAATGAAATTCGGAGATACTAAATTAATAGTACCTCCACACTGAACCATGAACACCAGCCGTGGCATTGTTTCAGATGATGACCTGTTAGGGCTGACGGAGGCTGAACTCCTGGAGGGTTTTAGCGAACAGAAGATCATCAACGTGAAACGAATTAGGATGAGGCGTGATGGCAAAGAAGTTCAGAGTAAGCACCTGATACTTACTTTCAATTCAAGTGTACTGCCCGACTCCGTTGAGGCTGGGTACATCAAGCTTCGAGTGAGGCCATATATACCGAACCCTCTCCGATGTTTCAAATGCCAGTGGTTCGGCCACAGTTCTCAGAACTGCGGAGGCCGCCTAACTTGCGCGAAATGCAGTGCTGAAGAACACACATCTGATACCTGTGAAAACTCTCTTCACTGTGCGAACTGTAACGGGGAGCATGCCGCATACTCACGGTCATGCCCATGCTGGAAAAAAAAGGAAATTGTCACAATTGAAGTAAAACAAAACATTTCATTTAGGGAGGCACGAAGGCAGGTGTCCTACCTACCAGAAACCAGCTTTGCCGAAGTGGCGCGTCAGGGGGCAGCGCCATGACGGCCCCCGGCGCCTGTCTGGCACACGCGTAGTGAGCCAGCGGTGACGCCATCCGCCTCCTCGGCGGTTGCAGCCAGTGCTGCTCCGCCATCCAAGAAAGACCCACCAACCTCCGGGCTGGGGGCCGCGAAGGTCTCGTTTTTTGAGGCGAGGCCCTCGAAACAAACGCAGCGCTCGCAAGAGCGCGTGTCCAGCGCCTCGCTAGAGGCAATGTACACAACACTGAGCCAGCGCCTAAGGATCGGCGCAACTCTGTCAACCGATCCAAAAAAAATCTCGTGTCACGGCCCCTGGAAAGGGTCCGTGAGCTAACTTTCCATCCTTGAGCACACAGCACAAAACACATCTAAAATGGACACACAAATACTACAGTGGAATACCAGAGGCCTATTTAATAACCTAGATGATATCAAAGACTTGCTTAATGACTATCAGCCAAATATGTTCTGTGTTCAAGAAACTCATTTAAAGTCAACTCATGTGAATTTCTTAAATAAATATGTGGTTTTTCGTAAAGATCAAAATGGTGGCGATTTCTCCTCTGGAGGTGTGGCCATCATTGCACAAAGAAGCGTAGCATGCCAGCACAATGTGCTACAAAGCTCTCTTGAGGTTGTGGCTGTTTGCGCTATTCTATTCAACCATCTTATATCTATCTGCTCGATATACATAGCCCCTGACGAACCATTCAATAAAACAGAGTTCGAAAAGCTTATTGATCAGCTTCCAGAACCACATGTTTAATTGGAGATTTTAATGCTCACAGTTTGCTATGGGGTGATACCAAATGTGATGCGAGAGGTCGTGCAATAGAAAACTTTCTTCTCGCATCTGGAGCCTGTCTGCTCAATAAGGCAGAGCCAACATACATACTTCAGTACCACACACAATACATATTCATGCATAGATTTAGCCATTGGGTCAGCGTCACTCCTACCTAACTTAGATTGGAAAGTTATTAATAATCCATATGGAAGTGACCATTTTCCAACTCTTTTAGTAGCAAAACAACTGGATGACCAGCCGTCTTATCCTAAAGAGTGGAACTTTCATGTTGCAAACTGGGTGAAATTCAGAGAGCTATGTACACTACACCTCGAAGAGGTAGACCATTTGGAAGTAGAAGAGATGGCAGACTATATTTCTGGATATGTTCTTTCTTGTGCAAAAAAGTGCATACCGCTGTCCAGGAATGATAAGGTTAACACAAAGCCATGGTGGAATCTGGAGTGTGAAATTGCTAAAAAACGGCAAAACACAGCATGGAGAACTTTTTCTCGCTATCCAACAGCAAAAAACTTGATAACCTTTAAAAGTTGCAAAGCGAATGGCAGGCGTGTTCACCGTATAGCCAAACTGGAAAGCTGGGCACACTATATATCCTCGATAAACTCCTGCACAGACGTCAGCAAGGTTTATAATAGGGTGCATAAACTTAAAGGACAAGGCCCAAATCCCTTCCCTTTGGTGAATGACTGCGGTGATACAATAGAAGAGCAGGCAAACGCTCTTGGCGAACACTTCGAGAAAATGTCAAGCTCAAAAAACTATACCACTAAGTTCTTACGCCACAAAAGCATCGCCGAAAGTGTTCTGTGCCGGAACAAGCCTGAATCGGACGGATACAATAAACCACTAACACTATATGAACTGAAGCTTGCCCTTGGTTCCTGTGGAAGTTCTGCTCCTGGTTCTGATACAATTACCTATGAAATGATCAGAAATCTCCCTGATGAAACCCTGAACTGCCTTTTAGCACTTTACAACAAGATTTTCAATACCGGAAAATCACCTTCTGCTTGGAAAGAGGCAATAGTACTACCATTCCTTAAACAGGGCAAAGATCCCTCTTCGGTAAATAGTTACAGGCCTATTGTCGTCACAAGCTGCCTACTCAAAGTGTTTGAAAAAATGATTAACCGCCGCTTGGTTTATTACTTGGAATACAACGGCATATTGGACCTGTGCCAGTCTGGTTTCCGTACAGCTAGATCCACAACTGACAATCTTGTCCTCCTCGAGCCGTATATACGTGACGCGTTTGTACACAATCAATACTGTCTGTCTGTTTTCTTTGATCTTGAGAAGGCATATGATACTGCCTAGCGATACGGAATCCTGCAAGATCTACTGTCTTTCAGAATATGTGGCAGGTTGATTACCATCTTAAAAGATTACCTGTCTGAAAGGAAGTTCCGTGTAAGAATAGGTACTGTGTTATCGTGCACATTTCTTCAAGAAAATGGAGTGCCACAGGGAGGAGTATTAAGCTGCACACTATTTATTGTTAAAATGAACTCTCTTCGCTCTGTTATTCCACCTGCGATATCGTACTCTGTATACGTAGACGACATTCAAATTAGTTTCAAATCGTGTAACTTGACTGTATGCGAACGCCAGATACAGTTAGGTGTTAACCGACTTGTAAAATGGGCTGACGAGAATGGTTTTAAGTTTAACACTGACAAGACTACTAGTGTGCTTGTCTCGAGACGACGAGGTGTACATCCTCACCCCTGCATACTAATTAATGGACAAAACATAGTCATTGCGAAAGAACAAAAATTCCTCGGTGTAGTTTTTGATTCCAAACTCACCTTCATCCAGCACATAAAACAGCTGAAGTTAAAATGTCTCAAGACCATGAACCTTTTAAAGATTTTATCGCATCAGTCGTGGGGGACAGACAGGCACTGTCTAATATCTGTTTCGAAGCCTGGTTCTGTCACGCATAGACTATGGATGCATAGTATATCAGTCAGCTTCAAGGACAGCACTGAAAATGTTGGACCCTGTATACCACTTAGTCATCCGGCTGGCACTTGGTGCCTTCCGTACCAGCCCTATTCACAGCCTTTATGCAGAGTCATATGAGTGGCCACTAGACTATCAGCGCACATATCTAGGAGTCAACTATGCAGTTAAGATTATGTCTCTGAAGCAGCACCCATGCAAAACACTTATGAACGATGTGTCTACTACCCAGTTATACCTAAACCGTCCTTCTATCGCCCAACCATTTCCATTGGCAATGTGGTGCCATCATCACCATTTCTTGATCACCGCGCCGCGCCTCTCGCGCAGCTGATGCTAGCTCGAGCTGCGCGAGGATTAGAACAAGCTAGCGGACTTGGTGTGTCGGACGTGGAAAGCCACGCGGCTCCGCTTCAGGCGTGGAATAAAGTGGCGAGATCGGCACGGCCCCATCAGCCGCCTTCGACGCCGTCTCACGTCTCTCTTCTCTCGCCGCTACATTGGTGACCTGGAGAACACGCCCTTCGCCGAGCGGCCCGCTGCCATGTTCCCGCAACTCTGCCCGCCAGTGCCGCCGTTCCAATAGACCTACCCCAAGGTATGGTTCATGCAGCTCGATGCCGTTCTTGCGTTGAATGGCGTCACGGACCAGTCGCTGATGCACGCCATTCTTCATGACGCCCTTCCGGTAGAGTTGCGTCATCTCTCTCCCACTTCAACCTCCAGCCAGCAGCCTTACGATGACCTCTGCTCTGCGGTGCTTGCCAGCTATGGCCTCACCTACCACCCGCTGCCGTTTACACGCGACTTTCAGGTTATCCCTGCGTCGCAGCGTGCTGGACCCTCCGGCCCGAAGCTCTCATCTGACCGCAACCTAACTTCCCCGACAACGTCTCCCTCCAGCTTGGGTCCGGCCACTAGCGCAGTGAGTCTCGCACCCGGTCACAGATCCGACGAGGTTCTTGAAGTCGTTTCTGCTGCCGACAACCTGCCCACCACGAAGTGCGTTTTTTCGAAGTCCTCGGCCGATGGTCCTTCTGGCATGCTTGCTACCTCCATGTTTTCCACGAAAGCGACCGGCGCTGCACTACTACCACCGAGCTACGCGGCCATGCTCCAGTCAGCACAAGCCTGGCAGCCTCAATTCGACCCGCCACTGCCCCCGTTCCGGACCTCTCGCCTAGAGTCCTGGTTCGAGGAGTTTGCGGTGGCCTTGTATCACAACGGCATCTGGATCCAAGAGCTCATGTATGAGGTATTGGAATACCATCTTCCACATGACCTCAAACACCACCTCACATACTTCTCCTGGAGCCCTCGCCCGTATGATCACTTGCGAGATGCCGTGCTCAAATTTTACGGCCTTAAACATGCTCTTTCTCCCAAAAATGACACAACTGCACCTGGCTCATCACCTTCCAGGACGCCTCTCGCCCCACAGCCAGTCCAGACCATTCCCCATTCGGCAACTGGCCACATAGATTCGACACCAGCCGCTGCCCCGTGCACCGTCGCATACGCTGTAGAGACTTGGTCGGCTGAACTGTCTGTCCCGGGCGATTCGACGACCTCAGCTGGGCCAGCTGACCTTCCTGCAGACTACCCGCCTGTCCCGGCACCTGTGGAGGCCCGCGACACCACTCACACTATGGACCCAGAGCCCGCTGTGACACTGTACTCCATCAGTTTCCCCCGCACACCGGTGCCTGCTGCTCAAAACCTCGTGGACTGCCAGCACCTACTAACATCATCCTCGATGTGTCCTACAGAAGTTCAAGCCCCTGAGCATGCACGGCTGAAAGTGCATAATGCTGTGACCATGTCAGGAAATCCCGAGGGCCGCACGCCTGGCTCACCACAGGTGGAGCACACCGTGCATGCCCCAACAGATGCGCAGTTAAACCAACCCTCTGAGCCGGCTCGTTATCACTGTAAACCATGTCGCACTTCATCGGTCCAAAGCGTACCGTTTCCAACTTATCTGCACCCCACTCGGCCGACCAGGCGGCCGCCGCAGCCGGAAATGTGCCACCGGAAGCGACGGTACCAGCACGGTAAACACACTACCAGGGTTGACCGCACTCCCCATCGACGTTCCCACCAGCTCCAACAAGGAAGTAACACTAGACCCTCTGGACTGGCCGTACTACGCGCATGCTACAGTTCATCTTTTAAGCATCAGTGTCCGAGTGCGCGCGACAATCGACCGCACCGAAACGGCCCGTGTGTGTTCTCGGCCCTTGACCATTTTTCGCCTTGTCGTTGGTACTCGCTATCGACAAAAGTGTCCCTTCATCACGACCCTCGCCCGCTCCTTCCAACAGCGTGCCTGCGTAGCCACCCTCGTCCGCTGCGTCATTCCCAGTGTCGCCCGCCAGAGACCCGCTGCTTACCGATGGCCCATCAACGTTGACAACCTGGACTTTCCAAATGAACACTTTTTGGATTGTCGTTCATGTATATAGCTTTTGTCACTATCTTTCTTTTTTTTTCATATGCCTTCAAATCGCGCAAAGCGCTAGGGGGGGAGCCCTGTGGTGCCATCATCACCATCATCATTTCTTGATCACCGCGCCGCGCCTCTCGCGCAGCTGATGCTAGCTCGAGCTGCGCGAGGATTAGAACAAGCTAGCGGACTTGGTGTGTCGGACGTGGAAAGCCACGCGGCTCCGGCTTCAGGCGTGGAATAAAGTGACGAGATCGGCACGGCCCCATCAGCCGCCTTCGACGCCGTCTCACGTCTCTCTTCTCTCGCCGCTACAGCAACAAGACCTGCAGTAGAAAAACTTGCAATTTTTTTCAATGACTTAGAGGAAAGTGACCATGTCGAACACATTCCTCCCTGGCAGCAGTGTCCAGTCACTTGTGACTGGTCTTTCAAAGACATCATAAAGAAAAATTGTCCAAGTGCACTCATTGAGCAACATTTCTTGGCCCTTGAACAAAAATTTCGTTCAACCGCGTTCTTCTCTGATGGCTCAAAGCCTCAAACATCTGTATCTTGTGCAGCCTATGGACAAAAGTTTTCGGACACCAGAACCATGCATACACATACCAGCATTTTCACAGCGGAAGCCTATGGTATCCTGCTTATTATACAACACATTAAACAACACAAGATACAAAAGTCTGTAGTGTACACTGATTCTTTAAGTGTTGTCAGGGCCCTGTCCTGTGGCAAGTACAGCAAGAACCCTATTTTCAACAAGCTCCTTAACGAAATCTATGCAGCCTACAACCTAAAACTCTCTATTGTTATTTGCTGGGTTCCAGGTCATTCTGGAATTGCGGGCAATGAAATAGTGGACAAGAATGCATGACAAGCCACTGGTCGGCAAACCATAGATATAACCTCTGTTCCGGGTGTAGATCTAAAACTTGTTGTACGTAGAGGTCTACGCAACCACTGGCAAGCTGAATGGGACAGAGAAGTCGACAACAAACTCCACCATGTAAAACCCCAACTGAGAAAGGTTATCCCACAAAAACTCAACATGTTCGCTGAAGTCACTCTAACACGGCTCAGAAAAGGCCACACTTATGCCACACATAAACACCTTTTGACAGGCACTGATCCACCTACATGTATACACTGTGGAGAGAGTCTAACCGTTTTGCATGTCCTCATACAATGTCCTGTGCTTCATCAAGCACGACTGACCCATTTCAGGGAGCTCTATCGATATCATATCCCACTTCATCCAGCGCTGTTTATATCACTTGATGCAGTGGTTGACCTTAAGAGATTTCTTCGTTATCTTGGGAAAGTCAGATTTTTAACAATGATATCATTCCATCCTAGCCACCAGCCTGCGCCTCAAGTGTGAGGTACCGCCTGGTGCATAAAAAGTATGTCTGAGACTTCGCAGTTCTTGCTCAGGCAAGGACTTCAGCTGCGAAGGTCTTGGGCCTTGCAGAATAATTTATCATAAGAGACTTCAGCCAACGAAATGAAGGTTTCTTAACAAAGTTGCATTCTTTTTAAATGCACCGTGTTTTAAATGGTTCGTAGATATTTGCTACACATCATTTGTTTTAATTTTTAAACTAATAACCGAAATGAAAGAACACTTGTACTGGCGCTCTTTGGCCTTACATGTCCTTGCGCCAATAAAACTTAATGTAATAACGTAATAAAGAAAACAAAACAGCATGACTGACAATATACTAATCTGTTCATTCTTCACATTACTTGCTCCAGTTAGCACTTCAAATGCCCATCCTAAGCCTTTAATAGGCTCGAATCTTCACAGGCCCGTGTGGCTACCACCGGACTTTCCGCTGCCACCGTTGTAGCGACATGAATCCGATGTCGTGGTCGAAGTGGATGCGGCGTCGCCTATCTCACCCGTGGAGAAGAGTGCGAGAGGAGACTCTGCCGGAGATGCTAAAGGTGTGGCCGCTGTCGACAAGCCGGACTCAAACAATGTTTGTATTAAAGCCAAAGCATTAGATGCCTTGATAAGCGACATATTTGGCCATCGGCGTCTTCAAGATTTGGCGAGACCTGACGATACTTCGCTAGGCCTGCGTCGTCGTCAACGCGAATCAGGGTTGCCGCTGGTACTTTGCGCCGAATGGGCTACTTTTCCGCGTGTTTGGCGGCGAATATTTTCAGTTGGTGCCATGATTATTCTTCTTGCTACACTTAAAATTGTGGTTCCACTGCTTGGAAGACGGTTTCGTTTATTCAATAATAGTAAAGTCACTGCTCATATTGACGCAAGGTAGGCTGACAACTATAGTAGCCAGCCTCTGAAGAGGACAACGAAGTAGTTCTCTGTGCGCGTGCTCTGGTGTTCGCATTTCTGGCCCTTGGGTTACGAAAGAGAAACGCCCTATTTTGTACCTTTGTGCCTGTGTCTTTGTGACATTTTCTGGTGGAAGTGCTGGGTACGGTAGATGATACGGTCCCCTGAGAGCACTCCTGACGCAAGCCCATCGAGTAGCTCAGCCGAGCTTACCCCTGTGCACGTACGTTCCAGCCGTCGTCTCCATGGACTCGAGCCACAGCACGGTTTGCTGCCTGAACGTCAGAGGACTATGAATCAAACACCGCCCAACGTCACCGCGCCAGCACCAGCGCACATGGTTATCAACCAGCCCAAGACGCCGAAAACATTTCACGGAGCTGCTTTTGAAGATGCCGACGACTGGCTCGAGCATTTCAACCGGGTCGCCGTCATCAACGATTGGACCCCAGAGCGTAAGCTACGCTATGTGTACTGCTTCCTGGAGGACTCCGCGAAAACGTGGTTTGAGAACCATGAAGCAGCGCTTACGTCATGGGATGAGTTTCAACAGCAGTTCCTCAAGGCATTTGCCCGAGAGGACAGGAAAGAGACACCGGAGCGTGCTTTAGAGACAAGGGTTCAAGGCCCTAACGAAAGGGTGACGACCTACGTAGAGGACATGGATCGGCTTTTCAAGCGTGCGAAGCCCTCTATGTCCGAATCCAAGAAAGTTCGCCACCTAATGCGTGGCGTTAAAGAAGAGATTTTTGCCGGCCTGATTCGAAACCCGCCTGCGACACTTGCGGAGTTCCACGAGGAAGCCACTGCCATGGAGAGGGCCCTTCAACAGCGTGCCAGGCAGTATAACCGTAGTGTAAACCCAAGTGAGGTCACTTCTGTCACTCTCGGCAATGACATCAGCGCGTTGCGAGAGCTTATCAGAGCTCTCATTAACGAAGAGCTACAAAAGATGCAGGTGACTGCTTCACCTGCAGAGCAGCTCTCCATTGCGGAGATGGTACGCGCCGAGCTACGGCAAGCCGTTCACGCTCCCCAACCATCCGAGGCGCCACAACAGAGGCACTGCGTCGAGATGAGCTACGCGGAAGCAGTGCGACGTCCTCCATCGTGCTGTTCAACCAGCGTGTTTTACCCCAATGAGCATAGGTCTTGCCTGCAGGCTGAAGAAGGTTTCTACCCAGTGGGCTGGGTCGCAGATACGTACGGCAGGAGGCCATCTTCTTACTCCGGTGGGGCGGTGCACAGCGCGAGGCAGTATTCACGGATTTACGTATCTCGGAGATTTTGTAATACTGCCGAGTTGCTCGAGGGACCTAATTCTCGTACTGGACTTTCTGCGCGATAATGGGGCCGTGATTGATTTGCAACAGTCGCAAGTGACGTTTTCTATGGCACACGCTTTAGCGCGCAACCCTCACGACAGTTACGTCAATGCTTTGAGAATTGTTGACGATGACGTCACGTTACCGCCGAAGAGTAGCGTGTTCACCTTGGTAGCCTGCGACGTTTTTGACTAATTCAACGACTATGAAGGTATTGCAGAGGCAAATATCCCGCTGCTGCTCAAACGAAACATATGCATAGCCCGATGCCTTGTTCGGTTAGAGAATAAATGCTCTCGATTTCTGCGGACCAACTTCAGCAATGAGTTTCGGCACGTTCCTAGAGGGACTACTGTCGCTTTCCTCAGTGAAATCGCCGACTTTTTCGATATCGGCACATTGGATACGACTTCACCGCATGCAAAAGCTTGTGCTGACCCGGGAAGCCGCATTCACGTTAATCCAGACTTGCCAGATTCACGAAAAGAGCGGCTGCTAAACCTTGTGAGGGAATTCTCGGACTGCTTCTCCACAGCATCGAAAGTTCAGCGTACCACCGTTACAAAACACCGCATTGTTACCGAGGAGTCGGTGCGGCCTCTTCGCCAACATCCATACCTGGTGTCCCTGAAGGAAAGAGAGGTGATTAAGCGTCAAGTTCAAGAAATTCTGAATGATGACGTCATCCAACCCTCGACAAGTCCGTGGTCGTCACCTGTTGTCTTAGTAAAGAAAAAAGACAACACACTACACTTCTGCGTGGACTATCGACGGCTCAACAAAGCCACGAAACGCGACGCTTACCCCCTGCCACGGATTGATGACGCCTTAGACCGTCTACGCCACGCCCAGTTCTTTACATCACTAGATCTCAAGTCAGGGTACTGGCAAATCGAAGTTGACGAGGGCGACCGTGAGAAAACCGCGTTCGTGACGCCTGACGGGCTCTACGAATTTAAAGTGCTGCCTTTCGGTCTCTGTTCCGCTCCCGCCACGTTTCAACGCATGATGGATACTGTACTAGCTGGACTAAAGTGGCAGACGTGTCTTGTATACTTGGATGATGTCGTTGTGTTTTCAACTACGTTTGACGAGCATCTTTCAAGGCTAAAAAGTGTCCTCACTGCAATAAAGAGAGCGAACCTTACTATCAAGCCCGAAAAGTGCTACTTCGGCTATCAGGAACTCGTTTCTCGGCCACGTGGTTAGCCCGGGGGGTGTTCGACCAGATCCGGAGAAGTTGGCTGCCGTTGCCGATTTCCCTCGTCTTGAAGACAAAAAGGCTGTTCAGTGATTCCTCGGACTCTGTGCGTACTACCGCCGTTTTGTCGAAGGATTTTCGAGAATTGTGGAACCTCTTACAAGACTGACACGGCCAGATGTGCCTTTTGTATGGACGGAAGAACAACAACAAGCCTTCGTAGAGCTGCGCAATCGACTGCAGACAGCTCCAGTGCTGGCACATTTCGACGACACTGCCAACACCGAGATCCACACAGACGCCAGCAACGTGGGAATCGGAGCCATTCTAGTTCAATGGCAGAACGGCGCAGAGCGTGTGATCGCTTACGCGAGCCGCAGTCTTACAAAAGCAAAGGCTAATTACTCTACCACCGAAAAAGAGTGCCTAGCAGTCGTTTTGGGCCATCAGCAAGTTTCGACCCTACCTATACGGCCGGCCATTTCGAGCGGTCAGTGACCACCATTCACTCTGTTGGCTTGCCAATCTACGGGATCCATCAGGCCGCCTCGCCCGCTGGAGCCTCCGCCTTCAAGAGTACGACATAACGGTGGTCTACCGATCAGGACATAAGCATACAGATGCTGACTGCCTGTCTCGTGCTCCTATTTCCCCGACGTCATCTGACACTGATCAAGATTTACCATTTCTTGGCATCGTCGATGTGGTGCGGATGGCTGAGCTTCAACGTGAGGACACTGAGCTACTTCCTGTCATCCAGCATCTTCAAGGAGAAGATGTTATCGTGCCACGCCGACTCTCGCGTGGTTTGACTACGTATTGCCTGCGGAACAATGTTCTCTACAAGAGAAATCTTGAGAGCAGCCAGGAAACTTTCCTTCTCGCCGTTCCAATGGCACTGCGTGAGGAAGTTTTGCAGGCGTGCCACGACGATCCTTCGGCTGGTCACTTAGGCTTTGCTAGGACATTAGCGCGCATCCGACAGAAGTACTACTGGCCACAGCTGTATTCGTCCGTTCAGCGCTATGTCCGCACCTGCCGTGACTGTCAGAGGCGTAAATTTCCACCCGCAAAGCCCGCCGGTTTCCTCCAACCTTTAGATCCACCTCGAGCACCATTTCAGCAAGTAGGAATGGATCTTCTTGGTCCCTTCCCTACGTCATCCTCAGAAAATAAGTGGATAATTGTCGCGACCGACTATCTGACTCGCTATGCAGAAACCAAAGCTGTGCCTAAGGGAACTGCAGTTGAAGTCGCCAGATTCTTTGTCCACGACATTGTTTTGCGCCATGGTGCACCTGCTGTTCTCATAACCGATCGCGGAGCAGCATTTACGGCAGAGTTATTGCAACAAGTCACCAAGCTGACGCACACCAACCACCGGAAAACAACAGCTTATCATCCCCAAACAAACGGCTTGACGGAGAGGTTAAACAAAACATTGGCCGACATGCTATCTATGTATGTTGATGTAGAGCACAAAACGTGGGACGAAATTTTGTTGTACGTCACGTTTGCTTATAACACCGCTGTGCAAGAGACCACAGACCTAACACCATTCGAGCTTGTTTATGGCCGTCGTGTCACAACACCGTTAGACGCTATGCTCCCCGTAGACCAGGACAACAGCGGAAATGACAGCGTTGATGACTTCGTTGAGAAAGCCAAGGGAGCCCGCCAGCTTGCACGGAACCGCATTCGCGCGCAGCAAGATATCGACGCTCGCCGTTACAACCAAGGCCGAAGGAGCGTCCACTATCAACCAGGTGACTATGAATGGGTGTGGACACCAGTTCGACATCGTGGGCTTTCGGAGAAGCTATTGCGGCGCTACTTTGGCCGGAGGTAGTTCACCAAAGCTCCGACACCAGTTTAAACCGAAGACGTCCACGTCCAGAAGTAGTTCATGTAGTACGGATGAAACCGTACCACGCCCGCGAGTTATGAACACTTCGAACATTTTCCTTATTATCCACAACAGTGTGGGCTTTTTTTCATTGACGTGATCATTTTTTTTCTTTCGTGGCCACCTCTAGCATCTCAGTCAATCGACCGGGATGGTTGCTCTTGAAAGGGGGGAATTGACGCAAGGTAGGCTGGCAACTATAGTAGCCAGCCTCTGAAGAGGACAACGAAGTAGTTCTCTGTGCGCGTGCTCTGGTGTTCGCGTTTCTGGCCCTTGGGTTACGAAAGAGAAACGCCCTATTTTGTACCTGCGTGCCTGTGTCTTTGTGACAATATTATCGCTCCGATTCTATTGGGCTACAAATTTGGCGATAATAATAATTGGCTTGGCTACTTTGGGTACTTTTTGGTTTGAGTTCTGGTGCTTTTTCGAATCCACCCAACGGCAACCCTGATGCGAATAATGCAATAAAGTGTAAGTTGTATAGAAGTCGGTCAAAGGTCTAGTGCCACTCAACTGACACTGAGTGTATTCGGCGTAACGAAACTCGCACCACATCAATGAAGCATGACACTATTATATAAGTCACAGATTGCCTAAATTTATGACATAATAGTGATGCCATTCTCGCAGGAAATCGTCGCTTGGTTAAAGGTGGCCGGATCACGGAGGGTATGCAAAGTCACATGGTGTGCAGAAAGCTCATGTTGCTTTCGATCCCAGAGACAGTTTATTGATTGATTTATTGATTGATATGTGAGGTTTAACGTCCCACAACCACCATATGACTGTGAGAGACGCCGTAGTGGAGGGCTCCGGAAATTTCGACCACCAGGGCTTCTTTAACGTGCACCCAAATCTGAGCACACGGGCCTACAGCGTTTTCGCCTCCATCAAAAATGCAGCTGCCGCAGCCGGGATTTGATCCCACAACCTACGGGTAGCGGTCTACGATGGCTTGCCATTGGTTGCACCGTCGGGCGTTGGTTCAATCTCTACTTCAGTCATGAATGACCTCGCGCGTGGCGTGTACTGTACGATGATATGACATCAGTCCAGACTCAATCAAGAGGAGAGTGTTAATGCATTTAGGTGGACTAGCTGCTTGTGAGCTAATTAGTCCGCAATATAGACTACAGACGGTAGAGACTACAGAAAACGACACACAGAGTGGTTGTCCTGTGTAGCCCGTAGGGCATTTCGAATGAATGATGTGTGTGGGTGTGTGTGTGCTTCGAGTTGTTGACTAATTTACCTCACGCTTGCAGTTACTATAGCGTACTGGTGAGCTCAATCAGTAGAGAGGCTGCTTGATATGTGGGGTTTAACGTCCCAAAACCACGATTTGATTACGAGAGACGCCGTAGTGGAGGGCTCCGGAAATTTAGACCACCTGGGGTTCTTTAACGTGCACCCAAATCTGAGCACACGGGCCTACAACATTTTCGCCTCCATCAAAAATGCAGCCGTCGCAGCCGGGATTCGAGCCCGCGACCTGCTGGTCAGCAGCCGAGTACCTTAGCCACTAGACCACCACGGTGGGGCGTAGAGAGGCTGTCCTGGAAAGGCGTTGGTACCAGGTTGGACCCCTGGACCAGGGTGCATTTTTCTTTGTCTAGAAGTTCTCGTTTTCTGAGAAATCTATACTTATTTTCTTCGTGCTACAATAGGGTAATTGACAGTTAACCCTTTCTGTAGCGTGTGTTTGCTAGTATTATAAATCCGCTAAAGACAAAGTGATATCAAAATTGGCGCGGCGCTCCCCTCTTGGCCACACCAGGAAACGGACAACTCGGTCGGCGTCATCCTGGTGTTCCACTGCGCCCTCACGTCGCTGTCAGTCACTGCCGGAGCAGTGGTCTACGACTACGCCATGGAGGGAGACCGTCGCCGATCCATTCCGGCCACCGTCGCTCTAGTCTTCCTGGGCGTGGGTGACCTGCTCGGACGCGTCGGGTACGAGTCTGCTCGCAACCGGGGAACACCGCAAAGTACCGCTGTATCTGTTTTCAGAAAACCAAATGGAGTTCTTACAGTAGTGGGCACACTTTGAGTCAAGAGGCAAGCATAGACACAAAAATCTTACAGGGCAATGGAGGTACAGCTTATTCTTCGGTGACTTAACATAGATAAGTTCAACTGATAACATACATGTAAACATAGAAAATATGCATATATTACAGGCATATATACTAAAGTTACAGCATCATATGCTGCAGACAATGGTTACATAATCAAACAAGCAGAAAATAATTTATTTACCAATCAACCGTATGCATATTGGTGTTGTAATTGACAGTGCGGCAAGTTCCAAAAATTTCGCACAGTCGTTTGCAACACAGTCGAGGCGTCTCGCAGATTCCATAACTATAACTACATCATAAAGAACTACCTTGAAACGCACATCTAGTTAAGAGGTCATGAAGCACCACCCAGTATCGGGGGGGGGGGGGATGCGTAAGGGGGCTTACGTGTATTTTTTTAATCTTATTGCTTTGTGATCACCTCGTTTTTTTTGTACATGAGCCGAGTGGCAAGGCCTCGTTCTGTTGCTCTCGTATTGAACATTGCAGGTGATGGCGGTGCAGGCGTTCCTGCAGGGCGGTGTGCTTTTTTCTCATGGCTCTGGCCGAGGAGATCATTATGCTGGTGCTAGTCTGTTTCGCCCTGGGCTGACTGAGCAGCACGCTGGACGTGCTGCCCGTTCCCGTGATGCAGCGCTTCGTCGAGCCAGACGTCGCGGGGAAACGACTGGGTCTATGCCGAGGCGTGTCGGGCGTCGCCCGCCTACTCGGTCCGGTGTTAGTCAGTCAGTATTGACTCTTTTACGGACGGGTTTGAGTGCCACCATGTGTTGGGCTGTTAACCTTTGTGCTTTGTATCGACCTTAACAACTAACAGAGCAGTGTTACGGTAGACACACATGAATTAAAACGGTTGGGTTAGTGCATACGATATTTTATGACCTTATTAATTCACGTCGTCATACACAAAAACAAGAAAACATCGGCTTAAGTGCCCAAGTTGGCGGTGTTCAGATGTCTTATGGAAATAGTATATAGCAGGAACTTGTTACCGTAGGTACGCGCATGGATGGGTGGAGGGGGCAGGGTAGAAGACAGTGGTCCCCCCTCCCCCTAACCGCCAAAAGCAAGCGAAGAGTCTGTTTCACGTTTTTACTCAATGAGACCTAGCCGTGAACTGACACAGGTTTTTGACACTAACGGTGGCCGAGCACATCTGGAGTTGCGTTCTAGGAACCTCAAAAATTTTAAGATTGGGCGAATTGGTCGAAGTTCGTAGTCTAAAGCAGCGCGAAAGACGGAAGCACGCGACGAGGATGACCCCGGGACAAGGCGCTGAACTGACGATTGACAGGTATTTTACTTCAAATCGGAAGAAATATATACACACAATTTCACACATAGTGGCAATACTGGATGCACTCGCAAGTGGCTGTTTCGGTGCGTGTATTTCTTTCGGTTTTGTAATAGACCTGTCAGTTGTTAGTTCAACGCCTTGTCATGTACTACTCTTTGGCTAGTGTTTTCGTCTTTCACACTGCCTTAACTATGGTCATGGAACTTCTTACTGTCCACCTTTACTTCGGGAAAGGCGGGGACCAACAGGAGGACATTGTGAAAAGTGAGACATCGCTTCATTTTTGTTTTTTGCATCCACTGCGATGAATCGGAAACAAAGGTTTCGCAGTGCATCAATGCGAAAAATGAAAATGCCCATGCTAGTTACTATGGTACAGGTGAACCAGCGCACTAAAGAAGCATTCACACACACACACGAGTTGGCGAATAAACTCATGAGTAAAACTCACTTGGACTCATTAAGACTTAGATTGCGTTTCGTCTTACTGACAAAAAAATACGCAGGTAATGTAGCGCTAATGTATGGTTCATGTGTAGGTATTGGTGCAGTTCGAAATCCCCCTCTATATATACATCCTGCACTATGTAGTCCTTGTGTAGGCGCTGGGGCAGACCTAGATCCTGATGCTCAATGCAGCTTCGCTACCACGAAATCCGAGGAAGTGAGTAGCACAGGCAATCCAGTAATTCTCTCGGGAAGCCTAACTGGAAAGTGATGGAACTAGCTGCATGCTGGAACACTGCAGGTTGCGCACTAAAAATCAGCCAGCTGTTCCTGAAAGTGAGGCCAACTAGGACTAATTCTCTTTTCTTAAGACTTTCTTTTTAGCTTTTAAAGTCCTGATCCGGGCTGTAAGTCCGTTTCAAAGGGCAAGACCTCAGATATCATCATCACCATAATCATCAAGCGCTTGCTTACCAAGGCGGTGGCGCTCTTTTGCGCGGCGCACGAAAAAGTCGGATTTGTCAGAAGCGTTTTTCGCCATTTTGAAGGAGCCCTGAACCACTTTTTCAAGTAACTATGCAATGAATCTCCTGGAAGAGCTTATGGCCTCACGAATTTAATGCGCAAAAATTTTAATCCGTCCAGTGCGAGTGAAGGTACAAAGGTTTGTCGCATGCTGGCATTGCATTCTCTCTTCTCTCGTTCCGATGTAAGCGCTGGAAGCTAAGCAGGGAGCGATGGCAGGGCCACAGAAAAACGTCACGTGCGCTTTGCGACCTTGAGCACTTTTCTTTTTTTCTTCGAATGCGCGGCCTTCTCAGTGTGATCGCGCGCGCACGCGTGGACAATTAGCGGCCTCCTGCGGTGATCTCTATAACGAGCGAGTGCGCACTGTGTTCGAATCCGCCAATGAGTGATAGATGGATCGTTGACGTGTGATTTTTGGGCATATAACGTGATTTGTCGAGAGAAAAGAGAGCAACTTTTTAGCTGACTGATAATTTATTGTGAATTCGAGACTGCGTGCTGTGCTATAATATTTGGCTCGCGTGTTGTCGCGAGCCTGTACTATCGATCGGCAGCGCTTTCTAACCATGCTCAAAAAGTGTTGCAGGGCCGCCCATTTGAGGAAGTCATCGGTATTCATTTTCGGTTATTTCTGTAGTTTGCATCATTTAAACCTTGTTAGTTTATTTCGCTCTGCTGAACATTGCTAGTCCTGTTGAAGGCTTGTATGGACCACTGCTGAACCATGCGACATGAAACGGTGGGTGACGGCTGCAGTTGCTGGGTGGTTCGCGCCAAATTGATTACATATTGACTCATTTGGCGACGAAAATATCCAGTAGGTGCCATGGTTATTTAGTAGTTACTTTTACGTTTCGAGTTTTACTAATTCAAAATGGTTTTATTTATTCATCAATAGTTAGGACTCCGTTCATAATACCACTACAAATTGGCGATAATAATAAATGAACGACTACATTGGCGACAGTTGGCTTGAGTTCTGGCGCCTTTTCAATTCCGCCAAAGGGCAAGTCTGTGGTAGATGGGCAAGCCGCGCCCCGAAAGGGCTGCGCACATGAATGATTTTGTATTCTTGCTTTCTTTCTTCAGAAACCCCGCCTCTTAAAATGAAGGATTGCTTTCGGCACGAACCAACTCGCTTCAAATCGAATTTATTGTTGCGTGCAGTGGTCTTTCGCGACAGCGGGTCCAAGTCGTACAGACCGATGTTTGTCGTGTCCGGGTGCCTGTCGCTCCTGGCCGGCGCCCTCTGGCTGCCGGGCCTCAAGAAAGAGTTCGACAAGGCTCGAGCAAAGGCGGCGATCCCGGGAGTACGTCTAAGGGTCCGCGCAGTTGACGTAAGCGCCGGCACTTTTCGTGTGTTTCTCGTACGGGGAAATCATTCAACAGCTATTGCACTATCGGGGAAAGGCGGGCAAATGAAGTTTTTCGGCTGCGTGCGTGACGAACTGTAAACTATTTTACCTAAGGTATATGGGCACCGCCTTCTTGGGTTGTTAAGCCAGTTTTTTTATGTTTTTGTATACTTAGACGTGAATTATAAGGCAATAAAACACCACATGTGCGAACTCAGCCGTTTTCATCCGTGAGCATCTATCATAACACTGGTCATTTAGTTGAAGATGCAAAGCAAAAAAGTTTAACAGCCTAATATGACGGCACTGAAGCCTATTCGTAAAATAGTATATACTAGGTTGTAACTAAATGCAAAACTGTGAACTTCGCCCTCGAAATCCCGCCTTGCCTGCCTATCACCTGTAATAAACAGCCGTGCAAGTTTGATTCCACTCGAACTACGCACTTTTCTTCAGCTACTGTGAGTAAGCTTCGTTACTCCCTGAAACATTGTTATGGTGAACAATGATGTCAGAGACCTAAAACCGCCGACGCAAACGTGCGTCCGTGTCGGAAAATCAACTATCTGAAACGCTGGACAAGTGATTGATGCTATACGCACGAAACTGAGAAAGCGCTATTGCATGCAACATTTATCCAAGTACTCTGTGGAAGGGGCAGCGAGTGGGCTGACATTTTTTTTTTTTTTTGGTGGGAGGGGGCGGGGGTTGTAACCGATAACGGGTGCAAGCAAAGAAGGCTTGGTGTGTGCGCGTTGAAGTACTATTTACTTGTTTTTTTTTTTTCTACTGCATTGCGCAATGCTTCCTCTCGACTTTCTTTCATCCATGCCGGGAGCGTTATCCACCTGTTTATTGCGGCGCAACACTTCAGCTGTCGCAGTCTACAACGATGGTCATGCGTTCACATGCAGGCAACAAAGTTATATGGCAGCCTGAAAAGTTTTGGATTCCCCCCTATCCTGGAGACATTTTATTCTACTTTATTTTTTTTTATTTTGGGAGTAAGAGGATGTTCACTGTGAATAAAAAGAAGCATATTGTCATTGCTTTCGAGTCGTCTTGCGCAAAAGCATAACGTATTGTGTCATTTTGTTACACATCTGTGTGTCTCTCTTTGCAGATAAATGCAGAAGTAGCCGGAGAAGAGACTGTCAATCAAGAACATGACGCTTCGCAAGCCGGTCGAGCCGAGCACCACGCTGCCTTACCTGGTGCAGGTGGTGAACCACATGCAGGGATAGTCCGACATGCATTGTCTTCACAACTGAGGAGTGAAGTTGTACACGCTCGGCCCTCTGCAGAAGACGCTGCTTGACCAGGGCACGTGTAGTGATGTAAGGTGTCTTCCGGACGATGGGACACCCACCCAAAGAACGCCGCTCTACGCCGTCCTGGCACGTGACGTCTATGAACGCTAAAGACGAACGCGTAGTGCCGACGTCGCGTCAAGGTCACGTTGACTGTACCGTTGAGCACTCATCATTTGATGTCCTTTGTATGGAGACTATATGGTGGAAAGTAGGAGAAACGCGATTATCGTAGTTACGTATGCGCGAGATATAAAGCGCTCTTCAGTTGCGGTTGGGACAAGTCTGGCACGCTTGTCTTTCTCGCGTGACGTGTTCGCGTGACGTTACTTCATGATACATAGTCCCTGTCGCACTGCTTGTATCTCTCGCGTTGCGACTTCGTGCAACTTCACTGATACAGTTATTACCGCGCGTTTGTACATCTATTTCAGGCGGCGTGTTCACACGACGTCACCTATACGCAGTTGTTCTCGCGTGCTTGTCTTTTTCACGTGTATACTATTCGCGTGACGTCACTAATACACAGTTCCTGTCGGGACGTGGGGCCGTCTCTCTCTCTTTTTTGAGCAATAGAGGTACAAGTTTGCGCCGTCTTCACCGACTAACTATATACTAACAACATGTGGTTTGGCGTGCCATAGTTGCGATATGATTGAGAGGCACCCCGTAGTGAATGGCTTCAGAAATGTCAACCGTATCACGTTCTTTTAACCTACGCTCACATCGCACAGTACACAGTGTCTTCGCCTTCACACCCCGACTGGTACGTGACAAGACAGACGCACGCAGTCATTAAATTTGCATGTGCATTTTGATGTGTTGGTGCACGGGACCACATGATGTATTGGCCGGAAGCGGCCGACACTGTCAGAGTGTTCAAAACGTACTATAGCAGGTCAGTAATGGTGTATAGCTCGTTGTTGAGGCGCCCTCCTGAGTGAGAGACTGTTACGACGGCGCGTGTATTATACCCCTGTCACACGTGGTAATTCAAGTAGACTTTGAGCGAGTACGCTTGGCCGTGAGTTACATTTGCGCGCTGTCACACGAGAAAATTCAGTGTCACTCGCTGCAAAGTTCACTTGCCGGCAAGTATGTTCCCCAACCTCACTTCGCTCCAACAAAGGGTGTAGCCTCGGTACCAGTGGCTTGCACAGAAATACGGTATTGTCTAATGCATCGATCATGCTATTTTAAGGCCATTGTTTTGGTTATAAGGAAAATTACTGTGTATTAAAGAGAGTCATGATACAACAAGAAACCTCGCTACTCTTATACACCTGTCCCACGCGGCAACTTAAGGGCACTTCAAACTATTGTACTTGCACTCACAAAGTGTCATTTGGGTGGTCTGCTGCTACACGAGAAAGCGAAGTGTACTTTGGAAATGATGACAGTGGTGATTTGTTGGTTTGTAGCGCAGTATATATTTGTTACATTTTGGCCCGTGTCCCATCTTCGTAGAAGATAGCACCAGTAGCTCACGCCATCGTCAACTACCAGAGAACGACTCGCCTACACATGTGCATGTGTGCTTGGAAGCAGCCATTGCACGGCATGTGCTGCCGCATCCCCCAAGTGGACGTGGCCGCAAGCTGCCTGAGGGTGAAAGTAGCGAGAATTTTTGTTGATTTATGACTTGTTTTAATGCATAGAAGTATCCCTTATACGGAAAACAATAGTTTAAAATAGTATGAGCGCAGTTTTAGGCAACAGCGTATTTCTGTGCAAGCCACTGGTACCGAGGCCACACACTTCGCAGCAAAGTGAGGCTGGGGAACGCACTTGCTGGCAAGTGTACTTTGCAGTTGGTGACACTAAACTAGCTCGTGTGACAGCGTGCAAATGACACTCACGGTTAGTGTACTCTCTGGAAGTGAAGTTGCCACGTGTGACAAGGATTACCTTCGGGTAGTTTGAGGCCACGTGTGCCAGGGGGATGCGTCAGCACATGCTGTGCAATAGCTGCGTCCGTCGAGTTGTTTACTTCCTTGCACACTTGCACATGTGTAGGCGAGTCGTTCTGAACTCATTTGCGATGGTGTGTGCCACTGGTACTACTTCCACGAAGACAACGTGGTGCAAGGATGAGACACAGGCGCAAAAAATAACAAATCTATGTTGTCCTACAAATCCGTCAATCCCTACTGCGATCATTTCCAAAGTACACTTCGTTTTTTTTTCGTGCAGCAGCGAAACGCGAAAATGACACTTGGTGAGCGTAAGTACATTTGCTCAAAATGCTTTAAGTTGCCATGCGAGACAGGGGCATTAAATGCGAAGCAGCTGTTCGGCAAGCCTGTGCAACGCTGTCCTTGTTACGAAGGCGCGACGCCAACACGGTCCCGAAGGTGCCACTGCTCCGAACTCCATTGCCAAGGTCACCAGCTGTTTGGTAGCGTCTGTTACTCAGCTCGCGATTGCTTCTGCGCAGAGCTGATAGGCGAGTGGACGAGACGACGGTGAGTTAAGGCAAAGTGTATGTACAGCAAAGAAATAGAGGCGTTACGAATTCGGCACTGGGGCCGACAGCTTAGGGACTCGAAGAGCCGAGATGTCTTCTCTGACACATAGGTCTACGACTGGCGACGCGCCGCAGGGCTTTTTAGGGGCGAAACAGGGAAGTTTATTGCAAACTGGTAACCACATTTCAGGTGAGTACAACTGTCTAGTATAACAAAATCACTTCATTGGCGTGTACAAACAAGATATAATGAAACATGTACAAACACGCATATAATGAAACACCTTAATCTGAATAAACTGCTCCTAAGCAGCCAACATGGGTTTCGTAAAGATCTATCTTGCCAAACACAACTCTTTGAATTGGTAACTGACCTTCATTCTTCTCTAAACGTGTCCCGTCCTGTTGATGCAATTTTTGTTGATTTCTCGAAAGCCTTTGATCGCGTGCCACATAAACGTCTGTTGCTAAAAATCCGCCAACTCCAACTCGACCAAAACACAACACGATGGATAGAAGAATTTTTAACCAATCGTTTCCAGACAGTCAAGTTAAACAATCATATTTCTAACCAAACACGTGTTTCATCTGGGGTCCCTCAGGGGTCAGTGTTAGGTCCTCTTTTATTCCTGATTTACATCAATGACATAGCATGCAGCCTAAAATCACCAATTTGCTTGTTTGCGGATGATTGCGTAGTGTATAGAGAAATATCTAATCCAGACGATACAATTATCTTACAATCTGATCTTATTAGGCTAGAGGAATGGTGTAGCCGCTGGCAAATGGAGATAAATGTGGAAAAAACCAAACACATAATGTTTAGCCCTACCCCCGAGACAGTTCCCGCTAACTACAAAATAAATGATACTCCAATAGATTCAGTTCAATCGTTTAAATATTTAGGTGTGTTCTTTACGGCGAATTTAAAGTGGACATGCCACATAGAATACATATCTACTAAAGCCCTTAAAAAACTCGGCCTTCTCAAAAGGCGCCTACATTTAGCCACCAAGGAAACCAGGTTTCATGCATATAATTGTCTTATCCGGCCCTCACTAGAATACGGTTCAATCATATGGCATCCTCAGGGCGCAAACCTAACTCACCTTTTGGAATCTGTCCAGAACAAGGCAACCCGGTTCATCACGTCCTCGTACTCACGTTACCAAAGCGTATCTTCTTTAAAGAATTCACTTCATCTTCCCTCACTTGCCATGCGCCGAAAGTTGGCTCGACTATCTTTTTTTCATTCGCTGTACCACAGTAGCACGCCGTTTTCCCAGCTTCATATCATTCCACCACCTCATATCTCCGCCCGGGTACACCACACTTTCAAAGTTAAACCAATTTTCGCTAAAACAGAAAGATATAAAAACTCTCCTTTAGTCCTTGCAATCGCAGAATGGAACGCGTTACCTGCTCACATCGCAGAACTGTCCGATTCATCATCTTTTCAACATGCACTCAAAACCTTTCTTGATGTTCTTTGATGACGCATAAATCTTCATTTTGTTTTTCTTCTTCTTCTATGTTTCTCTCTGTATTTTTTTCTTTTTCTTTTTTTTGCACACTGTTGTTGAGTGTACTGATCGCGCTTTTTTGTTCTTGTTTACTGTTTTTAAAGTGCATTTCGCGTGAACCCTTTTTTCATTCAATGTAATCTATTGTTATTTGGCGTTGTTTCTGGATTGCACTTTCAGTTTCTCGATGCAGTAGACATGTATACCATCTCTGCCTTCATTTATGTTCTGTACTGTACTTGTGATCATAACCCCACTTTATCCCCCCCTATGTAATGCCCATTCGGGCCTTTAGGGTATTTAAATAAATAAATAAATAAATAACATAGACAGGATGTAACACACAGCACTTCCAATATTCTCACAGACCACGAATCACTCAAGAAAACAAAAAGAAAAGAAACGAAAAAAAGCAGTAAATTGGAGTAGATTCAGATATTACGTGCGACGAGAAGCAATTTTTCCCCTGATTTAAAACGGCAGTAAAGTGAGTTCAATATTCCCGTTCCGAACTCCAAAAAACGTCTATGCCACCTTCTGATAAATGCTTCTTCACCCCGAGTTTCAATCTGTTCTGTAAGGTACCGAACCATGATCATTCTAATCTTCTGTAACGCTGGGTATGCAAGCTCGTTGGGGTCGTCGCCGTGCTTCGGCCATACAGCGGCGACGCCACAAGACGAACATTGTGACGTACAGTACGAGTTGTTAAATAAGCCCCTTCTTCGCTGTTGGCTCGAAGGTATTGACACTCCGAATTGACGACGCACGACGTGCCACACGCCTTTGGCCGCTACGCATTCAAACATCGTGTGGCGGATCGTTTCTCTTTTCCCGCAGTTGGGGCAGTGGTCATTGGAAACGACGCCCCACTTTGACAGTCTCTAACGAGTAGGCAACGCGTCCCATCGCCGCAGACAGTCAAATTCTCTATTTCCAGTATGTGGTTGTTCCGCCATTTCTTCCACTTGCTGGGCCTCCATCTCTGTTTGTCCTCGTCAGTAATCGAGCGACTGATTAACGCTCCGCTAATGCGTGCGGGTGCGAGCTTTGCAAAATATTCTTCGGTGGCGTTGCCGTCAACCGAACGCTTGAGGCCCTCTGCTGCCTTATAAAAGGCATGTCGGTGTTCTGCTTGAGGTCCCCGGTACCTTTCCTATGGGAATGCAGCTCCAAGAGTTCCGGTCCAATATAGCGATAAGCTACAGCCAGGATAGTCATGGTCCTGAAACAATTTGTGAACTGTTTTAGCTGCAAGTGCTTTTGTGAATGTCGCAACATCTGGCAGACTTTGTTCTCCACAACTCTTTGGGAGCTTCAGGAACTTTTGTTGAAGCTCCCAAAGTCCCCGAGGACTTTTACGGCATCCACGTATTGAATACCACCCGGCCAAGAGCCGTGGAAGCTACCGAAACGAAGGGCTTTGCTTTTCTCCGCATTCAGAAAAGCACCCGATAAACTGGAATAACCTTCGAACAGCTCCAAGAAAGCGCGGTAACTGGCTTGGTTTTGCACGAACAGAGATGTCATCCGCATAAGCGGTGATGCTGACTCCAGACCTGTCATTAGAAAGCCCTGACTCCAGACCTGTCATTGGAAAGCCCTGACTATTAGGCCACTTTGCCACTTTCCTGAGGAGAGTATCTATGGAAAGAACGAAGAGCACCGCTGCGATTGGGCATCCCTGGTGAACACCTCTTGTTACTGGAAAGCTTGCTATCTCCAGGCCGTTGATGAGAAGTCGGCTGGTGATGTTGGTGTATAGAAGCTTTGTACAGCAAACGTACTGCTCAGGCAAACCAAACATTCTAAGTACGCAGTATAGGTAGTCATGTTCAACACTGTCAAAGGCCTTAGCTTGATCCATTGACACGAAAGCACCGGTAATGTTTTTGGCGTTGGCATAGTAGAACAAATCTCTAATCAGAGTAAGTGTTTGGAAAATTGACTAACCCGGCACTGCACACGTTTGCGTGGGCGACACTATATCGGGCAGAAAAGGTTTTAGCCTCAAGCCAAGGATCGTAGCTACAAGTTTGTAGTCCGTGTTAAGGAGGGTAATCAGCCTCCATGAGCCTGGATCGTCAGGATCCATGCCCTCCTTTGGCAGCAAGACAACACGGCCCTCACTGAAAGACCTCGGCTTTTGTCCATCAACAATGAACCCGTTAACCATGTCAGTAAGTGCGTCACCTAGGACCTCAAAGAAAGTTATATATAACCCCGTTAGTATTCCGTCTCGACCTGGAGCTGTGGTAGTGTTCATTTTCCTCAAGATTTGCCAAACTTCATCTTTCGTCGCCTCAGCGCAGAGCATATCAGACGCCTCAGGACACAGCGTGGGCAAGCCTTCATAAAAGTCTGCGATTCTTTGATGCTGGTTGCTGTCTTTGGAGCGATGATCTGCTGAGCAGAGCCTTTCAAAATTGCCCTAAAGACCTCCTCGATTGATTTGATATCTGTGACGATGCTCTCACACTCTGTCCGTGCTGCACCGATAATACTGGGCTGGTGTTTTCTTACCCCTACTCGCTGTGTGTATGCCAAGTTACCTAGTTCATCCGTAGGCAGGTGCAGTTCCTCTGCTCGTTTAAAAGCCCCAGACCTCGCCCTCAACGAGAGGTCGTATTTTGCCTTTTTGGCTTCAATGTACTCTCGAATCACGCCGATTAGATTAGCTACGCACTCAACGATTTGAATACACCTCAATGTTTGATTCATTTGTGATGTTAGACGTGCATGGCGCGTTTTCCCGGCCTCCTGCGCAATCACACGCCATCTGGCCTTCAAGAGATCCCATGCTGTCGGCGTAATTTGCGGCGTGTCTTCCAAAGACGCATAGATATTCATGCGCCTTTCAGATACCGAAACTTCATGATTTAAAATTCATGAATCCATTCGCCACAACTTGGACAATGCCTTCCCAGCTGGGCCTTCAAAGTGAATAGCACTGGTCGCTGAGCTTGCGTTGCTCAGACGCTAAAGAAATGACATCGCATGTCTCTAAACTTGCAACGAGCTCGTTAGGGATATACACCCTGTCAATCCTGCTCTGAGACGTACCCTGAACACTCGTGGCTCCAAAGGTGTTCCCGTGAAGCGTTGTCCATGAATCGACCAGCTTCAACTCTCTACATATTTTCTGCAACTCTTTCCAGTGGTATGTGCTTTGTCCTTGACTAGGGCCTCGGACATCTCGAATTGAGTCAAAAACACAGTTGAAATCACCTAACACGTACGGTGCTGGATTTAGCAGGAACAACCTGGCACCTCTAAAAAAGTCATTGGCAAGAGACCTATTCACGGGTGCGTAAAAGTTGGTGAATCGGATTTTCTGATAGTTTATCCACATGTCCACCGCAATAACACGGCCTTCTGCATCGAAGATGCAATGGGCGCCCCACCTGAACCTCGGATTGAGAAACACGACACCGGTGCCACACGACTTCGTCTGCGTTAAGGAGAAGAAAGCTTCAACAAAAATCTAGTACGGAAGGTCATGACGTCCTGCCACGTTCAAAAGTTGGTATCTTGCAGAAAAAGCACGTCAACCTCGAGCGAGCGCACAAGGTTCATTATCTCCTGTTGTTTTCAAGATCTTTGAAACCACAAACATTGAAAGTCATGAAAGCCTACCCATTCAAAATAAATTTAGGGGAAAACAAGACAATCATTTTTTTTTCTTTTTTTACAGCAAGGGGACGGCATGACCTCTCCTGTGTCAAACGGCAATGGATGAAGTCAACGTGATCATACTCGAAGGACTGGCACTGAGATTTACTCACCCGCACAGATAGAACGGGCCCAGTAAGCAACACCAATAATAACAGAAATAGTACACGCAGCATGCAACGTAACTCACATGATGCAATTACTATAACAGGGAATAGCCGCCACAGCATAGAGCTCACAAATCGGCACATGAAGGTTCCATTGTGAATGACAGTAACATATGGAATACTAAACAGTTTGCATGCATCAGAGCCAACAAATGCATAGTGGTTGTATGGCTGGGAAGCAAGCATTGCAACTGTACAGGCAACAGGAAGGGGAAAGAATGTATGTGGGCAGCACAAATTAAAAAAAAAACATTGAGCCCTCACCCGCATCAGGTGATGGATCTCGGTTTGGCGAATCCACTCGGGGCTTTTTGGATGTTCCGGAGGTGGTGGCATCACTTCCACTGCTTGAACTACCAGGCTTGGTGCGGCGCTGAGAGTTTGTGGCTTTAGAAAGCTTGTCGGAAGAACACGTATTTTCAGGAGACAAAGATACCGATCGTGAGGCTTGCAAAAATCTGTCACTCCTTAGTTTTCGTGATTGTGACCGGCTCTTACGATGTCTGGATGTCTTGTCGGACGCTTCTTCTTGGGCCTGTACAGCGTGCGTGCGAGGCGTTTTAGGTTTCCTTGAAGACGTGGTCTTTACTTCTTTCGTGGGCGTCGTCTTCACGCTACCTTCCAGGCCCACAGGTGGCCGTTCATGGAGCTCGTCACTTGCACTTGTTTCCTCGGAAGGTCGGAGCGATTTTCCTGGTTGGCCAGCGCTCCGAGATGCTTGGGACGCTTCCTCCAGCGGTGATGCGTTCGAGGATTGTTCGTTTTCTGTGGTTGAGTTCCTCTGATGAAGACGCAGCAGACGCACTCGGCGTCTCCACAGCGTTGCTGGGCTCCTCTGACGACGTTGTGGGAGATGACAACGCTGCGATGTTCCCAGTCAGCGCAGAAACGTCGTTGTCACTAGTTGTGCATGGCGACGCGGCATCAACGCCACTGGCGTCTTCTGTCTTGGCGACATAAAATTCTCTGTCGGTTGCGCTGTCTTCATCCCCATAATCTGGAATCTTCTGTGGCCGTGGCTTGGTTTTGCGTTGCAAAACTTCCATGTCCTGGAGGTTCCAATTTGGGTTATTCCCTTCGAAGCAGACTCTCCAAGTTGTGGGAATTCTTTCAGTGACTGCATGGGAGGTGTTCTGCGCTGCGTCTGCGTATGACTTGGAACAGAAGCAATCTTTCGTCGCGTGATCCCCATCACAGCGCTTACACTTGGACACACAATCCTCAGATGTATGGCCGAAGGTGCCACATCGTTGACAGAAGGGTGTAGTGCAAGTAGCCGCAACATGACCTTCTCTGCTGCAGCGTGCGCACACTCTGCGCATACCACGATACTCGAGCATCACGTAGTGACCTTGAATTGATAGGAAATTAGAGGCGGGATTGGCCATCTCACTTTGGACGATGTGGGTACTAGTGTACGTTGATTGATGCCTTTGCAAGGAAACAAATGTGATACCCTTCACTTTTCCGTATGGCTGAAGAGCTGAAATAACAGCGTCCTCTGACACGTACGGCGGGAGGCGGAACACACTGACTTGTACGTTTGGCGCCCGACTGCTTCAACTTGTACCTTGTGACCTTGTAACTTGAATCCTTGGTTTACCATAAACTTGGTTGCTTGAACAGCGGACCGAGCCGCAACTAGGAACTTCGAAGCTCCAAGGTGTTACAGGAACAGCACCCCTTCACTCCCCATGACGTCTTCGAGGCCATCAATGATATCGTTGATGGACGCCGTCCCCTCCGGGACGGTGACGTTGAAACAGTGCTCCTTGAGGGGGAGGGCCGCAGGCCTTGACGCCATCCTCGCTGGTCCCGGCAAGGGCCGACGGCGATGGGATCAGACCTCGATAAAACTGGCTGGCAAAGTCGCGAGTGGACACCCGGCAGCAACGTCGCCGGAACGCTGACCGCGTTGAAGACTGCAACGCCGAAGCTCCTTATAGCGACACCCGTTCGTCCCTCGTAGCCGTTGTAGTAGTGTGTAACAAGTATAACATTTTGACCTCCAAGGTGGTGCCGGTGAGAGATTTCTTCTGTGCGTTGTTGAACAATAAAAGATAGTGCTCAATGTACATGCCAATGGCTGCTAAGGGGGAATAAGAGACAGGACAATTCGGCTTTTAGTTAACGCGCACGCTGCGAATGTTTTATTGATCAACAACGCACAGAAGACAAGAAAGGGTTACTACGTTATACCCACTGGGCGTAACCTCCTAGGTTTTAGAAAGGTTTAGCGAGCGTTGGGCCGCAGTGCCATGAATACAGTGAACTAGTATATACCATGAACTCGAGGTGGTTAAAGGTGGGAAGTAGACACGAAGCGCAAGCAGTAAGAAAGTGTGCGTGTGCCTCCTCTCGTTCAGTAATTGGAATGTCCGCTGGATGGCGGTGCATATGCGGAATATATGATGAAAAGATGCGAGATGGTGGTACTTGGAGTGTTGAATAGGTGGACGAACGGACACACAGACAGATGCATGGACGGACGCATGGATGGCTGCACGGGCGGATAGACGCATGGACGGACGCAGGAGCGGATGCATGGACGAAAGCAGGGACGGACGAACAGATGAACGTGCGGACGCACGAACAGACGCACGCACAGACGGGCGGCCACACAGACGCACGCATGGATGGACGAAAGCAAGAATGAATGGACGGATGGATGCTTCGCCCCACTATCCATCATTCACTCCGTGGATGCGCTGCCATTTTTTATAGGCACCGGGTGGATCCTTTGAGTCTCCAACGTCCAACCAGAAGCGCCGCTGGCCGTGATGTCAGAATCCTCCAATGAGGCTCGCCGCTGGGCCGCGTCAGGCTCATCGAATCCGGAGCCGCTGCGCGTGGTTGCACCCAAAGACGAGTGACGTGGCCGCTCATTGCGTAATACTCGCCAGACTGGAAGGCGCCGATTGCTTCAACGGGCTCGTGGGCTGAGGGAGCTTGCTGTGCGTTGCGTAACAGATCGGCGCCGCTGCTTGATGACGCCGTTGAGTTGATCGCGTCAGGCGGACTCGATCGCTGGCCTTGACAAAGATTGTCTTTGCAGAGGCATTGACGTTCGGTGTGAATTCCCAGGCGTAAAACCCTTCGTACACCCTCAATGCGAATGCTCGTGCCGCGTGCTCGCGTCTCGTGCCAGCCCAGGAAGACACCCGCAAAACTGTCTCTCCCCTACAGTTCTTTCTCCTCGCAAGGCTGACTAAAATCCGACTGCTCACGCTGCCCTAAAAGTAAAATCCGGCTGCTCTCGCTGCACAACCATTCACTGGCCACCCCGTATATGTCACGCGCTAGATCTCGCGTTCGAGAAATTAAGTCAAGAGCGTCCGACTTTCGCTTGCTTGATGCGCGCCAGCGTCAACGTCGCCGCCAGTGTAAGCGTTAGCGCATGTTGCTTCGCATCTACACATTGTTCCCTTCAGCGGGAGATGATGATGATGATGATGAACAAACTTTATTTAATTAGCAGAAAGGTCCTCTTCCCCTTTCAGGTGCGAGAGGAGAAGGGAGGACCAAACCTAGACGACGGCCATGATCCCATGGGCCCTGGCGGCGTCTTGGGCATGCCGTATTAAGCGGGCTTGTATTTGAGAGTCAGAGCTGAGGAGCGCGGCATCCCATCCACTCCCGTCTGGAAATTCGCCTCTCATGGGGGCCTGCGGGCATGCCTATAAAATGTGGCTCAAGTCCGCCCTGTTGTGGCAAAATTTACACTTGTCCGAATGAAGTTCCGGCACGCAGCGGTTCATTGTTACCGGACTGGGAAACGTGTGGGTCTGGAGTAGGCGCCACGCCACCGCCTGTCCTTTGTTCAATGACGAGTGTGCGGGAGGATAAATTTTCCTGCTTAGCCTGTAATACTGCGTAATATCTCTGTAAGTGGTCATCCGCTCAAATCTCTCATCGTCCTCCCCGTTCGACCAGGGCAATCCAGAGGCTCGGTCTGTAAGTCCTCGAGCTGTCTGGTGTGCAGCCTCATTGCCGGGCAAGGAGGAGTGAGCGGGTGCCCAGACTATTTCTATTGTTCGTTGGTCTTTGCATCCAACCAATATTCTTGAAGCTATTTGGGATATTCGCCCTCGTGCAAAGTTTCTCACAGCCGTCTGCGAGTCGCTAACAATGAGTGAAGTCGAGGAGGATGCTATGGCTATTGCAATAGCTGCTTCCTCCGCCTCTTCTGCAAAGCTCGTTCTCACCGAGCCGCTGACCTTATGATTTCCTTTGTAGTCCACTACTGCTATAGTCATGTTGTCATTTCCTTTGTATTTGGCCGCGTCTACGTATGTTGTTTCCGGTAAATCTTTTACGTTGTTATGTATATTTTTCGCTCTTTCAGCTCTCCTTGCTTTGTGATGTTCGGGGTGCATGTTTTTTGGAATCGGTAAGATTACTAAACATTTCCTGATTTCATACGGGATATCCTTTTTGGCGCCAAATTGATTTGCGTAGTTTATACCCAGTTCCTCTAGTATAGCTCTACCTGTTTTACTCTGCGTTAGTCTTTCATATTGTGCGATTCTTTGAGCTTCTATAAGCTCTTCTGATGTGTTGTGAAGCCCTAATTGAAGTAATTTATCATAAGAGGTAGTAATTGGAAGTCCGATCGCCTGTTTGAAAACTCGTCTAATGATTCTGTCAATCTTTTCTCTCTCGGCCACTTGCTGTCTGAGGTACGGAATCACATATACAATACGACTGATGACAAAAGCCTGTACCAGTCTTATCATATTATTTTCCTTCATACCATAGTGCCGGTTTGCAATTCGTTTAAGTAGACGCATAGTTTGCTGCGCACTGGTTTCAAGTATTCTAATCGCCTCTCCGTTGTGCCCGTTTGAGCTGATTCGGAGTCCCAGAATTCTTATGCTTTCGACCGTAGGTATTTGCGTTTTTCCAACAAAGACTTTAATGTTAGGTTTTTCCTGGATGCTTTTCCGACCCCTACATGTCGGGTTATAGAAGAGAAGTTCCGATTTTTCCGGTAAACATTGTAATCCTGTATGGATGGCATATTCTTCTACAACATTCACTGCTGTCTGTAAAGTTTCCTCTATGTATCCGTCACTACCCTCTGCTATCCATAAGGTAATGTCATCTGCATGGAGGCTATGGTGGAGTCCTGGAATTTCCTTCAGTCTGGTAGGGAGACCTATCATGGCCACGTTAAAAACAAAGGGGGATAGGACTGAGCCTTGCGGCGTACCTCTGCTGCCCAGACTAAACTCTTGGGATTCTGCTTCGCCTAGTATTATTCTTGCAGTCCGGTCAGTTAAAAAGTCTTTTATATAATCGTATACTCTTTTTCCTACCCCTAACGCTTGAAGATTGGCAAGTATAGCTTTATGGGATGTATTATCGAATGCCCTTTTAAGATCTAGGCCAACTATTACCTTTGTGTCGTGTGTATTGAGACACGAATCAATTATTTGGTGTTTAATCTTAAGCATAGTGTCCTGTGTAGACAATTTCGCTCTGAAGCCTACCATCGTATGAGGAAAGAGCTCATTGTCTTCCATATAATTTGACAGGCGAGTTAGGATGACATGCTCTAATAACTTTCCTATGCAGGACGTCAGGGAAATAGGCCTAAGATTATCAAGATCTAGTTTCTTGCCTGGCTTGGGAATCCTTATGATTGTTGCCGTTTTCCATTGCTTGGGTATCTTACCTTTTTCCCAACACTTGTTCATATATTCGGTGAGGGCTGTGATAGATTTGTCGTCTAAGTTTCTGAGCGTTTTATTCGTGATCTCATCGGGGCCCGGGGCTGATGTTGTGCTCAGTTTCATTTGTTCCGATCGTACCTCAGCCTCTAATATGGGTCGGTCTAGGGAATCATTTTCTTTACCTTTGAACGAGCTTAATTGCTCTTTTGTTGTATCCCCAATGTATCTCTGTCTGATTTCTTCAATCAGTTTTTCCTCCGTGCCTTTGTATTTACGGACAAGTCTAATAAAGTTTTGTTGTTGTGCTGTCTTGCTCGCTTCCGAGTCTATCAGACATCTTAACAGGTTCCATGTTTTAGAGAGACTTATTTGTTTTTCCATCGCATCACACTTTTCCTCCCATTGTTGTCTGCATAGTTGCTCCGCGTACTTCTCAATATCTTTACTGAGGGTGGCTATCCTTTTTCTAAGGCGTTTGTTGTGTTTTGTGTTTTCCACCGTTTTTCTAGGCTCTTTTTTGACTCCCACATATGTAGGAGCTTACTGTCTGTGCTTTCTAGTCCTTCTGTTTTTGGTATGGTCTTAGTTGCGATTTGAATATTTTGCTTAAGGTTCCCTAGCCATTCATCTAAGTCTTCGATGACATCGCATGCTTCCTTCTCTCTGATTTTTCTAAAGCTATCCCATTCAACCATCCTTAATTCTTTGCCTCCTCTTTTACGTGGACCTGCTTTAAATGTGGTCTCAATTATATAGTGGTCACTGCCCATATTTTCTTGTGTATTAAGCCAATAAGGTTCGATGATATTCTTAGTAAACGTGAGGTCAGGAGACGTGTCTTTGGATACGCTGTTTCCAATCCTAGTTGGGAAAAGGGGGTCGGTTATTAACGTAAGGCCCTCCTGTTGGGCGTCGATCCAGAGATTTCTACCTTTGATGTTTTCTTTGTCATAACCCCATGCCGGATGCAACGCGTTGAAATCTCCTACTATAACCAATGCTTGATTTTTAGTAATGCTCATCGTTTTTCTCAAAAGTGACCTAAATTTGGTTTTTTGTCTAGGGCGGCTATAGACATTTAATATGAATAGACTTTCACCACTCTTCTGCGATGGAACTAACTCAACAAGAACATGATCGACATCGCAGATTTCTGTATCATGTTCTATCACCGTGAGATTTCTTCGCACGAGGGTTGTTACGGACGTTTTTTCATCAGGGCTACCATAGGATTTGTAATTCGACAATTTAGCCATTCCTCCAGTTTCCTGTAAGGCGATGACGTCTGGTGCCTCCTTTCCGTTTAGGAACTGTTGTAAGTTACCTTGTTTCCGGCGATACCCACGACAGTTCCACTGCCAAATTTTATACTGATTACGTCGTGCCATGTCTAGTCGTCCCCTGCGATTTAGATTACTTCGGTTGTAGTCGGCCGGTTGTAGGGTTTAGTAGTAGTTTTAACCGGGCCTGCTCCTATAGACCTCAAATCTGTTTGCGTGTTCTCCACCAGCGTTAGTCGATTTTCCATGCTATCTATTCTTTGTTTTATTTCTACGAGCTGCAGCTGCAATCCTGCGAATTGTTGTTGCATTACCTTAGTAAGTTCTCCGAGCATATTCTCGACTTTCTTTTCCAGGGGTTTTGAGAGGTCTTCATTTTCTACAGGAGATATTTCCTCTGCTCTTCGTTTCGCTGCGTGCACTCCTGACTCCTGTGCAGGCGCTGGAGTTAAAATTCGACTACACGATGCTATGGCGCTACTTGACTCGCGCAGCTGATTTTGCCTGAGTTTAGCGTTCTCTTCCTTTAGTTGTTTTATTTCGTCCCTCTGTTTCGCGTTTTCACGGGTGAGTTGCTCTAGCATTTTCTTAATATAGTTTAGCTCTTGACCTAGGGTGGACCCTTCTGCCACAACCTGAGGCAAACTCCCAGACCGGAGAGACTCCCCTGATACCTCGCCCACCCAGCTCACCATTTGTTGACTGCCCCGACCGCCGCCAGGACCCTCGTGGGACTGTCCTTGAGGTGATGTCGTTGCCCTTATCTTGGATTTGGCCCGTGACCTGGATCGGTGTTGACGAGTGGACCTTGATCTGGATGTGGATCTGGGTTCGTGTTGAGTCCCTTTTCTTCCCCCTTCGGCGAATCGCGGGAAGGAGCTGGAACGATCTCTGCGTCGTCCCCCTCTGTCCTTGGTGGCGTTGCCATTCTCCTCCGTTAGATTTTCTGGTGAATACCCTTCCCTCCATGCCTGTGTTGCTCTAGTGTTCAACAAATTCTTCATTTCTCTTCGTTCATCGCCTTGTTGTTGTTCCTTTTCCCACCATCTTTTCTTCAAAAGGTACGGGGTCCTAAACCGTTCTTTGCATTTTTTGTCCCCTGTAAGATGACCTTTCCCGCAAAGGCTACACCTAGGGACGCACTGGTGGTTTTCAGTTGGATTGAGCACCCCACAGCCACGGCATTTCTTGCTGTCAGGCTGTGGGCAGACATCCGCCCGATGTCCAATTCGACCACAAGTAGTGCATGTTTCATATTGCTTCTTGTATAGGAAGCACCTATATTCGGCACCACGGTAGTATACAAAATACGGCACAAACATCCCTTCGAAAACAATGACCACTGAGTCCGTAAGTGCCATACGTCGTGCATGTAGAATCGTCGGGTTCCTCTGATTGACCAAGCTTTTTTCTATGTCTTCTTGATTATCATACTTCGGTATTCCGTGGATAACCCCTTTGGATGTGTTTTCTGGTGCTGTTACATAAGCGGCTGTAGCATAGCTCTTGTCATTGATCATAATTTCCTTGATGTTGCTGTATTCTTCGCATTGGCCAGACTAGGTGTGCTCATGATCATGGTATTTTGTCGCATGTTGATTCTGAGAGTATCTTCCCCAGCGATGTCAGGCTGTACTTTTGCCGCTCGTAGAACACAGTCTCTTATGAGCGCTAGACTCTGTCGCGTCAAGTCCAGACCTCCTCCTGGGCGTATTACAACCTTGTAATCGTCTTCTGGTAGTTGCGGTTCTTTTGGCACTGGCCGGCGATGCAAAAAATCCTTCACTCTCCGAGACGCCTCCATGGACGCACCTCCCGCGTTCGTGGCTGGTTCCGCGTTTCTCTTGTCGTTTGCCTTCTTGCGTCGTTCATGGGCCACAACCCATCCTTGAGCGTCGTTGTACTCTTCGGGAGACAGCGTCTATCCCTCAACTTCCACAACATCCATTTCGCAGGCTTCGAACAAGCCGGGGGCCTGGCTTGTCGCCTAGTTGCCAGCGCGTCGATGGCACTGCGTCGGCACTGCGATGGCGTAGCTAGGGCGACGCCGTTGTGGGAACTCAAAAGAAGTGTCACGGCTCAAAAAAAGTAGGCCCACCAGGTATATCCTGGCATCGGACGAATTGGGTGATCGTCTGGCGACAGCTGTGATGGTCTTGAATCCCGTGGTTGTCCTTATTCAGCCGCGAAAGTGAAAAACTGGCAGAGCCCATTCGAGAGGCGTCCGAGTGGCTCAGCCCCCTAGCGGCCAACCTCAGCGGGAGATGGTTGAAGTTTTTTTTTTCCTTTAAAAGCACTCCGTGATAAATATTTGAATGTCTCTCACTTTCTTTACTAACCTGTAAAGAGACGTTGTTCGGTTCCTTTCATATTAGTGGGAACTTTAGTACAGCAGAATGTGCTTGCATCGCAAGCGTGTATACGTTGCTCATCAGTCATCACCTGCGTTCGCACCCACTCAACTGTCCGCGGTGTCATACTAACGAAGCACGCGTAACGCGTTCGCAAGGCCAGAATCAATCTTTTCAAGGAAGAGAGACCTCGCAGAAAAGGATGATGGATGAGGTAGAAGCACACAACGCGAGAATTCACTAATTCGTCAATGACTCGTTTGAACAGGGCGGCGGTTGTACGCCGACACTTTGCCGCCTGCCGGCAGAGTTGCAAGGCTGTACAGTGACCATAACACTAGGAACTCGCTAAAGTTTCCCCATACTTTGCCTGTATTTATAGTTGCTATGAAATTAAAAAAAACGACCCAAAATCAACATTTCTGTGGACAAACAAACACTTGCTAAAATACTTTTCTTTTTTTTGCTGCAACCTTGACGAGTGTTAGTTTGCTCGCGAGAAATGTTAACTCTCTTCTCTAGACAGTGTCCCGTCGAATCTACGACTAAAAAACCACCATTAAACAAACTGTCACTTTATTATTTTCAGTAATAATTAGAAGTTGTTTAGCATCGCTAGGTATACGAGCATCATAGATGTCTGAGCGAAACCTGCGTAGCTTATCGTTTGTGTTCGCGATATTTCCACAACACTCCTCTCTGAAGCCAAACGTTGTGCGAGTTCGTACAGTGGAATGCAAATTTTTCAGTACAGTTTTGTTCTGGTGCTTTGTCTTTACCCAAGTGACATGCGTAGAAGACACGTTCAACCAGTGCATTCGACGCTGGGCAGGAAAAGGCATGCCAGCGCGTACAGGGCAAGTTCTTGTAGGGCTTCTCACCAACGCCATTTTTCCAACTTGAAAATCCCTGCCCAGAATGGTGTGAAATCCTCCAAAAGTTTACTTTCGAAGACGTCCTCGTCACTCCAGACATGCATAGCGATTCTCCTGCATTGTATTTAATAACCTCCAGGTTCTAAAAGTAAAATGTTCAAGTGGAAGGTGCAAAACAAGGTCGTGCAGTTGCGGCAACACTAGTGAAGCGTGTAGTCTACTCATGCAATCACAAATGGCGTGAGTGGAAGGAAGACGCTTTTCCTCTTCTTTAAACAGGTCAATCAGAAAATCTTGGCAACGCTTTCAGAACCCTTGCAACGACAGCTTCGTGAAGGTTGGGCTCCTGGTGCTTCCAAGGGAAGAGTTCACTGACAAACTGAGTTGATGCAGCCTTCGTAGCTCATTTGTGATGTGCTCCCTATGCAGGTTTGGTCAGTGGGCCCGGACGTGGCTGGAGATAATTGCAGGATAACTTGCTGAATGTAAGCCTGGTACCTGGTGATATTACTCTTGTAAGCCATGTGAATTCTCTTTTCCATGATTTATGGTACTTCCTGTGGTCATAATAGGACTCGTGGGCTCTTTTTACGGTCTTGGCACAGCCTACATCACCATCGCCCCACGAAGTTGACTCGCTTTTACTGGAGACAGCGTGAAGCAGTAGAGTAAAAAAAAGAATAAATTAATTTGTGGCAGAAGCTGCTAATAAAGAAACACAACTAAACAATTGCTGCCAAACTTACCAAATTGCGATGCGATTTCCCTGCGAAATTCTGCACTAATGTCTGCCAACAAGACTTAACTTTTCCAACTGGCCGGGATGGCATGTCGGATACTGCGTGGGTTTGTATCATTTTCAAGTGGTAATCATCACCACCACGGTGAACCAGGATTTGCCGAAGAAAAAGAGGAATAAGAGAATCGACACCTTTTGTTCCCTTGCCGTATATATAGGGAGTTCTGTTCAACACGCAAAGAAGTTATTTTGCTGTAAAGTACCAGAACTAAATTACTACAGGCGTAGAGCTGGTCTGGCTCCTTCTCCTTTTTACTCATCCTGTAACAAGGATGAAACAATCGAACATTATTTTTCATCGTGTACTCGCTTCAAGTCACTGAGGAAAAACATTCCTAAAGCTGCACTTAAAATAAGTAATTTGGATTTCATTATTTATAATATATATTCTCTTCTTGGGAGTTTCATCAATAGGCCATTGTCACCGGGATATTCGTTCTGCTGTACAAATATTCTAAATTGAATCAACGTCGTTTTGATTGCACATTTCTAAATTAGTAAAATTTAATTTCTTCTAACCTCTTTAGAATTCATTAGATTTAAAAGTAATATGTGATCCACTACCTAAATAATCGTTTCTTGCCTATCCCCCAGAGTAGGTGTGAACCATTTCTTTAGGCCATCATCATCACCATTATCATTGCTGCTCATGGTAAGCACATTTCAAATTCTAGCACTCTGCCCCGCCAGGGTGGTCTAGTAGCTAAGGTACTCGGCTGCTGACCCGCAGGTCGCGGGATCAAATCCCGGCTGCGGCGGCTGCATTTCCGATGGAGGCGGAAATGTTGTAGGCCCGTGTGCTCAGATTTGGGTGCACGTTAAAGTGGTCGAAATTTATGGAGACCTCCACTACGGCGCCTCTCATGATCATATGGTGGTCTTGGGACGTTAAACCCCTCATATCAATCAATCAATCAATTCTAGCACTCTACTCTTCTGAGCCTTTGTGTCTCCGGGTTCAACGACGATCGTCAGAGAAAATGTTTTGCCAGCTCTTTGAGGAACCAAACGACAAATGTGCCAGAAATATCTCCTGGCATTAGTTCTCTTGGCAGCTAGTTCGGCAGGGTACCCGCTACACGGTTGCATTAGGCAAGTTGTTAGTTGATGAAGCGTGAATCCGGGGACAAGCCGCCCATTGTGCAGCAGGAAAACCGTACTTTGCTAATAGCACGCATCCCTCCCCTTTTCTTCCACTCACTACGGGAATTGTATTCCAATATTATTGTAGTACAAGCGATGTAAGCTCCTTACGGCATCTATTTTATTGACTGAAAACTGTATAAAATTTAGCACGGCCACGCTAAAGACCCGTAAAAAGCAATTTAGTACACAGGATGGACACACCCACACTTTGTACTACTTTTCTTCGTCCGCGTCTTCGCGCACAGCCAAGTTAAGTGTTCTGGCACGCCCAAACCGGCCCAAAGAAAATCGTCTACTTGCGCGTAGTACATTTTCATTCTTCACTGTCTGTGTTTTTTTTTTAAGTAAGTGCCCCGCCGCGGTGGTCGAGTGGCTAAGGTACTCGGCTGCTGACCCGCGGGGCGCGGGTTCGAATCCCGGCTGCGGCTGCTGCATTTCCGATGGAGGCGGAAATGTTGTAGGCCCGTGTACTCAGATTTGGGTGCACGTTAAAGAACCCCAGGTGGTCTAAATTTCCGGAGCCCTCCACTACGGCGTCTCTCATAATCAATGGTGGTTTTGGGACGTTAAACCCCACATATCAATGTCCTTTTTAAGTCGCCTTTTTGCAACAGAAATCATTCGTCAGTAACACGCATGTGCATCAGATCAAATGACTTACAGGCTCCCAAAAAGAAGTTCCTTCCGATAGCTCTAATCTACATCGTGGAAACCTTCTCAAACGTTACTCGCACGTATTGTAATGAATGTAAGTGTATCGCCATCGTCGCAGTCAGTATCGAAGGCACTTGATGTAAGCCCCCTTTTTTTCTCAGTTGATCATATTGATCCTCCCCTCGAAAGTTTCCGAGGTGGGGGAGGGTAATCAATATGAGTGACGGCGTGTGGTACGGGAGGGGGGAAGCATTCACAACCTCTGACCTCCAATATTTCTAGATTTTACGTGTGTATATGACAGGCACACACAAAAATGTATGCAATAAACATACATGATATATAGCTTAATCTTCTCTCCTCTCGTCATAAAAAAATGCTATGTGTGCCACTGCATCTCAACTTTTCGCCTTCAAAACTGCGCAGGTCACCCGCCTGATTACAAGGAAACATGGCAAAAGTGAATCCGCTTCCGCCAGAGCTATTGCCCGGGCAACCCACCGACGATCGACGGCGTTCATCTCAGCCGTGTCACGACGTACAGCATCCAGCGCTGACACAGGCACAACGGCCACCCGGAGTGCCGTCGAATGGCCAGCATCACTCCGAGCAACAGGAACGTCAGCTGCTGTTCGCAGAAGCGCAGTATGCTCAGCTACAGCTGCAACGGCAGCCGTCGAACCCGGATGAGCTTGGACGTTGCCCCTGATAGCCAGTACAGCTGGACGGTCGCATGGGCCGCCGCCTGGAACATCTTTTGCTGCTCGCTATTGCGTCGGGGCATGCCAGTCATGTTCCACGCGGTGGACAAGACGTTCTCCTCCACGGACAAGGGCTCGGTCGCCTGGACGAATGCCTTCATCTACAGCATGACATACACGCTTTGTAAGTACCCGGTGCATGTCCCGCAGCTACATTGCATTTTTTGCATACGTCTTTATAGCATACGTCATACTACGTCTTCGGAAAACGAGCAGTAGCGCGAACCAGAGGTCGACGTGAATGTTACCGAATATCTCCATATATAGCCTTATTACCGTGAACCGTCATCGCACGCCAGTGGCACGGCCGCTCGATCTCCCCCCAAAGAGAGGATCGAGCGGCCGTGCAAGTGGCGTAGCCAGGGGTGGCGCACAAGGCCAGTGCCGCCCGCCCCTCTAATTCTTTTCTGCAATGGCATACAGATGCTCAAAATGAGCCTTTACCTTCTGACCCCCACTTCAGATCAAGGAGCCCCCCCCCCCCCAAAAAAAAATTGCACAATCTCCCACTAAAGAGAATCATGTGGGGCTGCGAAGCAACACTGGTGTGCATCATTTGTTTCTGTTCTTTCCATTAGTGGGTTACTAGGTTTGTGGCATTCGTGGGTGGAGTCGTGTGTATGTTGGGTACCGCTTATGTCACCGCTCTCCCATTTGTGTGTATTATTGTGTGCCGCGAAGTGAACACCCGGCGCTGCTAGGCGAGTGCAACGGCGCGAGCGAGTGCAGAAGAGAGGGTAGAGGTGCGCACGCGCAGTCGGGGAGCGGATGATCGCCGAGGGGTGGACCCAGTCCTGAGCAAAAGCTGCTTTGCATCTGAAAAAAAATATTGGCTTGCACCCCGGCCATAGGCAGTCGTCATGATGTCGTAAAGTTACGTCATGTCATGATGTACACGCGTGACATCGTGCTTGGGCCTACTCATAAGTTGGCCGAACACACTTATGCACGTGCAGAGCAGTAAGCTTGCAATGCATATAGTCCCGACCAGAAGCAGTGCAAGAACGCGTATAGTACGTGCCTACGTCTGTGTCCTGTTGTCCTATGGTTCGCGCCATTTCTCTTCCTCGACGGACATGTCCAGTCTGCATCATGCTTGCCTGAAGTGTCGTCAGCAGTGACATCTTTTTTTTTTTCACAGAAACTGCGAAAGAATGCAGAGCAACACATACACACACGACATACTAATGCACTGATTGTACCCGACATTACATGAATATGTTTGCCCGATTTGTGCCGTACCTGACATGTTGGCCCACCTGATCCTCGAGTGTCCATGCAATACGCATACAGATCTATCGCCTCCGCCGAATACCTGCGACGCTGTTAAAGAAAACGAAAAACCTTCTCGAATTGTGGAAGGCCAAGCTCGCTTTGGAGGGCCTGGACCACCAACAACGACGTCTCGTCGCCAGGGCCAGGGAGGCAGCGAAGGCCATAGGGTTCCTGGAATGAAGAGACTTCCCAGCTAAGGTGGACGCGGAACCTACACCGCTACGCTGGGTCGAAAAATAAGCGTTTACTCTTCCTCCTCCTCGCAGAAACTGCAGAGACTGGGGCCGTGATATCAAACATACTCATACTGCATGCTAGGTCCTTTTGCTTTGTTTCAAGCCTGAACGGAATCGTAAAGATAAGACCGCTGCGGTGGTGTAGTGGTTATGATGCTCAACTGCATGCTGACCCTCAGGTCACGGGATCGAATCCCAGCGGCAGCAGCCGCATTTTAGATAAGAGCGTATAGATCGAGGCCTGGCATTTAGGTGTACGTTAAAGAACCCCAGATGGTCGCAATATCTGAAGTGCCCTCGACTACGGCGTGTAATAATGGTGGTTTTGAGATATTATTCAGTTGCTTGTATATAACACGAGTCAGCCGCTATGGACTGGCGCCAGCATCCACCGCCACGCGTGCTCGGTCGCTCTAGGCAAGTGGGATTTAACTGCACCAATCAGCCTATGTAAGCACTCTAGTCCTCCTATTTTATTAAGTCTTCATTAACAGCGCTGTGACGAATAAACAACGCCTTCTATTTATCGTCGTCTTTTAAGGTGTCCTTGCGGCGCTCTTTGAAACATCCTCATCATACCTTTACCACATGTCATCGTACGTAATAACCTCGTCTTTATCTTACGTCACGTAGAATTCAGCTAAGCACTGCACCAGAATACAATGAGCACTTTATTTGAAAGCGATACCTTATTTTAGTTAACGTTAATTCGTTTTCCAGCCGCCATGTTCCAAGTTCAGATAGCACGATGGTTTCACATATTAAGAAGTATACCTGAAACACATTTGTTCCTCGTTTCTAATGTCGAATTTCCAATCGCCCCTTTAGTTGTATGTTCTACGACGTACTACATAACTATTGAAAAGCCTAGGAATTTAGACGCCACTAGGTGCCTTCCCTGTAAAACCGAGAAAGCTCAAAGTTGTGCAAGTGTCTGGGCAAGGAATCAAAGGTTCAGATCACGATGTAAGAAAAATAATTTAGAAGTGGACACTCTCCGCTCGCCGAGACGTGGAGAGCGCGTCCAGATAATGTTCGGTTTTAGTACATGCGCCGGCCACAGTTTTGTGGAGGGCGCTGCCACATGGGGGCTTCAGCGTTCCCAGGACAAACGCTGGGGACAGTAATGAGTCAAGCGGGTGAACAACTCGCAGCTAAAGCTAACAATCGTAACCTCGTTGTAATTGCGGGAGGGTTAAATGACGTCCTGAAAAAAGAATCGTCAGGACTAGCGACGACCTTGGCGAAAGGGGTGGATGACATGCGCACCGTGTCCCCCCAGGTGCAAATTGTAGTATGCACAGTACCGGAAGTACCAGTACGCAACTTCAACCTGCAAAGAGCGGTTTGTCGACGCAAACAAAGAGATATGGCGAATTAGTCGAGAGAAGGGTTTCGAGGTAGTGGATTTAAACAGGGAAGTGCACAGGTGGGGTGGATTCCAAAGAGACAAGATTCATTTCGATAAGAGGCTTGGACACGAGGTGGGCTGGCGACTGGCAGGACGCGCAGTAGCTTTTTTGGGGGGCTCACGGGCCCTTCGGAGTCCGGGGTAGCTCGTAACAGGGAAAACAACAGGAGGACGCTTTGACAGGTAGAATTGCGAAAAACCAGAAAAAAGGTAAAAGAAAAAGGAAAAAGGCGCGTGTTGCAATTAGTTACATAAACATGCAGGGTGGCAGAAAGAAGGCAAATGGTTAGAGATTGAGGAGCAGTTAAACAAAGAACAGATAGGCGTGTATGCGGTTACAGAACACACCTTAGAGACTTGGAAGAGCCACCACATATTAAAAATTATGTTTGGGAAGGGGTAAACAGGACCATATCGGAAAGGAAAGGTGGGGGTGTAGGAATGCTAATCACCGCGGAGCCAATGGATTAGAGTGAAACAGACGTGTTCAGAGCACCTCTGGGTTCTGGGCACAGTAGGTGGAAGGGAAACGTGGCTAGGGGTAGCCTACTTGTGGACGGGGAATAACTGCAGAGAAAAGAATCAGGAGATAGTGGATTGCATGAGTGCGGATATTAAGGAATTTGGTAATTGGGGCCAAAATCATCCTTCTAGGGGACATGAATGCCCACATACATGACCTGACGGATATTCAACACCAATGGGAAGTTATTACTAGATCTTTGCGAGCAACATAGTCTGGAGATAGTTAACACGGGGCCTAAATGTGACGGCCAGATCACCTGGAAGTCGGAAACAAGCAATCAAGTATTGATTATTGTCTCATGACTGAAAGAATTTACCACAAACTGACAGAAATGAGGATAGACGAGGAAGGCATTAACAGCTTGGGTAGTGATCATAAACGAATAACATTACAAATGGGATACGAAACTGAAAATATGAGCATGGAATCAAAGTCTGGCAGCTCGTATTTAAATGACAAACAAATAATAAATATAGCCGCAAGAGTCGAGGAAGAAGTAGGCGAAATACCAGGCAAGGACTGGGAGTATAGTGAGCTGTTACATCTAATGACGAAGGAGATAGGGAAAGAGAAGAAAACTGTTTGCTGGAAAGGAAAGGGAAGCCAAAAAGTTGGTGGAACAAGGGAAATCCGGGAGGCGATCGAGAAGCGACGCGAAGCATCACGGGAGCATAGAAAGGCAAAAAGGAGAAGCGGCCGCAGGACGAAGTCAAAAAATATGGGAAATATATTTAGAGAAAAAATCCCATGTACAGAAATTGGTAGAGGCAAAAATTAAAGGTGAAAGTGAACGCTGGATAACAGAGATACACGAAAAAAAGGAGGCCGCGCCTAGGATTTTTTGGAGCCACATAAAGGCGCTAGGTAGGAAGTCTGTCACAACGCAACAACATATTCTAGATGAAGAGGAAATCAATTGGAAGGGTACGAAGCGCTAGGTTACATCCAAAAGGTAACAGCCGATTCGTTTCAAAAGAGCGTCCAGGGGATCTCCCCGGTGAGTAAAAGTGTGGCGGAGAAAGCAACAGAGGAAGAGCTAGTACTTGATAATTTCAACTGGAAAAAGGCCGAAGGAAAAATTCCAAAGCGCACTGCCGCGGGTTTAGATGGGATTCCCGTTAGCCTCATTAACGAACTAGGACATAAACACTAAAGAAGCATTGTTAAAAGCAGTAGAAAAAAGCTTAAAGGACGGACAAATACCGGACAGTTGGCGACAAAGTAGAATGAACTTTAAAGGCAAGGGAGAAAAGGCAAGGGAGAAAAGGACAAGATTCGCTCGTATAGACCACTAACCATTACATCGGTACTATACAGGTTGGCGATGCAAGCAGTAAAAATGAAAATAGAAACATGGGCCGAACATAACGATATTTTGGGAGAACTTCAGAACGGATTTCGAGTCGACAGGCGGTTAGACGATAACCTGTTTGTTCTCACTCAGTGTATAGAAATATCTAAAATAGAGAATAGGCCCTTGTACGTGGCTTTTCTAGACATCACTGGGGCATACGACAACGTTAATCAGGAAATTTTGTGGGATATATTGAAAGGAATGGGCATGGGCGACGACTGTATACAGCTTTTGAGGGAGATATACCGAGAAAATACAGTTTGCATAGAGTGGGAAGGAATGCGTAGCAAAGAGAACGTTGAGGTTAGCAGGGGTCTGAGACAGGGATGTCCTTTGTCCCCGCTGTTATTCATGCTGTACATGGTGAGTATGGAAAAAGCGCTAGAAGGTAGCAACATTGGTTTTAATCTGTCACACAAACAGGGCGGCATGATGATTGAGCAGAAGCTTCCAGGTTTATTTTATTTGCGGACAGTCGAGATGATATACAGCAGCTGGCGAATATATGCGGAAGGGAAGGTGAAGCTCTTGGACTAGGATTCAGTGTAACGAAGTGTGGATTGATGGTATTCAATGATCCCTGTGATCAGCCGGTGTCCATACAAGGCCAAGAAATACCGAGGGTAAGTGAATACAAGTACCTTGGAGTATGGGTAAATGAGAGTGATAGATACATGGAGGTACAGGAAAAAGCCTCGGCAGCAAAAGGAAAGAGGAATGCGGCAATAATGAAGCACAGAGCGCTGTGGGGATACAATAGGTATGAGGTGCTTCGAGGTCTGTGGAAGGGTGTAATGGTTCCAGGGCTTACTTTTGGGAACTCAGTGGTGTGCATGAGGGCAGAGGTGCAATCGGGAATGGATGTAAATCAAAGGACTGTGGGACGCCTCGCGTTGGGTGCTCACGGGAAGACGACAACGAGGCTGTAAAGGGCGATATGGGGTGGGCAGGTTTTGAGGCGAGGGAAGCGCAGAGCAAAATAAGGTTCGAAGAAAGGCTAAGAAATATGAAGGAGAGTAGATGGGCAGAGAAGGTGTTCCGTTATTTGTATAGGAAGAGCGTGGACACACAGTGGAGAAAAAGAACTAGAAGACTCACTAGTAAATATACGGCTGGTATTGTGAGCCATATGTCAACAAAGAGCGTTAAGGGAAAAGTCAGGGAGGCGGAGAGGATTTACTGGATGGCAGCTATGGAGAAAAAAACCGGCTTTGAGTAACTACCGAAAGGGCAAAAAATGAAATAAGGAGGGAGGCATTTTACGATAATTCAAGGGGAAGCGCTTTACTGTTTGAAGCGAGATCGGGCTGCCTTAGAACGCGTAGTTATAAAGCAAGATTCAGTAAGAAGAAGAACAATGCACATGCTGCGGGAAAGATAAGGAAACGGCGGAGCATGTTCTGATTGAATGTGGAGATATCCACCCAGGTGTACGTTTGGGCACGAGCCTACAGGAAGCCTTGGGTTTTAGGGACAACAATGGAAAGCAGAACACACCCGCGATTGAAATAAGTAAGAGACGGTTAGAGTATTGGTGGCAGAAAATTAGAGAGAAAGGACAAAAATAAATATTGGAAAAATAAAATATGGACAGTGGTGCCGTAAATGGCAGAGAACTTAAGCTGAAAATTTACCTTTTTTTTCCATTAAGATAGAATTTATCGAAGTAGAGGCATTAGGCCAACATAAAAAAAAAAGAAAAAAGGTTTTTTTTTTTTTTGTCAAGCCTGGTGGCATACTTGTCACCACCCCGTTATAAAGGGGACGCTCATAGCATCCATCCATCCATCCATTCAGCAATCTAGCGCGACGAGGCGAACGCGCGTTTTTATTCTTTTTTTCACCTTATAGTATTTAACAGCGAAAGCTGTATGCTGCTAGGAGCAACGAAAATCCGTCCAGCAGTGGCGTCACGAGCCGTCTCTCTTGACTGGGCTATCGGTTACGTCGTTCTCAGCGCCGTACCCAAGCACGCGCGCCATTGGCTGCGTTGTGATTGACATCCTTCATCCCGTCATAGCCGTCACGCCGAGCACGGGCGCATTATTTAATCCTGAAACTTTCCACATGGGTATGCCAAGGACAACTCTACAAGGGCACCGAGCACAAAAAAGCTGCCCACATCTTCCCACAGTGTAACTCGAGGGAATTTGTCCGCCGAGAGGTGGGGGGGGGGGGGGTGTAGCGTTAATGTCACATAATTAGGTATGTTTGGCACAAGACAGTTGGCACGAGAGGCGAACATGTGGCACGATACGCGTGCATGTGCAGTAGGTGGTGTCGACGACGTCACCGACGCCAGATTTGCGATTTGCGAGTAGGTGCGACTATAAAATGCTCCGCAATAAAAGCAGGCCCGCGAGGGCGAGTGCCGGCAGCAACTGCGTACCGATGATCGGGCAGCCTTCCGAGCCGCGCTAAATCACGAACGGGAATGCAAGCATCGGTGGCGGGCGGATCTGCTGGGCCACGTCAGCTCCTACATTCGGAAGGGGTGGCTTTCCTGCATGATGTGGACGCCCCAGTGGGCAAGATAGTGGACCTTTTTTTTATGTGGGGTTTAACATCCCAAAGCCACTAATATGAACATGAGAGATACCGCAGTGGAGGGCTCCGGTAATTTCGATTACCTGGGGCTCTTTAACATGCACCCAAGTCTGAGCACACGGGCCTACATCATTTTCGCCTCCCTCGAAAAAGCAGCCGCCGCAGCCAGAATATGATCCCGCGACCCGGTCAGTAGCCTCACTACACTGGTTAAGATGCACCGGTAATAGGAAGCCAAAGCAACGCATTGTGGCGCTACGACTCTGCACACGAAGCGCACCAAGACATATCGGGCCAAATACGAAGGGGTAGACACAGTATGCAGTGCGTGTGGAGAGGAAGAAGAAACTGCCGAACACTTGATAATGTTCTGTAAAGGGCTTCACCCTATAGTTCAGGATGATGGCGCAGAGTTTTTCAAAGCACTGGGGTTTAGGGACCGGGAGGGCAAAATAGATTTTAAGTAAGTAGACTTAACTAGAAGGAGGTTATCTGATTGGTGGCTAAAGTCAAGGCACGAGTGAAAATGAAACTTTTCACTGCAAAGTACGAATCCTCAAACTCACTTTTTAAGGGAAAAAAATAAATATGGTTTTGGGTTCATTAAGTATTACGGCTTGGTGGCGCTAGCCACCACCCGATCTAAAGGGTACAGCCATATCCATCCATTCATCGAAGTGCCATCTTTGGTAAAAAAGTGGAAATCAGATAGATCAACCGGAGCGATAGTATGCTCTAGGCTCTTGCCTGCTACTATATATATATATATATATATATATATATATATATATATATATATATATATATATATATATATATACTCTGGGGAGGGAAACGGGAATGAAAACGAGTAATGGATGACGATGGGGAGTCATTAATGAGTTATTCAAAGTAAAATTGCGCTTTGGTTACCAGACTTTCACAAGCGACCCAGTGGAATCGCTTGATGGTTCTATCCAACTCGCAGTTCCCGTGACGACGGCGCTGTGCCGCACGATGTCGCTGAGGTTGCTGTCTGTCGCTGGCGCCCTGCTGATCGGCGTGGGCCAGATAGCCTGCTTCGCAATCGGGAGCCTCTCCCTGGTGGTGCCCGCGATCGCAGTCTCCTGCGGTGCGTTTCTCCTGTGCAACTTTTATGCCTGCAGCAGATATGCGAGACGTTTACGAATAACGGAAGGCAGAATTAGGTCTAACGAGACGCGGTTACAACATAAAAATCAAGGAAATGTCAAATTCGCCTACAGCTATCACTACCTCTCCGACAAACAATTTGCGTTCAGAAAAGTGTATTATACCCTCGCGGTTATATCCTTGCAGTGCCTCAAGGTTTTTTTTTTTTTTACCTGCAACCATATCCTTTAAAACGTTTTGTGGAGGAACTGCGCAGTTACCCCCGAAAAGGGCCCTTTGCTCACCCTAAAGACGGGATTCGCGCAAAAGATTGAACACGGCAAGAACGGGCACTTTCCTCCTTGTGGAGTAAAGCGCCCGTTTTTCTTGAGTAACTGCAAGGATGTTCGCGCCGTGTGCAAACGACCAATTGGTGCCTACACAAGTCTGTTTCCTTTCAACCGGTGCCGTATCGTGGTGTGGTGCAAAGGTTAGTGTGCCCGCAGGCTGACAGAGTGGTCATGAGTGTGAATACCAGTGTGTTGAAAGTTTTTCCGAAATTTATTTCTGAATGTCATGCTTGCACATCGATTGTACATTTGACAAAATGTCAGCACGTGCTTCGGAAAGCTGGTTCAGCCAACTAAAAACCTCATTTTTCTTTTGCTGACTGTTGCTCTTTTTAGGAGTAACCGCTAGAGTGCGGTTACTCCTTCGCAGTTACTCTCAAAATGGTGCAATGGGTGTGGCACGTTAGTTACTCCTCTAAAGGAGACACCTCGATACCCCTTTTCCTCCTTTGCTTCTTACGAGTGTACCACAGACAGTTCGCGACAATACAATTCAACATAACATCATGACATTTGCTTACTTGTAAGACGTAGAGTTCGTTTAGAAAAAAGTGGTTCATCATTTAAAGCCCTCGGTACTCTTCGGTGGGAGAGCCGAAAGCCGTGTGTTTAGAAACAGTGGTTAACTATTTAGAGTACTTGGTACTCTACTATGGGAGAGCTGAAAGCCGTCCCGTCGGCCTTACATCATCATGAGGCTACATCGATAAAAAATTGCAGCATATCCATGCAGTCAATTATGAGTTGTGCTAAACGTCCGTCAGTATGTCCGTTCGTCAGTCAGTCTGCACATCTGTCCGTTCGGTTGTCTGTCTGTCTTATCTGCCTGGCGATGCGCACGAGCCGCCGACGCCCTCCCCTCCGCTTCGTCCATGCCCCAACAACGATCCACCACGTACTGCGACGATCCAGGAGACTGACAAAGGCACTCCTTCATCGCACACCCAGACACAACCCGAGCGGCAGCCAATCGGAAAGAAGTGGTACAGTGCCATTTAGAATATCCTCACTCAACTCCAGTTTGTGTGTACCTCTTTGAGACAGTGCCATCTATGTACTATTTAGGAGATACTGCCTTCCTCTTTTTTTCTCCTCTCTCGATCGCCGCTAGGGGGCTGTAAAGTGCTGACTTGCTGCATGGGCTCCCGCTTCCTTGGCCTTTCCAACTAGCATCATGGCTCAAGACCACCCTAATTTAGCATCCGCAGTAACAGGCAATTGATACCAGTTTTGAAACATGCCATGTGAATGAAACCACCGCAAGAGTTGCAGGAACCATGAAGTGTAAATTATGACAGTCATGACATACATCTCGTGATTTTCATGTTATGACTAAACAGATATGTTCTTCACAGAGTCATGTTATGCCATATCAAGTTTGGTATTGATACCATCATTGAAAAGGCCAGGAGAGCTAAAAGTCGTAGGCGGCTAGATAGATAGATATGCTCAAAGTCGCCGCAGCTCGCTAAGAAATGCTTCGCATTTAAAAGTATTGAACGATTTAGAATACTTCGTGTCCTACAACGGAACAGCAATGAGCCATTCCTTACGTGAACAAACTGTGTGTTTAAAAACAAAAGTGGTTAACGATTTAGAGTACTTGGTATACTCTACTATGGGAAAGCATAAAGCCGTCCCGAAAAATCCTCTTGATTCGTACTTAGACACGTTTGTTTTTAGAAAAAGTGCGTAACGATTTGCGTTTAGAAAAAGTGGTTAACGATTTAGAGTACTTGGCACTCTACTATGGGAGAGCTGAAAGCCGTCCCGTGTTAAATCCGAAGAAGTGAATGGCGATTTGCAAGACGGTCAGACTGATAAATTTATACGCGATCAAATGCGATGACACATATATGACTGAATCTCCCCATACAGACCCATGCTTCTGTCTCTGGTTTTAGTTCAGAATCTTGAACGTCGTGGTATGTTGCATCAGTGATTATGGCATTTTGCTCGGTCGAACATGATGTTGTTGGTAGTGATTCAGAACCTTATTTAATCATGCACAGCAGCTAAGAAAAATAGCTTATGGTTCGAGCGAGAACCAGCTGGAGCAAGTTTTCTTGCCCCGACTCTGAGAATCTGCATTCCTATAGTCCATACAGAGCAACCCCCCCCCCCCCTCACCTATTTCCCACTCCCTGACAGAGAGTGCCGCGTTACTCCATCTTGCGAAGTGGATTTCTCCGGAACTTCGGCAAGGTGGTGCCGTCATTTCATGTGCAGTCTGGCAACTCAGTTGTCTTGAGCGCTTTTTGAAGCGGTGTCTCGTCAATGCCGAGTTGCCAGTTCCGTTTAAGCGGTTTCGCATTTCCCTTTTTGTTGATGTCACTTGTGAAATTTTGCAGTCGCTTGTGGCGTTTTTTTTTTTTTTTGCTTATGGACATATTTCTAGCTACTATGTTTACTTCAGGGATTACCACGTTCACCGATATGCGTTTGTCGCTCATTAATTCTGTTTGACGATAACACTGAGTAGCTGAGTGTATAGGCGTGTGCAGGGTTTCCTAACACAGGACGTGAAGGTAAAGCCAGTGAGGGTTCATCGCAGCGCCCCCGCCCCCCTTCCCTCCAACTAAGTCTATGTGTGGCTCATACTTCGCTACCACCCCCTCTGGCCTCAACCTCCTGTGCGCACGCCAGCGGTTTAGTGTACACGTCAAAGATATATTGGGGCAATCGATAACTGACGTTAATCACGCGCAGACAAACGTGCGTTCAACAGAAGGGTGACTGTCCTGGAGACAACACTAAACGTAGCGCTGTGATTTGGCTCATAGTTGGCTGTACAAATTATTTTAGATGCGAGAGCATCTTATGCTCGGGACAGTGCCCGTTCTGCGGCGTCCGCACCAATACTGCGCGTGTGCAACTCTCCCTCTGTCTTCTCTCCTACGCAAGCGCGCGACCTCCTCCTCTCTCCAAGGTGCGGCGCAGCAAATCAACGCCGACTAAATTTCAAGGCCGAAAGGCTGCCGCAGTGACGTCAGAGGTTGGGGGCCCAGTTACGCCGCGAACGCGGCGGAAAGCCTGTGTTTCGTTCACGTTTTAGGAGAACCAACGCTCCCGCTCTCGCAGCTGCTGCGGCTAGATTGGGCCCAATCAAAGATGTGGAAAAAAAGTCTTACTGAGCATGCTCAGTTGGCCAACTGGGCCCCCAACCTCTGACGTCACTGCGGCAGCCTTTCGGCCTTGAAATTTAGTCGGCATTGAGCAAATCATGGCATATAACTCTCTCACCCACTGAATGAAAGGGTGCACCGGCATTCGCGTTCGTTGTGCTTTCGTCATTCTCTCCGTGCAACTGGTGTATGCAACGCGTCGAACAACGTCAACATCGGCGCTAGTCGCAGCGGCAGCGCCAACGCCGCGGAGCAAGGAAAGGCTCGGGAAGCCGAACGTTGTGTCATAGCAGTGGGACGTACAGGGGGCATACCTCTCTCCTCGATACATTTTCTCACTCTTTCATTGGATTGTGTTGTTAAGCGAAACGAAACGAAAACTCGACTCGCAGCTTCCGCGATGCTTTCGCATCCCACCATGGTTGCCCGATGGTGTGTAATTTTTTAAGCTCTCCTTGGTATTTGAGTGACGCTTGCTAACTAAATAAAATATGTTAAAGAAAGAAGAAAGTTCATGAGGTTTCCGCTTATTTTCGGCTTCTTTTGTGACGAGTATCACTAGTTTGCTCGGTACCATCTCGCAACACTGCTTGAAACCCTGCGCACTTGTTTACATTAGTGAAATTGCGTCGTTCGTGTCTGCTGGACGAGCTGCTAGTTTGCTTCTTGCTCTAAGCGATAGCGAGATCACTGTTCTGACAGTAGGAGCAGCGGCCACGATGCCGACGAACCGCGAGTGCTCTACGAGACGATCTTGAAACAATTGTTCCCTGACTGGCTCTGCACACGCCTAAAGATCATCGGCGACGTCGAAGAGGTTACAGAGCCGGTTTACGTGGCGTATGCATCAACAACTTCCCGAGAAACCTCATACTGAGAATTCACGTGCTCCACTGGCAGGTTTGGCCAGGTGCAATCCGAGTGCTCGCTCCCGAATTTCGGCAGCTGCTTCGAATCTCCCACCGAAATTCACCGTTAGGTTTTAAGTGGCGAGCACTTTATGGGCCCCACGTTCAATATCAGTCATAACAAATTTAGCAGTATTCAAAACCGGATTAAAAGGAAGGAGCAAGGTGTAATGTATCAATTTTTAACTGAAATAACCAAAACATAATTGCAATAATACCTGATATATTTAAAACGTTTCGAAAACAACGGCAAGCCTCCGGGGCCAAGCAAGACTGCGCCAACGCTTCGCCGAGCGAGATCTGCTAGAGGAAACAACCTGACGAAACTCGCTGTAGAGGACGCGTATTTCAATTGCCGCAACAAGCAAGCCGTCGATAAATGGCAGCGAAAAGTGGCGCACATGTTTGGTGATTGATATGTGGGGTTTAACGTCCCAAAACCACCATATGATTATGAGAGACGCCGTAGTGGAGGGCTCCGGGAATTTTGACCACCTGTGGTTCTTTAACGTGCACCCAAATCTGAGCGCACGGGCCTACAACATCTCCGCCTCCATCGGAAATGCAGCCGCCGCAGCCGGGATTCGATCCTACGACCTGCGGGTCAGCAGCCGAGTACCTTAGCCACTAGACCACCAGTGGCGCACATGACGTGCACTGATGTTTGCGAGTCACCCCAACCAAGATTCCGCTCGTGCCGGGGAACCCCAACATGCTTACCTCAAACAATGGTGGCAGTAATGCTTTGGTGAACGAAGCTGTGGGTACTCAACCAACAGATGTGGCGGGATGTCCGATGTTGTGTAGTAGGTTCACTTTGCATTGTATTTCATGGTAGAACCCCTGCATGCTCTTCAACTCAATGGGGGAAGGGATGTGATGTACTGATTTCGGTTCCAGTTTGGGGACCGGTTCTCTAGTCCCATGGGGCGCACTACCCTTGCATATGAACTATTCTACACTGAATAAAAAAAGTTCCGTGAGCCTCAGCCTGGGTCTCGGGCCTCGGTTTCTGCATTTCTCCTTCTTCTCGGTCGACGCTTTGGGCGCCGAGCTCTTAGGTCTACGTCGGCGTTGCGTCCGAGGCGCGACACAACATCCAGGCTACGCACTTCCTCAGGTTTCACGGTGTATTAGAACTGCCATGCGTTAATTTTTTTTAGGATGTAACTGAGTACAGTTCCAACATGTAATAAATATCCCGCATTATATTCACCAACATCAAATGGTTAATTAGTGAGAGCGCCCTGCAAGAGGTGATTGACACCGTGGAAGAGTACCGTGGAAGAGTACCTTAATTGGAGCCAAGAAACGGAAACACAGTGCACCTTATGACTTGTACCAACAGGCATGAAGTGCCTCAGCCACACCAGCTGCCTTGTCAATTCGTGCGTGGGTATACCATTTTCGAAGCTGTCTTGTAATCCTTGGCGTGGTGTCAGGTGTACGGATGGGAATACCATGTGACGGTACGCCAATGACTGCAGTCCATTTGAAGTTAGCACTTTAACGAGGCCAAGGTACCTTTGAGAATGATAGATATTGTTACGGAAACTTTGTCCATTTAGTCTGAGGAACCTTATTCTCGTGTAAACCTTCATTCCGAATCGGAGTAAAAAATTCTTCTGTGACGAGCTTGGAGCAAAAACGCTTAAATTTCTTTTATTTTCAGTTTCTTCGTGATAATAAACATGTGCGCTTTCATGAAGTGAAATGGTAGGATAAAACGATTGTCTCACATCACCGTACACTCCCGCGTTTTACAACGACTGACGTCTAAAATAACCGTTACCTATTTATTTCTGGTTTCCAGGAAAGTCAGACAGTTAACGTGTACAACTGTTAACCTAATTATATGCAGCTAGCTACGTTACTTTATCTTTTCGCCCTCATTCTACAATCACACCATGCACACGTCATCAGAAATTTCAAACACACGAGATGCTTGTGTGTTAAAGTTTGAGCCCGACAAGTTTTAAAGACGATAGTCTTTCTTGGGGACCTTCGACGGCACAATTTTGGTATGTCTGTTTGTCTCTCTGTACATTTGTTTGTTTGTCCGCCCTTAACGATACCTCAAATGGCCCCAAACGGCCGATCCCATCCGCAACGCCCACCAATATTGCTCAAAGTTGAGCGTTCATAGTTGTGCGATTGTCAATTAAAGAGCAATTATTGCGCATATCTGAGGCACCATACCAACACGTTGTTTTTTAATGTGTGCCTTTATACTGGAGAAGGAACACACAAGTAATTTTAATGACCGTAGCGTTTATCACGCTGCGCTGACACTACGACGCGATGCTCAAAAAGGTAAGTGCTTCCAGTACTTTGCTAAGACGACACGATGGTGGCATCTGCCTGTCATTTTGCGTTCTACACCTTATCACCTCCGAGACATGCGCGCGTCTTTCTCCGCGGGCGCGCACGCCTTCCTTCGTTTTTGAACTGCCAGATGGCGCTCGTGTCTAATGTGCTTCGATGCGCTCTTTCACCTTAGCTACATGCTCGAGGCACTAACGCAGTGCCTCCAGAACACCATTCGCCAATCTTCTCGCGCAGAACATCAAATAAACGTTTTGTTCACTGTCTCCAGACGCAATACTGACGTCTTTCGACGACATTTGCAGTGTAACATTCAGAATCGGGGCCAATTTTTTTATGTATCATAATTTTTCTCTGTTTTTCATTTATGTCTCTTTGCTTTAACACCGTAGGAAAGTGGATTTTAGGGACGAAGCTTCTTAAGCCCTATACTATTGGTTTTTTTATGCATGTGTGTGACCGGTTAGTAACCACCTAGTTGTATGACTCACTCAGCAGGTGGCGCTAGTGCGAGTGACAGACAGACGGACGGACAGACGGGCGGACGAACGCACGCACGCATGCTTCACCTCACTAATCATCATTCACTCCGTGGGTATGCTGTGATTTTTTCAGGCTGCACAGAGAGGAAAAGCTTTCCTCATGGGACACAAAGAGATAACTTTCTTGCTTGGCCCGCAGCTAAAGCGGTTTTGGCTGCCTCGCTTGAGCTGGGTCATACCTCATTTTTGATAGTTCACAGCGCTAAATGTACGAGGATTAAGTTCTAAAAAGGCGAAGATGGCGCTGTGAACTATCAAAATGAGCTATCACCAAGAAGAACAGAATTTCGTTCTAGGCCATAGCCTCCTTGATATAGCATTCTCTAGCCAGCTTAGGTACGTAGTCATGTGCCACAGGGTGGGTTTGCGTGCAGGACTGGGTGCGGCGCTGTCAACGGTCGTGGATGAGACTACGCTGTACCTGCATTTCGCCGGCACAGCGTCAGCAGGCCTCGTACCTCTACCAGGCTGCCTTCTCGATGTCCTGCCATCGTGTCCCCCCTGCTCCTGTTGCTCCTCCTAGACTCGTACGACCTCAACGGTGCCCTGCTGGTATTCGGAGCCACATCTCTCAACGCCCTCATCGGTTCCATGTTTATGTCGAGGTATCTATCGTCAGATATCGTGTCGTCCGTAACCGCGACGCTGCGAGCCAGAATTGAGTGGCATATAGTTGACGGTAGAACAGAGACAAGACAGAGGACAAAAGAAGGCTCCATTTAAGACGACACAGCTCTAACTTTCAACAACAGTTTATTGCTCGCTTATCCTGCTAGTATACTTACTCTCACAACGTCACATAGGCAGTAGCTCTCACAACCCCAAATTGAAACCTCCGCTCATGCATCAACACACGGCAACACCGTAGGCATTTTCTTTTTCCTAGTGCGTAACAGAAAAATGAATTGCTCACACAAGCGTCACCAAACGCAGAATTGTCACGTGTCAGAATTGAGTGGTTTTCACATTCCGCTGCCTAACACAAAGAGTGCTAACACTGTTCGTATTAGGTCTGGCTAACACGACTGTCGATAAAAGGGCTACTGCGATGTTATGATGGTTATCTTTATTGATATGTCTTTTCAAATACGACAGTAACTCACCATTTTCTTGCTAATACTTGATGTTATCGCATCAATTGTGTCGCCTTTATTTGTTTTGTATTCTTTAAATATTAACTGCCACGTCTAATGAAACTTCGTTGAGGGCTTTGTTCTCGATAAAATAGAGTGGATACACTTGCGAACCATAAGTACTTCGTGCAATTACGTGCATATACGCAGACTATATGCACTTGAAATTGGCTATGCAACCTGTACAATGTGTGTACAATTTAGACAGCCGTAAATATGCCACAACTGCTTTTATAACATCAATTAGTTACAAAAGAGTCACAGGAAGATGTCTAGCATTTTTTTCCAAGATGTTAGCTAATATGCATGTCTTCTTGTCGTTCTCGAATCTTCATGTGTTGTTAGGGGCGTTTTTACTTCTACCTAGCGTGCCTTGCGTGTTCTTTGTACTGACATCCGGCAACCATGAATAGCTAGAGCGCCAATCTAGGGATTTGTGCACTAGCTTAAACATTGCTATTGCTCTCTGTGCTTTGTGGTTCGAGTGAAGTTGTCTTTGTAACGCATGAGCATTTTTAGGCAAGATTTTCAGAAAAAATCATGTGGCGATGTGTCTAACAGGGACAGCAAACAATAAGCGCAGAAAGCGAGCAGACAGTTGCAGATGCCACATGTCCTTATCTCAGACAGTTTGCACAATGTGCGATGCCCGAATTATCTGAACGTTGTACACTCGGTCCTTGCCATGAACAAGTTGTTTTAGCGTTCACTTTAATTCATTTTTATGCACTAATTACTCTACTGTATTCAGAGACTACTAATAATAGGCCCTAGATCTTTCCTGGCTTTATTTTCTGTTTGTATTGTTAAGTTGCGTCTAACAACGAAGCGAGTCCGTGTTCTTCTATCGTGGAGTCAGCGCAATAAAGGCTCGTGAGAGTACAGTCGCCACCAGAGCTAACTACGCCATGCAGTTCACGCAGAAAGAAAGCAGGCCACTACACTGAAAGTCATACTTGACAATGTTGTGAAGAGAAAGAAAGCAGGGTGGTAAAGTTGCCTCCACAAGTAACTATATTGTACAAGTAGTGCGAAAATGAAGCAGGGCAGTACAGTTGCCGAAACAAGTGACTCCAATATATAAGCGTGCCTGAGTAGACCGCCACCCTCTTAACATTGGGCTGCAGTCCTAACCTATTGCATTCGCTTCCATGAAAGTAGCACTTCGTATGACACCGTTACACGCACGCTAGCAGCACTCGGTAGCAATGGTAACGACTGGATTTTGTTCGCCTCTATAGTGTCCAACGTGGGTTAAAGAAAGGCAATAGGCAAGGGCTTGTTTCTTGATTAAGTGGAACCTAATGAATCAACCGACACTAAAGCTAACGAAAATTTTGGTGATTGTACTAGCAGTTTTTAACAGCACTCTAGTAAATGTAACATAATCTCCTGACCGCTTTATTGGTGATATTTGCTTGTACACCTGGTAGTGTTAATTAGGGCCGCTCGTAGCCGTGACATCAAGGTTGGATTGTGGCGTCACGCCACCTGGCAAACATATAATAAAAAAGAGTTCAATTCTCGTTTCTACTCTGCATTTAAACACTACGGATGCCGTCCCCAATAGGCACCGGACATTGGACCAGAGGGTGCGACGAAGCTCTTTGGGCCGCCTCAGCATTGTTGGTACCAACCGCCAGGGATAATAAGAAAATGGAACGCTCGCTGAACACAGTGACACGCTGAAGTGTCAGTGCCCTTTTTGGCACGCTTTCAAAGAACACTTCCTGAGTGCTTACATAATCAGCCGTGACGCCCTTGCTCACAACTAAAAAAGAAAACGGTATGCACGTGCAAGTTCGGTTTTGCTGCGTCTACTCGCTAGGCTAGGCATCGGAAGACTCGGTTTTGCTGTGCCTACTCGATAGGCTGTGTGTTCTGGTGCTACCATCAGACCTCGTAAACTGCATTGCCTGGTACCTATACTTTCCATGGCTTCACTGTTCGTTGAATTGAATCGGTTATCTCGGCTAAATGGCTTCTCTATTTTCCTTCGCGTTTCATACAAACAGACCCGTGTGGATGAACCCGAGCATCCCTCTTCCGCCGATCCACAGACCAGAGGCTTCACAGAACACCGCGCCCGCTGCCATCCAACCAGCAGCCACTGCTCAGGAGAATACCACGAAGGAAGTTGTCAACCATAAGCCGGAGGTTCCGAAGGTCTGTTCATGGCGTTGTTTAGTTATCTCCATGGCTGGCATCGCAAAAATATTTCCACTCTTCTGTGACACGAATCAAACAAGACTTTTTCCCCAGGATTTCGTGCGTCAATGCACAAAGCAGGGTATTTAAAAAAAAAACACCATGCCACTGGAACTAAAGTGCGATGCGAACTCAAGATTGACAGAGGAAACCTGAAGAATAGTGCTATACGCTTGACTTTCAATATTACGAATTCCTGGGCCTTCAGGTGGCATAACCGTTACATACGACCATGGGGCGAACCGAGGTAGGGTACAAAAGAATGATTTTGCGCACGTAAATTGAAGTGCACGCGCCTTCTCGCATTTCGCCCCAATCTAGCTGCAGCCGCTGTGGCTGAGTATAAAACGTACGTCCTAGAGCTTATAATTTCAATTCTTTGCATTACTATAGAACTTTAGAAGGACCGTGGCATTTCCTCCTCAAAGGCGGATATAGCACAAAAGCATGCGCCAATGGGCACGCACTCCAGACTGACGTCATGAGTCGGACGGCCGGTGACTCACTCCGCCCTCAGAGAACAATGTCGAGAGCATGAACTGGGACTGTTTATTTGCTGGCGGAGGTGATAGGTTCAACTTCTATAGCTGGCTTAGGTTTTCGGCTGTGTGCCTCAGCCATACCGTAAGCAAACGAACGACTGTGCGCGCAACAATGACCATTTCAAACTGTTCTAAAATGCCTACTGCAAGCACAGTTAAATGCACAACACTCTATAATCGTTCCTTTTGCGAATCAGTGAACGACCCGCAACGCGTCTGTAAGGCAAAGCGTGAGCCTATGTTTGAGCACTGTGTAATGAACGGGCCTTGGAAAAGCCCACTCTTTGCGCATTTCACACGTTTTGATGTCTGGCACAATTTTTACGCACACAATAATATACGTTTCAAAGATGCTCATTTCACTACAGCATAGTCATATTGCATTTTTTTATCACTTTCAATCGATAGAGTGGCTCTGCGGTAAAACACTTGCCTGCCACGCAGACGGCCTAATTTAGTTTCTCAACCTGAGTGTAGTTCTTTATTTATTTTATATGCATCTTTATCGATGTCTCGGTCACGGACAATGTGATGATTTGTCGCTGATGACCGACGACACCGGCACCGACAACACCAGAATTTCTGTGGACCATGTTCTTGGACGCTGTCGCGTTAAAATAGTGCTATCATATTTAGTTTCTGGGCCAGCCTGGCACAGTCGGCAATGAACACCCGATGGGCGCCAAGGAGATGCCCGGCCCATCTGGTGCTGCACCTCCAGGCGTCTTCACGGGTGCTCCCTCGGTTCTCCCGTCTGGTGCGGCGTCACTGGAGCCAGGGAACAAAGTCCCTGCCGGCGGAGACGCCAAGGCACAACCAGAGGTGACCACGACTGGCAAAGCAGCGGTGAACAGCTGTGCAGCACCGGTAAAGAATTCATTTCATTTATTTATACTGTCAGCCCTTTTTGACGGGCTATTACAGGAGTGGAATGACAACAAATTGACAACATGCAGGGCATTTGTTAACGTCAGCTGAGTGTTTAACATCTCCAACGAACAAAGTCTGAGAAATTGATTGATGCTTAGTTCCCTTTATTAGACGTAACTTAATTAAAATCACCAGACAGTGAACATAAGAATGGCATAAGAGACATTTTTAAACGTTTTATCTGCAGTATAGCAATAAAACTTATAGCTGGGCGCATCTGTATATGTTCACGTTAAAAACTTCTGTAGCACACAATAAAGACGGGGACATACAGAATGGCACAAACGAGTGTTTATAAGTGATTTATATAGTACTCAACATATAGGCATGAATAAGAATCACAAAGCATGCGTGGTATAGGAGTTAGGCATAGTAATTATGACCTAGGCACAATATAAATAAAATAGGTGAATAATCAACTTTATACAGATAGGCGTTCATTATACTCCATTAGCTTGCGCCTAATAAAAGACCCAAACGCTCGATCCATCCCGTCCTCTTTCGTTTGTTCATAACGAAGGTATCGTTCCGGTAGACTTGATGTCTTGGGAGTTATATACGAAGGTTAATTGGCCAGCTTCCAGCTCGATATTCGCTCACGAGCTGCGTTAAGCCAGTTAGCAACAAAAAGTTTTCCACACTTGCTACGATAGCTGGAAGTGGTGTTGGCTAACACTCCCATCACAACACACAAATAGATACTCAATAAAGCGGATATCACAGCGGCTGCCACTGTAGCTCAATTGGCAAAGCATCGGGCGATGTTGTGCGAAGGTTGTAGTTTTTGGTCCTGTGGCAAGCTAACTTTTTATCAGTTTTATTATTTTGCACATGTGTCGTATTTACGTGACTACAGTTAAACGCTCAAGCAATGTCCCCTATATGTGCCATAATGAGCTTCATTATCTGTTGATTTTCGTGAGGGTATCTTCAGAGGCATCAAAACATAGAAGGTAAAGGGATCTGACAGGCTATATGCATATACTTACCCGTATTTGCGGAAAGGCCCAGAGCAACCGTTCATCCTTATTTAACGCACGCATACATAACTCATAGACATGCATAGATGGAGTACCATCCGTAGGCGCTTCAGGCGTGGATAAAGGCACACAACACAGAGAGAGTCCGGTGCTCAGAAATAACAACCAAGTAGAAAAAAAAGGCATTCTGCCAGCGTGCAAAACTGTTTGTTATTGTAAAAGCTGGTGTGGTATTGGTTACCTCCCATCTCCCTTGAAAATACGACTAAATAAAACTGCAAACACAGGAGCGATGCAAAAGCTGCTTTACGTATTTGGCTAACTGGAAGTAGCAGTCGTAAGTGGTTCTTGGAAAGGGAAAAGGCACCTAATTTCTTTCTGCCTTATTGGGAACACGGCGCAGTGCCTTGTAGGGGATGGGAGAAGAGAGATATTAAGAATAGCACAGAGATATAAAAGACAGAGCACTCGCCGCACACGAGGGAAGGGGAGAGAAGAGATACGAAAGATACCGGTTACACGGTCGAAGGAGTCCGAGGACGGGGCACCACTCGGCGAGAGCTACACGGCGTCAGAAAATCGTGGATGGCGGGCCGACCAACGATAGCTATGCTGGTGTAAGAAAACGCAAGGGACACAACCGTTCGTTACTGAATTCACCAAGCGAGTCTAACTGGAAGGCGAAAACCACCCTCTCATCCGATTGTAGTGACCCTCTCCCCCTCGAAAGTTTTTTGCACCTCGCGTCGTTTCGCAGTGCTGCTGGGACCAGCCCGCCTTTAACCAAGCGATGAAGACTTATGTTGACGTCATGTGACGTTACCTTATGGGACCTTTTATAGTGATATCATGAAGGCGTTACCAATTTCGGGGACCTGTGACATCGTGAAGATGGCATATTGTTACGTCATTGCCTAATGACCTCTGGCAGAAGTCATGTTAATGTCAATGCAACCAAAGCTACATTTTATGAGTGAAGCTCCTTAAGGCGTTGGGTCCACCGTAGTCGTTTTCTGTCGTAGCCACACTAGTGACGATGACTATTACGACTGTGGGGGTGCTAACACACCCTGTAAAGTCGTTTGTGTCTCGTGGCGCACGTGTTTTGCACATAGGCCGCAGTCAGGGTTAACAGCCCTCGAGCGATAGGTGGCGTTGTGCTCGCGAGCGTTTATCACCACCATAATCATCATGGTTAGAATGGTAGCGCCGGTAATGACGCCAGGTGGAAGAACAGCATGGCGACCTCATTTAGAGACCCCACACTGGCTCGGAACACGCACACAATAGACACGGTCGGAACGAACCACACAACGCACATTTATTTAACTGCTATTAGATCGACGATATTGTCAGCCGAATTATTATACATCAATCGTGATCAACATGCTAAGACAACCGTACGCAAAATTGTACAACACTCAAAAAACAAACACAAGAACACACACAAGGCGGCTTCGCCAACGCTTGACTCACCACGAGGACCCACGGCACACAGACCCGCAGTGCCGTCCACCACAGACCCACCGTTAGAGACAACCATTCGCATCAACCGCCACTCGCCAAAGACAGCCGCTCATTTCACGTGTGCCTCCACCAGTGCTTTACGCCAGGCGTCACCGCCGGTGCTACTATTCTACTCATGATGATGATGGTAGTGATAAACGCTCGCGTGCACAACGCCACCTATCGCTCGACGGCTGTTAACCATAACTGTGGCCTATGTGCGAAACACGTACGCCACGAGGCCCAAACGACTTTACAGGAGGTGTTAGCCCTCCCCCCCCCCCCCCCACATGACCTATTCAAGAACCATTATCCCTCCACTTCACCGATGATAAAGCTGTCATAAAGAGGGGGGAATAGAAGCTTCGTATATAGCTACCATTTACGAATAAAGCTTTTCCTGTACATAGATACAAACAGCGTTCGTCACGTCTCTAATGATGCACTGGCAAGATTCACGGAAGATTCACGGCTTTAGCGATGAACCTCCGGAGCTTCGCCCACTCATCATCATTCCATATGTGCGTGCGATGTTATTGTTCGTATTTGATAAAGCGTTTAGGCTTCAGCCTTAAAGTCATTATTGTCCAACTGCACGCCCAGCCTTCGAGCTTGGCTGGTCGAATACCAAACACCGAGAGTGCAACAAAAGCGACAACTCGGCCGGACGGAGACAAGCCCACCGCTTCCGGAGCAGGCAGCGTCCCCGCCGGCAACCAGCGACCACACGAGCATCAACTAGAGGCTAAAGAGGCCCCGGTGGTGGATGTTGCTAAGGTCGTGCCAACCACTAGTTCCGTGAGTGTAATGCTTCACCCCCCCCTCTCCAATGTTTAGGGGGTGAATAAAAAATATCATTCATCATGTCCGTATCCCCTTTAAAGCAGATATAGCGTAGGATATCAATGTCATGAACATCTATTTTCGCTGCATATTTGCGCTGAGTCCAACTATGTATGCCGAAACGGGATTGCTGGGAACTAGCAGTCAACTCTCATTATATTGCGTCTAACAAAATATAACGTGCCTTTAAATACCACATCATTTTTTCTTTCAAACGGGATTGAGTAAACCTAAATAATTAAGGCAGCCTCGCACTAGGGGTGCGAAGTCTGAAAAAAATGTGTAACTGAGCAGCCTTTCTTGTCTATTTTCGGTTTTCTCCTTATTATAGCTTGCCGTTTCTTACTGTATTTTTTTCTACAGTAATTTTCATTTAGTTTTCCCGCTATCTTTATCCCATCAGTTCTCCTTCTTAAACTTTCTACTCTTCATCCTGTTTCCTACCTTTATCTCACTCTATCTCTCGCATGCTTCCTTTTTTTTTCATTTGTATAAGTGATTTTCCTGTGCTACAGCAATAGATCACAGCATACGACAACCCGAGCCCGTAAAGCGGTCGAGACTAGGAGTATGGCGTGCCTGAACCGCGCTATGAGGCACGCTACACTGGGCGACTACACATTATATTTCTGGCACTGCGCCTCCGAGGTTCCCTAGCGGGCTCCCAAGTAAAACTGGACTGGCGTTTTTTTTTCCTCTCTCTCTCTCTCCCTTGATATTCGTCTCCACCAGAACGTGGCCCCCGTAGCCATGAATCGGGGGTGTAACGAATGGGGAAAAGGGGGGTGGGGGAGGGGGCTCCAGGATGTGTCCCGCTTCCCTCCGAAAAATTTTTTGCTTAGATACATATACACAAACAAATAATAATGCACGCACCAACATATATGTTGGTGCGTGCATTATTATTTGTTGGTGTATACGTAATGTAAAATTGAACGCCCCCCCCCCCAAAAAAAAGTTTTTGGCTACGGCTTTGCCGCGAATGGAACGCGTGTCTCTGAGTTTGGCAGTGTGAGTTGTAAGATCTTACTGAGATACCTTAAGCGGTTTGAGAATATGTGATGACCACTCAACGATAATATTCTCTTTTGCTGCACTCCTTTGCTTGTTTTTTTTTTCGGCAAGGCTGCTTTCTATCTAGACATGTCCGAAGAGGGCATTTCGAGATAGAATCAGAGCAATACGGGAGAGAAAAATAAAAAAAAATACTGTTATTTACCAATTTTTTATGAATCTGGCCTGTTTTATGAGGTAAGATCTGATTTACTGAGATACCTTAAGTGGTTTGAGAATATGTGATGACCACTCAACGATAATATTCTCTTTTGCTGCACTGCTTTGCTTGTTTTTTTTTTTCGGCAAGGTTGCTTTCTATCTAGACATGTCCGAAGAGGGCATTTCGAGATAGAATCAGAGCAATACGGGAGAGAAAAATAAAAAAAAATACTGTTATTTACCAAATTTTTATGAATCTGGCCTGTTTTATGAGGTAAGATCTGATTTACTGGGATACCTTAAGTGGTTTGAGAATATGTGATGACCACTCAACGATAATATTCTCTTTTGCTGCACTCCTTTGCTTGTTTTTTTTTTTTCGGCAAGGTTGCTTTCTATCTAGACATGTCCGAAGAGGGCATTTCGAGATAGAATCAGAGCAATACGGGAGAGAAAAATAAAAAAAATACTGTTATTTACCAAATTTTTATGAATCTGGCCTGTTTTATGAGGTAAGATCTGATTTACTGAGATACCTTAAGTGGTTTGAGAATATGTGATGACCACTCAACGATAATATTCTCTTTTGCTGCACTCCTTTGCTTGTTTTTTTTTTCGGCAAGGTTGCTTTCTATCTAGACATGTCCGAAGAGGGCATTTCGAGATAGAATCAGAGCAATACGGGAGAGAAAAATTTAAAAAATACTGTTATTTACCAAATTTTTATGAATCTGGCCTGTTTTATGAGGCTGCCCTGCTGTACTTATCACACGCAAAAGTCAATTGAAGCACTGTGGGCTCGTCTTGGCTATTGTTCAGTAAAGCCAGCTCTTGATGTGACTAGAAGTAAAGTCGCTGTTAACGCAATTACCCTGCGCGTACCGCTAAATCGACACCAGATATCTTAGCTTCCTAAAAGTTAATCGTAAACACTGCTTTCACAGCGTTTCGCACGGAGTAAAGAAGTGTATGTGTGTCCTCGCATTTGCATACAAGCAGAAGACGCCGGACATGCCAGTGGGCGCCATCATGGCATGGCACTGCGCGCTCACGTCGCTGTCCGTGACGGCGAGCGTGGTGGTTTACGACTACGTGATGAACGAGAACCCGGAGAGATCGGAGCAAGCCGCCCTCACGGTGGTCTCGTACGGCGCTGGAGACCTGCTCGGACGCCTCGGCTACCAGACCATGCTCAGCACCGGCGAACATCGGAAGGTAAAAAAAATGGCAGCATATCTACGGAGTGAATGATGGAGAGTGGGGCGAAGAATTCGTCCGTCCATGCGTCCGTCAGTGTGACCGTCCATGCGTCCATCAGCCCGTCCGTGCGTGCGTCTGTTCATGCGTCCGTCCCTGCTTTCGTCCATGCAGCCGCCCCTGCGTCCGTTCATGCGTCCATCCATGCATCTGTCTATGTGTCCGTTCGTCCATCTATTCAACACTCCAAGTACCACCATCTCGCATCTTTTCATCGTATATTCCCCATATAGAAGCACCGCCATCCAACGGACATTCCAAGGACTAAACGAGAGGAGGCACACGCACACTTTCTTACGGCTTGCGCTTCGGGTCCACTTCCCACCTTTAACCACCTCGAGTTCATGGTATATACCACTGTATTCATGGCACTGCGGCCGAACGCTCACTAAATTTTTCGAAAACCAAGGAGGCTACGCCCAGCGAGTATGACGTAGCAAACTTTTTCAGTCAGATAGTGCTCAATGTACATGTCAATGGCTGCTAATGGGAAATGAGAGGCGGAGAATTCGGCTTTTACTTTCTTACGGCTTGCGCTTCGTATCTACTTCCCATTTTTAACTACCTCGAGTTCATTCATGGTATATACAAGTTCATTGTATTCGTGGCACTGCGGCTCAACGCTCGCTAAACCTTTCTAAAGCTAAGGAGGTTACACCCAGCGAGTATAACGTAGCAACCCTTTCTTGTCAGATAGTGCTCAATGTACATGCCAATGGCTGCTAATGATGATCGCAGCCTGCGCGTTAACTAAAAGCCGAATGCTACTGTCTCTCATTCCCCATTAGCAGCCATTGACATGTACATTGAGCACTATTTTTTATTGTTCAACAACGCACAGAAGAAGTCTCTCACCGGGACCACCTTGGAGGTCAAAATGTTATACTTGTTACATACCACGGGGGACGAACGGGTGCCGCTAAAAGGAGCTTCGCCTCTAAAACTCGCAGAGCCAGTTGCGCATTCACCTATATTGACTGGACGACAAAATTCATGCTGTCTTTTTCTTTCCGCTCGACTGTGCTTGCCACTACCCGAAAGCTCTCTGTATTGTGATTTCCCGTTGCCCCAAGATTTGATTCACCTCTCCTGTATACACTGTTACTTATGTCCTGGTCAAGTGCTGGCTATATCCAGGAAACCAGCCGAAAAATGTCCGGTTTCCTCGTTTTCATCGTCGTCGTCATTATCAGCTGGAGTACAAGGCCACTGCAGGGCAAAGGCCTCCGCCACGTTCTGCCAGTCAACTCGGTCCTGTGCTTGCTGCTGCCTTTTTATACCCACCCGCGAGCTTCCAAACCTCATCTGCCCACGTAACTTTGTCTCCTATTCACGCGTTTGCCTTCTCTTAGAATCCAGTCAGTTACCCTTAATGACCACTGGTTATCCTGCCTCCGCGCTACGTGCCCTGCTCATGACTATTCTTCTTGATTTCGACTGTGGTGTCCTTCAAACTCCTTTGTTACCTCATACACTCTGCTCTCTCCTCGTCCTTTAGGGTTACACCTATCATTTTCCTTCGGCCCAGTCAGTGACCTTTTTTAAGTGTGAATACACTTTATAAGCGACCCCAAACCATCCACCGCCGTCGGCGGCGTCCGCAGTCTTCTCTCTATCTTTAAAAGAAAGAGGACATGGCGGGCCGCAGCGCGACGCTCTACCGAATAAGCCACGGACGCGACGCTGATATCGGTGTCAGTAACGCGCCTCATATCTTTAACGCCGCTGCGCGCGTCCCCCTCCCCCTTCGCTCGCTCCTCCGCTCTCCTCGCTCACTGCAGCTGCGCGTGCACCCCTCTCTCTCACGCGCCCGTCTTCTCTCTCAGTCTCCCGTCGAGAGCGGGTCGTGCGATGGATGTCCCTGAGGCAACGCTACCATCAACAACGAATGCAGTACAACCGAATGATGGTGAACTGCGCGCTCGCGAGGCCGAGATGAGGCGTCAGCATCGAGCCGCGAACGCGGCCCAAGAAGCGGAACGACAACGCAAGCGTCAGGCGGAGAAGGGCGATGAAGGCCGGCGTCAAGACGCCGCTCGCAATCGTCAACGGCGAGTGGACGTTCCCGAAGCCGTTCCAGGCAGTGAACGTGCCGCGCGGGAGAGGGTGCGAGCCCTGAACTTTGCTCGTCTGGACGCGCGTTTCAAACGCGACTTTGTAGATCGCAGCTTCGGTCACAGCTGCGCCGTGTGTGACCGGCTGTGGTTCGATAACAACCTGAGCTGCATTTGCGGCGTGAGGAACGAGACCAACAGGTTGAACGCGTAGCGGGTTCTTTGGAACGAGTTCTGAAGACGGTCGGGCGAACACCGATGCGACGACATGGATGCGCAAGACCCGCGGCTGGCTCCCTTCGGTGCGTTCCGGATGTGTGCGTCTTGGCAAGAGTCCCTGCTGGCCGGGTGGGTTCCGCCGTTGAGCAAGAGCCACGGCTACGCGTACCCGCCTCGTCCCGCGGACCTCCCCGATCTGAGCCCGGTGGAAGAGCGCCTCATCTCGCCTCGACTCCCCTTCATGAGCATCAGGCGGCTCACGCGGGCCAACGGTCAGTCTACACCAGTGCCTACTCCGGCGGTGCCGTCCTGGTTGTGACCGTCTACCTGGCCTCGAACCTCTCGAGAGATGACGTCTTGGAGCATATGGATGCGGCGATGGAGAGTGAGTCTGTGCGCGCGCGTCCCTCGGTTCCGATTGTGGTGGTGGGTGACTTTAACGTGGACGTTAGAAAGGACAATGGCTGGTTGGTTGACCACATGCTGAACAATTACTCGATGACGTGTCTGTCTCTCGAGTTTCCGACCACGATCAACGGTGGCTTCATAGACTTGGCGTTCAGTAGGAACTGTACGATCCGCTCCGTCTTGCCATATCCGCTCACCGAACATTTCTCGAATCACAAAGCGCTGGTACTAACCGTGAGCTACAACGATAACACGAATAGGTGCTAATCTGTAGTGTAGTTTGTGTGTGCGTGTGTGTGTGACGCGCTCGCGATGTGTGCATTTAATGGATCGTATGAAAATCGTGAAGTGTAAATAAATAATACTTCGTATATAATGTATCTGTGTACAAATGCTTCATGACAAACAACATTTAAATTCATTAATTACACTTTAATCATCATCATCAGTAATAAAATTCCCAAGCCTTTCCCCGAGGGTCAACATGGTTAAGTGCGAATGCACGGGGTGATGCAATGAGGGGGAGTGAAGTTAAAATCCGTTGGCAGTCGCCAGTGAGTTAACGTAAACTCCCCCGTGTGATCAAATTGCGATTCCCAGGAACCATTACACCATAAAGGCACCATAGTATGATTAATAAATATAATAGTGCGAATTAATAAATACCCCTCATAGTATCACCCCGTGCATTCGCGCTTAACCATGTTCACCCTCGGGGAAATGCTTGGGAGCTTTTCTCCTCCCTTATAACTTTCATTCCCCCTTTCCTTTTCCCCAGTGCAGGGTAGCCTACCGGGGTTCAGCGCTGGTTGACCTCCCACCTTTCTCCTTATTTTCTCTCTCTCCCTCCTTTGCACCGCTCTTTTCGTCGTCCTCAATTATGCTAAACACCCTTTTTAATGTTCCAGGTATCTGCACCTTATGCAAGTCATCGTTATATCTAGTACTAAGTGGAACCTGTTTGTTTGCTACGTGCCTGGCCCATGTCCATTTTCTCTTCCCGATTTCAACTGTGATATCCATAACCCCGGTTTGTTCCTTAATCCACTCTGCTCTCTTCTTGTCTAGTAAGGTTACACCTACCACTTTCCTTTCCATTGCTGGCTGCGTCGTCCTCAATTTAAACTGAACACTCTTTGTAAGTTTCCAGGTTTCTGGTCCGTAGCTAAGTACCGGCAAGATGCAGCTGTTATATACCTTCCTCTTGAAGGATTGTGGCAATATACCTGCCATGATTTGAGAGTGCTTGCGAAATGAGCTCTACACCATTCTTATTCTAGTTACTTTAATCTCGTGGTTCGGCTCCACGGTTATTACCTGTCCTAAGTAGACAGTGTTATTTACAACTATTACGTATCTCTAAGCGCTGCTCTCTTCCGAGGTTGTTTTACATTACTTTAGTTTTCTGCAAATTAATTTTAAGACCTACTTTTCCGCTTTCCGCTGGTCATTAAGGGTAACTAACTGGATTCCTAGAGAAGGCAAGCGGGTTAGCGGGAGACAGAAAGTGAGGTAGGCAGATGAGATTAAGAAGTTTGTGGGTATAAATTGGCAGCAGCAAGCACAAGACCGAGTTGACTGGCGGAACCTGGGAGAGGCCTTCGTCCTGCAGTGGACGTAGTCAGGCTAATGGTGAAGTGGAACCTGATTATGGGTGTAGTTTTTCACTGCCTACGTGATCTGCCTGTCGTTAACCAAGCTATGAGGTCGTGCGATGACGTCATCCCGTAACCTTACTGTTGCGTCATGATGACGTTATCATTATGTAAAATGTATGTGACGTCATGATGTCATATGACGTCATCGTCACGTGACGATGATTTTTTGCGTCACTCTTGTGAACGCCGACGTGAGACGCTGGTCAATTTAGGCGTTTCAAGAGACACCTAATGCTTTCGCCTTAATGAAAAGACAGATACGAGCAAAGGCATCGGTCTGTGCTACTGTAAAAGGATGAGTTATGGGAAGCGCCAGTGAACTCGGATACGTTGCAAAGTGCGCAACGGAATCGACGTCATTCAGTTTGCAATGGAAGTCTTATACGCTATTTCCGGTCTAGAAAAATTCTTGGGTAGTGCATGAGATAAAAATACAGTTGAACTTTCGATATAACGTCGTAACCGTAAATTAGTTCGTTATATTCAATATTTGTGGCAACAGTGGAGATGGAAATCTGCTTAGCAAAATAGAAATCTGACACTTGAACAGTCCTAGGTACAAAAACGCTTTAATCTATGCACGAATTTGAACCCACTGTAAACGGACTAACCCTTACCGGTTTCTTGTGCCATCTCAAGCTTCACTTCACAGTGCGACCAGTGAAATGCACTTTTTTGCACCAACAAATAAATTGTCCGCCACATTTACAAATAATTAAAACTTGTTGTGGGGAATTGTTTTCGTATTTCTTACTGTGTGTTCGGAAAAAGTGGGTAACAATTTTGAGCACAAGGTACTCTACTATGGGAGAGCGCTGCTTCTAGGGGCGAAGCTTCATGAAGCGGCACCCGTTCGTTCCTCGTAGTTGTGCGTAACATGTCTTACGTTTTGACCTGCGAGGTGGTGCCGGAGCGACATTTCCCCTGTGCGTTGTTCAACAATAACAAATTCGCAGCGTGCGCGTGTTAAAAGGGCATGTGGTTCGCCCTCTTGGGAACTACTGGGGCTGCCACAACCATTAATCCCTTTAAGGACTAATGGCACCAGGTCTAACAGTTAGTCCCCTCAAGGGACTCACATTTAGTCCATACATTTACACCTTAGTGAGTAACCGTTAGTCCCACAGTTCACCCCAATGGACTAACATTTAGTCATCACATTTGCATCTTATAGAGCAACTGTTAGTCTCCACATTTACACCTTACCGGGCAACCGTTAGTCCTCACAGTTGCACCTTGCCGGACAAACGGTTGATCCATTCAAATACTCCAATCGGATGAACTTTTTGTCCCCAATTCAAACATTGTTTTTTGTTTATTTTCCGCCAGGCCTAATACTTTTTCGCCTGTTTTTCTGCGCAGTGAGCAACAAATTCCTGCAGAAAAAAACACGCGAAAAAGTAGTTAGCCACCTATGTGTAACTGCTTTCACAATCACGGCAACAACGAAAGACAAAAGATAGACATCGAAATCTTTTATTTTTCTACATACACATGAAGTTTCCCCATTCTTTTAAGTAAATTCATGGTGAAGTGTACAAGTGCAGTCTCGTTGTCAAATCTTGTTCACTCCTTAGGGAGCTCCTTCAACGGAAGCGATAGATGGCAGGCATTGCAGACGCCAGCGCACGCAGCCTGTTGTGTTCCCACGGCTGCACATACAATAATATAGTAAAAATAGTTAGGTACACGTCAAAGAAGAAGAAGATGCACGCATATGACAAGTACTAGGGTGCCTTGATGCCCGCGCGCTCCGCTGAGGGTGAGGACAGCCGCGTCGTCTGCTACGACGGCCGCCATTACGGCTCCTGCCGTAGTGGGGCAGGATGCGAAGCGCATTACCGCTTGCGGTGCTCGCGTATGGTAGGAAAGAAGTACTCGTTGGCGAGCTTTTTTTTTTGGTGCAACTTGGACACCTCTTAGTGCTGTTGTTGCCTAATTGTTAAATGGAACAACGCACGTCATACAAACTGGTGGCCTGTGCTTGTACAATGCGCCAGGGGCTGACATAGACTGAATGAAATGAGCCACGAACTCCCACACCAGAAAGATTCGCGTTAAACCGTTGTCGTCGTTAAGACGGAGGGGCGCATGAACTTTTATTACTACGCTTGCTGAAAGGAATGCAATATTTGGGTCTTTGTGAATCAGCCGAATAGCAAAGGCAGGAATCGCTGTACTTTATATACTTGCGTGTGTGTGTATATATAACACACACACACACACGCACACGCACACACACACACATTATCTGACATTCGGTACCACCTTCCCCTGCCTCACCATTTCATGCACTGTGCAGGCAGCATACCCGAGAGTAACATGCTTTACCAGTGTACCTTTATGAAACGACACCCACGATTTCAGTGAACAGGCCATTTATTTGTGCGCCTTAATGCTGCGTTGTCCCACTAGTGAAAATCAAAGTCAGATACAAGACAAACCAAATGCAGTACGAAATGAAATGTTTAAAAATAAAAATGCAAGAGTCAAAAGCGTGCCCACGTGAGCCGAAACCTTTTAAGCATACAGTTTATCTTGGCGTGTCCATTTCTCATGAGAGGTTGACGCCGGCACATGTTTTGCTTGCATGTCCATTGCAACTCCCGACTGGAACCTGCCGAAGGTGAATGCGCAGCCTTATTCTTGCGTACCTCTCTGTGAGCAGTCGGTATATACTGTCCTCGTGCTCCGCGCATACACACAAGCTGCGGCGGTGCACCTTGTTTAGGTATGCGGTGAGTGAACGAAGCGGCGACTTCATCGTGACTACTTTGTCCGTGCACCAAGAGTTTATGGCAGCAAAATGCTCCTCATAGTCTATCAAGGCTTTCATAACTCCCTTGCTGGGGTAGATGAGGTTGCCTCCATCTGAAACGTACTCTTTCAGTGCTGTCAGCGAAGCATGCTCGTCGTTGGCAGTTCCAAGGAGAGCATCTTTGCATTTTGCGCACTTCACAGATGTCAAAATTCCCTGCAAAATAAATCCTCCTAGGTAAAAGAGAATACTGCATTCTGTGGACGACAATCCTTCGATGAACAAAATCTCTGAATCATCGATTTCTTGAGCTTCCTTCTCGACGCAGGCTTCCTTCCCCTGGGATAGCAGGTCCACCAGGTACTCCCTGTCATCAAGCTCGTAGCTGGTCGTCCTCGGTGTATGCAAAAATTGGCTTACGCTCACCAGTCTCAGAGCGCACTTGAGATCGTAGGCATTGGGAACCAGCTTCATAAGCCGCACCACAGAAAAGAGGTTCTCTAAGCAGTCCTGCAGGAGCCTGCTCGTAAGAAAAAACTCATAGCCTTCGTCTCCTAAAAGAACGTCTTGGAGGCGAAGTACAACTGTAGTTGATATGAGTACACCTGCTTGCGACGGTTTCCAATGGGATGTGGCACCCATTTTCATAGTTCTGATGGTTTCTATTGCTGTGTGTAATGTATCTAAGGCTTCGGAGTACTTAGCCCTACTTCTCCGACTCAGGGCCAGTGTTGGATGCCGCGAAGACATCAGTGCATACCATTTTGAAATCAGCTCCATGAACCAAGCTGTTGTTTCTGCTTCCTGTTTAAGAACTCCTTCCTTTATAAGGAATCTGATAGCTGGGGGAGCTTCCCGAAAAAGTTGTACAGCGACACCAACCTTCATTTTGGTGAAGTGGCCTGCGCTGGTGTGCATTTCGGATAAGTTTGGGGCTACCTTCAGTTCTCTTTTAGAATCTTCTTCGAGCACAGCCTGAACATATTCCAAGTTGACTTGTGAAGAAGGCAGGCCATGTTTGGCAACTGTGGCCTCACTCAACGTGAAAACTTCTGAGCTCAAGAGCTGGCCTCTGAGGTTCTTCAAGACGTGAGCCGGATCAGCAATGAAAAAAAAGTTCCTTCCCGTCCATGCACGGATGAGGTATGGAGCACACCGTGGAAGAATCTCTGTGACTGGAAAAGGCGAATTCCCTCCACATTGCGCGGTTTGCCGAGCCCATGTCACATGTGATTGCGTGAACTCTCAGATATATTTGACTGCACAGCTGTACTAGTTCCAACACATAGTTTTTCAGCAAGCCGCCATCGATGTTTCTTCCGGTAAATTCATATGCAATCACCTGCTTCCATCGCTGGTTAAGTCCGCCCAACATAAATACCAGAGCATGAACCGCAGGCTCTTCAGGCTTCGGAGGAAGAGTTATTCCTTCGAGAAGTGCGTCTTCAGCCCGATCTAGCTCAAACCCCGGCACTATCTCCATTTCATCCAAAAAAAGGACGCAGTCCTTTTCTACATCCTCCATGGTCTCGGCTTTGCATTTCATAACGTCTATCACTTCGTGAAGAACGCCTGGGAGAAACTTCAAATTTTGAATCCTCCGTGCGAGCGTTCTTTTGGATGGGAGAGGATATCCCATTTTTCTCAAAGTTTCATATCCGGTTGTTCCACAAGCAAACTTAATTTGAAGGCCTTGCTTGACAGTGTGCGGAGACCAAGAGTTCCCCAAGCTGCTGCTCCTTGAGAGAGCGCGTACTTGATCGTCGTTGAGAAATTTCATATTTTGCGAAATATTTGTTGCCTCAGTCTCGAGTTTTTGCACTTTTTTCTTGAGACCACTAATGGTGTTCTTGGCTGTGTCATGATGTTGCTGAAGTTCAGAGTACTTTCTTGTAAGGTCAGCAAGCTTCTTCTTCAGTTCTGCTGATTCTGCAGTAGAATTTGATGTCTCACCAGCCGCTGCATTAACTTCTCTTGAATCTGCATCACTAGTGTTCGCTGACAGTTCAACAACGGCGTCGTCAACTTCCATGGTGTCGTGCCCATAACACGATGTTCCTTGCCGTGTAGATTCAGGAACGGCGTGGTTTTGTGGGGTCTCTAGGGTAGTTTTAACTGCAGCTGGATATTGACGCAGACCAGGAGGAGATTTGTTGGTCTCGTTGCTGGAGGGTGCAGGCACAGTTCTTTCTTTTGGTGGCTTTCGTTCCTTAGGCAGTGCTGCAAGCAGAAATGTATGTATTCATGAACATATTCAAGCAATGCCAGTTCATGTCTAGCTTGTTAATTTTACAAATGTAACACATGCAGCAGATACCGGCTTAGTTATTGACGTGAGGAAGACACTTGTCCTTCCCCCGCCCTTTCCACAAGGGATAGGGGAAGGTCTTAAAATACCATAATTAAATTGTGCTCAAAATTTCTCCCCACAATAAATGGCTCTAATTCAAATTGGAGCTTCATATGCCAGAGCTACACGTGTGCGCCGTTGTGGAGGGCTCAACTGACATTCGCTCCCTATGCAGTTTATTGATTATTTGATTGTAGGGCTTAACACGCAATACTTTTTGCAGACTAGTTGGTTCATACTTGAAAAATTGAATTGCTGCACAAACTTGAAGAAAAAAAACAAGAGAGACAGGAAAGAGTGCAGTTTTTTTTTTTTCAAGCTTAACACGCCAACGCAACACAGGTAATGAGGCGCACTGTAGTGGGGGCTCGTGCATCGTGGATCTCGTATACATAATGGTTTCCGTTTTCCCCCTTTGTAAATAACATAGCCACTGCACCTGACATCCTAGCAGTACACGACCGTGTGCTAAGTAGCGGAAAACTGTTGTGCAGTGGGTCATGCCTGTAAACACTGAAATCCAGACGTATATACAGTCATGACCAAAAAATGCAAACAAGAAATATAAACCACAACACTTAAGTATCGCAATTTTTTTTTACATGCAAGTCAAAGTGATGCAACGTAATCACAAAAACAAAGTGGGGAAATGTAGCTTTCCAAACGCACTAATAGCGTGCCATTATTTGACCGTCTAATATTAGCAGTATTTTTCGATTTTGCGTGGTCTGGTTCACATTTTTGTGTTCGCATTTCCTAGCTTTGTCCGTGACTGCATTTCCAGAATTTATGCACTAATGTGGACGCAGCATATGAGGACCTATTTGGTGTTAGCTTCGTAGAAATCCCAGGTACATAGAGTACTTGCAACTGGTGCTGCTTTATGTAATGCAAGAAAAAAGTTCAATCTTACGTTTGAATGTGAACAAAGTTGGGACGGCATTTGGTTTCAACTTCTTCCAGCCATCCGCACGATGTTGCTCATAGTTGTTCTCTTCAAAGTGAGCCTGCAAATAAAACCAGAATTAAAAATTAACACACTGGCAGAAGAAAAACGAATGTCTGTCACTGTCAATAAACAAGATTTCATGTATGCATTCAGTATGATTCGCAGCAGGAACTAGCAGCAACTTTGAAGCACAAAAAGAAGGAAACTAATTGAGCTCACGCGCGCTTTCACGTAAGCCACTTCAGTGAGCGCGATCATAGACCCAGCCTGCTGTTATAATAACCCTTTCAATTTTCGCACTGAAGATCTGTAAGGATTCCTGAATTCATGTGAATAAAATATTAGTCTATTGTGCCGACAAAGGACCAGGTCTGATTTTATAGCGAGCGTTACAGATTTCGTTCTATCGAAAGCTTTGTACCCAAGCCTCCAAGTTCCCAATGCAATCGAATTTATTTGTCAGGTAAAAATGACAACACTCCGTAACAGCGCTTGTTTTGTTCGTCACTGAAGTGTTCCTGATTCCCAAGTATACATACGACGATACACACAAGACGGGCAGAAGTCCGGCCTCGTAATATTACGAGTTTTTCGCAGGAACAGCATGTTTATGTTCAAACGGCTTGATTTCACAAGAGGCGTTCAAATTTCGACCGATCAGTGCCAACGCGTGCACGAATAAACATGGGCAGGCCTCGTAAGCGTTGTGAAATCCCCCTACCACGCACCCGAGCCTATGTTAATTCCCTGCGAGGCCATATGCGCGCATTTCACGTCCAATTTCCTCTTATGTGAATTACGTGAACTCTACGTGCCGTACTCTTGAAGTTCGGAAGCAGTCAGGCGCCGTCAGATTTCCGTACTCGCTCGCCGGCACGCGGCCTGAACTCACTCCCCGTTTTCTGCCCTTGCATATAATTTTTGTCCCTCCTCCACTTTCTAAATTCTCATCTGTTTAACTACACCTCCTGCGTCCCCATCTCTTGCCTACTTTTCGTTCAGCTCAACTCCGCCAGCACCCGGTCGACGCGTACGCTGTCGGGGCGAGTTGGCGAGCGAGTACGGCAATTTCACGAAGTCTGTCTTCGGGCTGCGAGGCGGACGGTCACGACAGCGGCAGCCGGTCTCGCGAGCAAAATAGCTGCGAAGCGCAGTGCACGAAATTAACAGCCTCGGGTAGGGGGTGGGAAGGATTTCACAACGCTGCTGCCAAGGCAACACTTTCCCGTGCAAGGGCACTGAAACTAGTCGCAATTCCTATGAATGTAGTAGCACACTCGAGGCCATTGAACCAGCATGAAATGTTATCGACACGGGGGCTTCCGAAGCCCCCGTACTTGACGCATTTTCTTAAAGCGTGATCTTTTAACACGAGCACGCCGCACAGTACCCTGCACGACGTTTGGCTGTCCTGCGTTTACATTGCGCACCTAAATAAAAAACAACGGCGCCCTAAATAATGCTGACCAGTCAGAATACGACGCACTAAAAAAAAAATGTTTACTTACGCTGCATACGTGCGACGTATCAGTCGGTTGCCACTTGTCTCGTTTGATTTTAACGGTCCAAAGAAGCCTTCTTTTTGGGTCTCTTGGAAACCGGTACAACTTCCATCCGTTTCTCGAGTGATTCGAGCACTGCGGCACGCAGCAGCCGGGCATGGTGATGCGGAGATGGGTGCATAAAACTGTAAGGGAATGAACACTGCCCAACAACACCTCACACGCCACGCACGAACTACCGGCCGGAGGCGCCAAAATGGCGGTCGCGCTGGCGCCGAAGCCGAGGCGGCGGCATCTGCCCTTGCAAAAGCTGACACCACTCTAAGCGGGGGCGCGCGCATCGAGGCACTCTAACAAGTACGTGCACGTTAATATAAAAACAAGCGTTAAAATATGACACACATATAACTTTACCTTCACATCTCGCACAGTCCTTCTGAAGCCGCTCTGACGAAAGAGATGGATGACGGGCATCGCAGACGCCAGCGCGCAGTCTTCAGCACGGTGTGTGCCCACGGCTGCACAATAAGTATGTAAAATAGTGAGTCACACGTGACAGAGGATGAATACAAATGCATATGAGAAATACGTGAAAGGTGCAATGAAAACATATGTGAGATATGACATGCTAATAATTTTACCGCAATGTCACACATCATCAAAGACTGATTTCGACCCCCGTAGCGCAACAGTTTAGGAGCGGCGGCCGCAGTCACAACACCGTGAACCACCGTGCCGCTAACAAGTCGGCGAGTCCTAAGCGAGCGACGTCGTTTAGCTCGAGAAAGCGAACGCGAGACCAAACATGGCACTGAATGCGGAGTGTCTGCCGCCAGCGAACTTTGAACAGGATAGCGAGCGTACGCTTGTGCGCCGCCACGAACAGCACCGAGGTGCTTTGGAGCTAGCACAGAAGAAATCGACGGTAATGCGGCCCTCTTCCACTAACTCGAGCGAGTGCAGCGCGCAAGCGCGAGTCCGCCGCCGCGGCCAGCGGATGGCTCCGAGCTGCTTGCAACCGACTGGCGGGAAAGCCAACTGTAATGGCGACCAATTTTCAGTGAGTTCCAACACTCGCGAAAGCCCCGCCAGCCCGTGCTGGTCCACTTACAGCTCGCGACATACTACAATCAAGCTCTTTACGAGAACCCGCAACGTGTTTTCGACGACTCCCAACACAGCGACGAGGTGTCAGGCCAATATCGTGAGCACGGAGCTCATCGCGGCGGCGAAGACAGGCGAGCACTCGATGAGCGAGCGTAAGGGAGGCCGACGGCAATGGCGGACTGAAGCACAAGCGAATTGAAGACGCCGAAGCTGACCTTCGCAATGCATTTCGAGCGTGCGATATACAACACGACCGAGCCCGTTGCCGGCAAGCGCTATCCGTATCGCACACGCGACAAGTAGAGTAGAATAAAGAATGATAACCTACTTGCCTTGGAATCCAGCGCTGTTTTCTGCCCTGAGTCGGACTGAAGTATATATCCGATAGGCCTGTTGACTTCTCAGCCGCCATATTGGCGTTCCCAACTGTTGCTGTCGTGTGTTGGTCGTGACTATCTTGAAGCCAGAGATATACAGCGCGGCCTGGTGACCTGTCGAGGCTTGCTCCAGACTTCATAGGTGCAGCGAAACGCTAAAGCAGCAGCCCACGCTCCTCCAGGCGTACACACAAGCACCACGTCGTAATTCTTAGATCGTCGAATCCAGGCGGCCGTCGTCCAGCACTCCGAGCACGACGCTACACGACCGCCGCCGGCAACATACGGGGAAATACTGAACCAGCAAATGAGGAGAAGGACATGTGTTCTGTGGAGAAGGAGGGCTGGCCACCTTGGCAACGCTTTTCGCGCTGCCTGCAATGCCCGGACGGTTCATCCCAGTGAAGACTAAGTGGTTTCGCGCCGCACACTTCCTTCTGTTGTTGCTCCTCAACGGTCTACCCGTTCATCGCACACGTCTATTGGGCTCCGTTACTCCTTTTTCGGGTAATTTTGTCTTAGAGTGCATCATTCACCCCGTGGATATGCTGCCGTTTTTTTTATGCTAACTTTCGTGCTAGAAGCTTCGCGCAAACAATATATGTTCTTTTCGTTACATTCGACATTTCCGCGGCCCAGGCGTTTCGGTTTAAAAATGATTTAACTAAGGTTAAGCGTATCTAACAAAGGATTTTATTCAGTCTACCATGATGGACATTTCACTATATCGGTGTTCGTTAAAATGCGTTCCAACTGTATACACAAACATCTATAGTACCCTGCTCGCAGAACAGCAGGGATGACGAACAAGTAGACGACGTTTTTCATAGTCTTCTAGTACGCTGTTCGCATTACAGTACAGATGACGAACAAGTAGATTGAGTTTTCCATAGTCTTCTACTTATCCTTAGAACGCAGGACAACTACATACGAATGTCCACTTCGTATGCAGGTGATGGCATTGCAGGCGTTCCTGCAGGGTGGCCAGCTCTTTCTCATGGCACTGTCCAAGGAGGCGGTCTTACTGGCACCGGCCAGCTTTGGTTTGGGTTGGATGAGTAGCACGCTGGACATGCTGTCGTTGCCCGTTCTACAGCGCTTCCTGGAGCCCGACGACGTGGAACACCAGTTCAGCACGTGCCGCGTGGCGTCGGGTGTAGCGTGCCTGTTCGGACCACTCCTTATCAGTGAGTAGATGCAGTTGTAGAATCCTAACAGTAAATGCTGAGTTCTCATATCACAAAGGCATGATATGACTAGTAACGACGCCGTAGTGGAGGACTCAGAAAGTTTGATCTCCGTAATGTTCCTTAACGTGCGCCCCAATCAAGCACCCGGATGTCTAGCATTGGCCTCCATGGCAATGCGTCTGCCTTGGCAGGGATGCGATCCTGCCAATTTCGGGTCAGTTTCCAAGCATTCAAGCACCAAAACTGGCGGCGGCGAGTTTGTATTACCCCGCACAACTAACTCCCCTCTAGGTTATATAGCAGAGGCCTCAAACAAAAAAAAATAAGCTTCACTGGCTATACGTGCAGTTTTTCTTTATGTTGGAGTGGATTTATATGTACAAAATACGCAGTGTAAGAGCTTCGGCTTTTTAGTGTTGTTAATTTTGTGCTAATGAGGCTTAGCTGTTGGGATTTCCGACAAAGAGCTATATGCTGCATTAGAGGAAAAACAATGGTAGATCCCACGTACAGAGGGAATTGATGATATGCGAAGCATAAATGAGAAATGTTGATATGTCACTCTAAAATCAGCGCAACGCTACGAGGTGCAAGTAAATGATGTCGTACGTGACTTCCGTGTTATGATTATCATGTTTGCATGTGTCGTTTACCTTTGTCATCTATTCACGTCACGTGATACCTGATTTAGTATATGTGCAGCTAGCGAAACGGCCACGAGCACGCTATGAGCGTGGCATGTTGTCATGTTCCTACATGACACGCGTGTCAGGATTACCACGTTTGCACCAGTCATACATTTCGTGACCCGTGGACGTCCCGTAACACCAAATTCGGTATATGTCGATCTAGCAAAATCGCCACGAGGGCATCATGAAGGGCCCAATATACTCAAATGTAACGTTGACCCATGCGCACGCTGGGCACAGCGACACTACGTTAGCAAAACGCGAGCACTTATGGTCTGACGCCAGACGCGACCAGCGTCCGTCGGCGCGGCCCGACGGTAAGCGGCGGGGATGCCATAGAGTAACATTACTCTATGCCGATGCGTTACTCAGACAACACTGCGTCTCCCACTTTTCGTGATGGAGGGACGCCGGATGCCCTGAAACGCACATGCGTCAAAGGAACGCAGCGCGGCGCGCGCCTGCGAGTATATGGCAGGACCGGCGCCTCACGTGGCAACGCCGGCATGACGCGACGAAATGAATGCCGACGAGCAGGCGCAACGCGTCACGTCCAAATGTATTGGCGCCTTGACTGTGGCATGTAGATATGTTCTCACATGACACGCATCTCATGATTATTATGTTTGCATCTGTTACCTACCTTCGTCATCCATTGGCGTCACCTAATACAAAATTTGGCATATAAAAGCTAGCGAAACGGCCTCGGGCGCATCATGAGTGTGGCGTGTAGTCATGTGGTTACATGACACGCATCTCATGTTTATCATGTTCGCACCAGTATACCTTCTGCATCCATTCACGTCCCGTAATACCAAATTTGGTATAAGTAAAGCTAGTGAAACTGCCGCCAGCGCATCATGAGCGTGGCATGTAGTCATGTTGGTACATGACACGCATCTCATGATTATCATGTTTGCACTAGTCACATGCCTTCGTCATTCATTCACGTAATCTAATACGAACTTTGCTATATGTGACGCTAGCAAAAGGGTCGCGAGCGCATCATGAGCGTGGCATGTATTGATGTTGTTACATGACACGCATGTCATGATTTTTATGTCAAGACCTCTCACTTGTGTTCGCCATGCAATCATGCCATACCATACCAATTTTTGCAAAATGCCATGTGAACGAAACCGCCTCAAGAGCTGCAGGACCGTGAAATGTAACTCATGACGTTCATGACATACATATCATGATTGTCGTGTTATGACTAGTGAAATATGCTCTTCATGTGGTCATGTTATGCCATATCAAGTTTGGTATCGATGCCATTATTGAAACGGCCAGGAGAGCTAGAAGTAGTAGGTGGCTAGATTAGACAGACAGACAGACAGACAGACAGACAGACAGACAGACAGACAGACAGACGGACAGACAGACAGACAGACAGACAGACAGACAGACAGACAGACAGACAGACAGACAGACAGACAGACACAGACAGACAGACAGACAGACACAGACAGACAGACACAGACAGACAGACAGACACCTTGTTGCACTTCTGTGTCCGAAACGGAAGAGGTAGTGTAAGAACAACGCCAACGAACTGGTTCCTCAAACAGTACGTACCACTGATCCGATGCCCCAGGCAAATCCTAGGGTCTTATGCGGGGCAGCTTATGGCTCTACCATAGTCGAGTGCACATAGCACTCTAAAGCGTTCACAATCTATTCTGAATTCATCTGATGTCCTATCATCTGATGTCCTACATAGAGACTGGGACGTGTTCTCCCGTAGTACGGAACAAAGTACTCTAAATCGTTTAACACTTTTTCTAAGCATAGCAGTGCTCTAAAGTGTTCACAATTTATTCAGAACACACATGCGACAAAATTCGACGTGGGAATTTAAAACGGCTTCTTCCCCTCGTGTATTTAGAGTGCGAAGTACTCTGAATCATTAATTACGTTTTTAAGCAGGTCTTGTTGAAATGTTAGTGATGCGATTGAATTAATTTCTGTACACGCAGGTATTACATTGAACGTTAACGTTCTGTCAGTGCGGCAAAGCATTTCGAAGGGATCGAAGTCGGTGACAAGCTAACGACGAAAAATAACTGTGTCCATTTCGTGCTTCTTTATATTCGACCTCGTCCCGTGCGCAATGCTTCTATCTAATGGCGCCATTCATTGATGGATTTGGAGTGACACGTGAAACTGTGCGCTGGAGCACTCCACTCTGGCGAAGGGCAACAGACGGGAATCTACGAATGTAACACAAGTGCTCCTTCTGGAGCAAATGGCAGGGCCAGAATAGAACGCGAGGAGTGCGCCTCTCTTCTTGCTTGAGTGGGTACGCTGAGCACAGCGACCGCTACGCTAGCACACGTGAGATCCGACGCGAGGCGCAACTGACACGGCCGGCGTCTGTAGGCGCACCCAAAGTTGGCACCGTTTCGAGGCAAGGGGTGCTTGCGACTTCCGGTTGATTCCGCCGATTTTCGCGGAGCAGAAAAAGTTGCTCGTTAGAGTGGATCTTGCTACAGAGCTCCTCTAGATCTGTTAATGGAACAGACAGGGAGCACTCTAAATCCACCAATGAAATGGACTTGCCCCGCAAGGATCAGAAGAAAGTATTACTGGAAGTGCTCCGAATCGGCCAATGGATGACACCATCAGTCATCGAGCCGCCTTCACTGGCTGTGTTCCAATACAAAGACAGCATAGTTGACAGTCTACGCTAACAGCTTAGCAGGCAGAATCAAGCCCATGGTGTCCGAGAAATGGAACGCATCTGGATGGTGCCTACGCGTCTAGAAGAGAAAGCTGAAGTAAACACGCGTAACGGTTATCTTTTTCGACCATTGAATTTCATACAATAATACATAGAGAGGAATCTGGCGCTGCTATCGTGTACCTCTATGGGAATTATGGGAAATACAGGCTTCAGATTGGATAGGTTTAGCTATCGAACTGTCCACAGACCTTTTTCTACAGTTTCAGTTTCGTTCTTCGCGCCGCCCGGGTAGTGGGGTGCTGTGAAAAGGCCTGGAACAGTGCCTTTGTTCTTGTAAGAGGCTGACGACCACTAGATCTCCTTATGTGCTGCGACGTTGGATCTTTACGAGTCATATTTGACAGTTTAAGCTATGTTGCCTAGATTATGCTTACTAGGCACTATAGTTTAAACGAAGCGTCGTCCACTCACCGCTGCGCATAGATGCAGCGTCTCATGCCAGTGCAGGATGTTGCCTCGAGTTCATGTTTTAAATGCGAATGATTTCTCAGCGAACTTCAGTGACTTTGAGCGTATCTATCTATCTATCTATCTATCTATCTATCTATCTATCTATCTATCTATCTATCTATCTATCTATCTATCTATCTATCTATCTATCTATCTATCTATCTATCTATCTATCTATCTATCTATCTATCTATCTATCTATCTATCTATCTATCTATCTACTATCTATCTATCTATCAACTATCTATCTATCTATCTATCTATCTATCTATCTATCTATCTATCTATCTATCTATCTAGCCGTGTACGGCTTTTAGCTCTCAGATACCCAACTAGGTTTGGCACAATATATGTGTATGAAGAACATAATTAGCTAGTCATAACATAAAAATCATGACATGTATGCCATGAATGTCGTGATAATAACGTTGCAGGACGATGCAGGACCATGACTACATGTCATGGTCCTGCATCTCTTTCAGTGGGTTCGTTTACACCGCATGTTGCAAAACTGGTATGGTATGGCGTGATTGCATGGCGAACACAAGCGACAGACCCTAATATGAAAATCATGACCTGCGTGTCATGTAACAACATGGCCACATGCCAGCTCATGATGCGCTCGCGGCCGTTTCGCTAGCGTCACATATATTAAATTTGGTATGACAGTACGTGAATGGATGACAAAGGTATGCGACTGGTGCAAACATGATAATCATGAGATGCGTGTCATGTAACAACATCAATACATGCCACGCTCATGATGCAATGGCGGCCGGTTCGCTAGCTTCACATATGCCAAATTTGGTATTACGTGACGACAATCGATGACGAAGGTATGTGACTGGTGCAAACATGATATTCAAGAGATGCGTGTCATGTGAGAACATGACTACATGCCACAGTCAAGGCGCCAATACATTTCGACATGATGCGGTGCGCGTGCTCGCCAGCGTTCATTTCGTCCCGTCACGCCAGCGTTGCCACTGCCAGACACCGGTCCTGCCATATACTCCCAGGCGCGCGCCGTGCCGCGTTGCTTAGACGCATGCGCGTTTCAGCGCGTTTGGCATCCCTCTGTCACGAAAAGAGGGAGATGCAGTGTTGTCTGGGTGACGCATCGGCGGGAAAGCAGCATGTCGCATTTCGCGCCGATGCATGAGCACTATAGAGTGAGCACTATAGCATGAGCACTATAGAGTGCTCGCGTTTTGCTAACGTAACGTCACTGTGCCCAGCGTGTGCGGGCGTCAACGCTTCATTGGACTGTATTGGGCCCTTCATGATGCACTCGCGGCCGTATTGCTAGCTCCACATATACCAAATTCGGTGTTACGTGATGTCGATGGATGACAAACTATATTACTGGTGCAAACATGATAATACTGACACGCGTGTCATGTAAGAACATGACAACATACCACGCTCGCGGCCACTTCGCTAGCTCCACATATACTAAATTTGGCATCACGTTACGTGAATAGATGACGAAGGTGAACGAAGCATTCAAACATGATAATCATGACACGGAAGTCATGTACGACATTACTTACCTCCACCTCGTAACGTTGTGCTAATCTTAAAGTTACATAGCAACATTTCTCATTCGTGCTTCGCATATCATTGATTCTCACTGTTCGTGTGATCTGCCAATTTTTTTCTCAACAAACATTGCCTGTAGTTTTTTTTTTAGCCTAAACGTTGTAAGCTGGTTATATTAGACCATTGAAGATTGATTCCTCGGGACAGCTTACTGCTCTCCCATAGTTGAGTACCAAGTAATCTAAATCATTCATCACTTTTTCTAAACACACATTCGTGTTCAGTACCACAATGATGATCGAGCTGGGACGGCGTTCTCCTCTCCAATAGTAGAGTACGTCGTACTCAAATCGTCGAACAGTTGTTCTAAACATCGAATAAGTATACCGCGTTCAGCACTGTGGAGGCCGGAACTACCATTTTACTGCAACAGTGAGGCCGCGCTGTCCCAAGTCCTGGACGCGTCGCAACTCATAATCCGAAAAGAGTTCGTCGCCATCGTACTCATGGGACCCAAAGTTACTCAATTTACCATCCTGTCCTTGCTGGGACGCGTCCACAGTGAAGTCCTCGTAGAAGCAATGTTCCCCTACGGGAAGGTGCTGCATATCCGCAGATGACTGAGAGGGTCGCGCCTGACCGGGACGACTGGGATGCGATACATTCGTGTAGAAATGAAGACCTCGTAACCTGAGTCGAACCGTGTTACCTGTGACTACAATGGAACACCACGGGTGTGCCACCAATGTGGTGACAGTGGGAATTTCCGTAGGAACCGCATAGCCCCTTTTGTGGATGGTACGGCTCCTATGGTCATGACGGGAAGAGTAGTTCGCTGCCATGCCTCCACGGAGTTAAGCCACATGCCACCGTAGCCTGCACCATCCGACAGTCGTACTCTGAGATGGCATCCAAGAACTTCTCGCCACTTCAGTTAAAAACGCTGTCCTAGAACAAGACTGAGGGTTCGTCAATGCTAGCTCCGGTCAACGGCCAGTGCCCAGCGTCCAGTGATCATGGCCGCAGAACAGGCCAAGCCATCGCCAAACTAGGCGCCTCTCGGCGAATTCATTGCAGCAGAAGATACTACATCTGACGTTCATGCAAAATAGAGTGGAAGTGCACCGTCACAAAAAAAAGGAAATGCCATAGAGTTTCCCAATACATACTAGAAGGTACTCTGGGGCAAGTGTCTGCGGGAGCTGCAACGCACGGTGCTTCAGCGAGCATGGGAACGATGGGTAGTACACACATTTGTCCAATCTTCGTACTTCTGGCCTGCTTTTGGCTCCGTGTGTGTTCGTGTGGCTTGGAGCTGTTTTCTCACGAAACACAAATCAGCAAATGTTCAGAGGTTGCGCTTCATCACCTTATTACCTTATTCCTCTAAAGTTACCTTTTCAAATCAGTTCACGAAGTTCAAAAGGGTCGAATCTTTCTTTCAAAACAAAACCGAAACACAGCAATAAACGAAGCCGCAAGTACGATTCACCGCCCGCAAGTACGAATACTAGGCAAATGTGTGTATTACCCATAATTCCCATGATCGCTGAACGATTGCAGCGACATAGTCTCCTTTGTTAATTTTAGGAAACTCTATGGTAGAAGCAGTGTTGTCTGGATAACGCATCGGCGCAAAATGCAGCGTGTCGCATTTCGCGCCGGTTGCCGTCGGGCTGCGCCGACGGCTGCTGGTTGCGCCTGGCGTCAGACTATATAGTGTGTTCACGTTTTGCTAACGTAGCGTCGCTGTGCTCTGCGTGCGCGCGTCAACGCTACATTGGAGTACATTGGGTCCTTAAGGGGCCACTCACCAGGCCCAATACCGAATTTAAGTTTGACAGTGGAAGTTGTTGGGAGTTCGATGAGGAACGTTTTGCCACAGAAATTTGTCTAATCGGTTCATTACGAGCGGGGAAAACAGGTTTTTTGAAACGGCGCGAAACGAGGGTGAGAGGAGACGAGCTCGAAACCCTTGCCGCTCCTTCGCGTAGCCTTTCGCAAGCCAAACCTCTTCCCCACCGTCTCCGGCATCCGACCAAGAGGTGACTTAGAAGTGTGGCAGCTTGGGCTAGTTGGTATGGCATGACGATAGTTATAGCGCGAGAACAAAACGACGACCCAGAGACAAGAAGGACACGCGAGAACAAAACGACGGCACAGAGACAAGAAGGACACGAAAGATACGAGCGCTGAGGCGCGGTAGAATAGATGAGCACAATGAGTGCGCGAACGCGTAGGAGCGTTCCACGGTGGTCGTCTGCTCGATGCGCTGACCGCGGGGACACGAACGCATTCGAAACGCTGGCACATTAGCCCCGCATCTCGTAGCATTTCACGAAAAAAAAATGAAAGAAAAACGCGCAAAATTTTTTATTGCGTCTCATAATTTATTTCAAGTTTTATTCATCTCTTAAAGCAACAAATACATAAACTAGGCATGTTGTGTTAAATAAATTTTGCCATGTCACGTGGTATACTGTTGACAACGTCATAGCAGAGTCGTCTACGTAGAGGACCAACGTGACCGCAGTGCTATGTACGTAGGGCCATTCCTACGCCCACGTCATGCCCTCATTCTCTACGCGTGCGCCGGCAGAGGGGAGGGCGAGCAGCTTTCATCTTGAAATTTGACCCATTTCCGCGGCGCGTAGCGTTGCAAATTTGGCAGACGTGATCATGAACGCCTCGTCTACGCATTGCGCTTGTCAGCTCAAAAATTTTCAAACCTGGCGAGTGGCCCTTTAATGATGCGCTCACGGCCATTTTGCTAGCTGCACATATAGCAAATTTGGTGTTACTTTATGTCCATGGATGATGAAAGTCTATGACTGGTACAAACATGATAATCCTGACAGGCGTGTCATGTAAGAACATGACAACATACCACGCTCATGGCGTGCTCGCGGTCGTATCGCTAACTCCACATATACTAAATTCGGTATCACGTGGCGGGAATAGGTGACGAAGGTAAACGACACATCCAAACATGATAATCTTGATACGGAAGTCATTTACGGCATCATTTATCTCCACTTCGTAACGTTGTGCTGATTTTAAAGTGACCTATTAACATTTCTCATTCGTGCTTCGCATATCATCGATTCTCACTGTACGTGGGATATGCCAATTTTTTCACGAGCGCGTCTTGCCTAAACTCGTTTTAAATCGCCAGTAAAGTGATGACGAAGCTAAGTAGACGCACCGTCACGCTCCACTGACTCGACTTCACAACAAAACCAGAGGTGCGTTGGGGGCAGACAACTGGGACAGATGCACTTAGCGTCACAGAAGACGAAATGATAAGTGTTTTACATGCGGAGCATGTTATACGAGGGGCTAGTCATGCGCCGTTGCCGTCCGCAGCCTCCCCTCCTCCTCCACCAGCCATCTGTGCATCCCTTCGTCCTCTCCACACAGCGCGCGCAGCGCTCACTTCCCCCCTCCGCGCGCCGCGCGACCTTTAGTTTTACATGCGCCAGCTGTATGCTAACGCGCGCATGCGCAGGCCGGGGCCGGCGCTCGCTATAAATAACCGAGTGTCGGGACGCCACGCCCTTCGTCGGTTGCTTTGTGCGGTCGCTCCAAGTCCGATGTCTCTAGTGAAATATATGCTAACGAATCCGCAAACACACTTACTGATGTCCCTTCCGATAGCGTCAGCCAATGTGTTGGCGGAACCGCAAGCAATATCGAAGACACTTCGTCCCTGGACAAGGCCGCGCTGAGAAGAGCTCGCGATGCGGAACGCAAACGTTGCGGTTCCGCCAACACAGTGGCTGACGCTATTGGAAGGGACGTCAGTAAGTGTGTTTGCGGATTCGTTAGCATACATTTTCACCAGCGACTCCCGTGAGCCATAAAAACCATGTTGCTCGAAATACCCAAAGCCTCTCATCAATAAACATTGTCTTTCGCAGCATACGTGCGTGCGTGTTCACTCGTGTTCACTCATAGCACACACGCATGTCGCAAATTACAAACCACATTTATCGTAGTTCAACATTTATGTTCCGCATGCTAACCAGTGTTCCTACTCGGGAAAACGCGGTCATTTTTTTCACTTAACACTGTACTGTTATTTCCATAAATAGGTAATAAATACTTTCGAGAGAAAAGCGAGCATGTTTGTTTTCAAGTGTAGTAAAAAAATTATTCATTAACTCTTGATGCCAAATCTGGAATGCAATGGCATAGTGATGCATACCTTCATGGTTGAATTTGCCCAAGTTTCACTTTTGCCGCATGATCCCGAAACGTTTTCCGATAAAGTTTGCGTAAAATAATCGAAGCATGTTTCACTTAAATATAACTTCGCATCACTTTGTTTTACACTCGGAAAATAAGCGTCGCAAATCTCAAGAACGTAATTAATCCGAAGCGAATTCGAAGTGTTGCTGAAGGAGCCTACGTACACACTAGCGCCAGATTCCCCTCTAGGTATTATTGCATGAAACTCTATACATTCGACCATTCCTGCAAGATCCGAGCTATCCAAACAATTCGCTGAGCCACCATGTTGTTTGGACAGAAAAATAGTCTGCATCTTTGCATCATTTTTTTTTTTCTGTGATGCCGTCTTCTCGAAGCTGCCTATTCGCCGGCTACGTAAGAATTGGAATGAGACTTATGAAGGCCGCCATTCACTTAGCTGTATATTTAACCGTCTACTGTGACTATTGGAACACACCCACTGTAAACCAGTTTGCACCCTCAGGGTGCTTGTGGTGACTATAACACCTTACGCAAAGGTGTTAGTTATAGAAGCCGCAAAGAACCCCACCCTTAAGGGTGCAAACTGGTTTATAGTAGGAAGTCCCGCAAGCGCTGGAGTTGTTAACATGGTTTAAGGGGGTGGTATGAGGAAGGGGAGCTTTAGTAAGACGTCAGTTAACGTTGCCTTTTTAATGGGAGCACTTCCCAAATTCAATATATTGATCATTTGTGAAAGGGACTGAGGATTCGAGAAACATTGATACTGATCTCCAGAAGGACTCAAGTGTGAATGTTGATCTTGAGATATAGAGTTTTTGTTTTATGGCCTTGTAAAGCTTAAAGCTTTATTTTTTGTCACAATCGCGCAATGTCTATTAGCGAAGTATATGACGAAAAAGACGAAGAAAATAAAAAAACGGTAAAAAAACGCAGCCTCACATCATCATCGTAATAGCGCTCCTATATGTGTGACAGTACTTGGGCCACTTTAAGAGCCTCTAAGAAGAGCCTCTAAGCCTCCAGCGCTTAATGTGTACGTCTCGGTACAGTTGTAAATGCTGTGCCTGATGCAGCTGTACTACCACCGAGCCCGAGAAAATGCGTAGCGTGGGCAATGGCAATTACCTGCAATCATGCGTTTGCCAAGACGGCGACGCCATCCCTTACGCAATGCGAGTCTCCGCCGGATGCTTCAGAAGTGTTTCGCGGCATTTTAGGTTGACTTTAGCAATTAACTCCTAATTATTTCAATATTACATTACTTAACCCCTTTTCAGTTTACATTGTGGTGGTTTAAATCACGGTTAACCTTGTTTTGGGCATTTATGGACCAATTAGCCTGGACATGTGACGTCACACATTAGATGAACGACTGGCCAGGCCCCTAAAGTGGTGCGCAATAAAAACAATTCGCCAAGCAAAGGTTGAAGTGAACCTTTCTGCAGGCTCTCGTCGAAAGACACCTCGTATGAAGTTTTGTGCGTGTGTGGAGGGACGCAGCGTCTCACGAGCGTTCCTCTTCATTCCATTTTGTTTTAGGCCTTGACTGACCAACGCATGACCATGTGACGTCACACAGTAGATGAACTAATAGCCAGGCCCCTGAAGTGCCGCGCGCTAAGACTGAGAACAATGGGTTAGGCAAAAGTTGAAGCGAATGTTTCTTGAGAGTCTCGTCGGAATACAACCCGCGTAAAGTTTTTGTACGTGTGTGGTGGTACGCAGCGTCTCACAAGCGTTCCTCTGCATTTAACAGCACTCTTCCGCGACGATGGCCCGCAGTCGTACGGGGTAATATTTGTTGTTTCCGGTGGTCTCTCACTACTCGCCGGCGCTCTTTGGCTGCCCGGCGTCAAGAACGAGATGGACGAGGCCCGCGCCAAGGCAGGTCCCGTCGTGGCTACTGACAAGACAGCACAAGTAAGCACGGGAGTGCAGCACAGACCGAGTTCCGTGTGGGCCCACCTGTTTTTAGCTTACGGTTAATACATACAGCTTAAATAATTGTCTCCACGCGCATATGCGTCTGTACGAAGATGCAGTAGGGGAGGGGCCTAAGTTGCGCAAAGTCTACCCGGTTTCTTCACTCAGTTACGCCCAAGCAAGTTTTTGGCAATAATCTTGGTCGAAGGCTCCTGATGTATTATTCCAAGAGCTGGTTACTCCCCATCTTATAACCTGGGACCAAATGTAGTCGCACAGTTTAAGTCTACGTATCTATATATCTAACTGCATACTGCTGGGTGCTCTCGTGGTCTTCTGCCTAAGTTCGCACGTATCATAATGTGCATGAGAAATACAGTAATCAGGTCGTTAGAGTAATAGTGTGAGATACTTATCCCCGTATTCAGAAACGCTGCTTGACTTGAACTTGACTTGCCACCGACTTCAGTGCAGCATAAACGCGTTTGGAACGCGCTGTCTTTAGGCGGTGCCTAAGGTCCCTAGAGGAAACAAGTTTCCAAGGTAGCGACGCCTTTCCCTTTCCTCGTCGCCTATGTTCCTGCAGTGTAGAATAAACGGTTGTCTTTATGAGCACAAACACTACAACGCAAGAGCAAGCGGGATGTGCGTTACTCAACTGGAAACGCTGCGCCGTTCTATATTTTACACAACTGGACATGGTGTCTCGCGTCGTAAATCGTAGTTCGTCCAGCTATAGCTAGGCTGTGTTCCAATTCTTAGACAGCACGTAGACAGTCTACGAAGACTGCTTAGAAGATAGCATCAAGCCCATGCTGTCCGATAAATGGAACACATTTAGACGGCTTTTACGCAACAATGCGCCACCTCGCGTCGAGAAGAAAAAGCTAAAATAAACAAACATAACAGTGTCACGTAGTTTATTTACGTATAGATTTACTGAAAGGCCAAGGAATGCCAGAAGAGCGAGGAACGTCAACAGGCCGAAAATACAAAACAAGCGCAAGCTCGGGTCGCGCGTATGCACCAACGCTGTGGCTTGCCGTTTCTTGCTTCTTCGTCGTCGTTCACATAGTTTCCTACATTAGCCCCCGGTGAATAGCGTAGCCAACCTAGCGACTTAAGGCGTAGTCACTATAGCGGAGTCGTAATACGGCTTCAGGCGAATCACATGCACAATTTCTCGGCCACGACGGCGTCAGTCATGAGACTGTGTCAAAGGCTCAATCTCATAATTGACTGGTGACGTATGGGCGAGAATGCGGTAGGGCCCGTGGTATCGTGCCAGTAATTTCAAGGAAAGGCCAGGAGTACTTGGTGGAATCCAGAGCCAAACAAGGGCACCAGTCGTGAAAGTAGAGAGATGTCGGTCGGTGTCATGCCGTAGCTTCTGGTGACCTTGGTCCTCGGTTGTCAGTGAACGGGCCAATCGTCTGCAATCTTCTGCGTACCTGGCAACATCAGAAATTGCAGTGTACTCAGAGGAGTCTGGCGTGTATGGAAGTATAGTGTCCAGTGTGCACGATGGTTCGCGTCCGTACAACAGAAAGGAATGGGAAAACACTGTTGTCGCGTGCGTAGCGGTGTTATACGCATACGTGACGAATGGAGGGACATTGTCCCAATCGGTCTGGTCTGAAGCTGTGTACATCGTCAACATATCACCGAGAGTGTGATTAAATCGTTCTGTGAGGCCATTCGTCTGCGGGTGATATGCTGTCGCCATGCGATGAACCATGTTGCACTGAGCGAGCAAGGCTTGAATGGCGTCAGACAAGAAAACACGCCCCCGGTCGCTCAAAATTTCGCGGGGAGCACCATGGCGAAGAACGAAGTTGCGCAAGATAAAAAACGCAAGTTCCCCTGCGGTTGCTGCGGGTAGTGCTGCCGTCTCCACGTAATGCGTGAGGTGGTCCACGCCGACAATTATCCACCTATTTCCAGAAGACGACGTGGGAAGTGGTCCGTATAAGTCAATACCGACACGGTCAAATGAACGCGCTGAACAAGGCAGAGGCTGAAGTGCACCGGCAGGGCGTTGAGGTGGGGCTTTACGTCGCTGGCATGCAGTACAAGCACGTACGTACTTGCGAACAAATGTGTACATGCCGCGCCAGTAGTACCCCTGGCGTAGACGGTTGTACGTTTTGAGAGCGCCGGCGTGAGCGCTTTGCGGGTCGTTGTAGAAAGCTGTACAAATTTCCGAACGGATGTGGTCGGGTATCACTAACAGCCACCTCCAACCTTCAGTCGTGTAATTGCACCGATAGAGGAGGTTTTCTCGAATACCGAAATGTGTGGCTTGACGGCGGATAGCTCTTGAGACCAAATTAGCTAACGGATCAGTCAAAAAGGCGAGGAGTTTGGAAATCCACACATCTTTGCGTTGTCCCGATGCCATGTCTGTGAAGTCGATTGGTGTTATGACAGCTGAAGAAGGTGGCGAGAAGGTTGGGTCAGCCGGTAGCGGTAAGCGGGATAGCGCAACAGCGTCGGAGTGCTTGCGGCCGGATCGGTATACAACACGAATGTCGTATTCCTGTAGACGAAGTGCCCAACGACAAAGGCGCCCAGGCGGGTCTTTGAGCGATGATAGCCAGCATAGCACGTGGTGGTCCATAACGACTTCGAAAGGGCGGCCATAAAGGTATGGGCGGAACTTCGTCAAAGCCCAGACAATTGCGAGGCACTCTTTCTCCGTGACGGAATAATTACACTCGGCTTTCTTGAGGGTTCGACTCGCGTAAGCGACCACGTATTCTTGGTATACTGGTTTTCATTGAGCCAATACAGCACCAAGACCGACACCATTGGCGTCGGTGTGGACCTCCGTAGACGCATCGGGGCCAAAATGACGTAGCATTGGAGGTGATGATAATAACCGCCGAAGCGCGGTGAAGGATTCGTCGCACTGTTTTGACCAAGCAGAAATTCCTTTGGAAGTTGTCAACAGGTTGGTAAGAGGCGCGATGATGGAAGAGAAGTTCCGCACAAATCGACGAAAGTATGAGCACAGGCTGATAAAACTTCGAAGCGTCTTGATGAAATTGGGCTTCGGATAGTCGGCCACGGCGCGCAGTTTCGCCGGATCCGGGAGAACATCCTCTTTGCAGGTGACGTGACCCAGTATAGTGAGCTGACGTGAGGCAAAATGGCACTTCTTGATGTTAAGTTGAAGGTCAGCAGAGGTGAGACACGTGAGAATAGCACGAAGACGAACAAGGTGAGTCGAAAAGTCGCGAGAAAAAACGACGATATCGTTTAGGTAGCAGAGGCACGTGTTCCACTTGTAGCCGCGAAGGATGGTGTCCATCATCCGTTCGAAGGTAGCTGGGGCGTTGCAGAGTCCAAACGGCAAGACGTTAAACTCATACAGCCCATCAGGTGTTACAAATGCAGTCTTCGATCGGTCAGGATCAGCCATTGGAACTTGCCAATATCCTGAGCGTAAATCTAAAGAGGAGAAATATTCTGCTCCTTGCAAGCATTCGAGAGCATCGTCGATGCGTGGCAATGGGTGCACATCCTTCCGAGTTATCTTATTGATCCGGCGGAAGTCGACACAGAATCGGATAGATTCTTTTTGCGCACAAGTACAACAGGGGACGACCAAGGGCTCTGCGATGGCTGGATGACACCACGCTTGAGCATATCGTCGACTTGTTTGTTGATAATACGGCGCTCTTCCGCTGAAGCTCGATATGGTCGTAGGCGTAAGGGAGCATGAGTACCGGTGTCAATGTGGTGCGTGATGTTCGCTGTGCGACCCAAAGATGGTTGAGCGCAATCGAACGCAGAACTGAACTCTCAAAGAAGGGACAAGAGTTCGCATCTTTCTGTCAGCGATAGCTCAGCGGCAACAGAGGGCTTGAATGAGTCTGGCGCGGACAGTGTGGCCACAGGTGGCGTCATAGCATTGAGCTGGAGGGGAGGTGGGTGTTCGGCAAACTCCAGAGGGCCCAAGAGGTCAACGTCTTGTATGTTACCCAAACATTCTCCACGAAGTAAGGCAACTGGGGACGATAGCGAGTTCGCAACTAGCATGGCGGTAGCACCGGATTCCACGGTGAGTACGGCAAAGGGCAGATGTAGGCTACGGCGGCGGGTAAATACGTCAGACGGAGTGAACAAAAGAGTTGCGGCAGGAGCGGCCGTACAGGTCAGGGCTACAAGGGTGGATGTTCTCGGTGCTATTTCTGTGTCTGCAACAACGACAAGTTTGTAAGCTTCAAAAAGAGAATCTACCAAACAAGAGCTTGGCAGCGGTGTAAGGGCAACTTCTGCACGTGAGCAATATATGATGGCCCGATGACGCGAAAGAAAGTCCTATCCAAGAATGACTTCGTGGGAGCATGATGCCAGCACAAAAAATTCAATGGCATAAAGTTCACCTTGGATAATGACACGTGCAGTGCACACAGCTGTAAGTTCTATGCACTGCGAGTTGGCCGTGTGGAGCATCAGGCCCGAAAGAGGCATCATCACCTTTTTCAACTTGCGGCATAAGGTCTCACAGATTATGGAAACGGCGGCTCCTGTGTCGATAAGCGCTTGTGCGGTGGTCCCCTCAACATTGACGTCAATAACGTTTTGCGGCGAGAAAGATGGGGGCCTTAAGCAGTTCGAATGGTATGCAGCTGTTGCCTCCGGAGCTGCAGCGATCAGTTTCCCTCTTCCGTAGCAGGTCGGCGACGCATAGGTGATAGGGAGCGTCATCGGGGCGATGGTGACCAATGGTTTGCGAAGGGTCGATGACCGTCAGTGGTGTACCTTGATGGCGTCCTAGACGACGACGCGATTGGCCTGCCCACGGTGTCAACTGGAGGGGGATCTCGGCGACAGTGGCGGGCGACGTGTACAGCGATACCACAGACGAAACAGATGGGCCTATTATCCGGTGTCCTCCAAGCGTCTGCTCGACGGCAAAATGGAGCTGAAGATCTCGCGTAGGGATACGGCGCAGCAATTGGGGTTGTAGGCACGACATAGGGCGGCGTGGCAGGTTGAGCATACGGCATACGCTGTTGCGTAGGCCAAGCAGCGACGGCGGCATACGTGAGAGGCGTAGGGACAGGTGGTTGATGATGCATCGGTGGAAGGGCATCAGCGACTTGGGTTCGAAAGGCGCGTTGGAGGTCCGGTGCCAAAGCATGCGTGGGCTCATGTGTCAGTGGCAGCAGTGACAGCTGGCGCGCTACCTCTTCGCGGACAAAGTCCTTGATTGTCGAAAGCAGCGGCTGCTTATCGGTAGGATGGGCAGCTTGGTGCAAGCTTGCGAGTGTGTCTGGCGTCGTGAGGGCTTGACGAGCAATTGCACGCTGCCTACGCAACTCATCGAAGCTCTGACAGAGAGAAACGAGCACAGCAATTGTGGAGGGATTTCTCGCAAGCAACATCTGAAAGGCGCCGTCGTCATTGCCTTTGAAAATGTGCCTGATTTTTTCTTCCACAGGCATGGTAGAGTTGACGCAGTTGCATAGATGCAACACATCTTCAATGTAGCCCGTGTAGGTCTCGCCTGATTGCTGCGCATGGTGACGTAAACGGTGCTCGGCTTGAAGCTTGCGTGCCGCAGGTAGTCCAAAGACGTCCGTAATAGCAGTCTTGAATGCAGACCACGTAGGAATGTCAGCTGCGTGGTTATTAAACCACAGTTGTGCGGTGTCCGCAAGGTAGAACGTGACGTAGCCCAGCTTACTTGTGTCGTCCCGTTTGTTACTTGCGCCGACTTTGTCGTACCTCGCCAACCAATCTTCGACATCCGACTCAGTGGAGCCCGTGAAGATAGAGGGGTCTCGTTGAGGATACACGGTGCCGCAAGTGACGTGGACGGGCAAAGGTCTTACCTGGAGAGGCGTCTTGGTGGTCATGTTCGTGTCACGCAGAGGGGGAAGCTTATGGGGGCGAAGTTCCAGGTTTGAACGGAAGTCCACACACCTCCACCAGATTTCACGTAGTTTATTTACGCATAGACCTACTGGAAGGCCAAGGAACGCCAGAAGAGCGAGGAACGTAAACAGGCCGAAAATACAAAACAAGCGCAAGCTCGGGTCACACGTGGGCACCAACGCTGTGGCTTGCCGTTTCTTGCTTCTTCGTAGTCGTTCGCATAGTTTCCTACAACAGTTGTATTTTCTAGCTTATTTCGCGTTGAGATTAAAAACAAATAAACGTTACTCATGTACGTGGACGTGAGGCAGGGTTGGGGGAGATGAGGAGGAAGAAGAGGTTAGAAATAAAGAAGATGGCTGACACCCAGCCTAGTACTGTGTACTATTACAAATTGGCGCAGCCAACAGGATACTTTTTGTGCGGACATTCAAGATGTGGGTGGACTTCACCATTGGAGCAAATCAACGTGTTGGCATCCGGATCTTGGCCGCAACGCCTCAAGATGAAGAGGAACTAGCTCTTCCGGAAGCAGTGAGCACTGACGCATTTGTTTCCTATATAAGCACTAAAATGAAGATAGCTCCAGACCGTTTACTGGCTAAAAGAACGGTGAGGATCAACATGAAACTTCAGGATTATGAGAATTTCCTGCTGACTCCAGTAAGAAACAACGCGAAGCCTGCTACCGCTGCTTTGCCTAACAGTTCCGTCGAGCTGATCAACAAGTTTATTGAACTGCACCAAGAACAGAATAGGCAGCAAAATGATTTAATGCGCTTGCTTGTAAACGCGACGGAAAGATTAAGCAGACCGAGTCGCAAACACGTGAAGCCAGAAATGTTTGACGGAGAGTCTAGTAGTCCCGAGTCCTGGCTCACGTTTTACGAGTATACATGCGACGAAAACTACTGGCACAGTGACGAATATAAAGTGAAAAACATGCGACTATTCCTATCGGGCATAGCAAAAAGTTGGTATGAATGGCGTCTCAACTCTCACAGCAACAAACGATGGATATAGTGGAAAGCAAGCTTTCTGAGCTCCTTCAGCGAGAACAAGGTGTTGCTATGGGACAAAGCAATCACGTTCAAATACAGGCCTGGATCTGCACTCAGCTATTTTTATGAGAAAAGGCGCTTGCTACAGCTGGCGGACTCATCTTTGCTTGAGACGTCTGTGGTTCCGCTTATCATTCATGGTTTAAGTCCGGACCTCCAGAAGCAAATAAAAATGCGCGGACCCAAGACGGTCGAAGAACATCTGCAGGGAATGCGAGACCTCTGCCTCCCGGACCTAGGAACCCAGCGTCAACCCATGACATCTGCTGCAAAGAATACCGGGGCCACACGAGCATAGGAACGATGCCCGCTTGCAAGCTGGAGACCTACTATAACACCCGTATCCTTTTTGACCGCCCAGGGAGGCTCAGACCATGGCGAAGAGCTAGATGACGTAACATAAAACTAAATAGACAGGGTCTCGGCTTCCACCTGACGACGTCAAGAGAAGCTGTTTATTTGTCTCATACAAGTCTATTGTACATATCTATTTTTGTGGATGGAAAGGAAAGGAGTGCGTTAGTTGTCAGTGGAGCAAGCGTCATGGTTAATAACGCAAATATTGTTGAGAGGTCGAAAGTAAAAGAAGGAAGACCAGTAGAAATACGCGGATACGATGGAAGACGAGATTTCCACGATTAATGGACTTGTATAACCATATCGTGTCTCGGCAACACTGTCACTGCGCAAGCACTGGTTGTCGACGGAGTTTCGTATGAACTACTGCTTTCACGTCCAGTCATCAGTGCACTTCGCCTTAATATCTACTGGACTGGCGAAATTACCACAGAAGAAAAGCGCCGCGCTTTCAACGCTGCAGTTTCGCCTTCAAGAATTTCGCGGAAACGATCGTCAGGTGAAAATGTTAGGACGCTTTACCCGGAATCGCTGTGCGTGAAAGGATATCCTACAGCAACTAGGAAGTTTGAGGTTCCATCCCAGCTCAGTGATACGACGGTGGTGAGAAAAAAGCACTATAATATGTCACGAGAGAAGAAAGTGTGGCTTCATAACGAGATTCAAAAGGTGTTGGATGCGTAGATTATCCTTTCATTCACATCTACGTTCGCTTCACCCATCACCATTGCACCAAAGGAAGATGGAAGTCTTCGACTCTCCACGGACTACAGACAAATTCACAAGCAGACTGAGCTTTTTCTGTTTCCTATGCCACGTATAGACTCTATTATAGATGACATGGGTGGCTGCAGAGTTTTCTCGCGCATTGACTTATGTAAAAGATTTTGGCAAGTTTAGATTTCGGAAAAGTGCAAGAAATATTCTGCCTTCATCACGCCCTTTGACATTTATGAGTATAACCGACTTCCATTTGGATGGAAGAACTCACCCGCTTGGTTCCAGAAAGTGATGAACGACGTCTTGCGACCGTTTATCGGGAAGTTTTGTAATGTCTACATAGACGATATAATAGTATACTCCCGCAACGAAGAAGAGCACTCAAACCATCTGGCTAGTGTACTTCAAGCACTTTGTGACGCCGAGCTCAAAATTAATGACAAGAAGAGTGAGTTTTTCCAAAGTAAAGTGGTGTTTCTTGGAAGAGTATTTGGCGGCCAAACCAAGACAACAAAACAGGAATCAGTCGAACGAATCGCAAAAATGCAGAAACCATATGACTTGCACTCTTTGCGGGTATTTCTGGTTCTTGCAGGGCATTTCCGGCCATTCATTAGAGATTATGCGACCAAAACCAAATGCCTTACAGAAATGACTAAGAAGAATGTGTCATTTCAGTGGACAGCAGAGTGTGAATCTGTTTATCACAGCCTTGTGACCATTATTTCATCGGATCCGGTCCTGACTCTTCCAGACTTCAAGTTGCCCTTTGAACTGAACACCGATGCTTCTTATTATGGCACAGGCGCAGTGCTTTACCAGAGAGATACCGACTCTCCACGAAGCCGTCAGCAGATGGTCGTCGGGTAGTATTCGTACACATTTTCGAAAACTCAACTGAACTACACGACTACAGAGAAGGAAGCCTTGGCAGTCCTAACGGCCGTACGCTATTTTAGACCTTACCTGGATGGCAGGAGCTTCAAGCTCTTTACGGATCGCCAAGCCTTAACGTGTATATTTAACCTCGCCGAGCCTCGAAGAAAAATTGCTAGGCGGGTGAGTGAACTCCAGCAGTTTACTTTCATGGTCCACCACAGGCCTGGAGAACACCTCAAGGACGCAGATGCGCTTTCAAGACTTGCGGTAATTCCTGATCATAAAAATGTCAACGCGACATTGTTGTGGGAGGGAACTAAAGAACTTAAGTTCCATAACGGAAAGTTCACAGTCCCAGAAACAATGGTGCCTCGAATTTTGGAGCTCTATCACGACTCCCCGCACTCAGGTGGACATGATGGCTTTTGGAGGACATATCACAAGATTTGTCAGCGTTTTCAGTGGAAACACATCAAAGAGGACGTTCAAAGGTATGCTCAGTCTTGTCATCAATGTCAAGTTCACAAAGCCAAGTACCTTCAGAGAACAGACGAGATGGTTTTGCCTCAACATTCCGACGTACCATTTGAAGTAATTCATCTGGATTTCGCAGAGCTCAAGAAGAAGGCTGCAGGAGTAGGAAGAACGCAGTCTTTCCTAGTGGCAATAGACCAGTGCACAAGAATAGTGGCTGCACGGCCGGGAAGGGAAGACGAAAATAGTGTGATCGCTCTTTTGAGTCGGGAGATGTTCAAGAATACGAAAATAGTAATATCAGACAATGGGCCAGCGTTTCTCAGTCAGCGTTTGCAAGATTGGGCGAAGGAACGAGGAGTTGTATTGCGACGCTGCACTCCATACCATCCTGCAGGAAATGGCATGGCTGAAAGAATCATTCGGGATTTGAAGCAGTTCATTTCAATGTATCCAGGTTTTCAGGGTGGATGGAAGTGCTGCTTGGAGGCAGCTGTCGCTCATCACAATCGGTCGCACACTGCGAGCATCGGCTGTAGTCCATATTTTTCAGCTTTCGGAAAGGTACCAGTGCTTCCTGCTGATCAAGAACTTTGCATTGCAGACCGCCTGCAATTGTGCGAAAAACGAAAACCTTCGGAAGCCTACCAGCGATACCGGGAAAGTATGAAGAAGAACTTTGACCGTCGCCACAACACGCGGATACCTCAGATACAACTGAACGATCTGGTGCTTATCAGAAAAGGCCTTCCCGGCACAAAGCAGGTGTACATGGGACCTTATCGCGTGGTGCAGATCGCAGTGCAACATGGCGTTCTCAAAAGGGTTGGTTACACCAACAATGATGGTGTGCTGGAGTGGTCGACCATTGGAAACGTTTTCAAGTGTCACACCAGGAGGGATGAGTCTTCAAAGAGGGGGAGTGTACGTGGACGTGAGGTTGGGTTGGGGGGAGACGAGGAGGAAGAAGAGGTTAGAAATAAAGATGGCTGACACCCCAGCCTAGTACTGTGTACTATTACAACTCACATTGAGCGTCTGGGAAAGCGTTAGCTTGTGTGCAGATGACCATTCCGGCGATATCCGATCTATCTGAGCGATTCGCTGAGCCACCATCTTGTTTAGGCAGCAAAGTAGCCTGCATCGTATTTGTCTACGATGCAGTCTTCTCGGAGCTGTCTATTTTGCCGGCTACGTGAGAATTGCAATGGGGCTTAAGGGGGCTGCCGTCCATTTAGCTGCCTATTTAGCCGTCTACGGTGAGTATTGGAACACAGTACTAGTCAAGTTCTTGGAATATGTTTTGTTTGTGCTGTGACACTGTGAACGCGCTTCTTTTTTGGATCCTGTCACTGACCACAGGGCGCGACGTTGTGACGAGTGGTTACAGTCGGCTTGTGCGCACGCAAGGAAAAACCATGGTCATACTTGTACGAACGATTGACTAGCAGTACTGCGATGACGGTTTTTTTATGTGCCCATTCCGAGAATTGTGATGCCAGGTGATTCTGGTGCGGTGCGTGGACCTTCATAAAAACTAAGAGTTATACTGGTGAGGCGTCCCGAAGCAGCGCGTTTCGACTCCTTTAGGCCATGTTCCGGTCAACTGGTCAAGCGTGAAATGTTTCTGAAGGTGCGTCGATTACACCCTCCAGCTGCTCTGTATACGTGCATACGTACAAGTATTTGTAACAGCTGACATGCACTAGACGCGGATTAGACGTGCTATTGGCGTTTCAATAAGAACTGACAAACTCGCTGCGCAGATCCGCGTCGATGGAGTTGCACGAAAGCGTTCGCGTGAAATGTAGCATAGCTACACTACACGGCGTGCTTCATTTCGGTTAGCACAAGGTGAGTTGAAGAGAGCGAAACCGTTTTATATTGTTTTACGTCAACCGAGCATGGTTGAAAAACTCGCATATTGCACTAAACGAGCACTGCAAAATAATCTTGACTGACTTGGCACCAACTGAACCACTCCTCCTCTTCACTTTATGTCATGTCTACGATTTTGTCTTTGGTCACGGTGAGAATCCAGCTGCAGCCATACGCGCATGCGTGCTCGTTTTGAACCTTTTGCATAATAATAAATAACACCACCAGCCACTTGCTAGACCACGTGCAAGGAATGCACCAATTACAGACGCGTATTTCAGAGAAACGGGGGATAAGTGAGAGAGTGAGGAGGACGGCTCGAGAACAATGAGCTATGCTACCTTGGAAACTCGTTTCATCTAGGGACATTAGCGGTGCCAGGGTAGCACAAACCCAAAGACGCGTTTTAAACGTGCTGCATTGAAAGCGGTTTCAAGTCAAGTTCAAGTCAAGAAATTTTTCTTAATACGGGGGTGAACGAGTACGCCATGAAACCCTTCAGTCACGTGTGGCACATACATGTATACCACGATGCATGGAGTGCGGATGCGAGCCACAGGCGATTCGCAGTTCGTGTCAACACGAAAACGACGACGATAACTACTCAAAATTCGCAAGAAAGCCAGTCCAACTTGCAAGGCTTCACTCACAGCAATAAAAAAATGGTATATGCCACTAAGCGCCTACTGCTTCGCGTTATAAAAAAAAGAGCCAGAGAAACTCATAAAATACACACAAAAACCTAAAAAACAGAAAGAGACGAAAAATCAAATATAGAGATCGCGAGATATAGAAACAGATTCAGATATGAAGAAGGAGCTAAAAGGAGAACAAAAAATAAAAACAAAAGCAAAACTATTAAAAATCAAGAAAAAACCAGGAGACAAATACGGAGAAACGAAGGGGGTCACCCAGCTCTTCACATCGTTCAGGCTTAGCATCACTACTGCGAAACCAGCCTTAATTAGATTTCTTTGGTTGAAAGCGGGTGAAGTGCATTCGGCTGTGCTCTGTGTAGGGTATATCGGAAGTCCATGTATTCGGCTAGGTAACAGCAGTAGCAGCAGCAGCCACGGGAAAACATTCGCTCAGACGCCTACGACATCTAACGTTGAGTAAAACCAATCATACCTCAGAAGTTCGTCTCTCCTCATTTTGTGCAACCTCCATAGAAGCCCTGCCTGTTAACGTAAATGTATCCCTTTTTCCGAGCACATTGCAGCACTAGACAAAACATACCAGACAGAGTGCATAGGCACTGACACCTACGTGTGTCAATATTCTAAGCTACATGACGGGAAATGCGCGAATCGTTCTAATCAACAAGTTCGGTACACTAACTCTGGAATGACGAACACGCAGGCACACTCGCTAATCTACCTTCCACCACTTAAGGTTTCTCATGCCCTTCCGATATTTCTATTTCATTTTCTGTTATTTCACTTTTTATTTTTGTTTTAGGCAGAACCATCCTTGTTCCCTGCTTAACAAACTCAGTTTACCTGGTTATCTTTAGTATGTATACCACTCGTTCATGCGCTTCAATCTGCACCCATGGTTGTCATAATGCTTTCCACACCATGCGTCATATTTATATTTAAAATCTCTTTCACTCGTACTCATGTCGCTATAACGATAAGAGGTGACCGCTGTGCCCATGTTACTTTACGCATTGCATCTTCACACTAAATGTATTTTGCCTTTTTGTATAATGTCGAATCACTTCCGAATGCTATTGCGCATCTCCCCAAAACATTTTAGAAATGTATATAATGGCTACGAAAGCTGCATTACATGTCGCCCCGCCGTGGTGGTCTAGTGGCTAAGGTACTCGGCTGCTGACCCGCAGGTCGTGGGTTCAAATCCCGGCTGCGGCGGCTGCATTTCTGATGGAGGCGGAAATGTCGTAAGCCCGTGTGCTCAGATTTGGGTGCACGTTAAAGGACCCCAGGTGGTCAAAATTTCCGGAGCCCTCCACTACGGTGTCTCTCATAATCATATAGTGGTTTTGGGACGTTAAACCCCGCAAATCAGTCAATCAGCATTACATGTCACACTGACGAAGGCTGGCCCACCAGCCGAAACGTATGTGATTATTAAAAGTGTGTCCTCGTACGTCGTGCTTTCTCGCTTGCGTATATATATATATATATATATATATATATATCTGTGTGTGCGTCTGTGTGCGCGCGAGCACAGGTGTGTTAATATATATATATATATATATATATATATATATATATATATATATATATATATATATATATATATATATATATATATATATTGACGCGTGTGTACTGGTGGACCAAAACGACAATAAGGGGATTTGGCGGACACCAGGTAGTGGAGCTCTGGCTGATTGAAGATAAAGAAGGCGATCTTGCTGTTCGGCTGCTGAGAGTCGCTGTGTCAACGTTCATCTGCCTTTGGTTCGCGCTGCACCGCGACACTGGTGGAAGTGCTGGGACGCAACCCTACCTAATGCTCCATACTCCCACTGGGAGCCGTTCATCTAGCTCGGACGCATTGTCACCCATTGCAACTCCCGTGCACCGGTTCAGTCGGCGGCTGATAGGCCTCGCTCCAGAGTTCACGCCTTCTACGGAACCTCGCAAGTGCCGATTACCTCTCCAAATGGCCAACGCCAGTCCGCAACCGGCGCCCCAAGGCCCCCTGCCAACACAGCCTTCACAGGTAACCATCTTTCAACCGCTGGTTCCCTATCACTTTAGTGGCGGCGCCCATGAGGACGTGGACGACTGGCTTGAGCACTACGAGCGTGTCGCCAAGATTAATCTGTGGCCTGAACAAGAAAAGCTCTCGCGCGCCTATTTCTACCTTGACGGCGGTGCGAAAATTTGGTATGAGAACAGAGAAGCCAGTCTGTTAACTTGGGGCGACTTCCGACAACAGCTTGTCGATACGTTCACCAACGTCGATCGACGCGACCGTGCGCAGCAGCTGTTGGAGCTACGGGTTCAAAAACCCAATGAAAGCGTTACTATGTTTGCTGAAGATATGACTCGTCTTTTTCGTCGAGCTGACCCAAACATGAGCGAAGATAGGAAGTTGAGCTACCTCATGCGCGGCGTTAAGGAGCAACTTTTCGCCGGGCTACTGCGCCACCCTCCAAGTACCGTAGCTGACTTCATCAAGGAGGCTACGGCTATCGAGCGGGCGCTCCATCAACGATGCAGGCAGTATCATCGAATGTCTAGCAGCGCCCCAATCAATGCTGCCGCCATACCTGAGGATCAAAGCTCCCTGCGAGACCTCATTAGGGAGATAGTTCGCGAAGAACTTCAAAAGTTCCGGAATCCAGTTGCTCAAACCCCCGTTGCGTCCGTCGCTGAACTGGTACGCGACGAAATCCGCCACGCCTTTTCTACCGCTGGTCCTGGTGACGAGCACCGTCCCATGAGCTATGCCGATGCTCTGCGACGTTCACCATCTGGTACATCGCCGCCATATCACCCAGTGCCGACGGCCCCTTGGTCACCGCGGCAAGAGCAGACCCTGAGCCGACCGCCAAGCCAACCGACGTACCACCAGGCGTCCACAGCAGCACCATGGACATCGTCGCAAGAAGGGAGGCTCAGACGTCCACCGCTCCGAAGAACAGACGCATGGCGCACAATCGATCGACGTCCACTATGCTTTAACTGCGGAGGCGCAGGTCATATTGCCCGTCATTGCTGGCACCGCAATGATTCGTTCCGCCAGCTTCGAACATGGTCTGACGATCGACGTGCGAACGAAGAATACATACCACGCCGGGAGGACGCCTCTTCCCCATGGAGCCCGTTCTCACTTTTACGAATACCGTACTTTTGACGAGGAGGCAATACCTACCTGCCAGCCAGGTCTGGGACGTCAATCCCGCTCTCATTCTCCCGCTCATTCACCTTCGTCACACCGACGTACCTCCGCGGACCTTAACGCAAGAAGGTCACCCAGCCCACGACGGGGAAACTGAGGGCGGCGACCTCCGGGGGTAAGGTTGCAGGCCACGAAGATGACGACGAAAAGCCCCCATTACACGACGCTTTAAATACGACAAGACGTGAGAGCGACGACATTGTGACCGCTGACCTGAGTGTTTTTCTTGACGGCCAGAAAGTGACAGCCTTAGTCGACACCGGTGCCGACTTTTCTATCATCAGTCAGGACCTCGCCATGCGCCTCAAAAAAGTGAAGACACCGTGGACAGGCCCTCAAATAAGGACAGCAGGTGGTCAGTTATTGATGCCCTCTGGGAGATGCACAGCGAGAATTGACATAGGAGGTTCTTCTTTTGTTGCGTCGTTCGTCGTTCTCGCCGCATGCTGCAAGGATCTAATTATTGGTATGGACTTCTTACGAGAGTACGGCGCCGTCATCAATATCCCAGACAGTTTGATTACATTCCGCAACAGTTCGGGCGCACCTGATTGTACACAAGCGCGACCAAACCAATTGCGTCTAACTGATGATGATGTGGTTCTCCCTCCACGGTCATGCACGCTTGTTTCTGTGGCAGCCGCTGTCCAGTTTGACGGCGAAGGAGTAGCAGACCGAATAACCTCGCTCCTCTTCACACACGGCATTTCCGTCGCAAGAGGTATCGTCAGTGTCGCCGCTGGACGCACAGACTTGCTTCTGACAAACTTTAGTGATGAGCGCCGGCACCTTCCAAAAGACATGGCCGTCGCTTACTCCGACGATATCACAGACGCAGAAGGCTGCTTGGCAGTAGTCGACGAGGCGCCAAAACTTGATTCGACACCATTTCTTGACGTTAGCACTACTTTGCCTAAGAACGAGCGAAAGAGGCTTCTTGAGCTACTCGGCGAATTCAAAGACTGTTTTTCGACAACATCAAGAGTTGGCCGCACACCTCTAACCAAGCATCGGATAATTACCGAGGACATGGCGAGACCAATTCACCAAAACCCCTATCGCGTGGCTGCAAGGGAACGCGAAGTGATACAAGAGCAAGTCGACAAAATGCTAGAAGATGACGTCATTCAGCCCTCAAAAAGCCCCTGGGCGTCACCTGTAGTCCTCGTTAAAAAAAAGATGGCAGCCTGCGCTTCTGTGTAGATTACCGAAAACTCAATCAGGTGACAAAGAGAGATGTGTATCCACTTCCTCGTATAGATGACTCTCTCGACAGACTTCGACATGCTCGTTACTTTTCATCGATGGACCTAAGGAGTGGGTATTGGCAAATCGAGGTAGACCCAAGAGACCGCGAGAAGACTGCTTTTGTGACACCAGATGGCTTATATGAATTTAAAGTCTTGCCCTTTGGTTTATGTTCAGCGCCTGCTACCTTTCAAAGACTTATGGATACCGTACTTTCTGGGTTGAAGTGGAAAACCTGCTTGGTCTACCTTGATGATGTCGTAGTTTTTGCCGCAACATTTGACCAGCACCTTAAAAGACTTGAGGCAGTTTTACAAGCCATACGGTCAGCGGGCTTGACGTTGAAGCCTGAAAAATGCCACTTTTGCTATGAAGAGCTGCAATTTCTTGGCCACGTTGTCAGTCACGCAGGCGTTCGTCCTGATCCTGAAAAGATCGCAGCTGTTGCACAGTTCCCGGTGCCGACTGATAAGAAAGCTGTCCGACGATTCCTCGGACTCTGTGCGTATTATAGGCGATTCATCGCGGACTTCGCACGCATCGCATCCCCGTTGACCCGCCTCTAGAGAGAAGACGTTGCTTTCCAATGGAGCAACGAAGAAGAAGCTGCTTTTAAGAACCTCCGCCAGCGACTACAGACGCCACCAGTGCTCGCCCACTTTGATGAGAAAGCCCCAACGATGCTACACACGGATGCCAGCAATATTGGTTTGGGAGCTGTGCTTGTGCAGCTGCAAGAAGACACAGAAAGAGTAATCGCCTATGCAAGCCGAACACTAACACGCGCCGAGACTAATTACTCCACAACCGAGAAGGAATGCCTCGCCGTGGTATGGGCGGTCACAAAATTTCGCCTGTATTTATACGGCCGCCCTTTCAAAGTCATCAGCGACCACCACTCATTGTGTTGGTTGACAAATCTTAAAGATCCTACCGGGAGATTAGCGCGTTGGAGTCTCAGGCTGCAGGAGTACGACATGACTGTCGTACACAAGTCAGGAAAGCGCCACATGGACGCCGACTGTCTATCCCGCTCACCCATTGAATCGGCAACTCTATCCGATGAGGAGGAAACAGCATTTCTCGGTGTGCTTGACTCAACCGCTATTGCACAGCAACAACGTGGTGACCCTGAGTTACTTGCACTAATTAATTACCTGGAGGGAAGATCTCAGAAGGCACCAACTGTTTTCGTAAAAGCGCTGTCATCATTTTGCTTACGGAGCGGAGTGCTATACAAAAGAAACTTCTCTTCAACAGGATCTGCGTATTTGCTCGTCATCCCAGCAGCCCTTCGCTCCGAAGTACTCGAAGCATGCCACAACGAGGTGACTTCAGGCCACTTAGGTTACACAAGAACGTTGGCCAGAGTACGGCAGCGCTACTTCTGGCCAAGACTGACCGTAGCCGTAAAACACCATGTTCGTACTTGCCTCGACTGCCAGCGACGGAAGTCACCGCCGACTAAACCAGCTGGCCTCCTGCAGCCCGTGCAGGTCCCAAGAACACCATTCGACCAGATTGGCATGGATATTTTGGGCCCACTTCCTACTTCTACTGCTGGGAACCGCTGGGTTATTGTCGCGACTGATTACCTTACCCGTTATGCTGAAACAAAGGCTATCCAGAGAGGTACAGCAGCGGAGGTGGCACAATTTTTCATCGAGAACGTTGTCCTGCGGCATGGTGCACCAAGCATCGTAATCACAGACAGAGGAACCGCATTTACGGCAGCTCTTTTGGAACAAGTCCTCATGCTGAGTGGAACAACCCATCGCAAGACCACCGCCTACCACCCGCAAACGAACGGGCTTACAGAGCGTCTGAACAAAACAATTGAAGACATGCTTTCAATGTACGTAGACGTCGAACACAAAAATTGGGACGAAATCTTGCCATATATCACGTTTGCATACAACACTGCCAAGCAAGAAACAACCCAGATGACCCCGTTCAGCCTAATTCACGGAAGGGAAGTACGAACCATGTTAGATGCGATGCTAGCGCACGAATGGGACGACATCGAACCGGACGCCGAGATGTTTACAGAACGAGCGGAAGAAGCAAGGCAACTAGCACGCCTGCGCATCCAGCAACAACAAGAGTACGACGCGAGCCGCTACAATTCTCGCTGCAGAACAGTTGTTTACCAGACCGGTGACAGAGTATGGCTTTGGACGCCCATACGGCAACGAGGACTCTCTGAAAAGCTCCTGAGGAGATACTTTGGGCCATATCTAGTACTGCGACGACTGAGTGATGTTACCTACGAGGTCGTCCCCGACACTTCATATAGTACGAGGCGTCGCCAGCACCGTCCTGAACTAGTTCACGTTGTGCGCATGAAGCCTTATGAAAGGTAGTGACTGCGCAAGACACTTCTTAAAGAACAGACAAAAAAAACTGCACTACTGGTTTAGCATCGGGGCGATGCTCATTAAGAGGGGGGCAAATGACGCGTGTGTACTGGTGGACCAAAACGACAATAAGGGGATTTGGCGGACACCAGGTAGTGGAGCTCTGGCTGATTGAAGATAAAGAAGGCGATCTTGCTGTTCGGCTGCTGAGAGTCGCTGTGTCAACGTTCATCTGCCTTTGGTTCGCGCTGCACCGCGACAATATATATATATATATATATATATATATATATATATATATATATATATATATATATATATATATTGTTATGCCACAGACATTTTCCTCGTCGGGAGCAAGTCTCACGAGATCGAGCGCTGTTCCGACGAACTGCCTCCCCTCCAGCGCCGCCTTCGTGCAGGAGAACCGTGCAGTTCCGGGGATAACGTCGCTTCCTCCGCCGAACCACATTGCAGTTGCGGGTATGGCTGCGTCTCCTCAGCCAAGCCACTGTGCCGTTCCAGGGAACTGGTCTGAGAGAATGAACCAAAGACGTTATTTAAGGCCGAGCCGGCCCCATGTTAGAGGATTTTGCCCCAGCCGACGTTGTCGTGCTGGCTGGCTCTGTACAAACGACAACCTGCTACAGTAAACGCTCCTTCTTGTTGCTGTTTTCAAAACAGATTGCCTCCCTGCTTCGCCTTCGGGCAACGGCTTCAGCGAAGTCCGCTCGACGGCTCGCCGCTCTTCGCCACTGCTACCCTCGCGACACAGCAAATTCCTAACAATATATATATATATATATATATATATATATATATATATATATTCGCAAGAAAGCCAGTCCAACTTGCAAGGCTTCACTCACAGCAATAAAAAAATGGTATATGCCACTAAGCGCCTACTGCTTCGCGTTATAAAAAAAAGAGCCAGAGAAACTCATAAAATACACACAAAAAACCTAAAAAACAGAAAGAGACGAAAAATCAAATATAGAGATCGCGAGATATAGAAACAGATTCAGATATGAAGAAGGAGCTAAAAGGAGAACAAAAAATAAAAACAAAAGCAAAACTATTAAAAATCAAGAAAAAACCAGGAGACAAATACGGAGAAACGAAGGGGGTCACCCAGCTCTTCACATCGTTCAGGCTTAGCATCACTACTGCGAAACCGCCTTAATTAGATTTCTTTGGTTGAAAGCGGGTGAAGTGCATTCGGCTGTGCTCTGTGTAGGGTATATCGGAAGTCCATGCATTCAGCTAGGTAACAGCAGTAGCAGCAGCAGCCACGGGAAAACATTCGCTCAGACGCCTACGACATCTAACGTTGAGTAAAACCAATCATACCTCAGAAGTTCGTCTCTCCTCATTTTGTGCAACCTCCATAGAAGCCCTGCCTGTTAACGTAAATGTATCCCTTTTTCCCGAGCACATTGCAGCACAAGACAAAACATACCAGACAGAGTGCATAGGCACTGACACCTACGTGTGTCAATATTCTAAGCTAATATCACTTACTCTTTCCGGCCGCTTGTTTGCTGAAGGTTTTCAACTGCGTCCCTCAGACCACCTCAAGCTGTTTCATGCGAATAGTTCTAGCACGAATTCTGCGAATTCTTTCCAATATATATGGCAAAAACTGTGTCAATTGAGAAAGCGAAGTGTGCTCTCGGGGATTAAACTTTGGTGGAAGCACGATTTACCTAACATAAACGACGCAATCGGAGGAAGAAAAAACTTTATTCCGTGGATGAGAATAAAAGTAATTCAAGAGCTAACATGGATAGTGCCATTTTAAACGAATATTAGCGCGACGAAAACAGGGACGAGAAAGATTATTTTTTTGCTCCGGGAGATCACCTTTGTTGGGAGTATTGTCCTAGGGCCGATAAGCCGTTGCTTGTTTTTTTCATCTGATCACTCAAAAATTTTGAAACGTGGCATAAGTGTTGCATGCATTCAGTCTTCATTGTTCAAAACCTGTCACCACAAAATGCAACAGAGCTTTGCAAAGCAGGCTTCATGACTTAAGGAAGCAGATTACCCTGAATGGGTCATCATGAGGGCCTGCGAAATAGTGGCAAAGAAAGTAAAGGGTGTGCAGAAGGAAACAGAAGGTAACCATCCCACAACTATGAATAATATAGCCGTGATTCCTTATCTGCATAGGTTGTCGCATGAGCCAAAAAACGTGGGCAGTAGATACAAAGTTAATGTTGTTTTCAGCTTTGGCCAGAAACTGCGGCAAGTTTGTCCAGCTGTGCAAAGGAAATTAAACGAAGAAAATTGCAACAAGAGGAACAAATGCACAATAAAACATACGAGTGAATTCATTGAGTGTCGAACCAATGCAGTGTACAACATACCATGTTCTTGCAATAAGGTTAACATTGGGCAAACTAGTCGATGCGTTAATATAAGAGTCCAGGAGCATGTCGCGTAATGTAAAAAGTGGCACAGGTTCTCATTTGGGCATTTATTGTCACAGAAATGGGTGTAATCCTTATTTTGATAAGACTGAAATTTTGCGTTGCCACAGAGACCGACGATCCCGAGAAATCATGGAAGCTTCTTATATGTCACTGGAAGATGATAATTGCATCAGCCAGCCTTCCATAACACTATCAGGCGCAGAAGATTCATATCTCACAGATAGCTTGCATGTTTCATCAGCTATACATAGCGATTTATGTAGGTTTTTTTTTTTCACTTTTAGCTTTCGCGATGGTTCTTTTCTTGTATTTGCTTTGCTTTTTTCAGATGTCATATATTCCGCTTCTTTTAGGAATAAACTTTAGTTGCGAGTCAGCGCTGTAGTTTGTCTTTTCTTTCCCGTCCCTGTTCTCGTCGCGCTAATATTCGTTTAAGATGGAAGTGCACCAACTCACCCAATTGTCCCTTCTGGTGGATAGTGCCGCAGGGCCGGAAGGCTGATAGCTTTCGGCGCCCAGCGGACCTCATCTATGAGCGCGAATTCCGTTTCCGGGTCCGAGCCAGCGAGAGGAGCCTCTCACGTTGCTCCTCTTTAAAGCCTATTCTATGGGGAACTAAAGCTCAAGTTTGTGGAGCGACGACAACGCCGCGCCAGGCCCTGGCGGCGAGCTCCAGGAAAACTTGAGGAGAGACACGGGAGAGGTCGCAAGCGAGTCCAGTGTGTTCCGCCGAAACTAGAGCGCGCACGACACGCACGCAACGCCTTCTGCAGTCGGCGCGGGGAACTTAGGCGCCGTGCCGTCAGCTTGGCGCGCTAATACGAGACGCTCGCTGTGCGAAGTTGCCTTTCCGCGATGGAATAAGCAGCCCCACAGAAGCGTCGGCGAGGTCCGAAGTTTTGTTGTGTTGTCCACAGCAATGCAGACAACACCATGGGATGCTTTCCACGCGTAAAGCTGTATAAGTTTCCCAGCAAGTCACAGCCGGCGAATACAGCCGCGTTCGCGAAAGTTAGAACAAACATGACACGATAGCAAAAAAAAAAGAGGCCGAGAGCTTAAACTTGACTCGCCGTGGTGAAACTTCAATTTGCTGCTTCGCGGCGACGTCAGCGGGTGATGCTCCCACGGCACGAAGGGCATGACTCTAAATCTTCTCGGAAATTTGAATACCATGACCTTATAACTCTACTTTTATTTATTTTTAGCACGCCGCAAACGTTTACACATGAGAGCAGACGGCTGCTACTGCTAGATACAACATCAAAACAACAATTATATGGTTTCCATAAACGTCAGCGCAGCACATTGATAGAGAGCGCGGCTTCATGTTGGTGGAATGAGACTTACCTCGAGGCATACGTTGTACACGGTACTATCTCGGAGGACCTGAGAAATACATTTCGCAGTGACTCGGGCGTCCTCGTCTTTCGTGGTCTGCTCCACATCATAACCATGACTAATGAGCTTTACTCCTTTTGTTCGATTCGCTTCTTCTGAAATGCTTGTCCAGCTCAGATATTGTAGCGCCACGCTAGATTTGGCAAGCTGGCCGCGCCGAAAAAGAAGCGAGCCGCGGGGCTTGTGTGGCGCGAGCCACGAGTAATAGGAGAACGGCCTTAGTTTCGGAACCTGTGTGCACGCTGCAGCGGTGACTCCGCCTACGCCTGCGTCCCAAAATAAATATGAGACCTCGGCACGGACTCATCGCCACCGTTCTCGCAACTCCTTCCTCAACATATGGTGACCCCGGACCAACGGACAAGCGACCGGCGCTGCACCGCTGCCTCTGAGCTTCACGGCCATGTTCCAGCCAGCTCAAGCTTCTTGCAGCCGGACTTAATTTAACTCGCCTCTGTTGCCGTTCCGGACCTGATGGACCTGGTGACCTGACGGACGTGCCCTTCAACGAGCCATCGGATTCCATGTTCCCACGACTCTTCCCGCCAGTGCAGCTGTTCTAATCGACCTACCCCAAGGTATAGTTTATGCAGATTGACGCTGTTCTTGCGGTGAATGGCGTCACGAACCAGCCGCTGATGCACGCCATTCTTCTCGACGCCCTCTTGGTAGAGCTGCATCATCTCTCTGCCACTTCAAGCTCTAGCCGCAGCCTTGCGATGACCGCTGCTCTGCCGTGCTGGCCTCCTACGGCTTCATCTACCTCCCGTTTCCGTTCACCCGCGACTTCCCGGTGTCTCGTGACTCACACCAAGCGGTATCAACCGGCCATCATCCCCACCTTGACCAAGCCTTCGATTGTCCGGCTACGTCTCCTTGAACCACCTTGCGGCCACCAGCGATGCGATTCCCGCGCCCGACTGCCCACCCGACGAGGTTCTTCAAGACGTTCCTGCTGCTGACGATCAGTCTGCCACGAGGCGCGTTTTTTCGAAGTCCTCTGCCGATGGTCCTTCAGGCACGCTCGCCACCCGCACGTCTTTTCCTACCTCCACAGACCACGACTTCTCGGACATGTCAGACTCCATGACGGCTACATTGCCGCACACCCTGGAGTATGCTACGACCCGGGACGTCTTCACGCCTGCACGCTACTCGGCCCCCAACCGCACAGTTTTCGCCGTCCTTCCTCACTTCCTCGACCCGCTACTCATGTGACATGTCAAACTCTACGACCACTACATCGCCGCATGCCCTGGAGTCTGCCACGACCACGGACATCCTCCCGCCCGCTATTCACCCCTCGTTCGTGGAGGCATCGCCGTCGACGTTGTCCCAGCAACCCAATCTTTCACCGACTTTGCCATTTTGCCCATCTTGCCGGCATAAACAGCGATCGTGCTCGAAGTCTACCACAGAAGTAGTTTGCGCCACCAGCCATCTGCAGCCGACCGTGCGCGATGCTGCGACGATGACAGGAAATCCCGAGGACCACCTGCCTGGTCCGCAACAGGTAGAGCAGGCCGCGTACGCCATCCCTAGCACGCAGGCAGACAGTCCACCAGCCGCCTCACACGTGCGCTCTCCTCGGCCTGCTAATTCCGCAACTACGGCGGACATGCCTTCCAGTCCTTTCAACACGGCTCGTCACCGTAGCACGCCTGGTCGCTGCACATACATCTCCAGCGGGATTCGCGCGGCTCATCTGCACTCTACACGGCAGACAAGACAGCAGCCACAGCATCTAATATACTGCCTTCACAGCAGTTTCCAGCACCATCACCATGACACCTGCGTCTCCTGCCCCAAGTGCCCAACTGCGCACGAGAACCGCCACCATCGCCACAGCCTGTCTCGGTGAAAGTTCTCTTGTGCTGCACTATGTAACTTCACAGCCTGGTGCCCATTCGCAGCTTGTTGGTTGCACTCGCTACAACGAACTGTGCGCCTTTGTCGTGACCCTCGCCCGCTGCGATTCTCCCAGAGTCACCCACCGGAGACCCACAGCTTATCGACGGCCACTCCACGTTGACAACCTGGACTTCCCAATGGACACCTTACGGATTGCCGTGCACGTACATAGTATTTGGCGTTCTCTCTCTCTCTCTCTCTCTTTTTTGTCAATGTGTTTTCGATCACGCAAAGTGCTACGGGGGGGGGGGGGCTATGTAGCGCCACGCTAGATTTGGCAAGCTGGCCGCGCCGAAAAAGAAGCGAGCCGCATGGCTCGTGTGGCGCGAGCCACGAGTAATTGGAGAACGGCCTATCTTCGGAACCTGGCTGCACGCTGCAGCGGCAATTCCGGCTACGCCTGCGTCCCAAAATAAAGCTGAGACCTCGCCCCGGGCTCCTCGCCACCGTCTCGCCTCTCAGATCTTTATGAAGCCGCATTGCAGGCAGTACATTGAGAGGTGACTCAAACGGAGTGTGCGCTCTCTGCACGAGCACGTAAGCGAGCGGCAGCGCATTGGAGGGAGGGGAAAACGCGTGGTATACATTCCCGATTTCTACTTTTCTACCAAAGATAGCGCTGCCTGTTCAGAGTTGCAGTGCCTCCATGTGTTGCTTTGGCTTCCTATAGTTTAGAAGTGGAAATTTTAAAGGCTATTTTTTTTTGTAAGGCACAAAACTGAGAACTACAAGACAAGGCAAGAAAAGTATGGAGAATGTTAATACTAGTAAATGTAAAAGAAAAGTGGTCGAAAAGGTAACTTGACCTAGGCAGGAACCGAACCTGTGAGCTTTGAATAACACGTTTGATGCTCTACCAATGAGCTACCATGGTCGTTACCCCCCCCCCCCCCCCCGTTTACTTTATGGGCAATATATGGGCATTGAAAGTGGGAGCTTCAGTCAGTGCCGCCATCAGCCAGTATTCCCGTTTTTGCATTACTGTCATTTTTTAGAGACGCTCCACCCCCCACCCACCTCTCACCAACTAGTCGTGCAGCCCTCGCCATGTCACCTTCACGTGACTCGGCCTTCCATCTCAAAAGCTTGTGAAGCCCTGCGATAGCACTCTATATCGCAATGCATCGAATGCGACGAAAGAGAAGATTCCTTTCGCTTTCGAGAACACCATGCGAGTTTATTGTTGTTGCTGTCGTTCACTAGTGTGGACATGTACATATAGGTGATTCGCCAATACATCGTGATCAAATCATTATACGTTACCAACTCTGATCTTTTGTGTGCGCAGCCGAGAGCGGCCGAAGCCGGACAGCAAGCCGAAGCCGGAGAACAAGCCGCAGCCCAGCCGGATGTCGCAAAACCGCCGGATGAAAGCAAGAGCGGCAACGTGCAAAAAAGGGGGGCCCAGCCAGAGTGCACTTTCCGCGGCCTCCAGCCTCTGGCAGCGCGTCCGTCGCACCGACGACAGATGGGGCAAAAACGGATCCAAAGAAGTCAGCGACAAAAGCTACTGCGCCACAGGCAAAACCTGTGGCGCCCGTCTAGCAGCGGGGGAACTGTGTTTTGCATTGATTCTGCGGACTTTTGACTAGTCTCACTTGACTGATGTGTACCTCTAAAATGAACAAAAATAAATACTAACGCACATACTTGTCTTGCTTTACATCGCTCATCGGTCAAGAAATTTGCGGGCGCCATGAACTCAAATGCCATTTAACATCTCGTGATTTTTCACGGGACTTATAAGATGATGCTTATTCACTAGGCGTACTAGCTAAAGTCGATGCAACATCGAATCAACGTAAATGAACGTAAGTACACCCACGAGCAAAAGTATACGAGCCCTTTCCGTCTGTAATCATTCGCTTTTTGCATGGCGAGACATTTCTTTTGCGTGGCGAGACATTTGCGTGGCGAGACAGTGGCGAGACATTTCTGTGACGAATTACGTCAAGGTAAAGCTCTCGACAGAAATTCCCTCAAAGCGATGCTCTCGACAACAAACAGCTCGTCGCAGACGGCTATTTCGGAGTGACCTGCCGTGCTCAGCGTATACTTTCGCTGCACGGGTGTACAATAACCCTGGGAGACGCCTTGTACGTACACTACTTTTTACTAATTGGGTCCACTAGTAACTATGGAAGAGTACAACGCAGCGAGGGCCGGAGAAGTGAACTCCCCCTCCGTAATAAGCCTGTCTTGACGACGCGTCAATTTGCCGTGTACTATTATTGCACGCGATCATTTGTGAAGGTTCCGCCATGTTCCACGAGTCGTTGCCGTGCCGATTTGTGCCAGCCGAGTCAAATGTATTGTTTTACTTGGTCATAATTAGCGTAACACGACACGAATGTGTACACCGTGTTTCGAGTCCGATGTTTGATTCTCTTTAGAAAAGGTAGAAAATGAGTGCCTTCAGGGTGAACAGATATTTTAAATTGAAACTTTGTTAACGATATTTGCATTTGATCACATAAATAGAGTTATGGCATCATTTTTCTTGCAATACCTTGCAATAACGTTGTCTAAATCGAGTCTGGAAGTGGCTCCAGAGGTAGTGGAGTAATTTAAATTTTAAATGCGAAGCATTTCTTAGTGAACTTCGGTGAGTTTGACCGTATCTATCTATCTATCTATCTATCTATCTATCTATCTATCTATCTATCTATCTATCTATCTATCTATCTATCTATCTATCTATCTATCTATCTATCTATCTATCTATCTATCTACCTACCTATCTATCTATCTATCTATCTATCTATCTATCTATTTATCTATCTATCTATCTACGACTTTTGGATCTCCTGGCCGTTTCAATAATGGGATCTACACCAATATTGGTATAACTTGACGTGACTGTACGATGAGTATAAGTAACTAGTCATAACATGAAAATTATCACATGTATGACATGAATGCCATCATTCACATGTCAGTGTCTTGCTGCTCCTGCGGTGGTTTCGTTCACATGACATATCGCCAAACTGGTATACGGTATGACATGGCTGCATGGTGAACATAGGTCACAGGTCTTCACGTGGAAATCATGACATGCGTGTCATGTAAGAACATGACTACGTGCCACGCTCTTGATGCGCTCGCGGTCGTTTAGCTAGCTTCATATACAAGAAATTCGGTATTACTTGACGTGAATCGACAACGAAGGTAAATGACACGTCCAAACATAATAATCATGATATGCGCCCTATGTAAACATGACTGCGTGCTACGCTCATTGTGCGATCGCGGCCAATTCGCTAGCTGCGCATATACCAAACTTGGTGTTACGTGACATGAGTGGATGATGGAGGTGTATGACTGGTGCAAATATTATAATCATTACATGCGTGTCATGTAATAACATGACTGCATGCAATGCTCATGATGTTCTCGCAGCCGTTTCGCTAGCTTCACAAATACCAAATTTGTTATTAAAGTGACGTGAACGGATGACGAAGGTAAATGACTAGTTCAAACATAATAATCATTACATGCATGTCATGTAAAACATGACTACATGCTGCACTCATAGCGCACTCGCGGCTGTTTCGCTAGCTTCATATATGTCACATTTGGTATTACGCGGCGTCAATGGACACTGAGCTCTAATGCCAGGCGCAAACATTATATTCATGACATGGAAGTCATGTACGGCATAACTTACTACCACCTTGTAACCATGGGCTTCATTTTAATGTGACGATTCAACCTTCCTCATTCGTGCTTCGCACATCATCGATTCCCACTGTACGTGGGATCTACCATTTTTTTTTTTTTTGATCGAACTCCATGGTGGGACGGTTAAAAAGCAAGGCAAAGAACCTCACATTAACAACTGCTCTTGTTTGTCTTACTTCATCCCTGTTGTCTCATCCCGCTGCTCAGTTCCACTAAAATGAACTCTTATAACCAACTGGCCCAACTTTCCACGCTCCTCAGTCATTTTACTTGTTTGGGTTTATTTTGTGTTTTGCTGTCTTCTCTTTTGTGCCAATTTGAATGCATGTACATGTCAGATACATATCCTTATATCAACGTATTGTGCATAAATTATGCTTGTATGGATGTTTGACTGTCGCCACTCTTTTCCATCGTTTTCTTGAGGTGTCAGGCCAGTCTCTACCTCCTCTAGAATAGCAGATTTTAAAATGCGAAGCATTTCTTAGCGAACTTCGGCGACTTTGAGCGTATCTATCTATCTATCTATCTATCTATCTATCTATCTATCTATCTATCTATCTATCTATCTATCTATCTATTTGTCTATCTATCTATCTATCTATCTATCTATTTGTCTATATATATCTATCTATCTATCTATCTATCTATCTATCTATCTATCTATCTATCTATCTATCTGTCTGTCTGTCTGTCTGTCTGTCTGTCTGTCTGTCTGTCTGTCTGTCTATCTATCTATCTATCTATCTATCTATCTATCTATCTATCTATCTATCTATCTATCTATCTATCTATCTATCTATCTATCTGTTTGTCTATCTATCTATCTATCTATCTATCTATCTATCGATCTATCTATCTATCTATTCATCTTACTATCCAGCTATCTACCTATCTATCTATCTATCTGTCTATCCATCTATCTATCTATCTATCTATCTATCTATCTATCTCTCTATCTATCTATCTATCCGCCTACGACTTATAGCTCTCGTGGCTGTTTAAATATTGGTATCGATTCCAAACTTGGTATGGCATAACATGACTGTATGGAGAACATGTTTGACTAGTCATAACATGAACATCATGACACGTATGTCATGAATGTCATGGTCCTGTAGCTCTCAGTTCACATGACATGTTGCATACGAAGGTATGATACTGGTGCAAACATGATAAACATGAGATGCGTGTCATGTAACAACATGACTACATGCTACGCTCATGATGCGCTCGCGGCCGTTTCGTTAGCTTCACAAGCTTGATATTACGCAACTCCAACGGATAGCGAAGGTATGTGACTGGTGCAAACATGATAATCATGAGATGCGTGTCATCTGAGAACATGACTACATGCCACAGTCAAGACGAAAATACTTTTCGACGTGACGCGGTTCGCGTGCTCGCCGGCGTTCATATTGTCGCGTCACGCCGGCGCTGCCACGCCAGGCGCCGGTTTCGCCACATACTCGCAGGCGTGCGCCGCGCTGCGTTGCTTTGATGCATGCGTGTTTGGGCGCGTCCGGCTTCCCTCCGTCACGAAAAGAGGGCAACGCGGTGTTGTCTGGGTAACGCATCGGCGCGAAATGCAGCACGTCGCATTTCGCGCCGCTTGCCGTCGCGCCGTGCCTACGGACGCTGGCCGCACCTGGCGTAAGACTATAGAGTGCTCGCGTTTTGCTAACGTAGCGTCGCTGTGCCCATCGTGCGCGCGCGTCAACGCTACATTGCAGTATATTGGGCCCTTCCTGATGCGCTCGCGGCCGTTTTGCTAGCGTCATATATACCAAGTTTGGTATTACGTGACGTCAATAGAGGACGAAATATATGACTGGTGCAAACATGACAATCATGGCATTGAAGTCATGTACGCCATCATTTACCTACACCTCATAACTTTGTGCTGATTTTAAAGTGAGATATCAACATTTCTCAATTATGCTTCGCATATTTTCGATTCCCACCGTACGTGGGAATCTGCCAATTTTTTACCCTGCATTCCACATCACAGTTGGTGTTATATATGAACAAGTGTGTATACATGGTGTCTCACTTTCTCGTAATACTAATTTCCTAAAAGAACGAATTTCATTTGTTCTCGCACATAGAACTGTATGCAGAGGTGTAAATACTTGGCCGTGGCGAAAATGACAGTGCTGTTACTATTTAACACGCGTTAATACGTTTGTAGTCGGAGGATCACTCGGTGACCTGATTTGATTGATATGTGGAGTTTAACATCCCAAACCACCATATGATTATGAGAGACGCCGTAGTGGAGGGCTCCGGAAATTTTGACCACCTGGGGTTCTTAACGTGCACTCAAATCTGAGCACACGGGTCTACAACATTTCCGCCTCCATCGGAAATGCAGCCGGGATTCGATTCCCGCGACCTGCGGGTCAGCAGCCGAGTACCTTAGCCACTAGACCACCATGGCGGGGCACTCGGTGACCTAACACGTCAGGTAGTTTTACACTGGGGCCGAAGATATCATCTCCACGCAGACGTACCGCGTTCCAGTGAGCATTGTGGGCCGGACCTTATCAGTCCTCTAGTAATGTAGAGCACTTTTCCATAAGGAGACAACACCTGCACGAGGTCCTCACTAGAGACGCGGCATGGCAGAAAGAGAACGGTGACTTGCATAAATTAAGCGCCCGGAGGCACAATGGCTACGCGTTCCTTTCGGATGTCGAGGTGGGATGCGTCCACAATTCGGGCCAGAGCGGCCTGGTAGTTCTGGCCTTCAAAGTGGGGCACACAGTATACTTCTATTCGTACTACTGAAGACGTTGCGTCACAACGTCTTCAGGACTTGCCCCCTCAGGGACGACGACATCGAAGGCTAACGCCTTCTTCGGTGGCTGCATTGCCATGATGGGCGCCGACGAGCCCAAGGATGCCCTGAAGCGTGCTACTCAGCTCGTATCCAATACCAGAACTGCGTGGATGCAATCGACCAACAGCACTGACATCTCCGAACGCAAAGGTGTTTAAAGAAAAGTGTTTAATGGTTTAGGGTACAAGTACTCCTCTATGGTAGAACAGAAAGCCGTCGTTAACGCTGATCGAATGAAAGTGTTTAGAATAATGCATTCACAAACAGTGGACATCAATAACTTTTGCACGGAACATTTCTACAGAACGCGTGTTTATAGAAAGTGGATAACAATTCCGAGTACTTTTCACGAGCCCGTGTTTACGAATATTTCTCCGTGACTGAGTTCACGCAAAAGATTGCCCAGTAATTACTCTCTACAGTGAGCACTTGTTTAAAAAAAAATGTTTAACGACTTCTAGTACTTGTCACTCAACTATGGGAGAGCAGTAAGCCGTCCCTATCCTGTGTTTAGAAAAAGCGGGTAACGATTTAGAGTACTCTAGCTACTCGACTATGGAAGAAAAAGGGAAGGAGGATTAGAAAAAGGGGGGTAATGATTTAGAGTACAGGGTACTCTACTATGAAATAGCACTGAGCCGTCCCGGGCGCAAACGAGACACGAAACGTTATCTCATAGAACAGCAATTTTTGTACCGTCAAACGCATCAGCAGAGTTTTAGATAACTGAATTTCACCATACAAACTCAACCTTCTGTCCCTGGTGTTAGTTCAGATTTTTAACGTATTATTGTAAGTTTCATCAGTGATTCTGACATTTTCGCTCGGTCGAACGTGGTGTTGTCGGTTATAACTACGAACCTTTATTTACTCATGCACTCTAACAGAGAAAACTTCATTATAGTTCGAGCGAAAACGAGCTGGAGAGCGGAAACCAGAATCTGCATTCCTCTGGTCAATTCGGAGCAACTGTCCCGCTCCCCCATACTCTCTCTGACGGAGAGTGCCGCGTAAACTATAGTTGGTGAAAATTGCTGGCGCGGAAATGATTGCCCAGGAGTGAAGCCGTGCCTATGGCAAGATGGCGGCTGCGGCGGCCATCTTTCTAGGGGCATCATAAAGTGTCGCCATTCGGCGATTAAGAACGGAGTGTTTCCCTCGAACGCCCAACGAGTTTAATGTGGAAACTTTTTCGGGTCACATAGTGCTCCAAGTGCGGCTTAATGTTACTCATTTTGCTTAGTAAGCCTCCTACCAGAAAAGAGCGTGTTTCCGCCATCCTGGCAGTGACAAAAGCTGTCTTCACTTATGCTGGCAAGGCACCGCGGTAGCTTCCACTCGAGCAATTTTTCTTTCAAGCTCCTTACAATCAACCAAAGAATAAATATAGGACTCGCCCACGAGGACACTTTGCCCTTATTTTCCATGCCTTTGCGCTACAATAGAAATAGTTCCCGAACAAGGACAATAATTTTCCCGCATACAACGTGATTATCTTGCAGTCCTTCATTGATCGTGAGATATAAAAAAAACCGAAGTTCAATAAGAAAACTTGTGAGGGCACGGAATTCAGCTTTAGCTTAGAAATATCATCATCATCATCATCATCATCATCATCATCATCAGCCTGATTACGTTCACTGCAGGACAAAGGCCTCTCGCATGTTCCACCAGTCAACCCGGTCCTGTGCTTGCTGCTGTTTTTTATAGCGGCTTAGAAATATATCTGTTGCTTAAATCGCACCCCTTATAACGGTCATCTCGGAATCCATGATGCAGAAATTTACATCTCTCGAAGGCGACGTTTTTGCGCGGTACCTATAGTGGTACTACAACAAACAATGCCACCGTTAAAATAAAGTGTAAAAGAAAATAATCCTTCTTTGGTGCTTTTGAAGAAAACGATACACGGGCATTAATGAAATTTTATGAGGTCGTTTGCAATTTTTATGTTGTTTTATGAAACTTTCGCTACCAGGTTTCTTCGCTATCTGCTGTAACTATGGCAACTATCACTAAAAGCAAACAATGGAGAAGTTATCTGAAATTGACTGGTGAATTTTAGTTCTTGTGCTGCCATAAATTCCAAATGTGCGTCTCGAGTTTAGCTGCTTGTCGTTCTGTTTGAGGTAAATGCCAAAATTTCATTTGCCGTCTTCTTTAAACAAAATAAAAGCGCGTAGCGCACACTGTGCTTAACAGTGCGAGTCATTGCATACAAGGCGATGTACACGGCTAAATGGCGGCCACTAAAAGGTGTACGTTGTATTGTTTATACTTCTGGTTTGACAGCTTGCACTCGATGGATTGCCATGACGCCGTCAGTCCTTGAATATTCAACGTTTTCAAAACGCGACCCTATTTTGTTCGACCAGGGGCCACTGCCTTCTATGAATGTGTCTGTACAAAAATGTGTCTGTGCTGGCAAGAGGGTTTTCTCCCTCCAGTGAATGCGAGCGAATTACGCGTCAGACTTTGCTTTCACGGGGGAATGCGATGCGTCTTTCATGTTTTCTTTTACGGGGTTCTAACTTAATATAAACAAGTTATCACTACGTAATACGTGTGCAGAATACAGGCGAAATGCAAAAAAAAATTGTTAGACAAAAATAGGACTTTTTAATAAAGATAGAACTATTTATGTATCGTTCAGTGCCTTAATAACGATGTCTTTCTTTTTTTTTTCACGTTCAATAATAGGTTTAGTGGAGTCGCCTCTGTAACAATCACGGTCGATGCAACTGATCGTAATTGATCCTTATTGCTGCAACGATAACGATAAATGAAGCGATAATAAATAGCGTGCGTCATATCACGGTTTGAAGAACGTCGCACAATGTTTTTCACGCGAGACGTTCGTGCAACGAGAATGAGACAAGCGCTTACACAACGGCCACTCAACTTGGCACATCCCACGTACAGTGGGAATCGATGATATGCGAAGCACGAATGAGGAAGGTTAGTATGCCACTTTAAAATGAGCACAACGTAACGAAGCGGAGGTAAATTATGCCACACATGACTTCCATGCCATAATTATCATGTTCGGACGTGTCATTTACCTTTGTCACGTATTCCCGTCACCTGATACCAGATTTGGTATATGTTGAGCTAGTGAAACGTCCGCGAGCGTGCTATGAGCTTAGCTTGGGGTCAAGATTTGAGTGACACGCATGCCACGTCTCGCCCTCTTCCCAGCCTTCGCTGCGTATCGCGCCGACGAAATGACGAGAACCGTCTGGAATGTCGCGCGCAAGGTATTTAACCGAGCAGCCGAGATGAGAGATCAGGAGAAGACGGAAGTAGCGCCAGAGTGCGTAGGGATTCCGCCGTGTAGTCGGCGAAGGTTTTGTCCGTAGCGACAAAGCAGGAGATGAAGAGGATTTCCACCTGAGGGGTGAAGGCTCGAGCTACAGGCAAGAGCGTGTGTTTACCGCTATCGAGCGAAGACGCGCGGCAACAGCTGCGTGTGGGAAGCCGACGTGTTTCTGGCGGAGAAGTTTGAAGCTTGGAGAGTGGCCGATTGAAGACGCGAGGTTTCCTGGAAGAGAAACTTCGGCGAGGTTTCCTGGAAGAGAAACTTCAGGGGGCAGCGGAACGGCAACAACGCTGGACTTTGAGTGAGTGATTCTCGGAAGAGTATCATTCAGACTTTTGTTCCAAGGACTTTGGACTGAATAGGTTTTCTATCTCTTTAGTCTTTAAGTGTCTTGGTTGTTCAATGCATGCGACTGCATTGTAGTGTGTACTGTTGTCTGTGTCCGTTGTTCGAGTGTGGCTAATTGTACTGTGTAGTACGTTGTTTAATCGGTGGCATATTGTACTCAGCTATTGTGGAGTGAGCATAATTGTGTATTGTTTTTCTGATCTGCCATTATTGAGAATATAGTTTTGTTTGTTTATCAACTCTCGGCTCTGACTTGTTCTTTGGGCCACAGCCAGCGTCCGCTGGCGCGCCGAAAAGGACCACTTCTGAATTGTCCACGCTTTCGTGGTGCGGTTCGGGGGGCCGATACTTCGGCCCTTGGAATTAGCCCGGCGATCGCCTCCCTAATTAACGGGACCCGTGTGACAGCTGCCATAAATATCAAATGTGCGTCTCGAGTTTCGCTGCTTGTCATTGTGTTTGAGGCAAATGCCAATGTTTCATTTGCCGTCTTCCTTAAACGAAATAAAAGCGCGTAGCGCACAATGTGCTTAACAGTGCGAGTCATTGCATACAAGGCGATGAACACGGCTAAATGGCGGCCACTAAAAGGTGTACGTGAATTGTTTATACTCCTGGTTTGACAGCTCGCACTCGATGGATTGCCATAACGCCGTCAGCCTTTGAATATTCAACGTTTTCAAAACGCGACCCTATTTGGCTCGAACAGGGGCCACTGCCTTGTGTCTGTACGAAAATGTGTCTGTGCTGGCAAGAGGGTTTTCTCTCTCCAGTGAATGGGAGCGAATTACGCGTCAGACTTTGCTTTCACGGGGGAATGCGATGCATCCTTCATGTTTTCTTTTACGGGACTCTAATTTATTATAAACAAGTTATCACTACGTAATACGTGCACAAAATACAGGCGAAATTCAAAAAAAAATGTAGGCAAAAATAAGACATTTGAATAAAAATATAACTGTTTAAGTATCGTTTAGTGCCTTAAAGAACGATATCTCTCTTTTTTTCACGTTCTTTAATAGTTTTAGCGGAGTCGCCTCAGTAACCATCACGATCGATGCAACTGATCGTAATTTATCCTTATCGCTGCACCGATAACGATAAATGCAGCGATAATAAATAGCGTGCGTCATATCGCGGTTTGAAGAACGTCGCACAATGTTTTTCACGCAAGGCGTTCGTGCAACGAGAATGAGACAAGCGCATACACAACGGCTACTTCAACTTGGCACATAGAAAATTGGCAGATCCCACGTACAGTGGGAATCGATGATATGCGAAGCACGAATGAGGAAGGTTGATATGCCACTTTAAAATGAGCACAACGTAACGAAGCGGAGATAAATTATCCCACACATGACTTCCATGTCATGATTACCATGTTCGGACGTGTCATTTACCTTTGTCACGTATTCCCGTCACCTGATACCAGATTTAGTACATGTTGAGCTAGTGAAACGTCCGCGAACGTGCTATGAGCTTAGCATGGGGTCAAGATTTGAATGACACGCATGCCACGATTATCGGATGGGCCATTTACCTTCGTCGTCTATTCACTTCACGTAATACCAACTTTGGTATATGTTGAGCCAGCAAAACGGTGTTAAGGGCTTGAGGTCGATAGCATGTACGTTTTTTTTTTTTTTTGCGGTAGCTGGCTTTCCGCCGTCGTCCGCATAGCCGAGCTTCGCCAGTGAGGGGACGCGTTCATAAGAGAGATAGAACAAAGATTTGTTTACATAATAGTTGAAAGATGGGAACTCTACAGAGAATCAGAAGATTCAGCTATGTACAACAGAGATTCCGCCCATCATTAAGCTCCTATTTACAAAATACCTTCGGCTTTTATAGTCCGTCGTCCCCTTACATGGAGGTCCGACGGAGGCGGGGACCACTCTTGCCACTGGTGTCTCAGTGGTCCACCCACCAGAAAGGGTGCAGAAATTGGGGCACTCGAGAGAAGAAGAACGTAGGTGAAAATGTCCAATGGTCATCACGAGTGCACCACACAATGACGCACCCGGCCCACGCCTTGAAGTCAGCGAAGGGCGAGGAGGTAGAGTCCGGAGAGAGAAAGTTGAGCTCCTCCGGGGAGATGGCTCTGACACGAACGTCAACAGCGGTCCATTGCTGCTTTCAGCTACAGGCCTCCAGAACTTTCTCAAACATGACAGTCCAAACGCTCGATCCCTAAGAATGACTTCTTCGACGCCTTCCCACGCTTCCGGACTGTCGGTGCTTTTGTGGCAATTTCGCGTCGGCGACGACAGCCGAGTCGAGAGGTTGACTCCAAGTGAACTTCCACATTGGCGCTGTCCCACGCTGTTCGAGCCCGTTCAGCAAAAGGGTTGTCTCGCGAAGCTTTCGTTGAGACCCAGCCACTACCTGGAACCTCTACAGGGCAGCGTCTAGCCGACTGGGCGCCAATGGGATTGAAAGCAACCTAGCAGACCTTGCCGCGGTGGTCTAGTGGCTAAGGTACTCGGCTGCTGACCCGCACGTCGCGGGTTCGAATCCCGGCTGCGGCGGCTGCATTTCCGATGGAGGTGGAAATGTTGTAGGCCCGTGTGCTCAGATTTGAGTGCACGTAAAGAACCCCAGGTGGTCAAAATTTCCGGAGCCCTCCACTACGGCGTCTCTCATAATCATATGGTGGTTTTGGGACGTTAAACCCCACATATCAATCAATCAATCAATCAACCTAGCACACCGGTTTACGCACAATGGCGTCTACCCAGATGAACTGCCAGGCCAAACGTAACAACGGCCGTGAGCGTGCTATGAGCGTGGCATGTAGTCATGTTTTACACGACACGCACTTCATGATTATCATGTTTGTACCTGTCATATACCTTCGTCACCCATTGAAATCACGTAACACCATATTTGGTATATGCGGAGCTAGCGAAACGGCCACAAGCGCATCATGAGCGTGGCATGTCGCCATGTGATTACATGACGCGCATCTTATTATTATCATGTTTACATCGGTCATAAACCTTCGTCATTCATTCACGACATGTAACACTAAATTTGGTACCCGTGAAGCAAGCGAAACGACCACGAGCGCACCATGAGTGCATGACGTAGTCATGACTAACATGACATAACATGACATGCATGTCATGATTTCCACGTTAGGGTCCGCCACTTATGTTCGCCATGCAGGTATGTCATACCATACCAGTTTTGCAACATGTCACGTGAAAGAAACCACCGCAAGACTGGCAAGACCATGAAATGTAAATCATGACATGTAAATCCTGACTAAAATGTAATGATTTTCATGTTGTGACTAGTTAGTTATGGTCGTCATACATCCATGTTTTGCCATACCAAGGTGGGTATTCGTACCATTATCAAAATGGGCAGGAAAGCTAAAAGTTGTAGGCGGATAGATAGATAGATAGATAGATAGATAGATAGATAGATAGATAGATAGATAGATAGATAGATAGATAGATAGATAGATAGATAGATAGATAGATAGATAGATAGATAGATAGATAGATAGATAGATAGATAGATAGATAGATAGATAGATAGATAGATAGATAGATAGATAGATACGCTCATAGGCGCGGAAGTTCGCTAAGAAACTCTACGCATTTAAAGATCACACACGCACCAGATGACCACAATTCACTTCATATACACAGAACATTGCATATTCTTCCCAACCGGTTTGTTTATTTTTGTACTGTGTCACGTGCCAGGATCTGTTGATGCTTTTTTCTCACGCCTTGTCCACACTCGCATCACTCATATGGGTGCACAGCATAGCGCACATCGCAGAAGATAACCAAGGTTCCCACGTTGCGAGACCCAAGTTAACACACTCGCACACACACATGTGGCAACGCTGATGCCACGGCTTTTGCGGGCCATACATAAGAGACGCTTAATTCCACAAAACACAGACGCGCCAATTCAGCCTTCATTTTCACCTCACTGCACACGAATGACCCTGACGAACTCGTCGAGAGTGGTCGCTTGGGGCATCCGAGTGGCTGATGAAACAGACACCGAATTGCTGCTTCATACTGCCGAAACGACGGAACGCGATGAAGCTCTGCCGCTTCGGTGCACTTCGAACACTGCTAAATCAGAAACGTCACAATCGAATGACGGCCAGTGCGTATGATGCTGAGTGCGAATCAATGAAAGAGCTTCTTGACGAAAAAAAAAAAACACTCCGGGAAAACCGAATGGAAGCCTCCCGGTACCGGTGCAGCGGCACATCAACTCTCGGCGCCATCGGCGCCATGCTGATTTTGTCATTGGTTCATTACGATTGCTACGTCATAGCAAAGAGCAGCCACAGTAGGACGCGCATAATACAAATGTACTGCGATACACTTTACTTTTAAATGCGAAGCATTTCTTAGCGAACCTCAGTGACTTTGAGCGTATCTATCTATCTATCTATCTATCTATCTATCTATCTATCTATCTATCTATCTATCTATCTAGCTGCCTACGACTTTTAGCTCTCCTGGTCGTTTCGATAATGGTATCGATACCAAATTTGGTATGGCATAACATGACTGTATGAAGAACATATTTGACTACTCATAGCATGAAAATCATGACGTGCGTCATAAATGTCAGGATTTATATTTCATGATCTGCAGCTCTTGTGGTGGTATCGATCACATGGCGTGTTGCATAACTGGTATGGTATGACATGATTACATGGCGAACACATGCGCCAGACCCTAACATGAAAATTATGACATGCGTGTCATGTAACAACATGATTACATGCCAAGCTCATGGTGCACTCGCGGCCGTTTCGCTAGCGTCACATATACCAAACTTGGTATTACGGTACTTCAATGGATGACGAAGGTATGTGACTGTAGCAAACATAATCATGAGATGCTTGTCATGTAACAACATGACTGCATGCTACGCTAATGATGCGCTCGCGGCCGTTTCGCTAGCTTCACATGTACCAAACTCGGTAATACGCGACGCGAACAGACAGCATAGGTAAATGACACATACAAACTTGATAATCACGACATGCGTGTCATGTAACAACGTGACTACATACCACACTCATGATGCTCTCGCGGCCGTTTCGCTGGCTTCACATATGCCAAAATCGGTATTATGTGACGTCAATGGATGACGAAGGTATGTGACTGGTGCAAACATGATAATGTCACGGGGTCGTGACGTGGCCGAAGACAGGAGACTTCGTGTTGGGATTTAACTGTTTATTTGGGTGAACCTGTGCCCAGTAAACGGAGAGTCCGATTACAGCAGCAGTCTTGCACAGATAGCAGTCTCGGACTGATAGTGGCGAACAGAGCGTCGGCCTTCGTTCAACAACAGACAAGCGGCGAAGCGCGTCGGCATTTATACTCTTGCCATCGAATGTTCTAGCGTTATCGCTGGCGGTGGCTTAGGTTCCAAAACAATCTGTACCGTTCGCACAGTGGGCATGATCTTATAGAAATGATCTACTACAGTCCGGAACCTTCTGGAAAACTGAAGGCGCGATTTCCGCTGAGAGTCGTGTGGTGTTTTGAGACGATAACGAAGACTTGGGAAATGGAACGTGGCATTGCCCCCCTCTGAAAAAAGGCATCGTCCCGATGCTTTAACTAAAGATTAAGGTACAACAATAATAATGCAAGAAAGTACAATGAATAAATTACGACGAAACAATAATACAAAAAAATCACTGTTTCAGTTTGTTAACGTGCATGAAACGGCTTGAGGCGCGCGACATGCACGACTTCAGGCCATGATCGGCGTCGTTGAGAGTTCGTGATGCCGTCGGGGACAACCTCGTAATCAAGTGGGCCGAGACGTCGAACCACCCTGTACGGTCCGAAGTAGCGTCGCAGAAGCCTTTCACTTAGCCCACGTCGGCGTATCGGCGTCCACACTCAAACACGTTCACCGGGCTGGTATTCCACGAAGCGTCGTCGAAGGTTGTAACGGTGGCTGTCTGTCGTCTGTTGATTCTTGATACGGAGACGCGCAAGTTGTCGGGCTTCTTCGGCGCGATGAAGGTACTCGCTCATATCGAGGTTTTCTTCGTCGGTGACGTTGGGTAACATGACATCGAGCGTCGTTGCCGGGCTCCTTCCGTAGACCAATTTGTATGGAGATATCTGCGTCGTCTCTTGCACCGCCGTGTTGTATGCGAAGGTACCATACGGAAGAATGGCGTCCCACGGCTTGTGTTCGACATCGACGTACATTGACAGCATGTCGGCGATCGTCTTGTTAAGCCGCTCGGTCAGGCCGTTGGTCTGTGGGTGGTACGCTGTCGTCCGGCGGTGGTTTGTTTGGCTGTATGCCAAGATCGCTTGAGTTAAGTCGGCAGTGAATGCCGTTGCTCTGTCGGTGATAAGGACCTCCGGTGCGCCGTGACGTAGGACGATATTTTCGACGAAGAACTTAGCTACCTCGGATGCACTGCCTTTCGGCAGGGCTTTTGTCTCGGCGTAGCGGGTGAGGTAGTCGGTAGCTGCCACGATCCACTTGTTTCCGAAAGCCGACGTCGGGAATGGCCCTAGTAGGTCCATACCAATCGGCTGGAAAGGTCGACAAGGTGGATCAATTGGCTGCAGAAGTCCCGCTGGCCTTGTCGGCGGTGTGTTGCGTCGCTGACAGTCCCGGCATGTCCTCACATAACGAGTGACGTTGGTGGTAAGACGTGGCCAGTAGTACCTTTCTTGTATCCTCGCGAGCGTGCGAGAAACACCGAGGTGCCCTGCCGTCGGATGGTCGTGCAGGGCCTGCAGGAGTTCTGGTCACAGAGCTGAAGGCACCACAAGGAGGTACTTAGCTCGAAGCGGTGAAAAGTTTTTTTTGTAGAAGACCATTTCGTAGGAAGAACGACGCAAGTGCGCGCTTGAAAACCTTCGGGACTTCAGCGGTCCTGCCTTCGAGGTATTCTATTAGGGCCTTAGGTTCCGGGTCGGTCCACTGTCATTCAGCGAAGTCGTCTGTAGTTATCGTTCCCAAGAAGTAGTCGTCATCCGGGTCATCGGGTAGCGGTTGGTCGACAGGCGCACGAGAGAGACGGTCGGCGTCGGAGTGTTTTTTGCCGGACTTGTAAATGACAGTAATGTCATATTCTTGAAGTCTCAGGCTCCATCGTGTGAAGCGACCTGAAGGGTCCTTCAAGGTGGCTAGCCAACACAAGCCGTGGTGGTCACTCACAACTTTGAGGGGCCTGCCGTAAAGGTAGGGGCGAAATTTCGACGTAGCCCAGATGATGGCGAGGCACTCCTTTTCTGTTGTGGAATAATTTGCTTCTGCTTTGGATAGCAATCGGCTGGCGTAACTAATAACCCTTTCAAGTCCGTCAGCCCTCAGCACAAGAACGGCGCCAAGACCTACGCTGCTTGCGTCAGTATGTATTTCTGTCTCGGCGAATTCGTCGAAATGGGCAAGTAACGGAGGCGTCTGGAGGCGATGTTTAAGCTCCTGGAAAACGTGTTCCTGAGGCGTTTCCCACTTGAATTCCACTTCGGCCTTGGTAAGGTTAGTGAGATGATCGGCGATGCGGGCGAAGTTTTTCACGAACCGCCTATAATAGGCGCACAGGCCCAGAAATCAGCGCACGGCCTTCTTGTCAGTGGGTGGCGGGAAGTTGGCGATGGCGGCTGTTTTCCGTAAATCGGGAAGAACTCCAGACTTGCTGATAACGTGCCCCAGACACAAGACCTCCTCATACGCAAATCTGCACTTTTCTGGCTTCAGTGTGAGTCCGGACGTCTTGATGGCTTGAAGTACAGCTTCAAGGCGTCGAGATGCTCGTAGAAACTCGAGGAAAACACGACGACGTCGTCCAAGTACACAAAGAAGTCTGCCACTTCAATCCTGCCAGTACTGTATCCATAACGCGTTCAAAAGTCGCAGGCACTGAGCAAAGGCCGAAGGGCATCACCTCAAACTCGAAGAGACCGTCCGGTGTTATAAACGCCGTCTTCTCTCGGTCTCTTTCGTCGAGTTCGATTTGCCAGTAGCCAGTCTTGAGGTCCATTGACGAAAAGTACTTGGCGTTATGGAGCCGATCAAGTGCGTCGTCAATTCGTGAGAGAAGATACACGTCCTTCCTTGTGATTTTGTTCAGGCGGCGATAATCGACGCAGAAACGTAGGGTCCCATCCTTTTTCTTCACTAACACCACAGGGGATGCCCATGGGCTCTTGGACCGCTGGATAATGTCATCCCGCAGCATTTTATCAACTTGTCTCTTCATGGCCTCACGTTCTCGCGTCGAAACCCTGTACGGACTCTGACGGAGTGGTCTGGCATTTTCTTCGGTTATGATGCGATGTTTCGTGATCGGGGTCTGCCAAATTTTCGATGACGACGAAAAGCAATCTTCGTATTGCAGGAGCAGGGCCTTGAGCTGTTCTTGCTTATCGTTCGGAAGTCTGGGATTGACGTTGAAAGCTATGAGAGGGGCTTGGTTCCTCTGAGCAGGTTCCACAGAATCGGCGAGGGCGAAAGCACTGGTGGCTTCGAAAATTTCTTCGATGTATGTGACCGTTGTTCCTTTGTTCACATGTTTGTACTCATTGCTGAAATTCGTGAGCATAACCGTTGCTTTGCCTCCCCGCAGCTCTGCGATTCCTCTTGCGACGCAAATATTTCGGGTGACCAACAGATGCTGACTGCCTTCAACAACGCCCTCCAAGTCAGGGGAATTAGGGGCGCCGACCGAAATAATGACGCTTGAGCGAGGCGGAATGGTAACTTGTTCTTCCAGAACATTCAAGGCATGGTGTCCTGACAGCGTGCGCGGCGGTAGTGCTTCTTCTGTGGATAACGTTATCGACTTTGTTTTTAGGTTGATGACAGCACCATGGAGGCATAAGAATTCCATGCCAAGGATGACATCTCTCGAGCAACGCTGTAGGACTACGAAGTCTGTAGGATAAATACGGCCGGTAATGGTGACTCTCGCTGTGCAGATTCCTGCAGGCATTACGAGATGACCTCCAGCTGTGCGGATTTCAGGGCCTTTCCAAGCTGTCCTAACTTTCTTTAACTTCGCGGCGAACGACCCACTGATGACAGAATAGTCAGCTCCAGTATCGACGAGAGCAGTCACACTGTGGCCGTCGATAAGAACGTCGAGGTCGCTAGTTCGCCGTCTCGCATTACAGTTAGGGCGTGGCGTCGGGTCACGGCTGCGTCGGCTTGTTCCGCTGCTTCCATGTTGCGTCGTCAGGCCACCTTCGGTAAGTGAGCTTTCACCGTCAGGGCTTTGCCTGGTTGGCGTTGTGTTCGGAAAGCTCCGTCGCGGCGTCGTCATCGTCGAAGGATCTTCGGTAGTTCGTCGCACAGCAACCGCACCTCCACCGGTTGCTGCCCTTAGTTTCCCGGATACGGGCTAGGAGACCGGCCCCGCGTTGGGCCGGAGTACTGCCGGGGGTTCCGTGACATGCGGCGGCTGAGTGACGGTGAACGGGAAGGACTTCGTGGTGTCCATTGAGTTCCCTTCAGGTAGTCGGCGATGTCACGTGGCTGTTTCCCTGGCTGCGGACGTGGTGCATCGACGGCGAAGCCACGCAGTCCCATCTGTCGGTACTGGCAACGGCGGTAAGTGTGCCCGGCCTCGCCACAGTGGTAGCACAGAGGGCGGTGGTCAGGGGTGCGCCAAACGTCGGTTTTCCTCGGCGCACTGCGCTGGCCCGCTGGCGAACGGCAGGTCGTCGGTGGGGGTGGTGGTGGCGGTGGTGTCTAACGACGGAAATGCAACGGGGCAGCGTTTCGGTGTGAACGGGGAGGAGCGTTGTGGCGCACTGCAGCGGCGTAGCTCATAGCTTCTGGCTCGGGAAGCGGTGTTTGGGGAATTCGAAGCAATTGCCTAAATTCTTCTCGCACAATGTCGGCGATCGAATCCACTTGAGGCTGCGCCGAAGGCAACAGTTTGCGCAGCTCTTCCCGCATGATCGCTCGGATCGTTTCACGCAGGTTGTCGGAGTCACTGGCTTGAGCAGCAGCGCATTCTGGAGTCAGGCGACGATTATATTGTTTGGTGCGCATGTCCAGGGTTTTTTCGATGGTGGTCGCCTCGGATACAAATGCTTGGACGGTGTTCGGTGGATTCCTTATTAGTCCCGCGAAGAGCTCCTGTTTGACCCCTCGCATGAGGAAACGAACTTTCTTCTCCTCAGGCATGTCTGGGTCAGCGTGACGAAATAGGTGGGTCATCTCCTCTGTAAAAATTCCAACCTTTTCATTTGGTAGCTGAACCCGGGTCTCTAGTAGAGCAGCGGCCCTCTCTTTGCGAGCGACACTCGCGAACGTTTGCAGAAATGCGCCGCAGAAGACATCCCACGTTCGGAGCGTGGACTCCCGATTCTCTAGCCAGGTCCTTGCGGTGTCTTCCAGGTAGAAGTACACACGACGGAGCTTTTCTTCGTTGTACCAGTGGTTGAGGGCGGCCACACGGTCGTATGTTTCTAGCCAGGTTTCCGGGTCTTCAAAGGATGACCCATGAAACGTTGGTGGTTCCCTGGGTTGATGAATGACGATCGTGGGCTTGGACGCTCCGGCTGTCATAGTCGCTGCAGTACAGGTCATGGCCTTGGCTTTCCGCGCCTTGTCTTGTAGAAGCCCGTACTCCGGTGGGAGACCTTGCTGTCGGCGGCTTGTTCGCTGCTCTTGGTTGGCGTCAGTGTCTTCTCCGCGACGTGGGCTGGGTTCACGGCTTGACGGGGGCATCCGGTACATGAACGAAGCAGCACCTCCACCAGATGTCACAGGGTCGTGACGTGGCCGAAGACAGGAAACTTCGTGTTGGGATTTAACTGTTTATTTTGGCGAACCTGTGCCCAGTAAACGGAGAGTCTGATTACAGCAGCAGTCTTGCACAGATAGCAGTCTCGGACTGATAGCAGCGAACAGAGCGTCGGCCTTCGTTCAACAACTGACAAGCGGCGAAGCGCGTCGGCATTTATACTCTTGCCATCGAATGTTCTAGCGTTATCGCTGGCGGTGGCGTAGGTTCCAGAACAATCTGTACCGTTCGCACAGTGGGCGTGATCTTATCGAAATGATCTACTACAGTCCGGAACCTTCTGGAAAACTGAAGGCGCGGTTTCCGCTGAGAATCGTGTGGTGTTTTGGGACGATAACGAAAACTTGGGAAATGAAACGTGGCAATAATCATGAGATGCATATCTTGCGAGAACATGACAACATGCCCCAGTAAAGGCGCTGATACATTTCGACGTGACCCGGTGCGCGTGCGCGCCGGCGTTGTAAGCCACGCCAGGTGCAGGTCCTGCCACATAGTCGGAGCAGTGCGCTGCGCTGCGTTTTTTTAACGCATGCACGTTTCAGCGTGTGCGGCGGCCCTCCATCACGAAAAGAGGCAGGCGCAGTGACGTCTGGGTAACGCATCGGCGCGAAATGCAGCATGTCGCATTTCGCGCCGCTTGCCGTCGGGCCGCGCCGACGGACGCTGGTCGCGTTGGTCGCGCCTGGCGTCAGACTACAGAGTGTTCGACTTAACATAGCGTCGTTGTGACCAGCGTCCGCGCGCATCAGCGTTACGTTATAATATACTGGGTTCTTCATTATGCGCTCGGGGCCGTTTTGCTAGCTCCACATATACCAAATTTGGTGTTACGTGACGTCAGTGGATGACTAAGGTATATGACTCGTGCAAACTTGATAATCCTGACACGCGTGTAATTTAAGAACATGAGAACATACCGCGCTGATAGCGTGCTCGTGTCCATTTCGCTAGCTCCACTTATATTGAATTTTGTATCACGTGAGGTAAAGCGATGACGAAGGTAAACGACATATCCAAACATGATAATCATGACACAGAAGTCATGTACGGCTTTATTTACCTCCACCTCGTAACGTTGTGCTGATTTTAAAATGACATATTAACCTTTCTCATTCCTGCTTCGCATATCAGTGATTGCCACGGTACGTGGGATCTGTAAATTGTTTATTCTTAGCTTGTCACCGACTATACAATTACATAGACCCTTTCATCATGATTGATATGTGGGAGTTTAACGTCCCGAAACCTACATATAATGATGAGAGACGCCGTAGTGGAGGACTCCGGAAATTTTGACCACCTGAAGTTCTTTAACTTGCACCCAAATCTGAGCGCTTGGGCCTGCAGCATTTTCGCCTCCATCGAAAATGCAGCCGCCGCAGCCAGGATTCGATCCCGCGACCGGTCAAGAGAGGACACTTTCATAGGCCCCTGCGGCTGGTTTAGGTTCGCAGCGCACCAAACGAGCGTGGTGAAACTTTGCAGCCTCAGAGATGGCAAACCGCAGAAAAGACTGTCTTGAGGGCCATTTTATTACACAACCTCCGAGACTACATTTACGTGCGTTTTAATCTCTGAGGTCATACTTTATTTTTTAACGCGTTGTTTGCATGCATGGGTGAGCTTCGTGTAAGCTGCACTGCTCGAGCGGCAAAAAAACAATGTCTAAGTGTGTCTATGCACATAATTTAGTTAAAACAGCAGAATCACTGGAAGAGCAAAAACTTTTATTTCCAAGTGATATTCTTGGTAAGCACATGCCAACTTCGTTAATGCTTTATGAACGCCGGCACAAAGAGAAGTTCATTGCACTGCGAGACGCGAGAATACAGCCGCCATATCATGATTATAAATTGCACTCAAGAAATAAACATATAGGCAACAATATAACAACAACCGCAGGAGAATAAAACTGCAATAAACGCGCAAAACTACACATACATCGCACAACGTGACACGGCATTAGTTGTCTCAGCACTTGACTCCGGCATGAACCGAAAAAATAAAAAAAAATGTTGGCTACGTTTTTTTTCCTACCTTTGCACTAATGTTATCCTGCACACTTTACATCGTTCTTTCATTAAAAACAGCCGCAAGCAGTTGGCGCAGCAAAAACAAAGCAATTTAGGTGTCATGCAAGCCCTTAACGAAGCAGGAGTGTTTACTCAAGGATTACGTCCTAGCTTTCGTTATCAAAAATTTTTTCTAGATTCACCACTTTTCTTAATATGCTCGTTCGAGCTTCAAACAGTTTTGCGAACGGCACAGATAAGGATACTGAGCATAGCTGCACTTTTCACAAACTCTCACTCATGCAGTGAATGCGAATACATGTAGCGCCACAAAGAAAATTTAAAAACGTGAGCGGCGACTCAATTTCTTGAGCCAAGAGAGAATTTTCTTGCAAACGGGCTGCGAAGCAATCCAGACAGCTTTCTTTCGCGTGAAGCAATCCAGGAAAATAGTACGCGAAGTGAGGAGCCCCCCGAAAATTCGGCAGATTCCGCGTACTTGGGAATCAACTTTATGCGAAGCACGTGGAGGGAAGGGGGCCATGTTGCATTTTTGTTATTGAGCGACACATCATGAAATGACGCTAATTATATGTACAAATGTTGAACGCAGAGACATATGTTGAAGAGTTGCATATGTTTATATAACCAGTTGTTTGCACTTGCGCAATGATGTCAACTGGAACATGTGTATTAGCAACACCAGAAGCTGATATGAAGCGCTGATGCTCGCGAAGATGCTGGCCCTTGAAACTGCTACTTAAATCAAATTCTCCGCATGGCACCTCACCACAATTGACGTTACCCGACGTGACGGCTGTATGAAAGGAGTACATATGCGATGTTTATAAAATTGGCTAGGCAGCCATGCAACCACTATTGACGCTTCACGAAGATTGGCGTCGATTTGAAAAGTAGTTCCGAGACCTGGCGTATCTCTGTGGTAGAACGCTTGACTGCCACGCAGAATGCTTGGGTTTGATTCCTGCTGGGACTCTTAAATTTATTATTTCTATTGGTCGGGTGGCCAACGCTGCCTATGCCACGTTTTTCTTAACACTGACATTTATTATATGCCTTCGTTGGATCGACGCTATACTGATGTCAGGTATTGCTTAACGCTCACGCGTTAAAGAAAATAGGAGGAAAAGAACGGCAGGGACGTTAACTAGCCTATAGGCAGCCGGTTTACTACCTTGCGCATGGGAGGAGGATGGGGGAGATTAAAGATAGAGAGCAGAGAGGGGAGAGAGATAAACACAGCACATTCGGCAGCACACGCACGCACTCAGTCATAGTCCAGTCTAGTCTTTCGCGGTGTGTGACATTGCTGGTACAGCCGCTTGTTCAAGTCAATGTCGCGTAGAAATTTGCCTTCTGTTGCAATGTCTCTTCTGTGCTACCTCTCTCCGGCACTAGACAGAATAGTATCCACAGACCCTCGCGCGTTAAAATTGCACATGTATGTCCTCATCATTCCTCGGTAGATACAAAGTTTGTATCGCCTGTGGCACATACCCGCTTACCAGCGGCACATACCCGCCCGTGAGTATGTGCCACTGTCTGGCGGGGAGTGTTTGACAACGTACGCGACGGGATTGTGACATTATTCATGTCTTGACCAGTGCTCATATTCGTCAAAACATCTTACCCTCCTATGCTAATTTTGGTTCACGCCAGGTTAAGGGGATGACCACGAGAGCACACAAACGTAAGCGGATAGATAGATAGATAGATAGATAGATAGATAGATAGATAGATAGATAGATAGATAGATAGATAGATAGATAGATAGATAGATAGATAGATAGATAGATAGATAGATAGATAGATAGATAGATAGATAGATAGATAGATAGATAGATAGATAGATAGATAGATAGATAGATAGATAGATAGATAGATAGATAGATAGATAGATAGATAGATAGATAGATAGATAGATAGATAGATAGATAGATAGATAGATAGATAGATAGATAGATAGATAGATAGATAGATAGATAGATAGATAGATAGATAGATAGATAGATAGATAGATAGATAGATAGATACGCTCAAAGTCACCGAAGTTCGCTAAGCAATGCTTCGAATTTAAAAGATCTCTGCGCCAAACAGCACAATTCCAGAAACGTTAGGTTAAGGCTTTAATGACTAATGCAATACGTCCTTAACGTAGTATTGATGGCGTTCGTACCTTCCAGCAGCCAAGCTGAGAGGCAGCCGAAACAAGCGAAGACCACGATGCACATTAGGCACGTTATCACACATTTTTTATGGCATATCTCTGCTGCTGCCCGTTCTTCTTCATTGCCACAAATGCATATGAACACGGAGCGTCACAACGTTGCCGTCGTGCCAACGCCATGTGCACTTCTCTCGCGTCCGATTCATGCCTGATCCCAGCCCGACGATATCGCACCATACAATCACAGACGATAAAGACGGATTCAGGTCATTATCAAGGTATCGCATACGCAAAAATACGTAGACGTGTAATGCAATAGAAAATGTACTGCAGTAAATAACTGGTGCGCGTGTTTCCTTGAAGCAGTATAGGTGATGTGTTGCCGTCTTACGGCTGCGGTGAAGCTGCTTTGCTGAGCCGCTTTTTGGCCCGAGTGACCACTGTTGTCATTTTTTGTGTTACTATATGGTTTCACTGTTTACAAACAGAGACCCTTAGTGACATCCGGTTTCGTCCACCGATGTGCAATAACAGCATCCGTGGGCAAGAAGAGCTTTAGAAAATAGTCCGCCTATTTTCAACACTTTCCTTATTTCACGAAATGTATACAAATAAATGTTCTTTTCAGCTACATAAAAATTGTGAGAGATTCCTTCGAACTTTACGCACGTTTGTTATATCTCAAAAACTAAAAAAAGACTTTTTTACCCTTGAAAAAAACTTGAGAACGTGCTTTCAGTTTCGAAGTTAGGAGCTGGTGAACGAGATGACCGGAAGTTTTTGGGGGTACAACGCTTGTCGTCTTGAAACCACCTGTAGACAGTTTGCAAGCAGTGGCGTAGCCAGAGGTGACACACCGGTTCCGTGCCACCCAAGTTTTTTTTTCATGATGTACAGAGCCCACAATGAAATTCAATCTACCCGCTCGGTAACCACTTCAGATGAAAAGTATGCACTCCCCCTCCCTAAAAAAATGTCTGCAGACGTCTCTGCTGGTGGGGCACACTGTTTTGGCTTCTATCAATTACTTTAGCGTTAAACTACATAAGTGAACCTATTAGCGCATTGTCTATTGAGGCCTGGTCTAATGGGCTATAACTATATCACACATGTTATCGATCGCCGCAGGCAGCACCTGAAAGTAGGGCAACACTCTCGACTGTTTTTCAAATTCTATACACACATTGCATTGCACGACGTAAATAGCCATAGTACATACATGTTTGAACCTACGCGGGCACCAGCGATAACGCTGCAATGAACGATAACCCGGCTACGAAAGCTACGAAAGCAGGCGCATTTCACTAAAAGTCAAATCTTCAATAATCCCGCTCACCACTGTCATTGTACTGCGAGTGTTCTGTTTTGCCGGATACAAGTTGGCCCTGTAAACAGATAAATCTTTACAAGGCTCGGGCTGCGGCATTGTTCACATTCGCAGGCCTGTGACAATCCGTGGACTTTGACATTGCGATAAAGCGTGCAACAGTCGTTTTTTATCTATATTAGTGAAGAAAAAAAATTGCCCGCAGCTTCCCTCGGGGGAACACTGAGGAGGATGCGGACCATATAATTGGTTAACGGGGTGTTAAAGTGCGACTTACTTGGGTCGATGGCTAAATTGGTTAACGTGGTTGTGAAATGGGGTGTTAAATTGCGACTAACTTGGGTCGATGGCTAAATTGGTTAACGTGGTTGTAGGAGGGGGTGTTAAATGAGTGGACACGTACACACGTATGCGAAAGGGCGGCACTGGTCGAAGGGACGTCGATCATTGTGTTTGTGGATTCGTTGGAGTTCATTTCACCGCGACCTTGGACGTCGACGCGCCGTACAAACCAACCGACGAGCGGCAACTGAGCGAGCGAGCGCCGACCTTGAGTATATATACAGCTCGACGGCGCATGCACTGTCAGCTGTTGAATGTTCTCGAAGCGCGACGCCACATGCGCGTCCACTGGAGAATCAGGAGAATTGTAGATGTCGAACGCGGTGTGTAGAGGAGGAAGGGTGCACAGATGGTGGAGGAGTGAAGCGCGCGCGGTGTGTAGAGGAGGAAGGGATGCACAGATGGTGGAAGAGTGGGCGACGGCGCGACGGCGCATGCGCGCGCGTCAGCTGTCGAATGTTCGAGAAGCGGTGCGGACGGCGCGGACGGCGCACTACAAGGCGCGAGTATAAGATGCTCCGCATCTAAAAATGTCACAGCTTTGCCGCAAAGAGGAGACCGCCAGGGGCGCCGACTAGTGCGGACGCGCTGGTTTCGGCTCCTGCTTTTTTCGATGCTTTGGTTGGTTTCTTTCGTCGAAACCGAGTACATTATCCCCCGTATTCTAGAACGTCCCTTCACTCAACACTCCACCTTCACCTGAGAAAGCCGATGGGAGTGCCGTCTCTAGTCACAACAAGTCACTGCATATTGTCACGATGAGTCACGAGTACTGGGGGATATATTGAACGACCGGGTAGCTAGCTCTAGGACGATGCGTCAGTCGTGGCTGGCTCTCGAGCCGAGAAGAGACACGCAAATCTTCTTTCTTTCCTCAAGATGGTAGAGCCGCTTTTGCAGTCGACCCACTACGTGTGGGTGGCATTATCCCCCCTTTCGAAAAGAAAAAAAAAAGTCCCAAAAGGGGGAAAGAAAAGTACATAGCACCACCATGATGTTACGACATAGGCACGTGGAAAAAAAGAAATTAGAAATTCGGATAAAGTAAAAATAGAAATGAACGAGCGTGCCAATATAGGAAAAATCAGTGAACGAAGAAGCAAGTTCACAAAAATAAATAAATAACACAAAGAACGCTGTACGGCAAGAAAAAAGTTATGAACAACGCGCAATAAATGGTTTCATGCGCAACACATGAACGACGTCCGACCTCGGTCGTGTCCTACTCCGTGCCTGCGATGTTGAGTCCGGAACCACTTCGTAGTTCACGTCACTGACGCGACGTAACACTTTATAAGGGCTAAAGTACCGGCTCAGTAACTTTTCACTAAGGCCACGGCGGCGGACGGGCGACCACACCCAAACTTGGTCTCCGGGGTTGTAAAATACTTCACTATGGCGGATGTTATAGCGCCGTGCGTCTGCCTGCTGTTGCTGGCCGATGTGTAGTCGCGCGAGCTGCCGGGCTTCCTCAGCACGCTCTGCGAATTCATCGGCGTCAGTTGCCAACTCGTCTTCGTCTTGACACGGTAGCATTGAGTCCAGCATGGTCTGCACTTCGCGGCCGTAGAGAAGCCGAAATGGCGTGAATCGCGTGGTCTCTTGCACGGCGGTATTATACGCGAAGGTCACGTAAGGTAAGATCCGGTCCCATGTTTTGTGCTGTACGTCGATGTACATTGAGATCAAATCTGCGATGGTCTTATTCAGTCGCTCGGTAAGTCCATTGGTTTGCGGGTGGTACGCAGTTGTCTTTCGGTGTCTGGTGTTGCTCAGTTTGAAAACCTCGTCCATAAGCTGCGCCGTGAATGCCGTCCCTCTGTCCGTTATTATACTGGAAGGAGCACCGTGTCGTAACACGATGTGGCGCATGAAAAATTGTGCTACCTCAGAAGCCGTGGCTCGTGGGATCACCTGCGTCTCAGCGTAGCGTGTCAGATAGTCGGTCGCGACGATCACCCATTTGTTGCTGTCCGCAGATAGGGGGAATGGCCCGAGAATGTCCATGCCGACTTTGTCGAATGGCGTGCAGGGTGCTTCAATGGGCTGAAGCAAACCAGCTGGTTTAACAGATGGTTGCTTTCGACGCTGACATTCCCGACAGCTCTTGACGTACTTCTTGACGCTTGCCGAAAGTCCTGGCCAATAGTACCTCTCGCTCACTCTGGCAAGTGTCCGTGAGTAGCCCAGATGACCGGATGTGGGTTCGTCATGGCAAGCGAAGAGGACGTCGTCTCGCATGTCTCGAGGAACCACCAGGAGGTAGGTATGGTTGTTCGAACGAGCGTTCTTCTTGTACAGCACACCCTCTTGAAGGCAGAACGACGGCAACGAGTGGGATAAATGACGTGGTATGATTGTGCCCTGGCCCTCTAAATGATCAATAATCGGACGAATCTCTGCGTCATCTCGCTGCAGTTTACTCAAGTCTGATGAGCTAATGGCGCCCAGGAAGCCTTCGTCTTCCTCTGCTTCCTGACTGACGACATGAAGGGGTGCGCGTGACAGTGTGTCAGCGTCTTCATGCTTACGGCCGGATTTATGGACGATGGTGACGTCAAATTCCTGCAGCCGCAAGCTCCACCGTGCTAGCCGTCCTGAAGTGTCGCGCAGGCTTGCCAACCAGCAGAGGGCATGGTGGTCCGTCACTACCTTGGTAGAGTGTATATCAAAGGACATTCAGGAGTTAGGAAGAGAGTGCGAGATAATTATACTAGGAGACATGAATGCGCACATAGAAGATATAGATGGGTATATCGACCCGACAGGCAAAATGATCATGGATATGTGTGAAAGGCTTGATTTGATCATTTGCAACAGTACCGAGAAGTGTGAAGGGCAAATAACATGGGAGGTAGGAAGGCTTCAGTCGACGATAGATTATGCACTGATGTCACATAGGATGTATGATAAGCTCAGGGAAATGCACATAGATGAAGGTGGCTCCAGAAGTCTGGGTAGCGATCACAAACGTATCAAGCTAAGTTTTGGAAGAGCAGTGAAAGTGGGAAGGAGACAAGATGAGCAACTACAGGAAAATTTTTATCCAGAAAGGCAAATTGAAATAGCCACTAAACAAATTGAGAAATTAATCACGGAGGATAATAAGACAGTGTGGACATACACGAATCTAATTAGACTCTGTGAGATAGAGCTTGCTAAGACGCGTGACAAGTCACCCCGGAAAAGGAGACACAAACCCAAAAGTTGGTGGGATGAGGAAGTTAAGAGAGCCATAGCAAAACGTCAGGAAGCCTCTAGGGAACACAGACATGCTAAGCAGCGGGGTGAACCGACAGATGATGTGGAAAGAAAATGGGCAACCTTTCTAAGCTGTAGAAGGGATGCATCCCTTCTGATCAATGAAAAGATAAGAAGGAAGGGAGCTCAGTGGCTGGCAGAAGTACATAAAAAAGATAGAAAGGCAGCTGCGAAATTTTGGAACCATCTAAACTCCCTAAGAAATGAGACGAGCCTAGAGCAGAACTTTATAACTACAGCCCAAGGTGCTAGGCTAGAAGGGTACGAAGCTATTGAATATATAAGAACAAGGGTGACAGAAAAATTTCAACAAAGAAGTACTTTATGCACCACAATAGACAAAGACGAATCAAGTGGTGCAATGGCTCCATTTTCACAACAAGAGTGGGAAAGGGCTGAGAAAAGGGTTCCTAGTAGTACATCAACAGGCCCAGATGGCATTCCAATTAGGCTGATAAAAACATTAGGTCCGAAGTCTAAGCAGGCTTTGAGAGAGGCAGTGAGTACAATAATAATCGATGGTGAAGTTCCCGATGGATGGAAACTTAGCAGGATGAGCATGATCTATAAAGGAAAGGGGGACAAAGCTGACATAAACAACTACCGTCCTATAACAGTGACATCAGTGGTCTACAGGCTGGCGATGCAGATTATAAAGGAAAGACTGCAGGCGTGGATAGAGGATGAGGGGGTGCTGGGGGAACTGCAGAATGGGTTTCGGAAACACAGGAGGTTGGAAGACAATCTGTTCTCACTGACGCAGTGCATCGAAATAGCAGAAAAAGAACACAGGCCCCTGTGGCTAGCATTTTTGGATATCAAGGGAGCGTACGATAGCGTGGTTCAAGAGGAATTGTGGGGAATACTGGACACACTAGGCGTGGAACATGTAGTCACTAATCTTTTAAAGGGTGTCTATAAAAATAACAAGGTAGTTATAAAGTGGGAAAAAACAGGTATCCAAGCCTGCAGAGGTAAAACGGGGGCTTAGGCAGGGGTGCCCCCTGTCACCCTTATTATTCATGATGTACCTACAAGGATTAGAGGCAAAATTAGAGGGAAGTGGACTGGGCTTCAACCTCTCTTTAGTCAAACAAGGAAAACTTATTGATCAGGTACTACCAGCATTAATGTACGCAGATGATATAGTGCTAATGGCCAACAACAAGGAAGATTTGCAGAGATTGATTGACATCTGCGGTAATGAGGGAGATAGGTTAGATTTTAATTTCAGTAAGGAAAAATCAGCAGTCATGATTTTTCAATGACAACGAAGGTAGTGAGCTTAGAATACAGGAGGTCACGCTAGAGATAACAGATAAATACAAATATCTGGGTGTATGGATAAGCAATGGGACCGAGTATCTGAGGGAACACGAAATATACGTGACGACTAAAGGTAACAGGAATGCAGCAGTCATGAAAAATAGGGCACTGTGGAATTACAATAGGTGTGATGTTGTGAGAGGAATATGGAAAGGGGTCATGGTTCCTGGACTGACGTTCAGCAATGCAGTCTTGTGCATGAGATCAGAAGTTCAAGCAAGATTAGGAATTAAGCAACGTGGAATAGGTAGGCTTGCTTTAGGAGCTCACGGGAATACACCAAATCAGGGAGTACAAGGTGATATGGGATGGACATCATTTGAGGGCAGGGAAGCTAGCAGCCAGATAAAATTTGAGAAGCGATTGAGAGAAATGGGGGAAGAGCGTTGGGCTAGGAAGGTTTTCAGCTACTTGTACATGAAGAATGTCGATACAAAATGGAGGAAGCGAACCAGGAAGTTGACTGGTAAATACGTAGAAAACAGCAGGTGGCCAAACCAAAAAGAACTATCGGTTAAGAAAAAAGTGAAGGAAATGGAGACTGACATGTGGAGAATGGGCATGAATAAGAAGTTCGCACTAGAGATTTATCGAACTTTTAAGCAGGAAATTGCCAAGGAAAGGATCTATGATAACACTCGGGGTGGTTCTCTACTGTTTGAGGCCAGGACGGGAGTACTGCGAACCAAGACATATCGGGCCAAATACGAAGGGGTCGACACAGTATACAGTGCGTGTGGAGAAGAAGAAGAAACTGCCGAACACTTGATAATGTTCTGTAAATGGCTTCACCCTATAGTTCAGGATGATGGCGCAGAGTTTTTCAAAGCACTGGGATTTAGGGACAGCGAGGGCAAAATAGACTTTAAGCGGGTAGACTTAACTAGAAGGAGGTTATCTGATTGGTGGCTAAAGTCAAGGCACGAGTGAAAATTAAACCCTTCACTGCGAAGTACGAATCCTCAACTTCATTATTTAAAGGGAAAAAAAGATAAATGTAATGGTTAGTTCACTAAGTATTACGGCTAGGTGGCGTTAGCCGCCGCCCGATCTAAAGGGTACAGCCACATCCATCCATCCATCCATCCAACCTTGAAGGGACGACCATAAAGGTACGGGCGAAACTTGGTGATTGCCCACACGACTGCGAGGCACTCTTTTTCCGTAGTGGAATAATTCGCCTCGGCACGGGATAGAAAGCGGCTGGCGTAGGCTATCACCCTTTCGATGTCGTATTGACGCTGAACGAGCACTGCACCAAGCCCAACGTTACTAGCGTCAGTATGGACCTCCGTGTCAGCATCATCGTCGAAATGAGCGAGAACGGGTGCTGATTGCATGCGCTGTCGCAGTTCATCAAAAGCGGCTTGTTGCTCGTTTTCCCAGACAAACGGCGTGTCGTCCCTTGTGAGACGAGTCAGAGGTTCTGCTATCTGTGAAAATCCATGAATGAACCGGCGATAGTAGGCGCACAAACCAAGGAAGCGCTGGACGGCTTTCTTATCGACAGGAGCTGGTAATTCGGCAACAGCGGCAAGCTTGTCTGGATCGGGCCGGACTCCTTCAGCGCTAACTACATGTCCAAGAAATTTCAGTTCTTCATAGCCGAAGTGGCACTTCTGTGGCTTTAGAGTGAGGTCCGCCAATCGGATAGCCTCCAGCACGCTGCGCAGGCGCTGTAGGTGCTGCTCGAACGTGGCAGAGAAGACCACCACATCATCAAGGTAGACAAGACAAGTGTGCCACTTGAGCCATGTGAGGACAGTGTCCATCATTCGCTGGAAAGTTGCCGGCGCAGAACACAAGCCGAAAGGGAGTACTCGAAATTGGTATAGGCCGTCTGGAGTCACGAAGGCTGTCTTTTCGCGGTCTCGCTGATCTACCTCGATTTGCCAGTACCCGCTTTTGAGATCGAGAGAAGTGAAATAATGGGCACGACGAAGTCTATCCAGTGAATCGTCGATACGCGGTAGCGGGTACACATCCTTTTCGGTCACGTTGTTGAGCTTTCGGTAATCGACGCAGAAGCGTAGCGATCCGTCCTTCTTTTTGACAAGCACGACTGGAGATGACCACGGGCTGTTGGATGGTTCAATAACGCCATCGTCAAGCATCTCGCGAACTTGCGTACGTATCGCTTCACGTTCTTTAGCCGGCACGCGGTAGGGGTGCTGGTGTATTGGGCGTGCGTCCTCGTACGTGATGATCCTGTGCTGAGTGATGGACGTCTGGCGGATCTTTGAGTAACTTGCGAAGCAAGACCTGTACTCGAACAAGAGCGCTCGCAGCGCAGTCTGGTTATCGGTGGACAGATCAGGATTGATGTCAATGTTGCTCATTGATGTGTCTGCGTTATCCACTATTTCTGACGTGGGACAGTTGGTTACGTTTGCTACTTCGTGGGCAAACGCTATCGAAGTGCCACGGAAAAGGTGTCGATGCTCGTTGCTAAAGTTGGTAACGAGCAATTCAGATCGGCCGTCACGAACGTGTATTACACTTCTCGCTACACATATGCCTTGCTGCAGGAGGTGTTCTAAATTTGTCTCGGCCACCACATCGCCATCGCTCAAACCACAGCACGTTACGTCGACTAGAACACAGGCTCGCGGAGGAAGTGTCATGCTCTGTTCAGAAATACGGAGTACGTCGACACGCATTCCGTCATCCTGCACGTTGATTGCTCGCTGGGCTGAGAACGTGACGCGGCGCTCTTGCAGATCAATGATAGCTCCATTTTCCTGTAGAAAATCAACTCCCAGAATGACGTCACGGGAGCATTCACGTAGAACAAGGCAGCTTGCTACGAATGTGTACCCTTGAATCTGTACTCTAGTTGTGCAGGCACCCAGTGGAGTTACGACATGGCCACCAGCTGTCCTAATCTGCGAGTTATGCCACGGCGTGATTACTTTCTTCAGCTGCGTTGTCAGTTTCCCGCTCAGTATGGAATAGTCTGCGCCGGTGTCCACTAACGCACTAACTACACAACCATCAATTGTTACTGCTATGTCGAGTGAAAGCCGGCTATCCTTTGCAGCAGCAGGTGATGTCAGACCAGTTTCTGTGCGGTTCTGCGTCAATAGGAGGTCTTCAGCGCTTCGACGTTCAGCGACCCCGCCCCCAGAGGTCGCCTCGGCTAGTTTTCCCGGCGGGGGCTGGGAGATCGTGCGGTAGAATACCGCTGGGGCATTGATGAAAATCGCCTCGGTGATGGCGAGCGCGACTGGCGCCCGGCAGACGGTGGTTCATGCTGCTGGGAGAGGTAGTTTTGGATGTCGCGTGGTCTCTGACCGTAACGGGGGGGCGGCGAGTACGCAGAGAAGCCGCGAAGCCCAAGACGGCGATAAGGACACTGGCGGTACAAGTTATCAGCTTCTCCGAAATGAAAGCATAGAGGCCAGTGATCGGGTGCGCGCCAGACATCAGACTTCCGAGAATACGAGTGCCGATCGTCGATGTACTGGACCGGTTGTACCGAACGATGGGCAACAGAAGCACCACGGCCAAAGGGCAGGGGCGGTGGCGTGTACGTGCCTTCGTAGTATGGTATGTGCTGCGCTGACTCGAGTGAAACTGCAGGGACAGGATGAACGAACAAAGGCGGCGATGCAGCAGGGCGTTTCAAGGCTTCCGCGTAGGTTGTCTTACGGTGGTATTCAGCAGGAGCTGGCGCAGCTGTATCAAGAGGCAAGGTGTCCCGGAGGGCCTGGTGCAGCTCATCTTTGATGACAGTTGCAATAGAGCTAACCGTAGGATGAGGTGTTACACCAGCCTTTTGCAACTCTTCACGTACGATATTACGGATGAGTTCACGTAAGGAGTCATTGCTGGTCCCAGCGGCGGCGAAAATGTCAGCAGTGGACATGCCACTGACTTGCCTGTCGTATTGGTTTGATCGCTGCTGTAGCATTTTTAGATGCGGAGCATCTTATACTCGCGCCTTGTAGTGCGCCGTCCGCGCCGTCCGCGCCGTCCGCACCGCTTCTCGAACATTCGACAGCTGACGCGCGCGCATGCGCCGTCGTGCCGTCGCCCACTCTTCCGCCATCTGTGCATCCCTTCCTCCTCTACACACCGCGCGCGCTTCACTCCTCCACCATCTGTGCACCCTTCCTCCTCTACACACCGCGTTCGACATCTACAATTCTCGTGATTCTCCAGTGGACGCGCATGTGGCGTCGCGCTTCGAGAACATTCAACAGCTGACAGTGCATGCGCCGTCGTGCTGTATATATACTCAAGGTCGGCGCTCGCTCGCTCAGTTGCCGCTCGTCGGTTGGTTTGTACGGCGCGTCGACGTCCAAGGTCGCGGTGAAATGAATTCCAACGAATTCACAAACACAATGATCGACGTCCCTTCGACCAGCGCCGCCCTTTCGCATACGTGTGTACGTGTTCACTCATTTAACACCCCCTCCTACAACCACGTTAACCAATTTAGCCATCGACCCAAGTAAGTCGCAATTTAACACCCCATTTCACAACCACGTTAACCAATTTAGCCATCGACCCAAGTAAGTCGCACTTTAACACCCCGTTAACCAATTATATGGTCCGCATCCTCCTCAGTGTTCCCCCGAGGGAAGCTGCGGGCAATTTTTTTCCATGGTCACGGCTTCAGACAAGAACTCCGTGACCGTCTTCGGAGGGCTTCGCACGAGGCCGGCGAAAAGCTGGTCCTTGACACCACGCATCAAGTGACGCAACTTCTTGTCCTCCGTCATTCTTGAATCTGCCCGTCGGAAGAGACGCGTCATGTCTTCGACGTACGCGGTCACAGTTTCGTTTGGCGACTGGACGCGGGCAAGAATAGCTCGTCCAGCTCTTTCTTGGCGGTCAGCGCTGGCATATGTCTGCAGAAGTCTACGAGAGAATTCTGGCCACGTCGTCAGCTGCTCCTCTCGATTTTGATACCACGTGCGAGCCCCGTCTTCGAGATAGAAGTAGACACGACCCAGTTTCGCCGCGTTGTCCCAGTGATTCAAGTTGGCTACGCGCTCGAAGTCCGCCAACCAGTCCTCAACGTCTTCGCTCTCCGTACCATGGAACGTCGTCGGTGCCCGTGGGCTTTCCAACGTATATCGGTTCGACGACGTGCTTCCCGTGCCGGTTGGCAAGGTTTGTACCGAAGTGCTGGTCATGTTTGTTGACGTGGTGGTAGCAGTATCGTTGACTTCCAGAGGCAATCCCCTGATTCGGCGGCTCGTCCGATGCACGGGAGTATTGACTGGCACTGGACTCGTATTACGGCTTCCTGGGGGGGTCTGCAGCATCCGTGAGACTACCCAGCACCTTCCACCAGTTTGTCACGATGAGTCACAACTACTGGGGGATATATTGAACGACCGGGTAGCTAGCTCTAGGACGATGCGTCAGTCGTGGCTGGCTCTCGAGCTGAGAAGAGACACGCAAATCTTCTTTCTTTCCTCAAGATGGTAGAGCCGCTCTTGCAGTCGACCCACTACGTGTGGGTGGCAATATCAACGATAATTTGCTGCGATTCTTGAAAAGCGCAGCGTCATTTTCCGCCGAGCGATGGCCCAGTGCTCAACTCTGTCAAGTGAAGGGTGAAATTCGAGTCGAGGAGCGTTTGTGAATACGGGGGTATGTGTTAAACGACGCAGTGCGTTGCGAGGACTTGACCAACACCAGCCTTTCTACGGTGGGTGACTTTTTCCCTTTTATGTGTGTGCAGCTCCGACCACGCCACGGCACATCTAACCCTAACGCGGTAAGCCTAACCTCGGCGAGGCAGCGCAGGTAGGCCTAGGCCTAACCCTGCGACTGGAGGCGCCTTAGACCAAGATGGAGATCGTGGAGGGAGAAGAAATCTCTCAGGACGAAGCAAGCAGCCCCGGCTGGATGACGGCATATGGCCGCAAGAACAGCAAGGGAATGAGATGGCGACTACTACCCGCGAATGCACCCCAACGCGTGGCGGACGAAAGGGCGGTGGTCGCACCGCCGCCCCACGGAACGCGTACCAACGCATCGTCGCCACCTCGATGCTCCCTCAACTTCCGAGGGACACGTATCGCATCATCGCAAGACCGAGGGACGGTCTGAATGTGACCAAGGTCAGTCAAATACGTTTCGAGCAAGCCCTGGCCATGGCGGCGGCCCTGGCTCCAGCCAAAATTGAAGAGCACAACATTTGTCCCAATGGCACTCAAAGCATTTATGTGGTGTGTACTCCTTATGAGAAGAATGCGTGCGCGTACGTAAAGGCGCAGCAAGTCCGATTGGGCGATTGCACGTACCGGGTCTCTGTGTACCCGGCTCCCCCCGATGACACGTGCGAAGGTGTCATAAGGGGTGTCGACGTGGATATCAGCGAGGCTCAGCTCCGAGCACGAATTGTGAACCACCGCAACTTAGGAGCCATCGAGGTCAAAAAGAATTAAGAGCACCACAGCTGTGGTAGTATTGTTCAAGGGTATGAAGGTGCCCAATTATGTGTCCTGTGGCGCGAGCATGTTTCGCTGCACACTATACAGGAAACACACGGAGATCTGCTATGGCTGCGGAGGTTTGGGACACCGTGCTGACGTTTGCCCTAATCCAAACAGCAAGTGGTGCCGCACGTGCGGACAGAAATCACCAACGGAGGATCATCATTGCACTCCAAAGTGTTCGCTATGTGGAGGTCTGCATCCCACTGCAGACAGAGCATGCAAAGACAGATTTCAAGTCCCCTACATCGTCAGGAGACGACGCCAACGCCACCGGCGCTCCGAGAAGACGCAGATGGCCCTAGGAATGCAGTCACGTGAATCCAGCGTCTCAGCTAGCGTCTCTGGCACACGCAGGAGAGGTCGCTCCGTCACGCCAGCTGCGTAGCGGCACAAGAGCCGCTCGCGTTCCTTGGGGCGTTCGGCGTCTAGAAGGAGAATCCAGGAGGAACTCACATGGGCGGATCGAGTCAAGAGGAAGACCCCCAAGCCCAAAAAGGCAACGCGGTCGGCGTCGCCGGAGCATGATGAAAAGAGTGAGATTGAACAGTTACGTCAGGAGATCGCTAGTCTCAAAGCAGAGCTACGCAAGCAGACAGCCGCGCAGGCCATTTCCAGCAGAGTCGAGGGCGCGAACGTGGCGGATAACGCCATGCATAAAAGCACGCAGGAACCCAAAGTCGAGGTCAACAAGGCCCAGCGTAAGGCTCCACCTCCAAAAAGATGAGAGCGACTCGGAGATGCAAGTGGAAAGCTCGCAGAACAAGATGCTAGAAGAGTTACTTAGGATTTCCAAAGAAAATCAGTTAAGCATTAATCAGCTCGCGCTGCGAATGGGAGCACTTGAGAGTAAAGTAGGAGCCATAGAAAATAAGGTAGTCGCACTTGAGAATAAAATGGCTATTAAGACCAGGCCAAAAGTTCGTACACAAGCTGCAGTTAATGATGATGCGGGGGCGACCCCGCAGGGTCAATAAATCTAAAACTAGTAAAATGGCGGGCACTCAAAATAATCTAGTAATTTGGCATTGGAATCGCGCTAGCTTTCAAAGGCGCAAGACCTCACTGCAACAGTACGTTACGATGACGATAGTTATAGCGCGAGAACAAAACGACGACACAGAGACAAGAAGGACACTTGTCTCTGTGTCGTCGTTTTGTTCTCGCGCCATAACTATCGTCATGCCATACCAACTAGCCCAAGCTGCCACACTTCTAAGTACGTTACGGCTCAGGCAGAAAGGCCCCAGGTGATTTTGCTACAGGAAACACTGCGACAGCGTTTCCGATGGAGGCGGAAACGTTGTAGGCCCGTGTGCTCAGATTTGGGCGCACGTTAAAGAACCCCAGGTGGTCAAAACTTCCGGAGCCCTCCACTATGGCGTCTCTCATAATCATATGGTGGTTTTTGGACGTTAAACCCCACATATCTATCAATCAACACTGTGCGACACACCCACCTTCGCTGGTTACAAATCGGTGGCGGAAAGGGGGGAGTCCAAGAGAGGTATAGCTACGCTGGTGAGCAAAAAGCTCGCATACGTTGTACATGACATTCAGCCAGGTCGTGGCAGAATGGAGGCACTTTTCATTGAGGTTATTCTTAACCGGTGGCTTAAACAAAGCGTGTTCATTCTAATTGTTTACAGCCCACCATCCGATCAGAGACAGTCTTTCCACTCCCTGTTTATGAAGGCCACTACACTCGCTAGACAGTCACCGTTAGTAATCGCGGGAGACTTCAACGCCCCACATAACGCATGGGGGTACATCAGGCAAACGGCTAAGGGCATAAATCTAGCGCGGGCAGTCGATGACCTAACGCTAACAATCATCACTGATCCCCGGTTTCCCACGAGACTGGGCACGTCGGTGGCTAGAGACACAACCCCCGATCTCGCGTTTATCAAAAATTTACAGCAAACAGCCTGGGACAACAAGCAAGAAAACCTGGGCAGCGATCACTTCATCATTAGTGTTACCATTCAGGTCAGAGCCCCCCAGGCCAGGGAATTTAAAGTGACGGACTGGGATGCTTTCCGAAAGCTCAGAAACAAGGACACGGGCGAATACGACAGCTTCAGCGAACTTATTCAGACACTCAGGTCAGACGTTAAAAAGGCCACAAAAACTATTCAAACCGAGCTCGATGTTCCCAGGATGGATCCGCACCTCGCACATCTCTTGGAAGCCAAAGCCTCCATTTTGAGGCGATGGAAAACACAGAGGCTTAACCGATGGCTACGAAAGAGGGTTGCGGAACCTAATAGGGAGATCGAACAGTACTGCACCGAGTTAGCTCGGCTACAATGGGATGAGATCTGTTCAGCAGTCGAGTCGATGGACGCATGCGTACAGGGGGAAATAGAATCTTCTTAAACGCATGCTAGACGACACGCAGACCAAAGGCAGTCAAAGACAGGCACTGTGCCGCCTGATTCACAAGCACAGACAAGAGGGTGGAACGGAAGAAACGCTCTTAGACGAGGTAGCGAATAGATATCTCCCGCTAGGCGCAGGACGCTCAGAAGAGTATCTTGAAATAGAATGTGACACGGTAAAAGAGCTCGATGACCCCTTTACGGAGTCTGAACTTAGGGCCGTCCTTCACAACTTGAATAGCAGGTCAGCCTCAGGACAAGACGGCATCTCAAACAGACTGTTAAGGAACCTGGATGATAGATCAATTGAGATGCTAACGAAAGAGGTCAGCAAGTCTTGTGAGAGTGGAAGCGTGCCGCTAGAGTGGAAATCTGCCTCGATTGTGCTTATTCCGAAACCGGGTAAGCCCTTAAATCTTGACAACCTAAGGCCGATATCGCTAACCTCCTGTGTAGGTAGGCAAGGTAGCGGAACATGCGCTCCTGAATAGGATCTCGAACTACATAGAACGCAAGGAACTATTCCCACATAACATGATCGGCTTCAGGCCTGGCCTTTCCACACAAGATGTAATGCTACTTCTTAAGAAACACATTTTCGATAACAGCGCTAGGGACGTTAGGGGGATCTTAGTCTTTGACCTGACCAAGGCCTTTGACACCGTGTCTCATCGCTTTGTCTTGCAGGCCACGGCCAGCCTAGGTCTGAGAGCAAAGTTTCAGGCCTTTGTTAGGTCATTCCTGATGAATAGAACGGCTATAAGAATCGCTCAACACAAGTCAGACGAGTTCGCCTTAGGAGCCAGAGGCACTCCCCAAGGGGCGGTCATCTCCCCCTTGTTACGCAATATCGTCATGAAGGGCTTATCGGAGAGGCTCAGATCCCTGCCCAATATAGGCCACTCGCTTTACGCGGACGATATCACGATCTGGTGCCCGGGAGGATCACTCGCAGAAGTAGAAAACACGCTGCAATCAGCCCTAGACGAAACAGAGTCCTACCTAGAAGGCACAGGCCTCCAAATCTCTCCAAACAAATCAGAACTGTTACTTTACAGGCCGGCCAGGCAAGGCGTTTGGAGACTTCTACACCTCAACCAAATTCCCATCTCCTTTATTGCAAGAAATGGACAGCGCATTCCACGAGTAGATTCAATCAGGATCCTAGGACTACTGATTGACGCGAGAGGGTGTAACGCCAAAACCCTGACACACATCACGGCCAAAACCGAAAGCATGCTGAGACTTGTTGCTAGAGTATCAGGACGCAAAAAGGGACTAAGTGAAGCCAACCTGCTTCGGATCTATTATGCCTTCCTAATGAGCCACATTTGTAGCATCGGCGCTTACCTGGACTAGAACGGAGAAAAATAAGCTAGACACTCTCATCCGTAAGACCGTCAAAAAGGAGCTAGCGTTACCAGTAACCACATGCTCTGACAAATTAAGACAACTCGGTATGCACAACGAGATTGATGAAGTGATCAAAGCGCAGGTCACCGCCCAGGTGGTCAGGCTCTCGTCAACCAGGGCAGGAAGACGCATCCTGGACGAGGCTGGCATGGCTCCCAGAATGCTTGCTGAACGGGAAATTACCTTATCCCGGGAGGTCCGGGAAACCTTTGTGGTCAACCCATTCCCTCGGAATATGCACCCGCAATACAATGTAGGGAGGCGAAAAGCCCGAGCACGGGCGATATTACAGAACGCCGCCGAGAATCGAAAATCAACTGTCTTTGTCGACGCGGCTCAGTACGGCAAGTCTAGCACATTCGCGCTGGCAGTCATTGACGGTCACGTGAAATTACGCTCCTCAGCCTCGGTCAGGTTAGCTACGAGGGCAGTTGCAGAACAGGTCGCCATTGCCCTGGCCATGACCAACCGCTCACACACCACCGGATTAACAGACTCACGAGCGGCCATCAAAGCTTTTGAGTCGGGTAACACAACGCGGGAGGCTGCCTCCATTCTAGAAAAAAGAACAGACCCTGGCACTCACTTAATCCCTTGGTTTCCCGCCCATATGGGTGCGGACGTTCATCAGCACGTACCTAACCTCAACGAGCTTGCCCATGACCGTGCGCAAAATCTAACGCGCCGCGGCGGCATGGAGGCCTTATGGGGTCAGGATGAAATCCAGCATAACGATCCACTCCTTACGTTTAATGAAATCACATCTCACTATCGGCTAAGTGGAAGAGCCTATCCTCTTCGTCACCCGAAGTTAGATAGGTCTCAGTCAATTACACTTAGAATGCTCCAGACGGGCTCGTTCCTCTCGCGGGGCCTTCTTAGTCGTATCTCCACAGACGCTGACTCAAGTTGTCCGGAATGTAATTAAATTTATTGTTCCTTAGCGCACATGCTTTGGCAATGCCCCGCGTTATCTAATGGCCCTCTATCCAGCGAAGCCGACTGGAAAGAAGCACTCCGGAGCTTATCGCTTCAAGCACAAATCCAGGCAATCCAGAGTGCCCAAGAAAGGGCGGAACATCACGGTGTCCCAGCCCCGGCTTGGACGCGGCCAGCGGCTTCCGCGGGTCCCCGATAGGGGTTCCCACTAAAGCTCCTCAGGATCAAATAAAGTTCATTGTCTGTCTGTCTGTCTGTCTGTCTGTTTGCCGCAAAGACGAAGCGATGAACGTGATAGGTAGTAGAGAGTTTTAGTACTGCGGAATGGTGCTACGTACGCATCACGCAAGCGCCTTGCGTTACGTGGCGTCGTTTGCCTTTAATCGGCTTTTAGTACGTCGTAGTACCCGCGTACGTACCGAGCGTGAAGCTTGTTGTGCCATCAGGTAGATCAAAATAGAAGCACGTGTTGTTGGCAGCCAATGTGAGCCAATCCAAGTGTTATAGCCAGATTATGGTCATATTTTAAGCCACAGAGCCGGTCGGTGCTTGCCCTCGATGCCGCCATTTTGCAAAACGAAGTCTCATGCTGTCGCGAACTTGTTCGAGAGCGGCGCGGTCACCTCATACGTACGCACGCACGCATCTCATGCGTGCGTACGTAGCGGCTGCGTACGTAACGCGATACGTGCGCGTTCCGGTCTGCGCATGCGCACTATGCAGAACGTGGCGTCCTTACGTACGCAACGCCGCCACGTACGCAACGTACGCAGTACTAAAACTCTCTAGTGACCAATTGGAAGGTCACGCGTAGAATGGCAAGCAGATCTAAACGTGCCCCGCGTTTCTCACGCATAAATGACTCACGAAACGTACTCACAGGTACAGATGAATGTGAATAAGCGTCTCAGTTGTTACTTTGTTGTGTCAGAAAAGCACGCCCTTTTCGCAAACTGTGGCTGTGCAACGATTGCAGCGACCTTTGTGCACCCCGTAACTACAACAGAATCGTTCCAGTGCAAGCCCAACCCTACTTAAGACTTATGATCCTACCCTTCGGGAGATAAGGGGCGCGCGATGAAATCGTCCACTCCCCTCCTTTGCGTGGGCCAAAGTACACGTGAGAGGTGAGAGCCGCCGCGCACTCATTGCTCCCTCTTGCTGACAATGCTGAAAACACGATAGCACCCCCCCCCCCTCTCCGAGAAGCCTGCGAACAGCGGTAAGTGGTAGATATAAATAGCTTGTCGTTTGATCGTTGAAGGAGGTGCCTTTCAGTGGCTCAGTGGTTAACGCCTCGTAATTCACGACGCAGGTGTCCCACGCTCAATTCCGTGCGCCGGAGTCTTCTTACTGGATGTTTTTCTTTCTAGTGTTTTTATATATATAGGTACGTACGCATATACGGTTAGTGACGGCCACGTCGACGACGACGCCGGCGGCCAAATCCAAGCCGAGAGTGTCCATATAATTGCTATCGCAATAAAACTTTGAGATTTCTAAGGTAGCATACAATTTAACGAAACAGGAGTGGCCCAGCGCAGATGATCGAAGCGTGACAGCTGATCGCCTTCACAACGCAAGAAACAGAGAGCGTGCGCTGACGTCGTGGCAGCCACCGTTTTGTTTTACAGACACTCACAGTAAAAGGCGTGCTTCTTATCTTGATCTGCTTATCTCTGCAAGAGAGAAATTGCGAATTGTACAACAGAAATTGTGGGATACTTAAGCTTCGCCTTCAGGAGTTGGACACGATAGTGATAAGCAGTTCCTTGTTTAGAAAAAAATTATTTACAGCATGTACAGAACACAAAGGCTTCATACCATTTCAGTAACAGGGCATATACACCTCGGTCCATCTATATTTCACGACTAACATCACTACATTACAGTGAAGACACTTGCTCTAATATACATGACAATGTTGGTATATATGTACACAAGAACTCAATGTGATATGATACTTCGCCTTAAGAGAATGGGCGCAGTAACGTGTGCGCCTTTTGTAGTAAGTGACAGGCTTTCAATCACGAAGCCATTATGATAACCACATGTTCTGACGCCCACGTCAAATGTACGCTTGCACCACACATTATTACTGCAATATTTCATGTTGCATTGTGAAGCATGTATACCACGACGCGTGTGCTTGTAAAGCATTGCAGTTACTTTCACTGCATTCCAAGCAGAGGAAGTTGTTTTCACTGTATTCCCAAAGAGACACGTGGTAGTGTGTTAGAACACCCGCTTGCCACACAAACGACCCGGGTTCGATCGCTACTGGGACCCAAACTTTATAATTTATTTTTATTTGCATTTTTCTCGATTTTTCGCTCACGCACAATGGCTTTTCGCTCACAACCAACGACGCCGACGCCAAAATTTCTGCGAAACAAGCACACGTTGATGCCACGTGAATACTGTTGTGCCTCGCCCAAGTTCCACGTGGTCTTCGCGGCCTGCTGGCACCTGGCAGCTGTTGATGAGTCAACCCTGCACCGGGACGGCGACGGACGCGGACAATCGGGAAAAACCACGTCGCCGGCTCCTCTTGACACAAAAGTCGTTGGCCAAGTTTTTGTCAGCCGCCGAGAGCAACACTCCGAAGCAGCGTCGACCCAGCAGCTGTACGGGGTATTCTGCCTTGCTTGAGTCAACCTGGCTGCATCAGGGAGCGACTTTGCGCATGGGATTCCACGTCATCTCACTGTGGTGCCACGCTGGCGCGTGGGGTCTCCCTCACCAAACAGCGAACTGGGCATGCCTTGCCCCCTTTCCTAGGTTCAGAGGGAGGCGGTGTTTGGCTTTCCCTCTTCGGGGCCGGAGAGGAAGACGACGATCTCATTGGAGTATCCTGCGCATAAATTATCTTTGCAAGGGATCTTGGGAAGGCGGACGGTGTATAAAAACGCTAGCGCAGAGGCGCTCGTGGGTGATTCTCTTTTCATGTTGTACCACGCTACCATGTAAATACTGTATATAACATTTTTTTCTCCTTCTCCGGCTTCTCTACTCGTCCTCTCCGGGGACTCGGATGGCCCGAGTCCGCACCACGCTACACAAAGGCGCAACAGTGGTGGCAGCGGTGGGATTCGCCTGCGTCGGCTGCATCGAAGTGGTGAGTGCCGCGTGTTTGCTCTTCTTTTCGCCAGACTCGTTAGCGCAGATGGTCGGTAACGTGGTAGGGTGATTGTGGTAAATTTTGATTCGCAGACCAAGAATTGGGTGGCTCGTGGGCAAAATTACCTTAGAAGAGAAACGGTGTACATATCTAAGATGGAGAAGTTTAAGGTCCAAGAACTCCTCGAAATTTGTCATGAGCTGAATATTTCGGTCGGCTCGGTTAAAAGAAAACAACAAATTTTGGAGCACTTGGGAAAAGAGGAAGTGAGTTTAGAAGAGGCCATTGAGGCCAGAGAAACCATTTTGGCAAAGAAAGAGGAGCGTGAGCGCTTAGCCCGTGAACAGAGAGAGGAGGAAATAAGGAGGGATCGCGAGGATAAAGAACATGAAATCCGTCTGAAAGAACTGGAGCTTCGTATGTCCGTGGGAAATCGAAATTCAGGGGGTGGAGAATCAAAGATAAAGGATCTAATCCACACCTTCAAGGCGGGTGACGACATTGCATTATACCTCGTGCATTTTGAGCGAGCATGCGAAAATGCAGGGTTTAGTAGGGAGACTTGGCCACAAAAACTGATATGCGTACTACCAGGCGAAGTGTCCGATGTTATCGCAAGAATGAATAAAGAGGACTCCGAGGTGTATGACAGGGTAAAGGCTGCATTGCTACGAAAATGTCGCCTATCGACAGAGGCTTTCCGCCTGCGGTTCAGGCACTCTAAGAGGGGCAACGAATCTCATTCAGACTATGCCTACCAAATTAGAGCCAACTTTGAAGAGTGGCTCAAAAGCGCGCAAGTCTATGGCAACCATGACAAGGTCATTGAGTTGATGGTACTTGAGCAGTTTTACCGGGGAATTCCCGAGGAGGTAAGGCTTTGGGTGCAGGATAGGATGAAAGACGTAGACATGAACAGGGCAGCAGAACTCGCCGAAGATTACTGCTCACGCCGTAGTCTCCGCAGTACACCACGAACTTCGGAAAAAAATGAAAAGGTAGAAAGCTGGTCGGGAAACCAGGGACGCAAGAGGTTTGCAAGAAATAACTGGAAACCCGAGAATTCCAAGTTATTAGACAGTCAGCAGGGAAAGGACAGTGAGGGGACTAAGGCGGCACCTTCATCAGGTTCAAAGGCGCCGGGTGACATAGCGCATGCGTTAGAAGCGCGGAAGCCAGTTGTTTGCTACAGCTGCGGAGAAAAGGGCCACATGGCCAGGAGCTGTAAGAGGCACATGGCATTTGCCACAATTCAGGAGTCAGAGGATAGCTTAAAGCTGTTGAAGCCTTACATGAGGACACTCTCAGTGAACGGCCGAATGTGTAGGGTATTGAGGGACTCGGCGGCCACAATGGATGTAGCGCATCCAAGTTGCGTATCTTCCGAAGACTATATAGGAGAGTGTGCCTGGATTCGGCAAGTGGCAGAAAAGCAAAGCGTCTGCCTACCGATAGCGAGGGTTGTAATCGAGGGCCCTTTCGGCCAATTGTGTACGGAAGCAGCAATTTCAGCCAACCTTCCGGAGCACTTCCCTTACCTATTTTCAAATAAGTCTGAGGAAATGTTAAAAACACGTGGAGAATCATTTGCCACCGAAATAGCTTGCATGGCCCTTACCCGTTCGAAGGCGCGCGAGCTGACGCAACAGCTGAGCAGCTCACCCTCTGGGGAACAGACGTCCGAGGGCAGTGTAGGAAAACCTGAGGTAGTTGCGACGGAAAATGAGTCTGCCATGCGAGTTGTCGAGACGGAAACTGGGGCTATGGTCGGCAACAGCGAGGAAATATCTCTAACGCCCGAAAACGAGGACTTGGTGACAGGCTCGGTGTTAACACCCGCGTCCACCAGTTGGTGTCAGCTAGCCAGAACCGACCGTGCAACGCTAGTGGTCGATCAAAAGGCGGATCTCGCACTCTCTATGCTGCTAGATGCCATACATAAGGAAGGTAACTCTAGAAAGAACGTTTCGTTCTACACCCAAAACGAGGTGTTGCATCGCAGGTATGAGAACGCTAAAGGGCGGGTCTACAACCAAGTGGTAGTTCCACTAAAATACCGGCGGAACATTCTCGACCTGGCCCACAGCAACGCCTGGGCGGGCCACTTAGGTATAAAGAAAACGAAAGCTAAGCTGGCTCAGGAGTTCTACTGGCCCGGGTGCTGGAAGGATGTAGAGATGTTTGTCCGTGAATGCGACACTTGTCAGCGGATAGGAAAATCAACAGACAAATGGAAGGCACCAATGAAACTAGTGCCAATAATCACAGAACCCTTCCGTCGGCTCGTGATTGACATCGTGGGGCCTCTGCCTCCATCTAAATCAGGATATCGGTACGTCCTGACCGCGCTGTGCGTTGCCACCAAGTTCCCGGAGGCAATCGCACTGAAAGAGTTGAGTTCAGTATGCGTGGTGGACGCATTGTTGTCTATTTTTTCTCGGGTGGGTTTTCCCTCGGAGATACAGTGTGACAACGGAAGTGTGTTCACAAGCTGCCTTACGACTACATTCCTAGAACGCTGCGGGATAAAAATCGCGCATAGCTCTATTCACCATCCACAGTCGAACCCTGTGGAACGCATGCACTCGGTCATGAAACGCGTTTTGCGAGCTTTGTGCTTTGAGCATAAAAGTGACTGGGAGGGGTGTATACCAGCTGCGATGTTTTCTCTGAGGTCGGCCCCACACGAGAGTACGGGTTTTAGTCCGGCTGAACTTGTCTACGGCAGGAACTTGAGAGGTCCGCTGCACTTGATACGAGAGTCATGGACTGGATATGGGGAGGACCCTAATGTGGTTTCCTATGTACTGGATTTATTGGGGCGACTGGGGACTACACGCGAAGTGGTGGAGAGCAACATGCGCGCAGCACAGGCGCTTTCCAAGGCCCGTTACGATAAGTCAGCTCGAAAGCGAGTCTTTAGAGTGGGCGATGAGGTGATGCTGTTGTGCCCTTCAAGAAAAAACAAGCTGGACGTACAATGGGAGGGACCAGCGACAGTGATGTCAGTGCTTTCAGACACCAACTACGAGGTAAAGTGGGGCCGGAAATGCCCCAAAGTGTATCACAGTAACCTAATGAAACCCTACATGCGACGAAAAGCAGTAGTAAACCTTGCACTCAATGTTCCTGAGGACGAGGGCGCGGAAATCCTTTGTCTTTCCGATGGCACGGTCAGCAGCACATTGTCAGATAGGGTAGACACAGGGAACACCCTAAGTAAGGCTCAAGAGGAAGATTTAGAGCTTTTAGTACAGGAATTCGCTACCGTTTTCTCCGAGAAGCCAGGCAAAACGGATGTGATTAAGCACGACATTGAGCTGACGGTTAACAAGCCGATCAGCTGTAAGCCGTATCGGGTGTCACCTAGACAGAGAGAGATACTAGAGGCCGAAATTCGCCGCATGATCGACCTAGGTGTTATCATCGAAGCAGACAGTGATTTCACCTCGCCTTTGATTTGGTTGAGATTCCGGGCCGTGATCCAAGGCCATGCGTGGACTATCGCCGCCTGAACTCTGTAACAATCGACCAGACTTACCCTATTCCTAACATTGAAGAGAGGATAGAGACAGTGTCTAAGGCGAAATACATTTCTACGCTAGACCTTGTTAGGGGGTATTGGCAGGTCCCTTTGACAGAGCGCGCGAGTCGATACGCTGCTTTTATCTCACCCCTGGGCACTTTTCGTCCTTTGATGATGAGCTTTGGGCTCAAGAACGCGCCGTATTGTTTCAGCCGCCTGATGGATAAGGTTCTCCACGGGCTCGAGAAATTTGCACTGCCTTACCTAGACGATGTGGCGATATTTTCGGACAAATGGGAAGACCATGTTGAACACCTTCGGATGGTTTTGGAACGGATCAAAAATGCAGGTCTTACGGTAAAGAGAGAGAAATGTCATTTGGGCTGTGCTGAAGTAAGCTATTTAGGGCACATTGTAGGAAATGGGCGTCGTCGTCCGTCCGAACTCAAGGTAGCCGCGGTGGTCGGTTATCGTCGTCCCAGCACTAAGACCGAGATGAGAGCATTCCTCGGCCTCACAGGTTACTATCAGCATTACGTCCCGAATTACTCCGAGATTGCCAGCCCTTTGACAGATAGTTTACGCAAGACCGAACCTGTGAACATTCAATGGGACTCTAAAAAGGAAGACGCTTTTCAGAAGCTGAAGCACGCATTGAGTGAGAAACCCGTCTTGAGGGCACCGGATTTTGCAAAACCTTTCACTATTCAGTGTGATGCAAGCGAACGCGGTTTAGGAGCAGTGCTATGTCAGACGGACCAGAGTGGAGAGGAGCGGCCGGTTTTGTATTTGAGTCGCAAATTGAGCAGCAGGGAAGAGGCTTATAGCACTTCGGAAAAAGAATGTGCTTGCATTGTTTGGGCCGTACGAAAACTAGGCTGCTATGTTGCTGGCTCTAAGTTTATTATAGAAACTGATCACTCTCCACTAACCTGGTTACACCAAATGTCACCTAAGAATGGTCGTTTGCTCAGATGGAGCATAGCACTGCAGCAGCACAATTTCGAGGTGCGCTACAAGAGAGGTGGCCTTCATACAAATGCAGACGCCCTAAGTCGAGCGTTGTGACTCGTCAAAAGACGCGGAAGGTTTGTTTGATTTTTTTTGTTTACCTTTACCTAGTTTATGTGTACTCTTTTTTTTTTTTTCTTTCAATGTGTTACAGTGAGGGCATAGAGAAATTTTTTACTGACTCCCTCGTTGTCCCGAGCTCTACAGTTTGCTTGTTTAGCTTGATTATAATGTTATCTCGATTCCAAATGGAATTACGTATGAAAGAGTTACTGGACACTTGTCCCGATTGGTATGCACATTGTTTCCTTGAGCTTAAGTTATTAAGATAAGATGTTTGCTTTGTAAAATCTGAGGCCTGGCGATGAGAGTGGCGTGCACGCGGTGCTTGTCGCATTGTGTGTGGCTGACAAAGGTCGTTTCTTGGAGCTTGTCACCCACTTTTCACCGAAGCGGGGCGCAGAGGCCAGCTCTTGGAGCATTCCAGTTTGACCAGGCCCTTCGAGAAGCAAGAGCCTTGCCGGAACGTCGCCGACATCGACCCGGCCGAGCTGCATGGAACAACTCGACCTCCCGATGTATCATCTGGCGGCGGGGGTGCTGTTGTGCCTCGCCCAAGTTCCACGTGGTCTTCGCGGCCTGCTGGCACCTGGCAGCTGTTGATGAGTCAACCCTGCACCGGGACGGCGACGGACGCGGACAATCGGGAAAAACCACGTCGCCGGCTCCTCTTGACACAAAAGTCGTTGGCCAAGTTTTTGTCAGCCGCCGAGAGCAACACTCCGAAGCAGCGTCGACCCAGCAGCTGTACGGGGTATTCTGCCTTGCTTGAGTCAACCTGGCTGCATCAGGGAGCGACTTTGCGCATGGGATTCCACGTCATCTCACTGTGGTGCCACGCTGGCGCGTGGGTTCTCCCTCACCAAACAGCGAACTGGGCATGCCTTGCCCCCTTTCCTAGGTTCAGAGGGAGGCGGTGTTTGGCTTTCCCTCTTCGGGGCCGGAGAGGAAGACGACGATCTCATTGGAGTATCCTGCGCATAAATTATCTTTGCAAGGGATCTTGGGAAGGCGGACGATGTATAAAAACGCTAGCGCAGAGGCGCTCGTGGGTGATTCTCTTTTCATGTTGTACCACGCTACCATGTAAATACTGTATATAAACATTTTTTTCTCCTTCTCCGGCTTCTCTACTCGTCCTCTCCGGGGACTCGGATGGCCCGAGTCCGCACCACGCTACACAAAGGCGCAACAATACCGAATGAAGTGCCGCTCGTGCACTCGGCAAGTTCTCCGCTGGCCGTCTGGCTCATGACGTCACTCTGGAGGGCGCACCCGTCGGCCTGCATCCGGTTTTGAGCAGGAAGTGCCGCGGAATTGTTGATTGATTGATTGATTGATTTGTGGGGTTTAACGTCCCAAAACCACCATATGATTATGAGAGACGCCGTAGTGGAGGGCTCCGGAAATTTCGACCACCTGGGATTCTTTAACGTGCACCCAAATCTGAGCCCACGGGCCTACAACATTTCCGCCTCCATCGGAAATGCAGCCGCCGCAGCCGGGATTTGAACCCGCGACCTGCGGGTCAGCAGCCGAGTACCTTAGCCACTAGACCACCGCGGCGGGGCATGCCGCGGAATCGTACGTTTCTATATAACATTTTAACTGTTACTCTCATAGTGATCTCCGAAAGTGTGCGCGTGTTTGTTTGGGATTATTACCATGATGTCACAGATTCCCCAAAATATTACGTCTCAAGTACTTTAGCTGAAGTTCTTCAATTCCAAGCTAGTTTGAGAATACGAAAGTTTGACACAATGAGGGTACTATAGCCTCTTTCATAATGAGTAATATGGTTTATTTGGCGAAGGCAATAAATGTTTATTTTCTTCACTAGAAATGTTCTAGTTGTTAGGAAGAACCAATGAAACAGTGGGAATCATTTTCAAGATAAATAAATGAAGTAACTGAAATCATTGATGCCACTACGCATTCTATGCCGGTGAAGTTTGTTAAAGTTTGCTGAAGATAGTAAAGGCAGCACTACACTGAAAAGTTAATAGGCAAGTGAAGATAAAGAACATACCACAAGTGTGTATTTCGAGTATGGGTTGCTTTTTTTATTCGTTTTGTATTACGTGAATGCTGGCGAAATCTTTCAGTGGCTCCGGATACGTTTGGACAAGTTTATTTTTGATACGTCACAAAGACTGCCGCTCGCAGAGGTGGCTTTTCGGGTCGCACACGAGTCCTGGCTTGCATTCAGATTGTAACGGAACGCCGCTTGCGGGAAACGGACATGGTTGCTCCACTTCTGTAATTGAAAGAAGGCTTGTGGAAAACAAGCAAATATTTGTAGATTGCACGCTCGCTACCGGGTCCATCAATGAAGGGAGTATGTTGTTCTAAGCACCACATAACCGGCATTTACTATCAGCCAACTCGAGCGCTTATTGGTCAATACTAATAGCTCCATTGTACTCCTATACAGCATTGCTATCAGCTTTACCTGCATTCAAGTTTATACTCGCATCTACTCACACTTATTCTAAAGCAATATCACTCATACACCATTCGAATATTTATTCATTAGAAGCATCAATTACGGGGGTGCTTTAACATACACCGTCAACTCTTCCAGAGCAATGCTTGACAAATATATTTGCTGTCGTCTCTTTCAAGAGAAATGTCCTTACCCATCTCCAAGCACTAGTGTCTTGCATTCGAAAGTACAATATCAAAAGGTACGAAGAGGAGCACTGACTACGTGAAATATTGATGTTAAAAAGCATTGATACCATGGCTGAGAAAAAAACTAGTTATAGGCCAACGAACGCATGAGTCGACTTACTCGGACTTACACAGGCTCAGATAGAGCTGTGATTCTGTGTCTGAGTGAGTCCGCGTGAGTAATATTTTATCAGCTTGAGTGCTAGTGGATCCGGTTGAAATAAAAAAAAACGTGAGTGTGAGTCCTAGTGAGACCAATTCACAAACATTTTGGCGAGAGTTAGAGTGAGCACTAGGCGTGAAAAAAATTATATTTCTTGAGTGAGTCCAAGTGAGCTTCGAATTTTTTGCCGACCTATGCTTATGAGCATTAGCAATCGCTGAAAAACTCGCAATGACCCTTTATGCATCCGTCTAAGACAACTTGGAGGCCAAAGTCATCTGCTTCTCACCCGCTGTACTGATCAACCCCACTGCCCTCGGTAAGCTTCCCGCACCTCACGAGGTTTTACATTGCCTCCAAGATTCGAGGCTTCGCACGCTTTTAGCAGCTGTTCTGGTTTTCTACCGCCTTCGAGGTCGGCCCGTCTTTGACCCAATGCAAGGTATGACCAGTCAAGGAAAGATGTCATCACGTGGCGCCGCTTTATGAGGTATCAAGATGTCGTTACCACTGTTGATGACCTGTGACGTCACGAAGACGTCACATGCTGAAGCAGTCACGTCGTGAATTTTGACCTCACTCAATTTGAAGCCAGCGCCGAGAGACACCACTAAGTCCTCGCGTTTGACAAGACATCCAGAGTATTTTTACCTTAAAGGGACACTAAAGATCAAAAAGGCTTATCGCGTATTTGCTAAGTACAATTTCACAGTTCTGAAAACCCCAATCTTACAGCGACACGGCGCTTGGAAAGTGAGAAAACGCGCTAAAATAAGTGCGGCTGGAGGCGCCGCTGTAAGATTCTCGCACCAAACACCGTGACGTCATCATTTTCGAAGGCGTCTACTGGGTCCTACGTAGCTGTCAATCAATAAAACTAGAGCACATGGTCACTTATGGGGGCCATAAATCTAGCATACGAAGTTTCAGAAAATTTCGTCGAGCCAACGTCGCAAAGTACGAAAAAATACATTTTTAAATTTTGTACGTCACACGTGGAGATTTCGACGTGAAATTAAAAAAATGAAACTTCCCCCTGGATTTTCTCCACTAATAATTGACTTATGACAGTGAAACCTGTTATCATAGTTTTCAGAGTGCCGTTTTTTAATCTAAAGAGAGTCATCGTTTCTATTTAGTATCCCTTTATTGTTTGGATAACATATTTAAACCAATCTTACGGAGAGAAGGATCCCCCCCTCTCTGGGCTGTTGCACGGGAGCACAAAAGTTTACGTCACAGTTTCAGCCCCGCAATTACGGGAGGGGGGGCGGGTACGCATGTTAGCAAGAGCCCAGAGGGTTTTATGGCAGTGCCCAGAGAGCCTTCAGCTAAAAAGGTGTATACTAGCCAGTACAAACGACAGTTCTGGAGCCCCGAAGATGTCTTCACGAGCAATATGCGCAGCAGTGTCCAAGAGTACAATACGCTGTGTTAAAGCAGCAACACGTAATGTGAAAAGTACGCGGAACACGGCACGATGTCACATCTTGCTGTACGCAAAGAGTATGGCATACCTATCCAGCGAATGCAGCCCGCGCAGCATTCGCAGAAGGTGGCTTCGGTACTTAAGCGCCCGGAACATTCTTCTGGTGTGAACTTGGGACACTTGACGGTGTCGCAGTAGTTGGGTGGACAGACGAAGCCGCAAACAGCCGACATGAACAGTAGAGTCCCGAACAGTCTCAGCATCATTGGCGCTGCTTGCGAATATCAGCAAGTGAACCTGCAAAGTTAACAGCATAATTTATCTGATAGCAAACAATTGTGCTGTTATACAGTCGGCGGTAATTCTTAGGTTTCTATCGCGCTTGCAAAATGAGGTAATGTTCTTCTAGCTCAGCGTTAGGGCTCAAAGAATTGCTTCAAGAGAACGGAGTCGTCCTCCTCGTTTCTACCACGACGCCTGTGCAAGTTACTGGGAATCACCTTATGTTCTATATAGTGCAGGTTGAGACACACGAGAAAGCTATAAACTCAAGAAGAACTGGCACTTCTACTAGCTGGAAAAGCTAGTATGACTACTGTGTTTGTGTCATCGACCTTTTTTGCGTTGTATTTTCCCAGCTAACAATGTACCAACTAACCCGAATCAAAGTCCTGCTCACGAACTTGTACTAGTAGGCTGGGGCACATCTCGCAAAATCAAGAGCGCCTGCTGAAGCACTCGCAGCTGCGCACAGCGTACGTCAGTCACGCAGTGTGTCACTGTGTGGTCGTGGTTGCAAGCCTGTTAATTCTATCAGGACGTGCAAACACCGACACAAGAAAGTAGTCACGACCCCACAAGACGCCAACAAACACCTGAAGCAGCTCACAACGGCGCAAGAGATAGAAGGATCGAAAACTTCTCAGCACATGGCCATGCGAACCTCTAAGTCTGGCACGCGTGGTGGTCTGCCTGAAAGGTTAATGCATTTGATTTCATGCTTATGCAAGTTAACCAATGACTTGCTGACGCATGTGCCACCGTTATTACCGATGTGTCATGCCTCAGTCGTGAAGCACACTTCTTCGTTCCTATGCCAATACGCATTGATAGAACGTTTGCGTGCACTTACACTATCGACAATGAGATAAATTAGAATGTGAGTCTCTGGTTAACGATCTCTTACTGTCCCATTAAAGTCTGCTTAATGTTGCTGTCGGTCTGTCCAATACGTATTCATGTATTTAGGAATGAATGCCTTCCATGCTAACCTCTCTGCTATTCTGAGTTTGCTGAGTTGCGCCCTTTAAATACTCAAAAATAACTTAATAAATGGGGCGATTGGATGCAATCAAGATAGCACACAATCAAAAATCAACGGGGCCTCACGATTAAGATTTACGTCCACATTTACGTCCTGAAGTGTCGATTATATTGTAAGGTTCGCCGTAGCGTACGTGTGGCAATGATAGTCTTATTTGACCACTAGATTGTTCTGGTCTCGTTCGAGCACTAGTGCGACCAACCAAATGCCGAGGTCACTCTTAAAAATGGGTTAGAGTTAATTACTAATTACGTTCATCAAATTTTCAGTGTATTAAGTTGCATTACAAGTTTGAACTACCCAAACTTAATTATATTACACTACCATTACTCTTTAGAGATAGGTAAATTCTTTTTTGTTTCTTCTTGTTTCAACAAAAGTTGATTATTCATGCACAACTCATGTGCGCTTCATTTAGGGCACGTACGCTTTGAGATCTGAACATATCTTCGTTCAATTTCAAATGCCTTATACTCCGACAAACTCTTTTTGTTATCTTTTTTTTCCTCGCATGACCACCACTTTTGGTAATGCCATAGCAAAAGCGAAAATGCCATATTTTAATCGTAGTTGTGTAAAGCTGAAGTCATTCGAAGTTATAATCTATTGAGGGAATTATTTTGGTTCCAATTCGCCAGCCCGCAAAAGCTGAAAGTTTAGGGGAACGTGGGAGTTTGAAGCAATGAAAAACCCTGTGAAAAAAAAAGAAAAAAAGGCGGGGGAGGGGGGGGGGTGTACTGGAGCGGACGTTTCCATAAGCAGGCTTGTGTTTGCAAAAACAGCGACTGTTTTGACAGTGACAATGGGTTGAATGTCTAGCATGCATGACGTTAGCTTGCTGCCTGGAAAAGGGCATCTGCTTATTGAAGTATCGACTCCAGCGCCCCCTTATATTAAAAAAAATTGGTAGATCGCCCGCCTTGCGGGAATCGGTTTCTTTTTTTTTATTATTGCGACTAAGACTTGCCTTTAAGGCATAATATTTTTGTTAAATGTGTGCTGTTATGTCGGTGTTGTGTATGAAGTAAAGTAGTGTCTTGTAGAATCTGTTTTCATGTATCCAGCGGTTGTAGCTGGCTGTGTCGCTTGAGCGAGGTGACAGGAGTGTTCTGGCTGCCACCATTTACGAGTCCATAAAAGGTGTTATGTATCTGCTTGCATCGCTGGAGTGGGACAATGCAGACGTGTATCACCAACTGGTAAATGTGACAAGTTCCATGACGATATAACATCCGTTGTAAGGGCCACCCCTGCCCGAAGCCTCCTAAGCACAACTACTTCCGCCCTAGTAAGGTGAGGGGGGAAAGAGCAGACACACGGTGGAATAAGAGCACGTGTGTCCTTTCGGAGAACATTTTTACGGGTATGGAGTAAGTTTAGGGGCTGAAGTAGAAGGGAAATGGCTGGAAGGTCTATGTCTGGAGGGCAGTGCGCCTGCTGGTCAGCGGCAATGTTGTGTGGGTTCGCAGCATGGCCTTGAATCCAATGTACTTTTACGCAAGTAGCCACGCAGGGCAATCGGTAAAGCGTAGTTGATGCTGCATATTATTGGGTTTTAGCCAAGCGTTATATGTGTGTTTTAAGTGTGGTAGTTGTGTGCACATCGTGGGCTTGACTAAGAACGCCGACTACACAGGCGTTTAGAGGGAAATTTATGGTGTTACCTAATGTCAGCACCATGGTGTTCAGCACTCACACTCGGGCGCAGGCATTAGTGCACAGAATCACCAAAATGAAAAGTATAAGGAGCGACAATGACAATATCATCTGTTGGCGTATTCCTCCGAGTTCCAAGCAACGCTCCAATAACGCCCCGCTCGTCATGAAGCAATTCTTTACTTATAACATAAACAGTAATCTCTGCCAAAAATTCTGTTAACACACGAGTGTTGTTTACAATTTAATAATAAATAGGAGCTCAAACCCTCACGACTGTGACGCGCTTGCCAGTCATCTGAGCAAGACGGCCGTGATACAGTTGGTTCTTGTTCTAACAAATTAGTACTTTTTTTTGTTGATAATGTAAAACTTCGTGCATTATCAAATAAAAGTTCGTCGTCTCTTCTCAGAAATATTACGATAAGCGGAGCAATGTTTCCGGAATTTTCGCTGCAAATTGTCAGAAAGTTTTTTTTTTCGACCAAAACTTGTGACACGAACATGAGCCTGTAAATGTAAGTCGCCAACTTCACACGTGCTATGCGTTCAGGATGTTTATTCACTAACGCGCCGTTCACATTCGGGGTCGAAACCTCGTGTGAGGCCCACGGGACAGCTTCACGCCCTCCCATAGTAGAGTACTTAGTACTCTGAATTGTTAGCCACTCTCTACCCCCCCCCCCCTTCCCCCAGGCCGACGGAACGGCCTTATGCTCTCCCATAGTAGAGTACCTAGAACTCTTCTTTCTGAACACAAACATGCCCTAGTTAGTTTTCGCGGGACGGCTCAGTGCTTTCCCATAGTTGAGTACTAAGTACTCGAAATCGTTAAACATTTTTTTTTTATAACGCAGTTGGTGGACCAAACCTGATGTGTCATGATATGTGAGGCACACGGGACGGCTTTCTTGCTCTCCTATAGTAGGGTCCCAGTACTCTAAATCGTTAACAACTTTTTTTCAAATCACAGAAGTCGTACATGAAGACACTGTGTTACGTGTTCTGTTTTGTTGAAATGTTCTGTTGAATAATATTGACGTCTACCGTGTGACTCTAACAATTAATTTTTCCGAACACAGAGGGGATTTTTCCTTTCTTCGGGAAATTTTCAGCCATCATTTCGGACGAAAGGAAGAAAAATGAAATTTTTGCGATATTACCTTCTCTATGATTTTACAGGGAATTTCAGAGATGGTGAAATTCACCAATGAGGACCGATTTATTGCGGTGAGAGTGTGCCTTGGTCTTCTGCGATCTGTTCTGGCGCATGCAGTACCAAAGCATATACCATGAGACTAGTTTGATATATATGAAGCGTTTTTTTAGTTCACTCGTAGTGTTCCCTCCAAGCCCACTATTTGCGATGTAGTATACTTAGAGCACATGAGTTAAGAAAATCATGATTTCGTTGTGCACAGGTGCTGTAGTGTTGATTTCAATAGTTACACACACGTCACACACATGCATTTATAAGTATGTCCGTGTGAAGGGACGCACGCACATTACAGCTACTATGCAGAGAAATATTTTGAGAATTTCGTCAGCGTTTGCGGGGGAAAATGCCCGAGATAAAGAATTTTCATATCTCAAAATGGGCATTCTTCGGCGTAGTACGGAACTTCCACTGACAGCGATGAACATGGGAATAGTTTACATTTGTGGTTGTATTGCACTTAAAAATTTCGTGAACTTTAAATGAAATAATAATACACATGTAACCACTTATGCCCAGCCGCGGTGGTCTAGTGGCACTCGGCTGCTGACCCGCAGGTCGCGGGCTCCAATCCCGGCTGCGGCGGCTGCATTTCCGATGGAGGAGGAAATGGCGTTGGCCTGTGTGCTCAGATTTGGGCGCACGTTAAAGAATCTTACGTGGTCGAACTTTCCAGAGCCCTCCACTACAGCGTCTCTCATAGTCGTATGGTGGTTTTGGGACGTTAAACCCCACATATCAATGTCAATGCAACCACTTACTGAGGTTCCTTGTCACCGCGTCCTCGCAAAGTGGTCGTACGCACACTGGACGGTGGTCTATCTTTACGGGCCACTCTTATAACACGTGTTACGCCACCAACGGAGATACGGGCAGCACGCGACCAGCCGGTGAACCTCACAAAACAGTACGAGATAACGCACTCAACGGAAAAAAATACCGGCTTAGTCGCTTATAATAACATGCGCCACTATTGTGACAAACGTTTATCTAGAAGTGACACAAGGATGTCAGGTGCAGCAGTCTATTGTATCTTTTGCTGTGGTCTTGATGACTTGCTTGTCGAGAGTGATAAGGCAAAAAGTATCCAGCTTATTTAAACAATTTCTGGCATAATAAACAGAATATAATGCCTACCAAGGCGTGTATATCGTGCTGCATGACATTTTTATATATTACGCCCATGAAGCTTGCACATATAGTGCAACTTCTTTGTTTGTTTGTTTGTTTGTTTGTTTGTTTGTTTGTTGTTTGTTTGTTTGTTTGTTTGTTTGTTTGTTTGTTTGTTTGTTTGTTTTGTTCTTCTGACGGGCCTTGAGTGTTTCATACTGTATCAATGGTGAGTTCTATTTTTTAATATGCATATTGTGGCTTCACAGTTCTGTATGCGAACGTCCCATTGTTTCAATTTTGCTGCGTTAAAGTGTGTTCCTTGTTTGTTTGCTTCTGTCTCAGAAATGTTGCCATTCATGAACCACGCCAAGCCTTGCTGACTTTTTTTTAAAAATTATCCTCAATATTCCCCGGTCGTCCTTTCAGATAAAATTTGATTTGACTGTGATTTTGCGTGCATTAACCACCACACGATTATAAATCACGCCGCAGTGCACTGCTACAGAGATTTCTATTCTGCGTTGCTCTTTAATTGCACTGACGTTTGAAAGTACAGCCCCGCCGCGGTGGCGTAGTGGCTCAGGTACCCTGCTGCTGACTCGCCGTTTGCGAGATCTAATCTCAGCTGCGGCGGCTGCATTTTCGATGGAGGCGAAAATGTTGTAGGCCCGTGTGCTCAGATTTAGGTGCACGTTAAAGAACCCCAGGTTGACGAAATTTCCGGAGTCTTCCACTATGGCGTTTCTCATGATCATATGGTGGTTTCGGGACGTTACACCCAAAATATCTATCAATCATTTGAAAGTACACGGGGTTTTTAGAACTGCTGCTCAACCAAAATACGACCACTGCAGCCGTTGTCAAAGCGGCGAGATTTGAGCGTGCACACACACACACACACACACACGCACACACACACGCACACGTGCGCGCGCGCGCTTACATTTTTATATATAGATATACAGGTAGACACGCGTTTTAATAACAACTGTTTATATTGCCAACGTGAAACTCGTCTTCTTCAAGGCTTAACAATAGTTACAACAGCGGAAAATCGGGGAAATGGAAACTTAAGAATAACTAAACAAAAAGACAAACACAAAAAAGAACAGGATGTCAAGAGGCTAGCCAAGCACAATATAGCTTCACGAGAACATTGTGGCTCGTACTTACGACGCGCCGTTTTAACACGAAAAAAAAATGCACGAAAAACGCAGGTAGAATACAACACGTGCGAGAACTAAGAACTGTTCATTTGATGGTAACCCGACACATATATAGACTATTTTGCGAATAAGTTTGAGTGCCATCACACTGGGCTGTTAACCTTTATATTTTGTATCTTTAACTACTAAACAAACGGTGTTACTGACAACGCGTACGTATGAGAGCAGTTGGGTTGGTGCGTACGATGTTTCATAGCCTTCCAAACGTACGTCGCGATATATAAAAACAAAAAAACCTCGAGTTAACAGCCCGAGATGGCGGCGCACAGATGCCTTGAGGGAAATCGCCTATACAGAGCAAAGAAAAAGAAAAAGAAAAGAGCGCAAGCTTGCGCAATGTACACGGTAGGAGAGCAACCATCTACGTCGAATCGCCGATTCTGGCCTTGTTAACCATACAAATTATCACGTAAAAAAGAAACTTATAATCGGCGGTCGAATGTACCAAAGGCGCATTAACACAGATATCACCGCCAAACTTGCGCATCGCAATATTGTGGCAATTTCAGATGCGATATTTTGACAATTTAGACTCCACCCTCCCTTCCCCCTGATCCTAAGTGGACAGTGTGATAAACCCACGCTTCTTGAATTGCAAATTCTGTAGTATTGCCCGGATGGCTTCATACCGCACACCATCAAGCAAGGTTAATTGGGAACGAATAAATCACGGAAGTAGTCCCGCATTTCGCTATTTCATCCTAATAACTTTTAAAATGATAAACCTAAAAAATTCAAAATAATAATAAATAATAATTCACCCAGAGCGTTCAACGAAATAATTTAAACTTCTCTTCTAAAAAATCTTCTTGAAAACGTGTGAGGAAAGATTTTTCTATATTTAGGACTGCCGTGATCACGCTCACCCAAATATGTAGAAACCATTTGCATTATTGAAAATGATCTGCGAGTGAAGGACTTGAAGCACCGCATCCTGTGGTCGACGCTTGTGCGATACAGAAAAGCTGCAAGAGGGTACAATTTTGAAAATAACTTGATTGGACTACGCAGGGGACCCTTTTGCTTAAGAGCAAACCACAGATCACTGTAATTAAAGCCAACCCGTTTCCTGTTCAGGAGGAGTTTGTTTAGTCATTGTTTTCAGAGGATTCAGGGACAGCCCTCTCGTAAGCTCCTTCATCGAGCCGTGACGTTTGGAGTCACTGTAGCTAACTTAACCATCATAACATGTGGTCCCATAAAACGTGTCGCGTTGGGCGCTTAAACGCGCTCGAATAGCTTTTACTGAAACTCCCTAAAGTGAACCTGGGAACCACCTGATACCGAGCCTGGAGAATGTTTGAAACTTTTCGTTACGCTTTGATCTCCACTTCTTCCACTGTCCGCAATGACCAATGGTGTTGGAACTATATCTGGTGAGGAGTTTTTAGGGGTGAAGCTCCTGTTTAGAAAAAGTTTATTCTTTCATAGGACGAAACAAACCTAAGAGACAAGCGTCTGTATAACAGGTACAATAACAAACAAAAGACAAAGCACAACATACACTACACATTTAAACTAAAGTGTCCAAGTCCGTAGCATGTCCATAGTCCGTTGTACTAATAACTGTACATATACTACGTAAATGCACTAATCACAATATGGACAATGTACATGATGATATATGTACAGAATTTACAAGACTTGGTGAAGATGTTAGAAAATATGTACAACAGGTATTAATATTCATAAAGGTTACATAACTTACAGCGTTCGAATGAAATGCATATATAGGAGAGCTAACACCCATATTGAACACACACAAACACATAAAAATAGTAAGCACATAGTGATTACATGCACCCATCAGACATTGACAGGTGACCTGGCTATAGGAACCAGGCCAGGTGGAAAACTAATTGAACGCGTCTGTCAACTACGGACAGAAAGCGGCACGACCATTGTCGCAGAAATTCTTCCTCCCCAAGGAAGAACAATTCCTCCGACAGAAACGATATGAGTTCAGAGTAGAGGCGTTCCAGTATTGGAAAAAGAGCACGACGACGATGATCTGCCGCAACAGCTTCGCACCTATTACGCCATAAACAAAAGCTCCCGCAGCTATGAGAAGGCGTGCAAAGCGACTACGCGGGCAGCGACCAGATGTTACAAAGCGATTAACACCTAGGCCGCGAAAACTAGTGTTAACTGACTTCCAAAACACCTTTGCAATGACACATTGCTGCAGCATATGCTGGTTAGACTCCTGTAACGGGCAGTTAGGACAAGTGGAAGATGGGACCATGCCCCACCTCTCCCGTCTGTCCCGTGTTGGGAGTACTCTCCATCCAAGACGCCACATAAAGTCACGGAGGTGACCAGGCAAAAACAATGCCGTTATCGCGCTCCACGAGACTTGTCTCGATCGTGCTAGACGGGCTGGAGGAACCAGAGGAAGCAGAAGAGCCGCCGTTGTATCTACAATGCGGCTTTCAAGAATGTCCACATCGGGACAAACCTGCTGCGCGTGTCGATAAAAAGATACTGCCGTTGAGTAAAATGCAGGTACGTGAAGTGTTTGTGGTGCAGAATTAAGCCGTGCACCTGGTAGTAAATAGCGTAACTTGGTGCCTAAGAAGTAGCAGGCGAGATCACGCGCGGGGCACTGATCACCATGCAACAACCGAAGTAAGAATCGTAGGGCAAGTAGCCGGCAGCGAACAGAAACGGATGGGAATGCGAATCCACCGCAGTTTCTCGGTTGCCCAAGAGCTGCTCGGCAAACCAGCTCTGTTCCACCCGACCAGAAAAAGGAGCCAATGAGGGATTGCAACGACCTGGTGATTTGTAATGGGGGCTGTAAGACATGAGATATATACCATGCACGGCCGCAAAACACCGTCTGTGCTAGATACCTTCTTTCGAGCATCGGTAAATCATACTCTTGTGCTTCCCGGACGTGTCGTTTTACATCTTCGACTACTGAATTCCACAAGGAGGCTGATATGCCGTAGCAAGTATAATCAAGCCCTAGAATGCGAATAGAGTCACTCCTTAAGCCGTGGCTTCTGCGTTTCTCGTAGTACGTGACCACCAGTGGCACATACCCGAAATAGGTATAACATTTGACCTCCAAGGTGGTGCCGGTCAGAGATTTCTTCTGTGCGTTGTTTAACAATAAAAAATAGTGCTCAATGTACATGCCAATGGCTGCTAATGGAGAATGAGAGACAGGAGCATTCGGCTTTTAGTCAACGCGCACGCTGCGATCCCCATTAGCAGCTATTGGCATGTACATTGAGCACTATCCGACAAGAAAGGGTTGCTACGTTATACTCGCTGGGTGTAACCTCCTTAGTTTTAGAAAGGTTTAGCGAGCGTTGAGCCGCAGGGCCATGAATACAATGAACTAGTATATACCATGAATTAATTCGAGGTGGTTAAAGGGGGGAAGCAGATACGAAGCGCAAGCCGTAAGAAATTAAAAGCTGAATCCCCCTGTCTCTCATTTCACATTAGCAGCCCCTGGCATGTACATTGAGCACTATCTGACAGGAAAAGGTTGCTACGTTATACTCTCTTGGCGTAACCTCCTTGGTTTTAGAAAGGTTTAGCGAGCATTGGGCCGTAGTGCCATGAATACAGTGAACTAGTATATACCATGAACTCAAGGTGGTTGAAGGTGGGAAGTAGACCCGAAGCGCAAGCCGTAAGAAAGTGTGCGTGTGCCACCTCTAGTTTAGTCCTTGGAATGTCCACTGAATGGCGGTGCTTCTATATGGGGAATATATGATAAAAACATGCGAGATGGTGGGACTTGGAGTGTTGAATAGATGGATGAACGGACACACAGACAGATGCATGGATGGACGCATGAACGGACGCAGGGGCGGATGCATGAACGAACGCATGGACGGGCGCACGAACAGACGCATGGACGGTCACACAGACGGACGCATGGATGGACGAATGCTTCGCCCCACTCTCCATCATTCACTCCTTGTATATGCTGCCATTTTTTTTACCACGAAAGCGACAAACGTACTACTGAATTAGGTACTCAGTCGGTGAAAACAGAAGAATTCATTCCTATAGCCGAAGTCACCTGGACTTACCAGAATAGTCACGCTATTCCAGGAGCACAACTACAGGACTTTTAAGAGCCGGGTAATCATGGCTACAGACGCCAGAGTTCTCGAGTTATCAGCAGGCGCCGATTATTCGACATAACTTCGGCTGACTTAACTAGGACTATAGACAATGTATGTGGTGAAAAGCGCAGAAATGTCCTGCCCTTATGCTTTCCGGTCGGGAATAGAACTACGGTTGTTGATACATTTGTGGACTGTGAGGTGTGTGACGCCCTCACAAAAAAAAAAAAGATCACAGCATATCCACAGAGAGAATGATGATGAGTGGAGCGAAGCTTCGCAGGGTTTTATCGGTAAACCATGAATACACTGTCCGTCTGTCTGTCCATCTGTCTGTCCGTATGTCTTTCCGTCCATCCGTCCTTCCGCACCTGCTGAATGAGTCACAGAAGTAGCTGGTCGTGTACCAAGGAAGACATGCAAACACAGACACATGGCTTAAGGAGCTTCGTCCCTGAAAAACTCACGACTGTCATTTTGTATTCACCTAAGATGACTTGAATATAAAACCCATGCATTCTTTTTAGTAAATTTCACCACACCAATCACCACCGATATGTGCCACTCTGTATTGGCCCACCTAAACTGAAAATCCGAAGACACAGTCGGTAAGCACGAATTAAGATCATGCACGAAACGCCAAGCCATAACATAATGCCGCTTGCTTGAGCTTTACGACCTAAAACGAGGAGTTTATTATAAGGAACGCCACATATTTTGTTATGAGACACTGTCCCACTAAAGCGGTTAGATATGCACCGAGAAAGACGACGTGATTTTGGTGTAGGGCACAGCTCTTGTTCTCCATCTTGGCTTGCGCGTTGGCGATGTGTAAATATATCTTCAAACGCCTAGTTTGGCGTGTGCCTTCACGTAACATTTTGGTGGAAGGTGCCGGGTTACAACGCACGACGGAGTTACGCAGTGGACGCCTAGTCGCTGCTTCCAAACATGTCTACTGGCAGCGACGCTTCGTCAACTGCCGCGCCCAATGCATCAACGGCGCCGACCTCCCCCGTTTTTCTCGTGGCCTTTCCACCCCGTGATCCCGGCAACTTTTCGGGAACGGAATGCGAGGACGTGGATGAGTGGCCTAAACTCTACGAGCTCGTCAGCGAAAACCACATGTGGGACCCAACCTTTATGCTGGCAAACATCATTTTTATTTCCAAGGTACGGCCAAGGCATGGTTTAATAACAATGCGGACGCGATCACGAGCTTGGACGTATACAGGACCAATTTACGCGAGTTGTTTGGTCAGTCTGTCGGCTGCAAGCAGGCCACTAGGAAAGAGCTTGGCACACGTGTTCAGACGTCCACGGAGTCATACCTGGCGTATGTACAAGATGTGCTGACCCTTTGCCGTAAAATTGACCGAACCATGGCTAAAGCAGACAAGGTAGCGCACGCGCTCAAGGGCATCGCAGACGATGCATTTAACCTCCTTGTGTGCCAAGGCTGTTCCACCATGCAATATGTTAGCTTGGAGCGCCAACACTTTCAAGAGGCTAAAAGCCATCGCATTTCCCACCAATTTACGCGCCTTCCCAACACTGCTGCGACGTCAACTTGCGAAGATCTCCGTATAGCGACCCAGCCCAATTCACACTCCGGTGACATCACGAGAATTGTACGCCGCGAAATCGAGGTCATATCACCCGCACCCTTGAGAGCAATAGCAGCGAGTAATCGTCAGCCAACTATATCGCTAATACAGACCGCTGTTTGCCAAGAACTAGCCAAAGCGGGTATTCACATGGTCTGTTCTGTGCACCGTCCTGACGCTGTCAGTTTATCTACCTCTAGCCACCCACAGCATTATCGCCGCCCTGCTCCACGTAACCGTGACCCAAATGCTTGGAGGACGCCTGACGACAGGCCCATTTGCTTTCAATGTGAACGAGTGGGACACATTTCCCGCCATTGCCGAAGCACGTGGGCCTCGCCGTATCGGGCAAACTCGCGCTTCTACAACCTCCATTGACCAGCCCCTCTCTATGGCAAGGAACTACCATGGCGTGATGGCTCAGTTAATTACGACCCGACCACTACGACCACTGCCCAGTACAGTCGCTCACCTTCACCTCGACGTAGATTTTCCCGGTCTCCGCCGCCACCCCGTTTCCCGTCCCCATCCTCTGCTCGGCGGTTTTCTTCGGAAAACTAACGGCTGCAGCTCCTGGAGGTGACGCTGCTGATACGACTTGCTCTCCGATTCCTCTGTTGACACTCCCGACCAATCAGAACATGATCGACGTTGAAGTGGACGGTGTTTCTGTTATTGATTTGGTAGACAATGGCACCCATATTTCTGTGATGAGCTTGCACATTCGTGACAGCTCAAAGAAAGTCCTTACTCGAGCCCCTCCACGCAGTGTTCGTGTTGCTGATGGTGGTATAGCTTCTGTTATTGGCATCTGTACTGCACGAGTTACTATCGCCGGCAGTCAAACTTCAGTTCTCTTCACTGTCCTCTCTTACTGCATCAATGATGTGATTCTTGGTCTTGAATTTTTGTCCACTCATTCCGCCCTCATCTACTGTTCAGCCGGTACTGTGCAACTTGACCTACCGTTTCCGATTGATCCGCCCAGTCCACCCCAAGCTCGTATATGCTCTGCTGAGTATGTTCGTTTGTCACCGCAAACTGTGACCTGCATCACCGCAATGCCCTCACCACCTGTATCCGATGGCGACTATATGCTCGCGCACATTACATCCAATCTTTTGACTCACAGTGTTACCTTACCACACACTGTTATTCAGTTACGTGCAAACCGCGCCTTCATTCCTATGCTCAACTTTGCTCTGTGTCCACAAGTGCTCCCGCGTGGAATCGCCCTCGCCATGCTGAGTCCCTCTGACGAATGCGTCATCTCAGCTCTGTCTTCGAACGATGCTGAGCACTGTAGCTACACGCATGCTCGATCTTCGCAAGCAAGCCCGTCCGCTGACGTTAAAAAAATTATCGCGTCAGACTTTTTGCCGCATCAAGCTAACGTACTCCTTCACGTCCTTGAGTAATACTGGGACGTATTTGACTTTTGTGATCGTCTGCTAGGTCAAACCACTGCTGTAAAGCACCGCATCGACACCGGCGATGCCTCCCCTATCCATCGACGGCCATACCACGTATCTCCAACCGAGCGTCACATAATTCAAGCAAAAGTTGACTAAAATGCTCGGCATAGACATAATTGAGCCATCATGTAGTCCATGGGTTTCCCCTGTAGTTCTTGTCAAAAAGAAGGACAACACTTGGCAATTCTGTGTTGACTACCGACATCTGACAACATATTGGAGGCGGACTGCGCAAAAATTTGGCAGTCTAATGTTATTTCACGTGCTTCTAAATTCAAAGGTATGGGTCTACAACATTTCGACTCTATCGAAATGCAGACTCCGCCACAGTGATTCGATTCCACGTTTGGGTGAGCTGTCGAGCACCATGGCGCTGGCCAAGCCAGGCATGGTGACGCATGTCACCAAATGGAGGATGCAGCAAAAAAAAAACGCAAGTACAATGGTGTTCGAGCATGAAACTTTAGAGCAGCATACACAAAAATCAAAAATGAAAATTATCTGAACCAAGTATCACAACTTTATGCCGCCCTATGCGTGACAAGCGGCGCACTGCCCTCGCAAAACCAAGCGAAGCTGTCCGATGCTACTATTCGCGTGGATCAGATATAAAATCGTAACGGATGAAGCTCCAACGTGACCTATTCTTTCGTTGCGCATGCGCCCACTACGGTGGGGCTCTGCGTGACAGGGCATTTTGGTTACTCTCCAGGGGGCGCTCCCTTCAATCGCACGTTTCTGGGCAGTATACGAACGAAGCGTCGTCACGTGATGGCGATATTTCCCTTTATTAGCGCCGACTATGCGGAGCTTCGCTTCAAAAGCGGCACGCTGGATGTCTTCGCCGCAGCCACAGATGACCGCGTAACGATCGGCTCGTCATATCAACCACTGTGCACGAAAGCCGCTCCGCTGGCAAGCTCTTCGCCCCAAGCTTCGTCAACTTGTGGACGTTGGTAAATAGTTTATTTGCTCGTAGCTGCCAGATTTTCCCGTTACGAGCACCCGAGCTTTTTTCGTCACGAGCGCCCGGCCAGCAGCCCCAGTTTGCCTTGAAGAATTCTCTTTCGCACGCGTTTGAGCACGCGTTTTCAATGGTAGTAAGCTGTATGTGGCTATACGACTGGTGAAATCTTGCGCTACCATTCGCGCTGCCGTTGTTGCGAGGTCACGGTATTCGGTAACATGGTCGTTGTGGTTTTACGTGCCGAAACCACGGTGTGATTGTGAGAGACGCAGTATAGTGGAAGACTCCGGAACGTTTTCGACCACCTAAAGTGTACTTTCACGTGATCCTAAAGCCGAACACACGGGCCTTCTTCAGCATTTCGTCTTCGTCGGAGTGCGGCCGAGATTCAAAACCGCTACCTTCGGATCAGCATTACAGCGCCGGGACCAGTAGACCACCACGGTGAGTCATGTGTTTAGTGAGCTATTTGAAAGTATACGCATTCCTTCGTGACGGCAATACAGAAGTTTTCACAGCGTTCACTCAATAAGCGTTTCGGCTACAGTGCTTTATCGGTCAGATTGAGACAGTAATGATAACGCATGTATTGGCACAAGCAACACCGACGTTAGCGCGAATGTGAGATAAGATACGTGCCTGGACGCACCGGTCCTCGAGAGGCAGCTTTTCTGCGCGCCCGGGGTACACATTACCAGCACACCACTTCTTTAGCGATGCCCGCGACGATAGACTCGTAAAAGTCGCTCATTTTTCTTGTGCATTCTTGTTCCTGAGCGCGCCACAATCTAGCGGTTCAGGAAGGATATGTACGTGGCTATACAGATTTACATTTAGTATACGACCATTCTTGTCTTTCTAAATGGGGCCTGGAATGGCAAACGCGTCACGTAGCTACGTAGCGGGAAACTGTGGCCATTACAGGGCTCTTCCTTTCACTTAACGACGCCCTTGCGTCCACATCACAATGCGGATGGCTCGACGAGATGTCGAACGTATACCTGATAACGCGGTGGTTCGTTTACGCTGTGAGCAAATCTGTAACCAGCGTTCTGTGCCGGCGATGCTTACACCTCGAGACAACTAAGCCGATAAAGTTTTTTATTTATTTCTTCACCTTTAAATTCGAATTTTTGCGCAAGGTGCAGTCGTCAAAGGCGTATTTTGGGGGGAAAAGTATTTGAATAACACAGCCGCGCAAAATCGCATTTCGATAACCTCGAGAAAACAAAACGCAGCTGTGGCTTATCGTTCTGCTGTACCAGGATACACGTAGCGTGAGCTCAAGGAGCGTCGCTAAACTCGGCGTTTTACGCGTGACAGTAATTAAGGGCGTGAAGACATTCCTTTACCGTAGTCTTTAACACGCACGTCGCACACATATACGAGCGGATTGTTCCCGAAGTCCATCTCGACGGTCCGAGTAGCACTGGTGCTTTCGCCCTGGCGAAGCCGCTTTGTTAGACGTTCCTTCATTTGTTTCGGTGTGTCCGCAGCTCGTTTAGCTTTCTTCTGTTCGTTCTTTCTACGCTCAACCGCTGATTGCCAGGAAACTACTTCGGTATTCGATGAGATGAACCTTTCCGCTCCTTTGAGCAGCAATATCGCTCTTCCCCTCCGTGGCTACACCATATTGCCACGCTCCATTTCACAAGTTTTTGTTATCGTTCCGAAGCACCACACAATTCTCAGCGCAAACCACGCCTGCAGTTTTCGAGAAGGTTCCGGACTGTACTAGATCATTTCGATAAGATCACGCCCACTGTGCGAACGGTACAGATTGTTCTGGAACCTACGCCACCGCCAGCGATAACGCTAGAACATTCGACGGCAAGAGTATAAATGCCGACGCGCTTCGCCGCTTGTCAGTTGTTGATCGAAGGCCGACGCTGCGTTCGCCGCTATCAGTCCGAGACTGCTATCTGTGCAAGACTGCTGCTGTAATTAGACTTTCCCTTTACCGGGCACAGGTTCGCCCAAATAAACAGTTAAATCCTAACACGAAGTCTCCTGTCTTCGGCCACGTCACGACCCCGTGACAATATACTGGCAAACGCCCCGTTATATTTATGTAGAGCCGCGGCAGACCCAGGCCTCGATGTGCACGAGCCCTGAGAACGATAAAAATTCGTATGTCGCGGCTATGACCTCGTTCCTTTAGAATGTGCAGACCGGCTAGGCGCGCGCGCAACACGGCTCTAGTACTTGCGTGCACGCGAAACCACTTTGACTCGGCCAGTGTTGCTAACGCTATTGTAAGCGCTTGTGTTGTGCGTTCTTTGTAATAGTGGCTGCGCTTCCTAGCAAGATGGATCCTTACCAACTGGCCCGATACAATTGTTTATTAACGCTATAAAATCGGCTCTTGAATCCAAGCACAGCTGTTTGACGCTTCCCGAGCGAGGTATCTTTCGCTGCGGCAAAATATGATGAACGCATCAACCTGAAAAGACTTCTTTTTTTTTAACCAGGTCCATTGCACTGGTAATACGGGATAAGCGACGTTGTTGCTCCTGCTTTGCCGCCGCTGCTTATCCAAACCTCAGGTGTTGCCCGGGATGCTGTGATGCCGCTATCGTTATCGCCAACGTTCCACTCACTCGAATAAACGCGCAACGTGAAAAAACCGCCGCACACACGAGCTGCGATTAAGATGGTGTATACGAGCAAGGGCGAGCAAAGAAGTTTCATCTCCAATCGTGGTGAAGGCTTTTTTTTTTTCTGTTCTGAAAAGTCGTGTGCTTGCGAATCCGTGGAACTGGGCAATACCCGGTATGCCGTCATGAATTTCGCTCACCAGTATTCAGTATTTCGACAGTTTCAATATTCAACAACGGTATTCGTCGATCTAATGCGTCCCATTTCTGGTCGACCGAGAACGCCTGTAGATACTATGGCCGCGTGAGTGACGCCACGGGCCCCGAACACTCGCCAAAAGCTCGCCGCGTTTAGCGCTCTCTGCTGCTAATTTTTATTCCTATCGCTTCATGCGCAAGAACTTGTATGTGGCGGTGCACGCGTTGGGATTCCAGAAGGCCATGAATCGGCCACTCCATCACTGCGAAGGCGAGGAGTTCCCCGCTGCTTCGGCACCGGGTGGACTGCGATTTGACAATACACCGAAATGTAATGTAAAGGTACATATAGCTGGTTGAGTTGTTACGAATGCATTTCGGGAAGAATTTAGCACGCACACACCATAGGCGAGTGCGTAACGAAAGCAGACAAATGCGCGCTCGAACTCGCTACTCGATTTACTGGTTAAAAGGAAGTACATGCACATATGCGTAAATCCTGGCGTGAGATCAGCCAAACGTTTTTACAACATATGGCAATGTTTTTTCAGGCAAGCTATCTAAAACACCCACCAAGAAGTACCAGTCAAATTGCACTGGAAAAAAAAGGGGGGGGGGGGGGCGGATTCACAATTGATTGCTGACTCGGCTATCTGTGCTCGTTTTGATATCAAAGGCTTAGGCTATTTCACGGGTTAGTTTACTTGAGTGATTAAACACGTTCTCAGTGCCGCGCCACGTTGGATCACATCGGCAGTTCATGCGTAATCGGTTAGGTGTGAGTAATTAATAGCTAATGACTGCTGTTGTTCTTCAAGACGAGTTTAATGCATCGGCCAGTCTGACCGATGTAAGTATGGCCGCAGGTTGGGGATAATAAACTAATCCTGTCCTGCACCTCAATCTTCCGCTTTGTTTAGAAGAGCAAGCGCACTTTTCCTCCTTTTGCCAAATTTATAGTCAATCGCACGGCCGATACGTTTAATCTTGTTCGGTGCACTGAAACAACCTTGAGAACAAACCGTTTGGCAACGTGTTGAAGGTCATGTGAGAAGCGATAGATGTGCGGTAAAAGAGCGGAGCATTTGCATTCTGTGGCTTGCTTTGCAGTGTTCTCGGGTTTGGCCCTTTTGATAGCTTGAAGATCTTTTTCAACGCCCCGCCGCGGTGGTCTAGTGGCTAAGGCACTCGGCTGCTGACCCACAGGATGAAATTCCGGCTGCGGTGGCTGCATTTTCGATGGGTACGAAAATGCTGTAGGCCCGTTTGCTCAGATTTGGGCGCACGTTAAAAAAAAACCCAGGTGGTCGAAATTTCCGGAGGCCTCAACTACGGCGTCTCTCATATATTCATATGGTGGTTTTGGGACGTTGAGCCCCACATATCAATCGCATCTTTTCAGACGCTGTGCATTTTATCATCGTGAGCATCACCGGCAGCTTTTACAGCTAAAGCTGTTGTGAAATCACAGAGCTCTTGTCATGCGCAGTTGTGCCGCCGCCGGTGTTCATAACCACATCACGCGAAATTAGGTAAACCTAGCACCGAAGACACAGTGGGGCTAGCCCAGTGCCAGCCCAGTATTCTACCACTGAGCTACGATGGTGCTTGTGACTCGGTGGCAAACCTAGCCCTAATGACACAATGGGATTCGAACCCGGCCGGATCCGCTGGGTGCCAGCCCAGTATTCTACCACTGCGCTACGCTGGTGCTTGTGACTTGTTGGCAAACTTGCCTTAGGCAGGCTTGATGGCGGGGAAGCAATCCCGTTACTACGGCTTAAGAAGCGTTTTAAAATAGCGAAGGAACAACCTGTCGTCGCACAATGCGATGAGCGTAACGAGCGAGTCGTCCAATGCTCCAACACATTACAGAAGCTTGTTCTTGTTCATCTATAAACTGTGGCGCATACCGACTTCAGCCATAATTCCTCATCGTCGTTAGTCACTGTACGAACAATTGGCATGAAATTCCTTGCAAGCGCTTGGCGGATACCACGTTTCTCGGAAGAATGACGAAAAATAGCATAGCGAATGCCGGCCTGCTACCTAAAACTTTTATTAATGCCGTGGTAAACATCAAGCAAGTGTGCTGGCAGCAGTTACCCAATGAGTGCTTTGAAAGGCTCTAAAAGGCCGCTCTGCCCCGCCTCGGTGGTCTAGTGGTTAAGGTACTCGGCTGCTGACCCGCAGGTCGCGGGTTCGAATCCCGGCTGCGGCGGCTGCATTTCCGATGGAGGCGGAAATGTTGTAGGCCCGTGTACTCAGATTTGGGTGCATGTTAAAGAACCCCAGGATGTCTAAATTTCCGGAGCCCTCCACTATGCGTCTCTCATAATCATATAGTGGTTTTGGGACGTTAAACCCCACATATCAATCAATCAAATGGTGCTCTTCTAGCTTTCGCTGTGACTGCGCGGCGCATTCCACGCAAACCTGGCGTTTTTTTTTTTTTTTTTTATGGGCGAAGCTCCTTATGGCGTGGCTTGTGCGTCCCTCGTAGTACGTAACCACTAGTGGCACATGCCCGAAATAGGTATAACATTTGACCTCCAAGGCCCTGCCGGTGAGAGATTTCTTCTGTGCGTTGTTGAACAATAAAAGATAGTGCTCAATGCACATGTTAATGGCTGCTAAGGGGGAATGAGAGACAGGTGCGTTCGGCCTTTAGGTAACGCGCACGCTGCGATCGCCATTAGCAGCCATTGGCATGTACATTGAGCACTATCGGACAAGAAAGGGTTGCTACATTATACTCGCTGGGTGTAACCTCCTAAGTTTTAAAAAGGTTTAGCGAGCATTGGGCCGCAGTGCCATGAATACAGTGAACTAGTATATACCATGAACTCAAGGGGGTTGAAGGTGGGAAGTAGACCCGAAGCGCAAGCCGTGAGAAAGTGTGCGTGTGCCACCTCTCGTATAGTCCTTGGAATGTCCACTGAATGGCGGTGCTTCTATATGGGGAATATATGATAAAAAGATGCGATATGGTGGGACTTGGAGTGTTGAATAGATGGACGAACGGACACACCGACAGATGCATGAATGGACGCATGAAAGGACGCAGGGGCGGATGCATGAACGAACGCAGGGACGGGCGCACGAACAGACGCATGGACGGTCACACAGACGGACGCATGGATGGACGAATGCTTCGCCCCACTCTCCATCATTCCCTCCGTGGATATGCTGCCATTTTTTTTAATCGGCAATAGCGAAGCGGGAGTGCCAACTTTGGGGCCTTGTCTCCATTGTTTCAGTCAGCTGCAGCTACGAATCGTCTAACGTATACATATATAGGACCCGAACTATTTGCCACGCACCCCTGCCATAAGGTTCTGGCAATGTAGTTCATTGTTTTTCAACCCATAGCGATATTCAAACGTTGCTCTTCCTGGAGCTTTTCTGCAAAACGCCCACAACATAAAAAAAGCCATCCAAACGCCCTACGTATATTCGAAAAACTTTGACGGGGATTCTACCTACTGTTTGAGCTCACCAAGAAGAATCGCGGTGGAGTCTTTTTTTTTTTGTCTTGACCGCATGTTAACATGCTGTTTCGCTGCAATTGGGTTACGGTTGTCTCTAGCTACACACGCTAGCATTGTTTATCTCCATTAATTTGGCCGCTGCGAGACTGTCCATAGGTCTGGTAATTTGTGTAGTATAATGATATGGACCAGAATGTTCAATCTTGCTCTGTTGCCTCCCTCTGCTAGCCTTTCTGACAATTATGCTTTAACGAGACACATTGTTTTACCACTTTCTCTGTGTTCAGGACAGTCATCGGTTTCCAAGGGAGGTGTGCAGCAGATATGCATCCACCGAACTACAGCCACGAGGCCCATCGAGCTGGACAAGATGGCAATGGCTTCAATGGGTGTGACCGCTACCAGGACTGCCGTGGCAATAGCTTCAATGGAAACGCAAATTACAGGACTGGGCCGTTCGCTGGCCGCTTCCCTGCACCATTCCGTGGTCAGACACCACGGTTTCGATTCGGAAGCTGGCGTGGCGGCGGGCCCTTTCGCGGCGGTGGCCCTCCGTCCTTCCATTGCCCACCGCCATTTCAAGGGAGGCCTCCCCCTTCATTCGATCCTCGTGGTCGTCCACCATACTCCTTCAGGCCTCGACGTTTCCCTTCTCGACCCCCCTACTTCCAGAGGGAATGCTATCGGGGTCACCGCGGTGAATTCGGCTCATCGCCGTGCAACGTCAACTGCTCCGACAGCGCTCAGCCGAAGCGTTGTGCATCCCCTCAAGTCGGAAGCCCCAAGCAGGCTTCACAGTCGGAGCCTAAAAACAATATAGTTCGAAAGGATAAAGACTGTGCGCATTTCGAGCCCAGTGCTTCAGCAGCTGGTACCAAAAAGGAACTTCCTGAAACATGCAGAAAGAGTGTCGCAGGAAAGCCGAAGCATCTTTTGTCGACCCCTTCAGAGCGGCTTGCGAATGGTAATAGAAGTCCCCCGAAACGAATCGACGAGCGTGACTCGACCAATGTGGACAAAGTGTGTGTGAATCGTGATCTTAGTTCCAGACAACGTGCTTGTGCAAGTAGGATAATAGGTTCAGGTGGGAGCGCAACTAAAATACAGCGTGGTTCCAGTGCCAGTGTTGAAGGTCGTGACATGCAATGCCCCTCAAAAACCAGGACTTCTGTCTCGTGTTCTCAGCCAAGGACCAAGCGCTCTCCCCTACGTCAGTAAAAAGCAAGGCAGGTTCCTCAATTAAGCTGAAATCTGTTGTACATGTGCCAACAAAGAAAACTTCTTCGCAGATTAAGGACGGCAAACATGCAACTAGCGATACAAAAGCTGCGCGCCGTCCCACTTCCTCAAATACGTTGTCCTCGACAGCTCCAAACAACGAAGAAGTACTGAAATCGTCTATTGGAAGTACCACGCTGAAATCGAGCCTCCATGACCAGCGATGTGACAAGAGGAAGTCAAGGGTTCAGCTTGCATGCGATTTCTGGTACCAAGCAGCGCCCTCGTAATTTGGTTGGGGCTCGCGTTCGTAGTGCTAGCCCAGATAGTACGACACCTCCCTCCCCGAAGAAGTTCTGCCAAGGAGGAGCTGGGGAGAATACAAGTAGCGATACCACTGTTTCCTCTCGGTCCCAAAAGGTGAAGACTCAGACTGGCAAGGCTAACCACGTGTTACCCGAAAGTGCCACTGAGAATGCAATAAGCTCAGCCACAGCAGATGACGTTTCCTCCAAAGGCACCGGTGAAGACGCACCTGGCAATTCCAGTGCTAGTCCCTGCTCGGGATCGGACTCTACTCATCAGAATGACGTGCCTGATGTTGTGAAAGGAGCTTCTAGCGTTCTGGGTGACGAAACAAATGCAGGAACTGAGACTCGCATTAACACTCCTTGCGCACCACAGGAGTCCACTATTGGTACTACGGGAGATTTTATTGTCAATCCACTGGCATCGTTCCTTGATAGAAGAGAAGAAGGCATTGCTGCGGTTCAGCGCTGGCTTGCAGTCAACATTGACGGTTCCAAGACCAGCGACTGCGTTCTAGAATATCCGACAAACTTTTGTAGATATGGTGCTTATGCGGCTCAAGAACTGCACAATGTCAATCGTAACACCACATCAGCTCCTGAAATACCTAAACAGGACATTGTACCCTCTCAAATGCCTGTGATGCCTGAAACTCCTCTTCCTGCTTTGCTGCAAACAACGACACAGTCCAAGATTCCTGCACCTCTTTGCCCTACGGCCAAGATCGATAGCGACCAAGAAACTGCGTCATTCGCATCGACGGAATCTGATGATGACTGTGTAATCTTGAGGTGTGAAAACCTTACCAGTCAATACCAGGGATACCAACAATTCAATACAATAGCTAATCTTCGGCCATCAACGTACCCATTAACCCCGGGACGTAGCTTAACACAGGCCACGGTGTCTACACAAGCTGGTTTTGGCATTTCTGTAGAAGACGTCGTCTTTCAACTCGACTCGTACACAAGGCTTTGCGTTCTGGAAATTTGTGGAGATGAGACTGCAAAACAGCAAGTTCATGCTTTGTATTTAAAAGGAATGCGCTCAGATTCGAAATCGACCTACACTAAAGAGATGCAAAAGATTGCTAGTGCAGCAGTTCAAAAAAGGCGTGCCAAGTGGAAACATTCGACAGGTGTGCTTCGGAAACTGGCAAAAGTGAAGTGGACACTTCCTGAGGTAGGCTGCGCGCCAAGAATAAGTGAACTTTATGAACTTGAAAAAAAAACATTAGCTAAGTGACACAACTGATAACTACAATATCGACAACAGTGAGCTGCATTGCTGTGTACAATAGAACATTCCACAAATAGTGTTTTATGTTTCTCTAAAGCTTGAACCATTTAGTTGTAAGTCCCTGTTCCACTTTATAGTTGTAGCACACATTTTCATATTTTTTTGCAATCTTTTCTCGGAAATGAAGTGCTCGCGTTTACTCTGGAATTCTCGACTGGACTATGAACAAGAAGTAGGCAGTCACTTTTATATAAGGCTACTACTTGCTCATTCTGGCAGGAAAGCGAGGGTTTTCTTCTGCACGGCAGTGTGAACTGCTCTATTTATTCTAGGTGCTGACATGGTCATTTGACACACTCGTCATCCACGTGTTACCTTATGTGTAATAAATGACTGCTAGTCATCTGTACATTTATGTCTGTACCACATGAGATGCCCCCAGGGGATGTTTCTGCTCTATCCAGAGACTGCCGAAAGTTACCCTGCTAAAATGTCCTGCTGCAGCAGCTATTGAAACCAACAGACAACGAAGTCAAGGAAAGCATAGTGGGCATTGTTTCTTAAACGAACACAACATAGCTAAACGATTTTTTTTCGTATTAGTAGAATACGCTTTCAGCAAAACAAAAAAAACACTATGCTTGAGGTGGAGAGACGCTTGGAAAGCGAGAAAACTCACAAAATGATTTGATTGATATGTGGGGTTTAACGTCCCAAAACCACTATATGATTATGAGAGACGCCGTAGTGGAGAGGGCTCCGGAAATTTAGACCACCTGGGGTTCTTTAACGTGCACCCAAATCTGAGCACACGGGCCTACCCGCGCCCTGCGGGTCAGCAGCCGAGTACCTTAGCCACTAGACCACCGCGGCGGGGCTGAAAATGCACAAAAAGAAAGTGCGGGTGGCGATGCCATTTTGAAATTTTCTTCTCATTCCCCATGACGTCCCATATTTTTACGGCGTTTACTAGACCGCACATAGATTCTAATCGGCAAAAATTAAGTGTATTGGCAGTTCACGAAGTCTATGAACTTAACATATCAAATTTCTAGAAATTTTACACTGCAAGTGCAGCTGAAATGCAGCACATACACTTTGCAAAACGTGACGTCACCCGCGCAAATTCTGGTGCGATATTTAAAAATGAGACATTGAACTTGATTTTTTTTCTCTTAAGAATAAACCTATGGTGATAAAATAGGCAATGTAGAGCTTTCAGAGTGCACTTTATCAATCTAAGCCAATTCATTGCTTATCGCTGGTTTCCTTTCAACTTTAATGTAATTATTCTCACTTAACTTGAAAGGAAAGTGAAGTGGCGGAATATCGCCCTTTCTGTCGGTGAGATTCAAACATAGAACCTCAGAAATCGCGTCTGAAGCCCTGTTTAAGCTACAACAGAGGGTGCTCTCGTTCCCTTTTTTTAGGATATTTTACGATTGCTTAATACTTGGTAGGGTTAGTAACACCCGCTGCCCCCCCCCCCCCAAAAAAAATACGCCATGGGAAAAGAAAATACGTCACGCAAGCCTCGTGAACTTGAGCACTTTTTCTCGTTATTTTTTCCCTCCTAATACGCGGCTTTTCAGTACGATCTGCATGACTACGATTTGGGACCATTAGAGTTACTGTATATGCTACCTTTAGCTACCTAAAGGTAGCATATACAGCAACTCTAGGGACCATCTGCACGTAGCACCATCTGTTGTCGGTCACAGCGGTGGCCTGCCGTAACTGAATGGGATATAGGCGAAAAAAATATCTGGCAAAAAGAGCTAGTTATCAAAAACGACTCCCAGTTCTATACACAATAGATATTTATTTGAACAGTCAAGGAAAGTTACAGTGCCGCCCGCACTACAAACCACGTGACTTCTCAGAGAGTTTAATATTTAACAATGGGGTCCCATGTGTTTCTATGCGCGGTGTTCAATTTTCCAGGGAAGTCACGAGTTTCGAAGTGCGATACTGTAATTTCATCAAGATATTCCAGTGTATCGCTGCTACGTATAACCAGGAGTCGTTTTTTTTTATAACTGTATTTTTTTTTCAAGGGACATCATTTTTCTCATCTATTTCCCATTCAGTTATGGCAGGCTGCCATTCCCGCCGCCGAGAGATGGTGTCACGTGTGGATGTCCCCGATTCCTGGGAACGCGCGCGTGTATACGTGTGGACAAGTCGCGGCCTTCTGCGGTGGCCCTAGTTAGGGTGCCTTGATGCCCGCGCGCTCCGCTGAGGGTGAGGACAGCCGCGTCGTCTGCTACGACGGCCGCCATTACGGCTCCTGCCGTAGTGGGGCAGCATGCGAAGCGCATTACCGCTTGCGGTGCTCGCGTATGGTAGGAAAGAAGTACTCGTTGGCGAGCTTTTTTTTTTTTTGGTGCAACTTGGACACCTCTTAGTGCTGTTGTTGCCTAATTGTTAAATGGAACAACGCACGTCATACAAACTGGTGGCCTGTGCTTGTACAATGCGCCAGGGGCTGACATAGACTGAATGAAATGAGCCACGAACTCCCACACCAGAAAGATTCGCGTTAAACCGTTGTCGTCGTTAAGACGGAGGGGCGCATGAACTTTTATTACTACGCTTGCTGAAAGGAATGCAATATTTGGGTCTTTGTGAATCAGCCGAATAGCAAAGGCAGGAATCGCTGTACTTTATATACTTGCGTGTGTGTGTATATATAACACACACACACACACGCACACGCACACACACACACATTATCTGACATTCGGTACCACCTTCCCCTGCCTCACCATTTCATGCACTGTGCAGGCAGCATACCCGAGAGTAACATGCTTTACCAGTGTACCTTTATGAAACGACACCCACGATTTCAGTGAACAGGCCATTTATTTGTGCGCCTTAATGCTGCGTTGTCCCACTAGTGAAAATCAAAGTCAGATACAAGACAAACCAAATGCAGTACGAAATGAAATGTTTAAAAATAAAAAATGCAAGAGTCAAAAGCGTGCCCACGTGAGCCGAAACTTTTTAAGCATACAGCTTATCTTGGCGTGTCCATTTCTCATGAGAGGTTGACGCCGGCACATGTTTTGCTTGCATGTCCATTGCAACTCCCGACTGGAACCTGCCGAAGGTGAATGCGCAGCCTTATTCTTGCGTACCTCTCTGTGAGCAGTCGGTATATACTGTCCTCGTGCTCCGCGCATACACACAAGCTGCGGCGGTGCACCTTGTTTAGGTATGCGGTGAGTGAACGAAGCGGCGACTTCATCGTGACTACTTTGTCCGTGCACCAAGAGTTAATGGCAGCAAAATGCTCCTCATAGTCTATCAAGGCTTTCATAACTCCCTTGCTGGGGTAGATGAGGTTGCCTCCATCTGAAACGTACTCTTTCAGTGCTGTCAGCGAAGCATGCTCGTCGTTGGCAGTTCCAAGGAGAGCATCTTTGCATTTTGCGCACTTCACAGATGTCAAAATTCCCTTCAAAATAAATCCTCCTAGGTAAAAGAGAATACTGCATTCTGTGGACGACAATCCTTCGATGAACAAAATCTCTGAATCATCGATTTCTTGAGCTTCCTTCTCGACGCAGGCTTCCTTCCCCTGGGATAGCAGGTCCACCAGGTACTCCCTGTCATCAAGCTCGTAGCTGGTCGTCCTCGGTGTATGCAAAAATTGGCTTACGCTCACCAGTCTCAGAGCGCACTTGAGATCGTAGGCATTGGGAACCGGCTTCATAAGCCGCACCACAGAAAAGAGGTTCTCTAAGCAGTCCTGCAGGAGCCTGCTCGTAAGAAAAAACTCATAGCCTTCGTCTCCTAAAAGAACGTCTTGGAGGCGAAGTACAACTGTAGTTGATATGAGTACACCTGCTTGCGACGGTTTCCAATGGGATGTGGCACCCATTTTCATAGTTCTGATGGTTTCTATTGCTGTGTGTAATGTATCTAGGGCTTCGGAGTACTTAGCCCTACTTCTCCGACTCAGGGCCAGTGTTGGATGCCGCGAAGACATCAGTGCATACCATTTTGAAATCAGCTCCATGAACCAAGCTGTTGTTTCTGCTTCCTGTTTAAGAACTCCTTCCTTTATAAGGAATCTGATAGCTGGGGGAGCTTCCCGAAAAAGTTGTACAGCGACACCAACCTTCATTTTGGTGAAGTGGCCTGCGCTGGTGTGCATTTCGGATAAGTTTGGGGCTACCTTCAGTTCTCTTTTAGAATCTTCTTCGAGCACAGCCTGAACATATTCCAAGTTGACTTGTGAAGAAGGCAGGCCATGTTTGGCAACTGTGGCCTCACTCAACGTGAAAACTTCTGAGCTCAAGAGCTGGCCTCTGAGGTTCTTCAAGACGTGAGCCGGATCAGCAATGAAAAAAAGTTCCTTCCCGTCCATGCACGGATGAGGTATGGAGCACACCGTGGAAGAATCTCTGTGACTGGAAAAGGCGAATTCCCTCCACATTGCGCGGTTTGCCGAGCCCATGTCACATGTGATTGCGTGAACTCTCAGATATATTTGACTGCACAGCTGTACTAGTTCCAACACATAGTTTTTCAGCAAGCCGCCATCGATGTTTCTTCCGGTAAATTCATATGCAATCACCTGCTTCCATCGCTGGTTAAGTCCGCCCAACATAAATACCAGAGCATGAACCGCAGGCTCTTCAGGCTTCGGAGGAAGAGTTATTCCTCCGAGAAGTGCGTCTTCAGCCCGATCTAGCTCAAACCCCGGCACTATCTCCATTTCATCCAAAAAAAGGACGCAGTCCTTTTCTACATCCTCCATGGTCTCGGCTTTGCATTTCATAACGTCTATCACTTCGTGAAGAACGCCTGGGAGAAACTTCAAATTTTGAATCCTCCGTGCGAGCGTTCTTTTGGATGGGAGAGGATATCCCATTTTTCTCAAAGTTTCATATCCGGTTGTTCCACAAGCAAACTTAATTTGAAGGCCTTGCTTGACAGTGTGCGGAGACCAAGAGTTCCCCAAGCTGCTGCTCCTTGAGAGAGCGCGTACTTGATCGTCGTTGAGAAATTTCATATTTTGCGAAATATTTGTTGCCTCAGTCTCGAGTTTTTGCACTTTTTTCTTGAGACCACTAATGGTGTTCTTGGCTGTGTCATGATGTTGCTGAAGTTCAGAGTACTTTCTTGTAAGGTCAGCAAGCTTCTTCTTCAGTTCTGCTGATTCTGCAGTAGAATTTGATGTCTCACCAGCCGCTGCATTAACTTCTCTTGAATCTGCATCACTAGTGTTCGCTGACAGTTCAACAACGGCGTCGTCAACTTCCATGGTGTCGTGCCCATAACACGATGTTCCTTGCCGTGTAGATTCAGGAACGGCGTGGTTTTGTGGGGTCTCTAGGGTAGTTTTAACTGCAGCTGGATATTGACGCAGACCAGGAGGAGATTTGTTGGTCTCGTTGCTGGAGGGTGCAGGCACAGTTCTTTCTTTTGGTGGCTTTCGTTCCTTAGGCAGTGCTGCAAGCAGAAATGTATGTATTCATGAACATATTCAAGCAATGCCAGTTCATGTCTAGCTTGTTAATTTTACAAATGTAACACATGCAGCAGATACCGGCTTAGTTATTGACGTGAGGAAGACACTTGTCCTTCCCCCGCCCTTTCCACAAGGGATAGGGGAAGGTCTTAAAATACCATAATTAAATTGTGCTCAAAATTTCTCCCCACAATAAATGGCTCTAATTCAAATTGGAGCTTCATATGCCAGAGCTACACGTGTGCGCCGTTGTGGAGGGCTCAACTGACATTCGCTCCCTATGCAGTTTATTGATTATTTGATTGTAGGGCTTAACACGCAATACTTTTTTGCAGACTAGTTGGTTCATACTTGAAAAATTGAATTGCTGCACAAACTTGAAGAAAAAAAACAAGAGAGACAGGAAAGAGTGCAGTTTTTTTTTTTTTCAAGCTTAACACGCCAACGCAACACAGGTAATGAGGCGCACTGTAGTGGGGGCTCGTGCATCGTGGATCTCGTATACATAATGGTTTCCGTTTTCCCCCTTTGTAAATAACATAGCCACTGCACCTGACATCCTAGCAGTACACGACCGTGTGCTAAGTAGCGGAAAACTGTTGTGCAGTGGGTCATGCCTGTAAACACTGAAATCCAGACGTATATACAGTCATGACCAAAAAATGCAAACAATAAATATAAACCACAACACTCAAGTATCGCAATTTTTTTTTACATGCAAGTCAAAGTGATGCAACGTAATCACAAAAACAAAGTTGGGAAATGTAGCTTTCCAAACGCACTAATAGCGTGCCATTATTTGACCGTCTAATATTAGCAGTATTTTTCGATTTTGCGTGGTCTGGTTCACATTTTTGTGTTCGCATTTCCTAGCTTTGTCCGTGACTGCATTTCCAGAATTTATGCACTAATGTGGACGCAGCATATGAGGACCTATTTGGTGTTAGCTTCGTAGAAATCCCAGGTACATAGAGTACTTGCAACTGGTGCTGCTTTATGTAATGCAAGAAAAAAGTTCAATCTTACGTTTGAATGTGAACAAAGTTGGGACGGCATTTGGTTTCAACTTCTTCCAGCCATCCGCACGATGTTGCTCATAGTTGTTCTCTTCAAAGTGAGCCTGCAAATAAAACCAGAATTAAAAATTAACACACTGGCAGAAGAAAAACGAATGTCTGTCACTGTCAATAAACAAGATTTCATGTATGCATTCAGTATGATTCGCAGCAGGAACTAGCAGCAACTTTGAAGCACAAAAAGAAGGAAACTAATTGAGCTCACGCGCGCTTTCACGTAAGCCACTTCAGTGAGCGCGATCATAGACCCAGCCTGCTGTTATAATAACCCTTTCAATTTTCGCACTGAAGATCTGTAAGGATTCCTGAATTCATGTGAATAAAATATTAGTCTATTGTGCCGACAAAGGACCAGGTCTGATTTTATAGCGAGCGTTACAGATTTCGTTCTATCGAAAGCTTTGTACCCAAGCCTCCAAGTTCCCAATGCAATCGAATTTATTTGTCAGGTAAAAATGACAACACTCCGTAACAGCGCTTGTTTTGTTCGTCACTGAAGTGTTCCTGATTCCCAAGTATACATACGACGATACACACAAGACGGGCAGAAGTCCGGCCTCGTAATATTACGAGTTTTTCGCAGGAACAGCATGTTTATGTTCAAACGGCTTGATTTCACAAGAGGCGTTCAAATTTCGACCGATCAGTGCCAACGCGTGCACGAATAAACATGGGCAGGCCTCGTAAGCGTTGTGAAATCCCCCTACCACGCACCCGAGCCTATGTTAATTCCCTGCGAGGCCATATGCGCGCATTTCACGTCCAATTTCCTCTTATGTGAATTACGTGAACTCTACGTGCCGTACTCTTGAAGTTCGGCAGCAGTCAGGCGCCGTCAGATTTCCGTACTCGCTCGCCGGCACGCGGCCTGAACTCACTCGCCGTTTTCTGCCCTTGCATATAATTTTCTCCCTCCTCCACTTTCTAAATTCTCATCTGTTTAACTACACCTCCTGCGTCCCCATCTCTTGCCTACTTTTCGTTCAGCTCAACTCCGCCAGCACCCGGTCGACGCGTACGCTGTCGGGGCGAGTTGGCGAGCGAGTACGGCAATTTCACGAAGTCTGTCTTCGGGCTGCGAGGCGGACGGTCACGACAGCGGCAGCCGGTCTCGCGAGCAAAATAGCTGCGAAGCGCAGTGCACGAAATTAACAGCCTCGGGTAGGGGGTGGGAAGGATTTCACAACGCTGCTGCCAAGGCAACACTTTCCCGTGCAAGGGCACTGAAACTAGTCGCAATTCCTATGAATGTAGTAGCACACTCGAGGCGCTTGAACCAGCATGAAATGTTATCGACACGGGGGCTTCCGAAGCCCCCGTACTTGACGCATTTTCTTAAAGCGTGATCTTTTAACACGAGCACGCCGCACAGTACCCTGCACGACGTTTGGCTGTCCTGCGTTTACATTGCGCACCTAAATAAAAAACAACGGCGCCCTAAATAATGCTGACCAGTCAGAATACGACGCACTAAAAAAAAATGTTTACTTACGCTGCATACGTGCGACGTATCAGTCGGTTGCCACTTGTCTCGTTTGATTTTAACGGTCCAAAGAAGCCTTCTTTTTGGGTCTCTTGGAAACCGGTACAACTTCCATCCGTTTCTCGAGTGATTCGAGCACTGCGGCACGCAGCAGCCGGGCATGGTGATGCGGAGATGGGTGCATAAAACTGTAAGGGAATGAACACTGCCCAACAACACCTCACACGCCAAGCACGAACTACCGGCCGGAGGCGCCAAAATGGCGGTCGCGCTGGCGCCGAAGCCGAGGCGGCGGCATCTGCCCTTGCAAAAGCTGACACCACTCTAAGCGGGGGCGCGCGCATCGAGGCACTCTAGCCCTAGTAACGACCGAGAACGCCATGCTCAAACCTTCCAATGGATGATCCAACTGCTGTGACTAAGTATTGTTGAGCTTGTAGCCATTTGTCGAGAGAGGAGAAAGGTAATATTTAGCTGACTTTGATCATTTATAGTGAATTCAGTGCCGTATGCTGCGTTATAATAATTGGCTCTTGTGTTCTCGGGAACCTCGACTACCATTCGGCAGCGTTTTCGGACCACGCTCAATAAGTGTTGAAAGGCGGTCTACTGGCACATTTCACAGTGCTAGCTAATTTTTTTTTGACAGATTCTGCTTAGGCACACCTGCAATATTCATATTTCGTCACTTTTACGTCACCCGTTACGCCGCACGGAAGACGTGACACGTGACGGCTTCCACTATAGTGTATTTCCTCTATTGTAACTCCTCTGTGAAGTGGAATTCCACTAGCGGAGTTAGCCTGCTGAGCCAGAGGCCGAGAGTACTCCCGCTTCATAACAGGAACTACCATAGACGGACTTCGTGTCTCATTTTGCCAGACAGTCTTGTCCTATCGTACACGCATACTAGCGGAATATACAGCTCCAGCTAGAATTCTTACTCTCCATGGTGTATGACTCCTCCACAGGTTCGACTCACAGTTCCGGGCATACGGTCAAAATCCCGCTCTCGTCTCTAGCGCTAAAGAAGCTTTCTCTTCTCCAGTTGTATGATAAGTACAGGGAGCATAACCATCTATATACTGACGCTTCAACTACCGTAGATGGGTCTGCAGGGTCGACTAATTCATAGATGTGTGGTGTTTAACCTCCCAAAACCACTATACGAATATGAGACGCCGTATAGTGGATGGCTTCGGAAATTTCGGCCACCGGTGGTTCTTAAATGTGCACTCAAATCGGAGCACATGGTCATACAGCATTTTCGCCTTCATCGAAAATGCAGCCGCCGCAGCCGGAATTCGATTCCATGACCTGCGGGTCAGCAGGTCATGGAATTGGTCGCGGTGAGGTGGGCCTGCAGGGTCGGTGATCTTTCCTGTAGCAGCGACCACCACGATGACTCGGCTAACCCTCGACAGCTGCGGAACTTGCTGTTCTGCGTAGCGCACTTGAAGTAATTAACATCAACGAGCCGAAAAATGGAGCGTGCTCACAGAATCCGACAGTGCTTGCTATTTGTCTTACACTGTGTACCTCATGTACAACTAGCACTGTAAATTAATGAGCTCCTCCACCACCTATTCATTGAAGGACATGAAGTCGCGTTCCAGCGGCTTTCACTGCGGCATATAGGGCAACGAACATGCCGACGCAGCTGCTCAATCCGCACACGAAGACGATGTAGAAGAATCTATCCCTTTCTCAAGTACTGATTGCTGCCATGAAACGACAGATTGCTAATTAAGATGTAGAATTCCTGAGGAATACAGCAAGTTTGTGGTACACGCGACTAAATATATGCTGGACCCGTCTCGTCGACTTCGGCCTCCGTCCACATTCTCTCGACATGAAACAACGGTGCTTTACCGACTGTGGCTTGGTGTCGCTTTCACCAAATCTTTCGCCTTCCGAATCGGCATGGAATACAGTGCTGCTTGCGATAATTGCGGCAGCGATAAAACGATAAAGCACGTTCTACGGCACTGCCCTCGCTACAGCGCACACAGACTGCATGCCGCCAGCTGCAGTGTTAGTCCACCTTCACGACAGACCTTCGCGGGAACAGTCGGGGCTCGAAAGCCGGCACGATCTGTCTTCGCACAGAAAATCAGTCAATGTCCTATTGAACCTTTCACGTGGCCCATTGAATAGACTATAGCACCTCCACTCTTTTTTTTTTTTCGCGAGTCTACTTTTCTCTTAGTTTTCCTTCTCCTCTTTCTTTTCTCTCCCCTTAGCGCAGGGTGGCAAACCAGATGGTATACAATTCTAGCTGACTTCCTTGCCTTTCTCTGTATAGAATTCTAGCTGGCTTCCTTGCCTTTCTCTGACTGTATTCCCTCTCTCTTGTTTGAATATGCTTCGATTTTGCCAAATCTCTGGTCAGTGATGTTTTCTCACTCTACGGTGATGTGCATCGGGCATTTCTACATGCGGCATCAAACATTCCCGCATTATCGCTAGCTTTCGCATAAGCGCTGCGCGTAATATTCCCCTAAATATCTCAAACAATAGCGAAGGTTCTAAGATAATGTTGCATGCTCAGTGCCGTCCATTGCTAATAGCGTTTCATGGGTGAAAACTCGACACACCGAAATAAAGAAACATGTCATGACTGCACTAAGTCGGGCCCTCGCTTTACAGACAAGCCTGTGTTTCGCAGAGAAGCATGGGCACGTCGTCAATCGTACTCCAAGTCGACCGACGAGTCTCCGTTCAGGATGCGTGACTTCTTCCTCGGAAATGCTTACCTTCTTTGGACGTCGCCATGATAGACACGATCGGTCAGGAGCTCTGATATTGATTTCTGCATGTTTCCCGATGGTGGCACGTACACTCCCTGTTCTGATGTGTGGATATTTGTTTCATTGATCGGTGGTTCCATTCTGATTCCGCGTTGCCACTGTCAGTCTTGGGTATTATTGTACATTTGCAAGTACTCCATTGGTCTCTGAAGACGGAGGTGCATCATGTTGTACGTCCCGGCAATGGTTTTTACTGGTCCTGTGCATGACCTACATTATACCCAGTACACGTGATTGCAGTGATGCACAGGCGCTTAGGTAACCTGCTGGATATGCAAACGTGTGAAAACAAGCGGGCGATAGATTACTAGGCCCTTGCTAAGTTAGTCTTATTACCTTTTGCAGTGTCGGCGCATGTGCAGAGAACACGTTAGTAAAATAAATTCAAAATAAATTCGCCAAAAGCTGCCATTTTTATAGTGTTTCTTGAGATACTTCGACGCAGAAATTTCGGTCGGTCGGTCGGTCGAGTCGGTCGACCGACTAGCCTCTGTCTGTCTGTCTGTCTGTCTGTCTGTCTGTCTGTTCGTTCGTTCGTTCGTTCGTTCGTTCGTTCGTTCGTTCGTTCGTTCGTTCGTTCGTTCGTTCGTTCGTTCGTTCGCTTGCTCGCTCGGTTCAGCCACCAGAACTAATGTTGAAACTTTCGTTGAGCGACCACCCATCTTGATCTGGTTGCGTTCATACGAGTAAACATCATCAGCCAAAAAGCAAATATCCATATTTGGGCTGAATATCAACCCGTGACCGTTAAGTGTGTTACTTTGTTTTTAAAATTCATATATGCGTATTCCTACGGCAGTAACAAGCAATGGAGTCAACGTGGGAGACAGATACCGCCGATGGTGTTACTTTTATGCAAAAGGGGGGGGGGAGGGTTGAATGCCATGGGTTGTTCCGGGCGCTACTGGCGCTTTCCTTTGCACCGTTGTCAAAGCTATTTTCTATTCTCTGAACAGCTTCCTTATTTAAGGACGTCGCGCTGAGCTTGATGGGCGCGTTTATTTATATTTACAAAAGATGTCAAAGGTGGCTTAGCAAACAAAGAAAAAGTTGACTTTCATTTCATAGTCGTGCCTCGGGGTTTGAAGTATTTTGTTGCTTCGTGAGACATTCATAAATGTCCGGTGGACTAGATTAACAAAACCTAGTTTGACTTCGAGCTTGCGCAAACATTTGCTTACCTGCAAGTGCAGCTCTTGCTCAGGGGGTTCAGTTCTCGTTTCGGACTAACTTCTAAATTTGCTGCTCACGAAAACTGTGACATGTTCTTGAGCCTAGATGAGTCCTCTTCACGTAACTCGAGCACAACCATACGCTCCATCCGTGAGTCGCGAGGTTATCTTCATTGGGGCTCGTCTGTATCTAACATCGTATCGCGTGGCTGCCCCAACCATTTGACGCCAGATACGATAAGACCCTGCAATGTCTTTCATAAACCTCTAAGATTACCTGTGCGCCCCCTGATACTGGATTCAAGACCGAACTCGACGCTCTGCCGCAACAACTTGGAGAACGATTCAAGCTTTCCTATGGAACAGTGCTCTCAGATCCTCCCAGTATAAGATCTGTCTTGAAAATACATCTGGTGGTGAGAATAACACTAAGACAAGAAATATACTTGCAAAATTGGTAATTGATTGGTACAGAGAAAGGGGCAATGTCAGGGTCGGTGTCACCAGAGCAAAAAGTTCGCGTAAGTCGACAAACCAAAATAGAAGGGCTCTGCGAGCGGTTCTGCCTGTTGCAGTTGCACCTACCAAGGGTTTTCGAACCCCCGATTTACATCTCCGTCAACAACATGATCAAGAAATTAAAATTCGACAGGAACCACTCAGGTTGTTGTGGTGGGCGTAGAAACATTGCTATCCTGATACTTAACAGGATAGCAGTCATTCCTAATCTTAATAGGACATCGCATGGGCTTAAGTAACTCAATAATTGATACTAAGTCGTTGTGCTTTCCTCGGCCAAAATGAAACTGCAGTCCATTTGTTCGCACATGCGCATAGAGTTTCCACAATGTTGTATGAAACACAGCAAACGGTTTGTGGACGGCGCAATGGGCATCGTTTACATGATTTTTTTTAGCTGTGGAAAAGTATGTACATAAGACAGTCGAAACGGTGCATCAATGTTCGTCTCAGAGAGCACGATTATTCTTTGAGATCCTCAGGGGCATCGCATCTCGAGGTTCATTGCAGAGAATGTGGCTGCTATCCTGTTTTTCAGGATACTGAAGTTGTTTTTTTTTTTTGTTCTAACAATCAACTCATGAGTGGACGGACGCTTCCCACGTAAGAAAAAAAAGAGCAGAACAATGTGTCAGTCACCTTCAGTGGTGCTACACGACAAGGGGTTCGCTTTTCTAGATTATGTTTCTGGGTAATCTTTCTGTTTTTTATTGACTGTTCTCGAGTTGTCATAGTTGTACTTCTTTCCTTCACACGCATGCGTAGATAATGATTGCCTGCTTATATATTGTTACGGTTGAAATAAAGGATAGGTGGATTTATTTAGAGGGTGAGGATGAAGTTTGGCAGTCGCGGTAAAGATGGAGTCCTCAGGCCGCACCAGACAACGTCGTCTTTCTCTTCTGCCTTCCCGGCACATACTGTAGTATGTGCCGGGTAGGTAGAATGCTACGGTGTGAGCCGGGCTGTACCGTCATACCAGACGTTGTCTGGTACGACGGTACAGCCCGGCTCATACCGTAGCAATCCTCGGTTCCCAGACGAAGCCCGCTGGGCGAGTTTAAGTCACTGGAGGGGTGAAACTTCTTCAGGCAAGCCACACGCACCAACTGCGTTCGATTTGACCAACGAGAAGGTGTCGTCAAGCGTGCCACAAAGTACGTCAAGTCAGTCAAGCGATCTACAATGATGTAGGGGCCTGTGTACTGCGGTAAAAACTTCTGACATAAACCAGGTGTTTGTTGGGAGGTCCGCAACCACACGAATTCACCTTTGCGGAATGAAATGGCATCATGGCGTTGATTGTATCGTTGCTTGGAGCGATCTTGTGATGCCAGTGTTCGCAAGCGAGCGATTTGGTGGGCTTCTTCAGCCCGGCACAATGTTTCGGCCATGGACTCATCGGTATGGAGCTCAAATGGGAGGATTGTATCAAGGGAGCTGCGTGGTGGTCGAGCGTAGAGCAGGTAGAAGGGCGTGAAGTCCGTGGTCTCGTGCTTCGCTGTATTGTATGCATAAGTAATAAATGGTAAGATCTCATCCCAGTTTTTGTGATTGGACGCGACGTACATAGCGAGCATGTTAGTTAGAGTTTGATTGGTACGTTCTACAGGACCGTTCAATCGTCTTCGGATGGTATGGTGTCGAATGTCTGAACTGTGAAGTGCATAGGCGAAGTAATTCTTCCACAGCGTCCGAGATGAATTAGCGACCATGGTCACTGATGATTACTTGAGGTGGACCATGGCGAAGAACAACGGAGCGTAACAAAAAGGCAGCGACGCCATCAGGCTGGGGAAGATGGTATCAAAGCGGTTTCGGCGTATCTGGTAAGGTGGTCGACGCACCTTACCAGATACGTCCAGCAGTTGTTCGAAGACCACAGGAAACGGGCCCAATAAGGTCGATGCCCACTTGCTCGAAAGGCGTAGTAGGCGGTTCTACGGGGTGAAGAAGGCCGTGCGGTGCACTGGTAGGTCGTTTGGGACGCTGGCAGTTCTCGCAGCTCGAGACGTATTGTTTCGTAAAATCTCGCATTCGAGGCCAGTAAAAACGCTGCTACACTCGTTGCAGGGTGCGAATGAACCCAAGGTGTCCTGACGTTGGATCATCGTGCATAGTACGGAGAACGTCGCATGCAAGACTTTGAGGTACAACCAGTAAATAACGGGCGTGGGTTGCTGAATAATTCGTTTTGCACAACAATCCATCACGAATGCGAAAGCGACCACTGCCTTTGAGATTCCGAGCGTCAACGAACAAAGGGTATAAAAATAAATCATTCAGTTGTTCTCGTTTGAAGATATTGGCGTCAGGAAACGTGTGAGAGACCGCAGCAAAACAGATGCTGAGGGTATCTGCACTGTCCTCCGTCGTCGTCATAGGTAGGCAAGGAAGGCATTCAGCGTCCGAATGACGTCGTCCACTTCTGTACGAAATGCTAAAGTCAAATTCTTGAAGGCGTAAAGCCCATCGACCAAGGCGGCCAGAAGGGTCTCGGAGGGTAACAAGCCAACATAATGAATGATGGTCTGTCAGAATCGTGAATGAACGACCGTAAAGGTAACATCAAAACTTCTGAATGGCGAATGCAGCCGCTAAACATTCTTGCTCTGTCACCGTATAATTCATTTCAGCCTTGCTTAGAGATTGACTCGTATAAGCAACAATATGCTCTGCATTATCATGGCGCTAAACAAGCACACCTCCGATGCCAATTCCACTTGCGTCACTGTGCACTTCTGTAGGAGCAGAAGGATCGAAATGACGAAGAATACGCTCAGATGTCAGTAGAAGTTTCAGTTCAGAAAATGCGGCATCACAATCAGGTGTACATTCGAATGGGCTGTTTTTTCGCAACAAGCTAGTCAGTGGGTGTACTACGTCCGCGAATCGGGGCACAAAGCGGCGAAAGTAGGAACATAGGCCCAAGAAGCTGCGAAGTTCCTTCAGTGTCTGGGGTGGTTTGAATGTGCCGGCTGCTTCGAATTACCGGAAATCTGGCCTGACATTATCTTTGTCAACTAGGTGACCGAGGACTAAAGCTTGTTGTTCACCAAACCGGCACTTCTTAGAGTTCAAAATTCAGCCAGCCTTTCCGACACAGTCTAAAACAAGGCTTAAACAGACGTTGTGCTCTTCAAAGGGTACACCCAAAAATGACGTCGACATCCAGGTAGCATAAGCCCACCTTTCTATTTAAGATCACGAAGGACAGAGTCCACAAACCTTTCAAAAGTGGCGGGGGCGTTGCAAAGCCCAAACGGCATCACACTGAATTGGTACAGTCCATCAGGCGTCACGAATGCGGTCTTCTCGTTGTCTGAAGGGTGCGTAGGTATCGGCCAATATCCTGATTGTAGGTCTATTAAAGAAAAGTACGAAGCCGAGTGTAAGCAGTCAATAACATCGTCAATCCTAGGCAGCGGATATACATCTTTTTTGGTCATGGCGTTGAGTCTTCTGTAATCAACGCAGAACCACCAGGCACCATCTTTCTTCTTAACCAAGATGACCGGTGCTGCCCACGGGCTACACGACTCCTCAATAACACCCTTATTCAGCATTTCCTGAAACCTGGTCGGCAATAGCTTTTCGTTCTGATGACGACACTCGGTAAGGCTTTTGTTGGATCGAATGGGCAGAGCTGGTGTCGATCCTATGGTGTGCGCGAGAACATGGTAAAGGTAGTGGCTTCTCCTCTTGGCAAAAGTCAAACACAGAAGCATGTCGTCTCAACAGATGGCGTAACGTCTGCTGCTCGTGTGACTGCAAAGTGGCACTAATCATGCCTAGTATCTGCGACTCGTAAGAGCAACTACGCTTGCCAGAGACTGTACCTTTCTCGCTTTCATCGTTGTTAACGGCCGCTACAGGACCTTCAGTGAAATATGGAGCACAACCGGCATTGGCGAACAGTTCAGTGCCCACAGAAAGGTTGCTCCTTCATCAACAGATACCAAACAACGAGGGACGAGTATGCCTTTCTTAGCACATTGAACGATGGCAGGTTCAACGATGGCGTCAAAAGATGTGGCAGATTCTGGGACGAACACCGCAACTGACCTCATTGACCATGGCGGCATTGTCAGCTCATCGGAAACAATCAGAGCGTGCTTCGTGGCCGGCGGCGCCTCATCGACGAGGGCAGGAACAATGTCACCGCTGACGGAAAGTTCACCGCTTCCACAGTGGACGAAAGCGCCACATCCTTGGAGAAAGTTAATACCGAGAATCACATCATGGGTACAACGTTGCAGCACAAGAAGCTCTGTTGGGAACACCTTTCCTGCCAATATGACATTGACGGCACAAACTCCGACAGGATGAAGTACTTCCTTCCCTATGTTACGACCGTCATCATTATTGGAAGTTTTTCAGGCCTTTGTGAATGGGACGAAAATATTTCGACGCATTTCAAGCCAGGGTGTGCCGCCAAGACGGCTTGAATTTCTTTCGGTTCGGCACTGGTTTGCGCAAAGGAAACGCACGAGCCAAGAGAGGCCATTGTGAGCTCGACTCAAGAAAGGTCATTGTGTTTGCTGCGAGCAAGGCTTTTGAGGCAGACTAGAAGGCAGCTGGGCCATTTTCGAGGTCACCGAGGATCTGGAAATCTCAAAACCAGCATGGTATTTGCAGTTCAGGCTGAAAGCTAAAGCCAAACTGGTTGTGGCTGCATCTTGTGAGGAGAAGCGGAACCCCGGGATATGTGCAGCTAAGCCACAGATTCTAGCAAACAACCAGGAATAGAATGTGGGGGTGAAGAAAAGGATAATGCACTATCTGCTGCGGCCATTGCCAGAGCCCGCCTCGGCGACGAGGGAGTAGTTGACTATTCCTTCCCCCCTTTCTCCATAGGATCGGCTGAATGGGGTAGCATATTTCGACGATATGCTGGCCCACCACTACATTGTCCTACCCGAACAGGCACTGCGCCGTGCTCCCGACCGGGTTGCAGAAATTAGGTGCCTTTTCTCATCTTCTAACCACTACCACCACCACCAAACAGTCAGGCAAGTTTGACACGTGTACTGGCAGCCGGTTTTTAGAACATCACCCAGCTGCCAGAAGAATCTTGGAAACCAAAGTCATCGGACGTGCGCGAAACTTGGTGACGTGTGCGAAAACGTCGGTGCAGTGCTTTGGTGACCATATTTGGGCATCGTGTGGACTGTGCCCTCTCCACATGCATTGTGCGGTGTCTTTCCTCTCATTCGTGGGTGGAGCACCTAGGTCATGAAGCGCCCTAATGGCGGAAGCCGCGGACAATGTGCCCAGGGTTGGCAACGAGGCGCTATATAAGCCGAAGACTTTCGTCTGTTTGAAGTTCTACATTTCAACAGTTCTCATGTACAGTTTTTGACTTCTCCTTTCAAACTCTTAGTTACTAACCATGTAAATAAATTGTTGTCGTTTTTACGAGCGCCTCATCTGACTTGTTCGACGATGGGTCCTAGGACGGGGGCCCGCTACCAAACTGAGACCCGCAGAACCCGGAGTAGCAACACCCACCAACACCACCGAAACCTTGTTGATTCGCTCCAAGAAAACATAACTTTGAGGGCAATGTGACTTTTGAAAGAAAGACTCATAACTGATATTGTAGCACCAGTGTCCACCAAAACACTTGTACAAAAGCCATCTATTTCCGCACGTAGCTTGTTCTTGGACTTCATAACTAGCGGAGGCATCTGAGGCAAATCCTGTTGTGCGACCTCACCTCCATTGGTCGCGCTGGCTAGTTTCCCGATGGCGGCTGGTGATGACAGGCGTCGTCCCGGCGAAGGGGATCGATGCGGTCGGCCAGATGGAGGAGTCAAACTACGGTCAGAAGCGGGAGAACTGCCAAGGTGATTTCCCCGCCATGAAGTACTCCTGGAATAGCGGGCCAATGACCGTTGTTGTGACCAGTGACCGCTGGCGGAAACTCTGATGGGTAATGGTATCGGGATGTCGGCTCTCTCTGTCGACGACGGAACCGAGCTATATGCCCGGCGATACCACAACGGTAGCACACAGGAGCTTGGCGGTATGCATTGTACTCCTGGAAGGCATTGCGCTGACGTTGTGGTGGTACAGGTACATCTTCGTTCGGGTCGTAATAGGTGTTGGCTGGCTGATGGGGGTAACTGAAGCGGTCTTCGTACCTCGGCAGCGGGTAGTTATTGCGCTGTGACCTCGGTGGTGAGGGTGGCCTGTAGTTGCAGTCATCGATGCCTGCTGCAGCAATTGACACGGGAAGGCGAGAGGGAGGCGGTGCGGGTGTAGGCTCGTACGGCGTCGGGCGAGCGTGTCGAGTGAGCTCTTCTCGAACGATCTGGCGTATTGCCAACGCGATATCAAGCGGCGTGTATTCGTCAACACTTGCCACGGTGGTTACATTCGGTAGGCGACCGAACTTGGGGGTGATATGTCGCATCTTCAGGGTCTCGAATGTGCGACAGTGGCTTATGACGTCGGTTACCGTAGCAAGGCTGTCTTTGCTGATGAGGAAGTGATACACGTCCTCGGCAATGCCCTTCAACAGGTGGCCAACTTTGTCTTACTCTGACATAGAAGGGTTGACAATCTTGCAGAGCTTCAAGATTGCCTCGACATAGTCGTGCACGTCTCTCCTGGGATCTGCGCTTTCTGCAGTAACGTTTGTTCCGCTTGCTTTATCTTAGCTACGAAGTCTCTGAAGCACGCTCTTATTTCGGAAATGAAGTGATCCCATGACGTGAGGGCATCTTCGTGGTTCTCGTACCACACGAGTGCTGTGCCTGAATACTACATTGGTCATCTGGGTCGCCGAGTCCCACTGGTAGTATTTGCTCACCCGTTTGTAGTGTGTGAGCCAGGCTTCAACGTCCTCGCCAGATTTGCTACCGAATGTGTGAGGCACTATCAGATCTTCATGCAAGCAGGAACCAGCCGGACGCGAACCTGGCACTAGCGGTGCTGCTGGGACTGGTAGAAGGTCTGCAGCTGCGGGGATCCGGTTTCCTTCTTCGCCGTGAGACATCTCAGCTGCCAGTGGTAAAGGGGGCAGTCCAGCAAGGCGGTGGCTTCGTCGTAAATCAGGCGCTTGAAGCGTCGCGTTGCTTGGTTGATTACCCAGCACCTCCACCACAAAACTGTTACGGTTGAATTAAAGGATAGGTGGATTTATTTACAGAGTGAGGATGAATTTCGACAGTCGCGGTAAAGATAGAGTCCTCGGGCCGCACCAGACAGCGTCGTCTTTCTCTTCTACCTACCCGGCACATATTACAGCCCGGCTCATACCGTAGCAATATTCTTTTTTTTTCAATATTTTTAGCTGCGAAAAGCACTTGTCTTGCGCTCCTTTCTGTTTTTTCATGCGCTTAAAACACAGCTATACCATGCTTTCAATTTTGTCAAGGAAAGCTTTTCATGAGTTTCAGATTTCAGTGGCGGTGGGCCGGTGGCGTCATGTGCCAAAACACCCGACGCCAGCGAGCGTATGCAAATTCCGTTTCCGATGGTGCGCCGACCATACGCGCATTTGTACGTATGTGAGGCCCCCTTGTCCCCCTTGCCCCCCTTCCCCGGCTGATAAGCCTATGGCATATGCTAAGTGTTCACAGTCAGATGACAAGAAATCTTGCCATCTGACTGTCAAGAAGTCTTTGTTTTTTTGTTTTTTTTTTTGTTTTTTGTGCGAGCTAGTGCAGTTCGATGACTTTTGCTTTTTGGTACGTGTGCACTGTAAAAGAATGCGTGCCAGAGTTTTGTGCCTCTTTTGAAGTAAGTGTAGCCTATAACTTCTTTTATTTCTTCATGCCAAAGCACGACAATGAATTGACATCGTAAATACGTTACCGTGGTGAAGGCGACGTTCTAAGTGTTTCGCTAAACGTTCAGCCAACTGTCTCACGGCTGAAGCTGAATTTGCAGGTACAACCAGAGCAAGATCGAGAAGCGTCGCCGGGACAAGATGAACATGTACACCAGCGATATGGCCTCCTTGGTACCCATGTGCAAGGCCATGTTCCGGAAGCTGGACAAGTTGACCGTACTGGTCATCAAGACCATACGTGATACATGATCGTCATGATCACTTGGGTCGGCTTAAAATGTTCCTTCGAATGCGTGTGCTTTACAGAAACTTAGCTGGACATTTACTGCACTGTTAATTACTGATGATTGCACAGAAAACGATGCCTTGCATTCGTTCAGCGACTGTTCGTTGTGCTGCGATACGTCGCAGCGCTTGCTCACATTACCAATATCAGTCCGCCAATCAATCTCATTAGTCGACTCATGGATGTTGGTGGTGGGTGGTTGTATTCAGTTCATACCAATAATTTGTCTTCAATCGTGCAGGTTCCATGAATTCGTACATAGAAGGGCACTACAAGGCCCCACGGTTGTCGGACGAGGACGTCAAAAACGTTGTCTTACAGGTAAGTGATAGCATAACTTGAATTCTGAAAGTTTATTCCCCTAAATAACCTTCGTGTAACTCACGTTCGAAGTTACCCACAAAGCTTATTTTTACTTGCGATCAAGGTAGCAATCCACTAGCAATCTCTCGTCGTATTTACTGCAGCTACTCTGAGACTGTCTTTATCGGACATTGTTTGGTGACACGTCGCACATTCTTCGGTACTCCCGCACGGATGAGATTCTGCAGCAAAAACCGCAAACGTTTTCATCAGATGATAACCACGCGGCAGAAGATTTACTCTCTGCGAATGCTTATCGTGAAAAATCGAAGTTCATAAGCTATAGCTAGTGTGACGTGAGGGTTTCCTACAATGACTTTAATCGAACTCTTTCAATGAGGCATTTAAGAACATGTAGTATAAAGACTGACAAAACCATTTAAAAAGGTCTTACCTAAGGTATTTCTGATGGTTTCTTTTTTTTTTTGCAGGGTGCTTATGGTTTTATGTTTGTTATGAGCTGTGACTGCGGTCGCATCCTATTCAGGTCGGAGTCGGTGCAACAGACGCTCAACTACACTCAGGTCGGGGAGAAAACACCGTGGCATTCTCTCACACGCATCTAGGTGTCGGCGTAAAACACGTGGTTGATCCCTCTCCTAAGGAATCATTATAACACAATAGTGAAACGCGTCCTCACAGAGGTACTCGGGCATTCATAGTGCATCGTTTCATACCAAGGGCGAAGGAAAGAATGCTGCAGCAACAAACTGCAATGTTCCGCGAAGAATGGCAAGCAACCCGAAATTCGCAGCGCGCACCTCAAGCAGAACGCACGCACGAATTGAGCATATGCAAGATGAATTCGGACAAACAACTGTCACAAATTTTACTTGGTGTGTGAGTAGCTCGCTTCTTTCGTAAACACGGCGGTGGTAGTGATCGAATAGATGTTGGTGCTCTCTTCAACTTTAACTTCAAAGCAAATGTACGGTGGAAGCACAAGAGGTACAAAGCACCCAAATCCCGAGATAAGCGTGCGCGTGAATGAGCCACTACACTAGAGAACATCTAACGCACTTTAGTGACGCCGACCACGCTATGTGGAGGCGCTAGGGAGCCTTTATGGGCGCGTGCCTCGGAGCCGGCGCCCACATGCACAGCGACGCGCGCGTTGGCATGGCACGACGACCTTTGAAGCGCGCCCGCCCACCGTGCGCCCGTTGTGCCACATCGTAACTGATTACTAAAACGTGCTGCAGTTTCAGAGCTCTGAAGACCACCAGCGGTACATGGTGTATATAAATGGTTCTCCGGTAACATGTTGGAGAAGGGTCGCTCTGTGGTTTAGTGGTTAGCGTGGCGCACTGTGGAGCGCGAGGTCGCTGGTTCTGCGCCCCGCAGCGGTACTTTTCCTTCTCGTTTTTTTTTCTTTGCAATATGTAAAAAAATATTTCACGACTTCATATCCGTGACGGAAATACGTCACGGATCCATGGTAGACCTCGGTACAAAACACTTTCGTATTAAAAATACGGAAATAGTGCTGCAGTTCACTTATCTTGTTTTTCATAAATATGTAGTAGAAAAAGACTCGCAAGAGCTTCGAAGACTATTGTTTCCGAGTCCGAGTTGAGAATATGTGACTGAAAGAGAGATAGAAGAATGTAAGGAGGAATCATTGAGAAGTTGAAGTAGAATTCTGTCGTGTTGAAATCCGCTCGAAGTGATTGGTTAGAGAAAGAAAAGAGAGAGAGAAAGAACCGGAAAAGAAAAACAGGGAGGATTAAGCAAGCTTTGGCTCGGCTGGCTACCTTACACTTGGGATTGGGTAAAAGGGGGAATGATGGAAAGGAAAGGATAAAAGATGAACAGTAAGAAATAGGATGAGCACAGTCGTGGTGCGTAGTTTCAATAGGAAGAAAGAACTAATTATTATCAGTAAAGGGGACAAAAAATAGGATGCAATAAGATGTTCTTGTCCAAACAAATTAGGTAATAAAGTGTCACTACTCCACAACGAGAATCGCCACCTTCCCGTCAAAATGAAACCAACCCAGCCCTCACGCTTTCACATAAGTGGTAGCAAGGCAGATATTTTCACATGATTTGCCTTGCTCGGGTGAGTCGGTTATCCATGGAGATAACTTTTATTAGTGCGACACATCACATATAAAAAAACGAAAAGACGACACAGACGTCAAGAACGGTAGGCGTTGATCGTAAACTCGTGAGCAGGACTGGCCAGTAGAGACGAACTTGGCGGTACAGCTCAGAACGCGAGATCTTGCATATCACCTCTCAGGAGCCTTAATTCTATCACCACGACACTCGTCTAGGATATGCAAGATCCTGAGATGTACTGCCAAGTGCGTCTCTACCGGCAAGTACTGTTCATGATTTTGCGTTAAGCGCCTACCTTTCTTGACGTCTATGTCGTCGTTTTCTTTTTTTTTTTCATATCTGCCGCGTTAATACAAGCCTTGGCTCAGGGGGTGCTCGCTTGAAGTATTGGAAGATTTTGGCTTCTCCTCGAAATGAGCGAATCAAGGTTACAGTGACGGTGTGTGTTCATGCGCGTGTGTGGGGTATGAGTATTGTTTCATTATACCATAGAAGGCGTTACTAGTGTTGTAAAAAAAAAGCTAAACGAGAAAGTCCTTACAGATGACCGTAACCAAAAATGATTTATTGATATGTGGGGTTTAACGTCCTAAAACCACCGTATGATTATGAGAGACGCCGTAGTGGAGGGCTCTGGAAATCGCAACCACCTGGGGTTCTTTAACGTGCACCCAAATCTGAGCACACAGGCCTACAACATTTCCGCCTTCATCGGAAATGCAGCCACCGCAGCCGGGATTTGAACCCGCGACCTGCGGGTCAGCAGCCGAGTACCTTAGCCACTAGATCACCACGGCGGGGTGACCGTAACCAAAAATAAAAACACCGTTTCTTGTAACTATACTGCGAACAAGATCATTAACAGCTAGACAAACAAGGCATCGTTGACTATTTTACGCGTGCGTCTGGTTGACACTATTTTTCGACTGATAACCTTGCCGTACCAGTACCAACTAAGTTAACGCCGTGCTACAATATAGAGCCATATGCATAAAAAGGAATGTGTGAAGTCGGTGTCCCGTGAGCTTGTTGTTCTCATGCCACTACACACAAGGCTGAGAAATCGATAGTGCAAAAATTCAAAATGGCGCCTCCCATGAATCGGAAGTACTATTGTTCATGTATTGTTAAAATCCTTTCTCTCATTAGCTTTTGTAACGAAAGCCTGAACTCTGGAAATTCTGAAAAGCAAAAGTCCAGGAGAACAGTGTAGGCTGAAGTGAAGGAAAATTGGTATGCACGGAGGGTCGCTCGTGCTGATGTTTCGGCGAGTAGACTTGCCTTACAGCCTTGAAGTTAGACATCCTGTGCTCCCGATTTTTAAAAGTCTTTTATAGCTCTGTAAAAGCACGTTGTCCTTTTTGAACGTACGTTTATTCTTCTGTCGTATGCATATGTCGGCGAACTCACTCATAAGTCTAAATCACTCGGACTCACCCAGACTCAGATCGAGCCGTGAGCCTGAGCATGGTCCTGTGTGAGTCCGAGTGAGTCAGGCTCAGAAAAAGGTTGGTAAGTCTGGGTCCGAGTGAGTGCAGAGCCCTAGATATGTTTCATGAGTAGAGTTTGAGTAAGGCTGCACAGTTTCTGCCGACCTAGGACCCTATGTATTCGTCATGACACGTGACCTATTGGCCCCGGTTCACGCAGCGATGCTGCCGCTGGAAAGGGAATTTCCGCAGCGGCAGATCAGGCTGTGTCCCGGTGCTCGTCGCTTATTCCTCTGTCGGATGAAATGAAAGATGCAGGAGACCGTCAAGGAGGAGGCCTACACCACGACGGGAGGCCAACGACGCCGCAAGTCGCACACCTTCGACCACCGCTACTCGGTCGTCCTCTCCACCGGCTACCTCAAGTCATGGGCCATGCTCAGTTTGTCCGAAGACGCCCCAGCGGACAACAGCGAAGGGTACGAAGACTACGCAAGCGCATTGTTGGTTAGAAAAGTGGCGGCGAGGGCCAGTTGGTATGGCAGCGCTCATCCTCGTTTCTCTACTCGTCGTAGTCGTAATTCCATGCCATAGCAATCATCATGAATACGCCATCTTTCTTCTATTGCGATAGCAATTATATGGACACTCTGGACTGGATTTTGCCGCTGTCGTCAGCGTCGCCGTCACTCACCTTATATGTATTCGTATCTATATATTTGAAAATGCAAGAAAGAAAAAAAAAACAATAAAAGACTTTGGTACGCGCAGTCGAACTTGTGTCTTCTGACTCGTGAGTGCAAAGCGTTAACCACTGAGCCAGCGAGAAGCACGTTCTTCCTGTTCAAACAGCAAGCTATTTATATCTACCACTAACCACTGCTGATGGGCATCTCGGGGGGAATTATCGTGTTTTCATTATTACCAGCAAGATGGCGCAATCAGCGCGCGTCGCCACATCACGTGGCGGCGCGTGCTCTAATCTCCCATGCGTACTTTTCCCCGCTTAGAGGAAGGGAGCGACACTCCCGTGTACGTCCTTATCTTCGGTGGGGAGTAGGAGAGAATCGTAAGTCTTGACTGGCTATAAACTTTACCTGCAACAATTTTGTTGTAGTTACCGGGCGCACAAAGGTACAGTATACTAGAAGGAGGCAGTGGAATGAACGAGGCGGCCGCGCCACGTCTCCGCTTAATCTCCGGCTGGTGACAGTAGCGGCGGCGCTGTAGTCGCATGGTACTGAATATTTCGGGAGCGTCTACATTGGGAGCGCGCGCGTCGTATCCTGCGAAAGCATGTAATTGCTTGTTTTTAGCGCATTTAATGCGTTTCTGAGGCTTTATGATTGTATGCACACCTGCTACGCGCCATGGTGCACGAGTGAATATGCACGCTTGCCTAAATTGTGTTAAGACATCCACTGTTTCAAGCAACGTTAGTAGATTATTATCTAGTAACGTCGGTTTCAAAAACCTGCCGCCCCCCCCCGCCCTCCCTCTAAAAAAACACGTTTACAATCGAAGTTTGCACGGATCCGCCTAGCTTCTCACTCAAGGAGCGCTTTGATAAACGCTACATCATAAGTGGCTATATACTGGCGAACTATAAACAGAGGAGAAGTATTAAAACTACGATTGAATCATACGCTCGTTTTCTCGGCAGTCTCTAAGATATCCAGACCACTGTTCTTCACATGAGTCCACATGCGCTCGATTGTTTCATGAGAAGCCCGGGAATAAGTATTGTTGTCAGAACTTTTATATCTGCGACGACTCAGTTTTATCATGCCAGTTTTGGGGAAGATAATAATTAATGCTTTCTGAAAGGCTTATCTCGTTTTAACCGCATGCTTTCGTGCGTACTTTGCTTCTTTTTTTAAAGCTCCAAGGGCTAATAATACCAAGAGGCCGAGCCAGGGAGCCGAGATGGAGGAACGGCTGTACCTCCGAGTCATGAACTGTACGCAAAAGGGGTTATCTTAAAGCTTTATATATAACCCGTGTGTTAATCAGCGTAAATTCACTGTAACCAGTTCTCATTTTGTATCGACAGCTTAAATTTTGTTGCTTTCCAAGTATTTTAGTGGTGTAACACATATTGAAAGCCAGCAAATTTATAACAATGTTTTGTATTATAAGTGCTGACCCGCAGGTCGCGGGATCGAATCCCGGCCGCATTTTCGATGGAGGCGAAAATGCTTGAGGCCCGTGTGCTTAGCTTTAGGTTCATGTTAAAGAACACCAGGTGGTCAAAATTTCTGAGCCCCATTACTACGGTGTCCCTCATAATCATATCCTGGTTTGGGACGTTAAACACTAAGCAGTATTGGCTGAAAAAAAGAAACATGTCGAACAAAGACTCTTCACACGACGAGTAATACCATCATTGTCTACAGTTCTCACGGTGGCTACTTGTTTTACTTCCAAGACAGAGGTGACAGTTTTCTTCTAATTCTTGTTGTTTCGAACGACGCGTTACTTACATGCCGGAACCCAAGTTTTTTAAAAGGGCACGAACGATTCTAATAGCACAATAAATATGCAATAGCGAATACGTGAAACAAGTGCATCAACAATTTCTCGCTTAAATAAGATTGTGATCCACTCGCATATACTTACCACAGTAAGAGAACTTGCCTGTAGTTTTACGTTCTGCTTCTTCATCCGAGATCTGGACCTGCTGAACAGCTTCGTGAGTCAGGACAGCCATGGCGGTCATCATAAGCTTGCTGGAAGCGGACGCTGAACTTGGTGGACCGGTGGAATTCAGTGGCATGCCGTGGCCCTTCCCTTGAAGCACCCGTTCGCACTCCTGTTTGCACGGACCTCTCGCGAACCATTTCTCGCGTCGAACAGAGAAGAATACAGCATCTATAGACACTCATGCGAAGACATTGCATCTAGTCTGTAGTGACTCCGAAGTTTGTTACGTTACCGCGCACAACTCTATTTCACGCTTCGGTAAAGACCAAGCCCAGCAGGAAACGTTTCAGAAACTGACGTCCATCTCTTCCAGCACGGTTCGCGGTACACCACATGGCGTGCTTGTCGTAGAGTGCTGATTTTATTATTTAGGTTCCGCTGTGTTTTAACAGCAAGTTCTGGTTCTATGCAGCGATGTCGGTTGTGCTCTACTATTTCCCTGTCCACAGATTGACGTGTGACCATGTCATATAGCCGCTTCGCAAGCATCGTTAAAATAAACTGTATACCCTTGCTGCGCATTCCCTGAATGCGTAAACTCACACATTTGGAATCGCAGGCCTCCGAAAAAGATTTACTAAGAGGCACTGTGACGGAGCACTGCGCTGACAGTGGTAGAGATCACTTGCAATCGGACTGGAACACGTTAGAAGCAGCTTGTACAGTATACTCGTAAGCAGGCGAAACAAATGTCAGATTTACCTCGTTTCTGTGTCGTCTTCTTTGCAAAGTGTCTGCCGATTCCCAAACCGTTAGCCCTCGAAGGCACGTGATCTGTTGCGGGCTTTCACTGACACGCAGATGGAAGTAGTGATAGAGGTACGATTCTGTATACGCATCATGCCATATTCGATAAGCCTAGTCATCGCAGCCATGTTGGCGACGTGAGCTGTGATACCACGGAATATACCAAAGCACCACTCTACTTGCGGCAAAGGCAAATATAGTTAAAACCGAGCCACAGTCCGAGTCACGTTGTGTAAGTTTGAACGGCGTGCTTGAATCATGTTGTGTTCAGTGGCGTAACTAGGGGGGGGCAAGGGGGTACAAGTGCCCCGGGCGCCACTAGGGAGGGGGCGCCAAGCCGAGTCCTCGGGTTGGCGCCCCCTGGAAAGGTTGTCAATGTTTTTTTCCGTAAAACCGCCTGGAAGGGGGGAGGGGCGAGGTTGTAATGTACGACTGGAAGTGGGGATGGTGGTGAAGGAAAGGGTTGCCGCAATGGCTTTTGCATCGGGAAAAGGATCCTCTATTTTCATTTTGCTGCGCTACCTCCGTGCCTTCCCATGACCCTCGGCTAAGCTTTGTTTTGTGCTCCGCAGCACTGGGTTAGATGAGTTTCAGCGAACCCCACCAGCCTCCCAAACCACTTACTGAAAGCTTCCCTGAAACCAACCACGTACGTAAACAAAATAAAATAAAAAAGTTCGAATGCACCTTTTTTGAGTAAGAACAGAAAACTCCAACGAAATAGCCGATCGTCCAACGACTAATCGTCCACGCAGCGGCGGAAGGAAGGGCGAATATAATCCGTGACCTCGGCACCAAAGGCTAAACAAAGGCGTTTATTCGCAGAGTTCTCTGGAGGAAAGACGGAGAAAGCGTGACACGACGGCGACGTTTGTTGATTCCCTGCATCGCGGGCGCCAGCAAAGCAATAGAAGGGCGGGGGTCAACGTTTCCCACATGCCATCCACCGCCATGGGCAGGTTCATCCTTTGGCCCAAAGAACACGCACCTGCGAAAAAAGCGCAGAGCGTAGTGTACCCGACAGCATGTGCCGACTGCCCCGCTTCGTACGTTGGAGAAACCAAGAACTTCCCTGAAAGAATGCGGCCGCACAAGGATGACCTCCATCAATGGAACAGCGAACGGAGCGAAACGGCAGAACACTCCGACCAGTTTAACCCCCATACCAGACCCGAGGGCGCGGTGTCTAGCTGGTTGCTTTGTTTTGTACTCACCCTGCATTCCTTGGGATGCACAAATAGCGCGAAAGCTTAGGTACGAGAAACTTGGGCCTGGGAAGCGCCCGTGCCGTCAAGATTTTTGCAGTGTGGACTGGAAGAGAACAATGACGGGTAAGGGACTTCCGGAAGTTTGAATAAAAAAAGAAAAATACTATACAAAAACGCGGGCGTAGCTCATCGAAATCAGAACTGGTGGCCCTTGGCCTCCGAAATGGCCCGCCGCGCGCCAGTAGGCAATCGCGGAAGCCTACATTAGCGCTTTTAATGGGGGGGGGGCGCGGAAATTATCACGGGCATAATGAGGGGCGCGGAAATATATTTGCCCTGGGCGCCGTCCTATCTAGTTACGCCACTGGTTGTGTTTTAACCACTGTGACCTTAACGATAATCGTGAAGGCTTTGTTCGTACCCCGCCGCGGTGGTCTAGTGGCTAAGGTACTCGGCTGCTGACCCGCAGGTCGTGGGTTCAAATCCCGGCTGCGGTGGCTGCATTTCCTATGGAGGCGGAAATTGTAGGCCCGTGTGCTCAGATTTGGGTTGGGTGCACGTTAAAGAACCCCAGCTGGTCAAAATTTGCGCAGCCCTCCACTACGGCGTCTCTCATAATCATATGATGGCTCTGGGACGTTAAACCCTACATATCAATCATTCAAGGCTTTGTTCGTGTCATAAATTTCCCAAGCAAATGAAGATATGCAGCCAACTAAATTGAGCGATGATTCTGTGTTCGCCGTAAGGTGTCCGTTGCGACGGGTTCAAAATAAATGAAATGGTGCAATAATATTCCATAGTGTATATGGGGAAAACCCACGGAAAGTGTGTGCGTAAAATGAAAAACCGAATATGCGAATATTTGTGCCGAGATTAAGGTCATTACATAAAGACGCGATGTTATTGTTCCATGGCCTATTGTATTAAATCTATTCGCTTTCTTTTATTCAAAATACGCGTGTTTGAAGGATTATGACATATTTGTTGTTGTCGTCATTATTATTGTACCCTTGTGCCATTGCAGCGTCGTTTTCCGCAACGAGCAATTCTGTCCTTCCTTCCTTCCTTCCTTCCTTCCTTCCTTCCTTCCTTCCTTCCTCCCTCCCTCCCTCCCTCCCTCCCTCCCTCCCTCTGGGTACTCATAACACAGGTAACACACGATCCCGATTTGAAGCATTCTATTAAGCGATGAATTGGCATTTGAAACTTCATTGCAAAATGTTCACGTGGAACAGTGCACTACGAATCTACCCGAGGGTGCTACTTTCTTAATCGGTGCACATGTGGCTATCGGGGAGCCTTGTTCAGCGAGTGAGTTCTGCAGAATCCCGCAAGGCTTATATGAAAGGGACCAATGACAGCCACACTTTGATAGCATGAACCCACGAAATCCGCAAGGATTTCTTGAAACAAAGCTCTTCTAGTTGAAGGAAACTTCGTCCTGGTTCCCGAACCAGGACAAATTTTTCTTCAACAAGAACAATTTCATCTACGTACTTTTATTCTTTTGTTTATGTGGGAGAGAGAGATAAACGAAAAAGAAAGGCAGGGAGGTTAATCAAGCTCGGAGTTCGGTCATTGGGCTACCCTACTGTACTAGACATCCATTGCAGTAAAATGGTTCACATGGTAAAGTATCTTCACTAAAATTAGGACCTCAATTCAAAGGTTTCAACTTCGCTCAACATGTCGCTATAAAGCGAACAAGAAAGACTGCACGTCCATGTTACATGATAATAGAGTTGTCAAAGTGGAGAACTTTGCAATTTGTTACGTTAGCCTAGAGCCTGTGCTTATTGGGAGAAAGTATGAGAAATTGGAAGACCTTTACACTTATCCATGCAACTCCTCTTTCATAAACACATTTTTAGCTTCCAAGCTTTCATAGCTCTGCTTCTGGCCTGTTTCGGATATCGCACTGAAATGTGTCAGGCTGCCTTTCAGGAGGAAGTATGCTGTATTTCCAATGAAACACCTGCAGTGATATTTGTTAGAGTTCTTTTTACGCTTTGTAATTTTACTTCGTGCCCTTCAACTAGCTGCTTTTAACTTTATATTATTTTTGAAAGGCATGTGTTCATACTTGTCTGAGACGGTCTGTTTCTTTCCAAGCTCAGCAGTCTGCCATTATAAGAAGTGTGGCTGCAGTTAGGTTCTTTCTGTCCTGTACAGAACTGTACATCTAGTATATTTAACCTACCATATAAGCTTTTATGTAACCTTGAGCTACTAAGAACAAAGAAAAGCATGGAATGAAGCTGCATAAAGTAGTTATTGTTTGTAAATCCTTCTTTTTTGTGTTGCTTGTTGCTTTTCTTAGATGTCTTACTTATGTGTTTTGTTATGTTTTGCTTCTTCGTGTATCTTGAGTAGGCAGATTTGCCGTGGTAGAATATTCTGAAGAAGGCGACAGCTTGGCTGTTGTGCATGCGTCGTGGCTTAATGACGGTAGAAATCAGACGCATTGGCCAATCATAAAAAGTTCTACAAAGCTTTGTCACGCCATCACCGAGGGAGCAACAACATCAGGTCCAATTGTGTGGTGAAAAGCTGGGCTGGTATGATTGCACTTATGCTTCTTGCGTTCCCTGCACTGATATGTATATTTTTCAGAAACTTATGAGAAGGCATTAGAAATTCAGCGACATTTGGAATACTATTCAGAAATGAGCGAGGAGGAAGAGTTGGGCCGATGTAAAAGAAAAAAAAAACTGCCTTGCCACCGAAGAATACCTACCAATGAAGACGAAGCTGGTTATTGATAGTCGCAACAATAAATCATTTTTCTGGTCACTTGATGTTTAATTACTTGGTTTCTGAATAATTGTCTAGATTTATTCATGCTAGAAAAAAAGCGTGTTGATTGGATGAGGAATATGCTTTTCTATAGAGTAACTGGCTCCCTCAAGTGAAGACAGGTGGGGGGGGGGGGGGGGTGGATGGCCCACCCTTTCGGCAAGTCTCTCAAGTATGAGCGCAGCCAGAAATGATTTTCGGAGGGAGGGGGAGCGGGTTCATTTGTACTTTTTGCTTGTTCATGCATGTCTTTGGTTGTGTGGGTGTATATATACACAAGCAAAATGAAAAATAAGGGGTGGGAATTAACTCCCCGTACCACCCTGGCTACGCCCCTGTATCCCGATAACATCCCAAACACTTCCTATTTGAACATCCCAAACGCTTCCAATGTGGGACATCCCATATTGGTCTTTTTTGTAACACTTGGATGTTTTTTCCATTTTGTGAGGGAAGTTCTTTGGATGTCCCGAACTCCCAAAAACGAAATCATTTGGAAGTCTTTCGGGCGTCCTTGCGTTGTCTGGGTAGTTGTCCGTCTACAGAATGAGCAACTAGCACATCTTGTAGATCATTTCGAAATGGGAATATGTATGTTAAATCGAATACTATCGGGCTTAAATATGTAATAAAACTCCTGTGAGGAAATAGTAAAAGAAAGATACGTTAGTGAGGTCGGGTTCCGCACCTGGGGCGTAACGGTCCAAAGGGGAGTGTCTGCTCCACTCAGCTAAGCGTTAACGTTGATCGAGTGCCAATGTATTTTAACCATATGAATACTCTGCAACAGATATTAAAAAAGAACACAAGGGAACACTTTTCGTCAGGACATTGGTGAAGTCTTTCGTAATGTGGGGTTAAAAGCCCCTTCCAGGTACACTAATATTCAACACACCAGCTCCCGGCTTTGCGAAAATTTATTTTATTGCGATATGGACTCTCTCGGCTGAATTGTAATCGAGCCTCTGACCTCTCAATTGAGAATGCGAGGCTACTGATCCACGAAGGAGCCCCTCTTCTAGCGTCGAAACAAGCTATTTATGTCCACCACTTACCGCTGGCGATCGCCGCCTAGGAGGAACTATCGCGTTTTCAGCATTACCAGCGAGATGGCGCAATGAGCGTGCGTCACTCAAGGTCCCTGGATAAAAGAAGTAGCGTCGCTTAGAGATACTGTATATGCTTCCTTTAGGTATCGTATACAGTATACCGGCCTTAAATAAGGTATGGCATTTGAGAGAAACTTCTACTGGTGGGCTGCTTTTTTTCTTCCGCAGCTGTCGCCAAATTGTAGCAGTGCGCATATGAACATTGCGATGGAAAGGACTCGGCGATGCGGAGAGGCAGCGCTGCAGGTCTAACCACTGTTCACCAATATGGCCGACTAGCTCCGAGCAGTGACGTCAACGAAGGCTCCCTGGGCGCCGCCATATGTCCCTCTGGGCTGTTAACATGCGTGACCCCTCAAAAATGCACGACCGAAGCTGTGACAACCACTTTTGTACTCCCACGCAACAGCCCAGAAGGGGAGAGGGGATTATTCTCTCTGTTAAAAAAAACGTCTGATTCGCTCCAACTATGAATAGTTTTCCTGGTGCAGTGAGTGCTCTGGATCAATAGTAGCGTTGAGACGCGTGCACGCGACACAGTGAAAAATACGACCACACGGCCTGAATCTCAACTCTCAACAATTTTTTTTTCTCTTCCCTCACCCTCACCCAACCTTTTCCCTCGTGGTGAGGGGTTTGTAGGCGAAGGGAAAACCGGTTAGCAGAGAACTGCCGCTCCTTCATCGCCTGTCTCGTTCACCTTACCGTCCTCTCATTTTTGTGTTTATATTGCCATATGGATGCCACTGCAATTTTTTTTTCCACAAACAGCCAAGAACTTAGGTTTCAATGTTAACCAATTTGAACTAATAATTTGACATTTCAGTACATTGGTAAGCCTTCACAACAGGAGGATTTCTGAGAGACCTTTAACGAACGAGGTAAGAGGGACTAGGGAATTTTCACTCGTAAAATCTAGCAGACTCCTCCAGGGAAAGTTGTATTCACGGTACACTCGGTGGTGCCAGTTGCAGTGCAGCCCCGTCCTTCCACATTGGACACATGAAAGTGCTATAGGAAGCACCACCCTGTTCATTAAAGCCCGAACAGCGAATGCATCAAAGCAGGCTGGTCCATGCGCCGGACGGCAGCTATCCAGTTTGTGAAGTCTGTATAGCGTGCACTGCCCATTGGTGCAGCCTTGTATCCATCCTCCTCTTAAGCAGGAAATGGCACTGCCTTCTAGAGTTGCAACTTTCATGACTTTCGTGTTGCGAAATGTGATGCAATTATCGCGCGCAAGTCATCGTACACCTTGTGCTAGTCTGCGCTGAATGAGCGATGCTTGCAATGAGCAATTTTATTGAAGGCACTTGCTGTACTGTGATGGACACACAGTGCTTTGTCGTCAAATGAACGACGACGGTGACATCCACAAAGGAGGTACTTGAGAAAGTACTGTGCTCGAAGACTCTCTTAGAGATAAAAATGTACTAACTTCATTAGTTAAAGCTCATTTAACTCTAACAACACATTCCTACAATGCTTTGATAATGTTTCGCTGCGTTTGAAAGACATTGTGTATTTGCGAGGCCCTTCTTTTCACTCGGGTTCTCCTTCATGTCCAATCAGTCCTTCCCAAGAACGGCATAGCCAACCAACCGTAGACCTGCTCCAACTTTTTCTCTCTCAACCATTCCTATGATGTAGCCTACAGGCCTATGGCTTTTAACATCGCTTTTTGCTTTTTTGTTGTCGCTGCTTTATCGTGTCTCAGCTTGTCAGAGCTTGAAAAAATAGAACATGTGGGAATTCGGACCAAAGTGAGATTCGAACTCTGTACCAAGATTACAGAAAGGCTTAGCCACACTATCAGCGTAACCTGTCACAGTGTGCCGTAGATGATATGTGCTGAAGATCAAAAAATTGAACAGCAGACACACGTAGGCATGTATACATATAGATTTTATATATTATATATATATATATAGGTCTCTTCAAACAACAGCAACAGACTCTGCATCACATGTGATGTCACAAAGCAAAAGAAAACAACAAAGGAAAAAAAAAGAAACAAACAGTCGCCAACAATCCACTGAGGGTTATCACAATGGTTTCCTTTTTTTTTTTCACAACAGCCCTACTTTACCAATAGCAGTCATTCGACAATACTACATAAGACATGGAAGGTGAAACAGAGAACAGAACACCAGCACTTTTCGCGCCCGCTATTTCTCATGGTGGGCACAAACACTTCAGCTCTTGACCATAGGCACCAAACCCTGCTTGCAGCCGGATTTTCGTCATTCCAGCGGCTGCCCCAAATGTGACAGCAAACTGTTAACGCTGCAGAACACCTAACTGCCAGCAACTAGATCCTTATCATTTAAGTGAGGCAGTCGTGCCCCAAAAATGGAGCAAGTACGTCATCCATTGCATCCCAAGTGGCAGATACAGCTACGGCTGTCCACAATAAGAGATGTACTTTTCGTGCAATCGACAAGTCTCGCCACATGTTTCAAGTCCAATGCATTTGTTGAAAATGGGATGTACCACCATTAAACATAAATGTAGCTTTGGCAACCTTATCGCGTTTGATTTCAAGCACATACAACAGAGGTACAGGCTAATTGGTGATGTTTTAAGCCATTCAGTGCAAAATACGGAATGGCAACTTTCTGTGTGCACGGGCAGCGATTGTTCTCATGCAGGCTAACTGGTGATGTTTTAAGCCATTCAGTGCAAAATACGGAATGGCAACTTTCTGTGTGCATGGGCAGCGACTATTCTCATGCAGAGAACCTCAATGGTTCTTGTTCTTGACACCGGCAGCCGAGCTACCTTTTCTGTAACGACACAACTGCGCTAACATTTCATAGTCACCGAAACTTGGACACAAGTTTTCAGCACATACAACAGGGCCCTTATACATATGACTGGCGTACTTAGGGACAGATACATTTAAATTTCAGCCTTCCTTCTCTTGGAACAAAAGAAATGTGGTTGAACAAGGAATTCAGGATAGTCGGAGTGTTCCTAATATCGTAACAGCAAATGATGAACTGAAAGCCTTCAGTTTTGTCAAAACCAGGTGCCTCTGCTTCACTGCTTGATGGCCAGCATGATAGAAGCCAGTTGTAAAAGAGTCAGCTTTTACGATATTCCGAGCCGTAGCTAAGGGGTTCAAAGTGTCCAAGCATGACAAAAAAAAACATGGGCAGCTTTCGTACCTTAGACAAAAGCGAGACGATTAAAGGAAGACTGAAACAACAAAAGCCCACTGTAACTGTTGTTTCTACATAAAAGCAAAATCTATGCATGCACAACTGTTAAAGCGAATGTCAGCTTCCCACAAAGGCTGAATTCCGAGATGATCCCTTTCAGCGACAAAGGTGCTTTGTCAGACTTATATCTTCACGTCTCCAATTAATGCAGTGAATACTTGCTCGCTTTCGTCAGTCAGACAATCAGCACATAATGGAACCAAATTTTTGGCAGTGTCTCCAACTCGGAATACAGCCAGCCCTGAACTAAAGCGTGTAGTGATTCATTAAGTTAGGTTACCCCCATTACTATACCAAGAAACAAAATAGATTTACTGTTGGGTCCACACGGTGTCCCTTAAGAGACGGAACTGTTTCAGAAATTTCACCCAAATTTTTTAGGGATATCCCGATATTCAACTGTGCATAAATAACCACGCCAAAGTACACATCATTACCCTAGAAGTCTCTAAAAAAAAAAGACCAGCACATTCCAGCCAAACAAACACTACGTGCCCCTCACGTGCAAAATAAGTGAAAGGACTTCCGATCTCTATAGCACGCAGTGCTGCTGTTTGCACGTGCCCATTCGTCAATCGCCAACCACACTGGCTGGACTAGATGCATCTGAACTAGTAAGGTACAGATGCTACTGTGATGTAAAGCCAAACTGCCATGTTACCGAAAGTGGCCACACAGTTCACAGTATGTGCCGAGTCTCCACACATATTATCTCTTGCGACCTTTAAAAGTGCCCACATTCCTGCACAACAAGCCCGTACAGTGAAAGATGATGCTTAAATAACTGTCACTAGGCAATGTATCCTAACAATTAACGCAACCATCGAAAAGCAGTGCTCACCAACAGCAACTACAACTGGCCAACAAATGGTCCAAAGCTTAACTGCAGTAGCTTGCCAGTTAATGGGAAGCAAAATTAGGCAAGCTGGCTGGGTTCACAGTTAAATGCATGAGAACAGTGCTAACAACAAGGCATGAAACTGAAGCCATACATACACAAGCAATTGTGCACTGTCTGCTTTGTTTTACGCAGATTCTCGGCACTATCAACTGCACTTCCGGAATGAACGATCAGTCACTTAAATTTTTCTTGGGTTGCAACAATTTGATGACAAGCAAGTCAATGAAATTGGGCGACGGCATTCCAGTTCCCTTTACATAGACCGTTCACGCGAGAGACACGTCAGGATGTCAAATGCACACAAGTTGGCAATAGTTGCCACACGCTTGATAGGACTAATGAAACTCCTTTGCAAAGTGGCCCACTGAAAGAAAGTGAAAAATGAACCAGAGTATCTGAATAAGCATCCCCCGTCCATTGGAGCTCATTTAACTGGTAACAATAGTCACCAGTTTAAAAACAAATCATAGGCAACACACTGAACACTCCTACGGACCATATTGTAATGAATGCATGGCAGAGAGCAGCGGGAAAATAAATACGCTTGATTGTGAGCGCCAAATGTGACAGAACCTATAACATGACAAAAGAAACCCACTAAAAAAATCCACTCCAAAAAAAAAAAAAGAATTCAGATTTCAGATCCAAATGTTAGAGATGACACAACACAAAGGACAATTAAACAAAAACCACAGCAAATGGGTGACTGGCAAGCACACAAGCTGAACAATTTTCTTCGTGAACCAAGTTTCGAGCATAATTACAGCATGAGTAAGCTCAAAGAATGTACTTCAAGCATGACAGGTCAGTCCCTAACCATAGCACAACACAAGGATTGACACATGGGCACTATCGTATATCATAATCAGGGCAGATTCCAAACTATGTTAGATGTTGCTGCACAGTTTCTCTTGATCACGACTGCACCTAAGCAGGAACATGATTAACAAATTGTGATCCGGTTCCCTGATCATGTTTTAACTGTGTGTGCCAAAGTCGATCTGGATTAGTTTGAACTATGCAGCAGCAACTATTAAGAGAACTTCTTGTCGAGATAGTTAGTACCTGGTCATATCATTACTTTTTTGGCATTAATATACATGCAATGCAAGGAGAAGATGGCTGGAGACGCTCTGCATCATAGTCTCAACTTTCTGAGCGAGAAGCAGTTATGAACAGCTACAATTCTCCATTGCAATCAAGAAAACTGATCCAGATTAGCCGTGGTTGAGATCATAAGTGCCCATGTAAACTGAACAAGCTACTGAGGAACTCTACAAGTCATAAATAAAAAAAAGTCATAAATAAAAAAAACTAGCAAATAACAACTTTAAAACGTTCGTACAAATTCACAGAGTCACTACTACTGCCTCACGCTTCGAAAGTTGGCCCCCAGTAGACCTTTTTAGGAAAAACAGAAGCCACCTAGAGTGCCCACAATAAACGACGAGAACTGGTTCCAATACTTTTTGCGTATTCTGGTAACAGCTAGAAGAAAGTGTTGGTTTCCCAAGAAGGTCTGCCTTCTGAACAAACACGCTTGCAGCCATCCACTATGGCACGGCAGCAACAACGATGACGTCCTGTCACAACAAACTGAATTAAAAGACGCCAAAAAGAATGCAGAGGCATTTTCGCATGCTCTCTCATTGTTTACCACGTCAAACCAACATGTTTGGGTTGGTTTTTCATCTAGTAACATAGGTTTATGATTGGGCAATTCTGCAATAAAGTTATTTAACTGAGTGCTCCATGCACCATGAGGGGCACAAACAGTACCAGAAGTCGCTCGCTGTATGCCATAACAATGTCTAATCTGCTGCTGCTGAGAAGAGCCACTCATCTTGCTACGGATGTTTCCCAATCCCAATTTCAAGCTGCAGTTGACAGGTAAATTTTACGTGCTCTTTTGTTAAAAGGGCCATTAAACATGTATGGTAGTGTTTGTGCCATAGAAGGGAACAATGGCAGCACATGTGTAACACACAATTTTGTTTAGATAGTATTCATGTATTGCACTTTGGCAGCCAGTTCACACACACACTGTTGTGTTAAAACTATTGTATAGCTGAGAACGATAACAGAGGGGCCGGTTCAGCCCTGCTGTGCAGACATGCAACGTAGATGGCTATGCGATATTCAGCAAAGAGCATTGCTTATGTACACACCAATACAGTGGTAAGACGGCTTCGCGCGAGAACTGAGGCCTGCTTTGTTAGTGGCACAGCAATGGGGCATTCAGTGCCCGTAGCAACAGCTTCTGTAGGAACCAGGCAAATAGAAACAAACCCACTTTTCGGGGAGCTACCATCACTGCAAATTATGCAACTACAAGAATGATGACCTGTCCAACCTGAAACGACACAACAGGATTCATACAGGCGAGCGGCCATACAAACACATTGCACTTTTTTCTTCTTCTTTTTTTAAGCCTTCCGAGACTGAGTCCTGAGAAATCTGGGCATTCTGAATTGGATTCCTGTATGCAAGGACAGACCAATGAAAGAGACTGCAAAGCAGGATAACGCTATGCAGCTTCAAGAAACGCTAATTATGAAACGCTGTCTTTAGATGAAAGGACTGTCGAAGGGCACACGCCGCCTACGAGAAAAAGACCCAGCGAAAATGCGCCTTTATTTTCCTACAGTGCTTTTGTGAGGATAACCAACCACATGCTGCAACGCACACGCAGAGGCAAATAACAAGATATGTTGCCATTTTTTTACAACTGCCCTTGCCAACATTTAATAATTCACTAGTTGACACTTTGCGGTGGCAGACCAGAGAACGCACATGTTTGGTGCGCTCCATACGCTCTGCACAGTCTGTACACCATGCCTTTTTTTTTCACACTCTGTATGTATTTACATTCTATTCTTCAAGAGCCAGTGATTGCACGCTGACAATGTGTTTCAACAAGTTATAGATTTCACATATACCTTGGAAACTTTTTTACAAATCATGGCCACGAGAGGCAAGTGATGCGGAAGTGCTCATGTTTTCTACCAACACAGCGATCTGTTCTTTTGTGCTCATGGATTCGCTAACTATGAGAGAATTCGATTTGTTCTAGACCCATATCTCACAAACCAGTAATATTGCGTACAGCAAGGCAAACTTTTGGCGAGTATTCACGTCAAGGGCAAAAATGATGCAACATAGCCCTGTACTTTGATCTGTTTGTGTGTGCGCCCCACTCGCTGTTTCAAAACTAACAAATCACTCGGCTAAGCACAAATGTATTGCAACAACTCCTCACTCACTCCACCTTATTTGCGCTAAGCATCAACGATCCGCCAATCACATTCGCCACAAGCCTCTCTGTTCCAAGGGCCAAACAACAGCATTTAGGCTTAACCTTGAGTAATTTTCGTAATTGCTAGAACCACGTGAGCACAAAAATATTTCAAATAAATAATCACAATGTGTTGTGCTCGATTGGTTCTGAAAGTTCAATAGTCACTATTTGCAAGACAAATATTTTTCAAATAGTTTACAAATATTTCCAAGTGCGCAGTGTGAAAATTCACAAAAGTGGTGCACAAGCAGGATAGGTGCTGTTAGTTATATACACGTGAATGATGACCACTTACATAACGCAGCATTACCGTCCGACTCCCTGGGGAGTCAGGCAGCAACTGTTGTAAGAACACCTGCAAGCCATGTTCAGACTACGTTTATTACGTGTGGATACTCGGTAAGGATCGCAGGCGTAAACGCAAGCAACGTAATGAGCTTGTTCAGACGTTGTATCAAGCGTAAATGACCTAACGTTTGGGACGTAAATGTTGGTGGGCCCTGCGACTTCAACAACACCCACTGATGCCACCGTTACGTGCGACCGATGGGGCAAAGCAGTTTCTGTTTTCACTTTTCGCTCGCGAGGCTTCCGGGCCTGCCCAGATTTTGCGTCTACGTGCGGGTTTCAAAAGCCATGCAGTAGCGTGTCTCTGCAGTTGTCTTCCTGGACTAGAGGGCAGACGCAACGTGTGTTAAGGAGGGTGCACGTCACCATCCCCCATTTAGCCAAACCAAACCAGCATTTGCGAGCCTGGATAGGCTGCAACAATGCTAGTGAGGACACAACGCAGGTATTGGCGCGCCATAAAGAATGTACCTTACTGAAAAGATCAATGTGAACATATGTGGTCGCTGGCTACGAGAACAGGTGATACAGTGGTTATGCGATACGACACTTATGACAGATGTGACCTGCAGCCTTAACGCAGCTCAACTATCCGAATAGTTCTGTGCATGTGAAGAATACGATGGGGCTTTCAATACTAAAATTGTGAATACCAGGATTCAAAAATCGTTTCATGATGGATGTGAGAATGGCTGCTCAGCATTTGGAAACTGGTACCATCAGAAAGCTATCCGATTCTACGAACTAAATTCTCTTCTGGCACCAATGCAGAGGTCTTCGACTTGGTTTCAAAAATTATTATATACACACCCATAGTAATAATTCAACCGTAACCAGTTATTAATCATACATCTTCTAAGTACTAACAGTCGAACTTTTGTATTTAGGAATGCGGTGGTCAGGCAATTGTTTCTGGGACGCTGAACAGGTTTCCAGAATAGCAACACAAAACACGCTTAACAATCAGACACCCAGCAAGCTGTATAAAACAGTGCAGACTACAACGAGTATCTATCATGAATCCATTAAATCAAGATCAGTGCCACAAAATCAGCCCCAGACTACGCCACATACATCTTAATAGCTGACCACAGCATGGCATCTCAACGGCCAACAACTGAAAAGAGACACCAATTTAAACGTGTTTGCCAATCGGTCATGTGTGCACTTCCACAGCATTCATAGTCACAACAAGCGATCCGCAGTACATTTACTTAAATTTCATACTGGACTAATGTGGGCAAAACGTAACCCACTTTAACATTAAAGCTGAACTAATGGATTGTACTAGTAAAGACCACACAATTGAAATGACGCATGGATGCTGTCGGTACTGAAAACGTGTCCTGCCTTCCCTTTCCCTTCGTATGACATGTTCTACCCGGTCCCTCAAACAAAAAAATATTAGTAATGCAAACACTTGCTTCTGCTGACAAATTTCTTGAGTTGTCATAAACCTATGCTTGTGCGAATATTTGAGCACCGACTGTTTTAATGCATATTACAGAATTAGAATTCACTTTGACACAAGCTTTAATTATTCCAAAATTCTATGTATTCTAATCTAATTAATAGGTATATATTAGTCTGCATGTAATCCTCTGTAAGGGTGATTTGCTGCAATGGAAAGGTGATACACCATGAATACACCTATTCTGAGAACATCCGCACTGCCGCAAAGCCTTACATCAAGATTAAATTAATATATTACCCGCACATAAATTCATCTTTTGTCTTTCATTTTAAAAGCTTGCTATAGCAGCTTATATGCTCTGGGAGTAGTAAATTTTAAAACGATATGTATTTTACAAATTATCACTTGAATTCTACCTAAAGTTATATCCTGCTACAATTCAAAGCTGCTTCCACTTTTTTAAACCAAAAAGAATGAAATTTGCACATGCCTTCTTTCAATCTTTGAAAAATATTGCGCTGCTTAGTTGGTTCCTGACAAATATGCATGAGCATAACAACACAATCGAGAACACTGCAATTGACGGACACTTTGCCAACCATTGTAAGAAGTGTGACGCAAAGCAACAGTGTGTTCTACTATTCAGTCAGACAGTTGTTTTGTATCAGCACCGGGAAAAAGCGACTCCAGAAAAAGCGACTCGTAGAGGCGGCAGAGATAGCAAGTGCAAATAACAGGTGTGATAGTATCCCATCTATCCTGTTATCTGTTAAAGAACATGAACTTTTGGCGTGGACACATGTCCTTTTTTGACATTCTAGTATCTTTCCTTTTCGTTTTCTTTCTTTCTCTTTTTTGCGGTCCCCATGGGTGTATATATGCTCCGATCCCGCAATAAAAAGCTTCAGTTGATAGTGAGCGCTTTTCCTGACCTCTTTCTGTCCCGTGTTTTGTGCTTTCTGTTTTATAAAGAAATATGCACATTTTCTTTATAATATGTAATCTGTACATTATTTGCATTCAGTTCAAAATTATTCCCCGAAATCACTATTCACTTTCAACCTAATTTATCACTATTTGCATAAGCCTACATAAAACAAAACGGGGCAACTGTTTTTACACATTATTTTTGAACGGAAATGCTGCATTGCCACTATGATGTGCAGCAAGCTACTTAAAGGGCCAGTCAACTGGCTCAGACCTTTTTTTTACAACCCCAAACAAGCTCGATAATTCGTAGAGTAGACCGCAGAGATCATGTTTTCTGAATATTACAGCAGAGCCACCATTCTGAAAAACAATTCCCGCGCTCCTTTCCTGCGTCTGATCAATGCTCCTTGCACGCGCAGTGACGACAGCTCGGGAATAGGCGACAGTGACACAGCACGCAGCTCGTCGATTAGTCTAAACCAGGTCTCAACAAACAGTAGTGAAGTTAACGACAGTTCCTGTTCCTACCCACAACTACAACAGAGCTATTCAATCATACAAGTTGCAAAACTACCTATGCGCTCCATGCATTAAAAGCGGGACACTTCACTGACCCAGTTTTCTGGAGTGAGCAGGTTGTCATGCCACCTGTTGATCAGCACACCCACTATTAGGCACATTATTTGTGTTTTGTGGTGATGCTCCCAGATGGCGCAACAATCCGCTCCCATAAAATTGAACTCAATAAAAATCAGGCCACCTTCACCTCCGAGTTTTGGAACGCAATTTTGCTTAAAATAGTCGGCTGCAAATCGAGCGACTGGGCTTCGGAGAAGCATCGGCATTGGGTAAACAATAAACAACCAGGTATCCCAGCAAGCGGAAGTCCGTTGTGACCGATCGAGTTCGCTGAAGACGTCAATCGCTGACATCACATTGCCGAAGTAGACGGAGTCCCAACGACAGGCCATGCCTTCCCCTCCCTCTGAAGGAGAAGGGTAGCGAAGCCGCGCAGAAATTTGAAACCAACTGAAAGCGATGTTATAGCACCTGTAACTTCCTTAATATAACAAGTATTCGCGAAATTCTTGCGGCAGCAAGTTCCCGAAGTAAAAATGCACATATTTCTCTTTACAAAATTTTTGGACCTCAGGCTTGTTTACTGGCCATTTAAAGCAGAAGTTAGCCCAATTTTCAGAGCAAAGGTAATTTAAGCAGCCCCACTAGTGCAAACACTGCAGTTAACCCATCACTAGAACGTATTCTATTCCAGTTTTGGTCTTGAAGCATGGGCCAGCAAGCTGGTCATCCTGAAATACTACGTCGAATCCACGAATTATCACATATATTGAACTACCATAATATCGCCTTAAATATATTATAGATAACCAAATTATTTTATATATTGAATAACCGATTTAGAACTCTCTTGTGAACCCCTTAAGATATGATATATCCAAGCTAAACTGTACTACTTCTGAACAGAACACACCGATCTTAGTACAAGCGTCGTTTCTACAAGTTTGATCAGACGCTCTTCTTTGTAGGCAAGTGGCGAACTTTAATGCTCACTACTACACTTTTCCCTGGATGTTACGATGGTAAGTTGCAAAGTCTAGCACAAGCTATTCAGCTGCAGATGACATCTGTGTCACTACATTTACTAGGAACACTGAAATAGTTCTTACCACATAACAAAGTCCGCACTGAAAAGTCGCCTGATTTTTTTTGGAAGCACTTGTCGTGTGACAAAAGTCTTTGCGAAACGTTAGATGGAGTGAAACCAGTCCAACTGGCATTCTTTAGTGCCATAATGCACGAAGTACAACCGACAAATGCAAGAGATGCCATCGTACATGCCATTCAAATGTGTTCTTTCGCATTTGCCAGGTTTTTTTTGTTTGTGTTTGTTTTGGTGTATCACGAGATTAGTTCCAATCATAGTAGAGGAAAATGATGATCACGCGTACGCTTGCAGCTTGTGTTCGTTGTCCGCTGATATGCAGTTGTGGCCGAGCTATCGATAAGTAAAGATTTGTAACTGTCAGACTGTAAAGACCTGTAACCTTGAACTCTCAAGACCTGTTCCGTGGTTCTCGGCCTCATCTTTAAGACGTGTATGGGCCAGCCGCAGCCTGGAACCCCACAAGCGGCGCCCAATAGGGAGAACTCTGCTCTGCGACCTTCGAGATAGACCCGACACCGACCATCACCACTGACCAATGACACTTATTGATTATGGCCCACTACCAGGAGGCTTCGCCCACGACGAGCTGTGGGAGCTGCAGAAAGCTCTCTTGCACCTCGATCAATTTGGCGTCGTAAACCCCTTCTAGCCGAGTTGGCCGATCCTGGCGCTGCCGCGCTATCACACCTCCAGTCGCATGAGTCCTGACGACGTGAACACACCACGGCTCTTAGTACTGTTAGCAAGCCACTGGCATTCTGGGGGCAAGCGGCACGACTACGAGCGCCAAACCGACTTTCGACGACAATGAAGGCGGATCGCCGAAGACTGGCAACAACCCGACAGTGAGCGGTGAGAGTCATGGAGGCACTGCTGACGGATGTCGTGTCTGCCGTCACCGAGGCACGCACCATGGATTGCGTTGCGATTCACGCAGAAAGTGCAGAAGACGTGGTGGTCTTGTGCAACAAGGTGAGATGCAAGGACAACAAGAGACGCAGTGACAGGGCATGCACTGACGAGGGCACGGAGAACATGAACATCACGGACAATGACCAGCAAGAAGCACACAGCAGTGGACAATGTGGTCTTCAAGGATATGGTCAGTGATGGCGAAGACAATGACAAAGAGGTCGGTGAGACTCGGCACTGCAGAGGGCAGGTCTTGAAGTCACAGCGTGGTGACGAAGAGGTCGGGAAGTCCAGGGATGGTAAAGCGGTGACTATGCAGCTCAAGATGACTATGCAGCCATCTTGAGCTAGACGTAGAAAATTTTAAATGTGCTCTTGCACTTTCTTTGCTTTTTTTGTCCACTTCTCACGCATTTCTGGAATTTACATTGTTTGCGTGCCGAGTTTTTGTCATATGCGTTCTGAGCTGTGTCAGGCATGAGCATATTTCCGAATATCAGGCAAACATGCGTAGTACTCGCCAGGAGTGGACCGTTCACACGCGTCTTCGATGCATGCACACTTGAGTACACAGTAAGCTGCATCCCGATGAAAATAGGTATAGTTCACTATTCAACTGCTATTGAGGTTGGAATTGGATCTGCGCTGTGGCTTGTGTCGCAGCCATGGACGGAGCAGACAGCATAGCAGACACCACAGCAGATGCAAACAGCATCAAGTGCACAGATGGTCCGAGGCCGCACGGGCTGGCTAGGGACTTTTGGATCACGTGCATGTGACATAGCGACCTATGAGCCGAGGCATCCTCGAGGCTGCTGGCGACTGGTCCGGGACTTAGTAAATCAATAAAGCTTATTGGCGTATTCCTAGCGAATTCAACGACATAGAGGAGAAACAAAATCACGTTGAGGTGCAGTACCAGACGACATATAGTCGGTTACAATTTAAGAATAAATGCATGCTCTGCCCCCAGTACTGCAGCACACGCCTGTCATTTATCCGTGCAAAAGAACAATGATTGGCGATTTCTGTTCTAAACATAAGCACATTTCCGCTGGTAATGCAAACACTATGCTATTATAAATTAAAAGTTCGTCATTTCTTGTTAAAATGTTTCGCTTTGCAGAGCAGTGAAGACAGAACTTTTAATGAAATTTACCAATAAAATTTCTCAACTGAAAACTAGCGAAATGAGCATGATCCTGTATGGCCAAGTGATATGCCTTAAATCTGTGTAATCTTCCTGACATCATGTAAATAATCAACTGCCATTCAGCAAGACAGTATATGTAAATTCTGCCTGGGTGGAACGGTGACCGCTGTAGGCGGAGCTTGCATTTATTTTTAGGCTGTAATCGACCACAGTGCCAACCTCGGCGAGGGCCATGGAGTCAGCGCTAGAGGTTACGGGAGCAGCAACCGCGAGCGCGCCGATCAGAGGTAGAAGAGGAGGACGAAGATTGCGAGTGCGCTCGTGGCACACGGCAACAGCTGGCAGTGGGCAGTTGCGGCTAGGGCTTAGCGGAATAAACCCAGTTCCTGGTATGGCTCCTGCGTCTTCTCTGCGGGGTTCTGGGTTGAGTAGCCTCAAAACCCCATTTAGCGCCCAACAGGAAGAAGGAACCCTGCCCGTGGGCCATGGCACCGAGGTACCTATCAGTCTGCGACCATGGCTCATTCAGCGATGCCACCCCTGTTTCCAGCTACACCTGTTGTGCCACTCCTTTGCTTCCCTCGAGGAGCTTGCTCACTTTGCTCAGCAAATTGCTGAGCTGTCTACTCCGACCTTACGCATCGTCACGGAGGAGGGAGGTAAGCTCAATAGAGGCAAGCAGAGGCCCGTTGGTGTCAACAGCGTTCATGGGATGTCGCCGACGTTGGCAGCGGATGCTGGCGCCATGTGGGAACATTGACACTGACGCGAGCCGGCTCTGCGGAGTGAGCGAGGGACAGCGATCATGAATGCAGTCACAAAGTACCGGGATGACGAAGCAGCATATGTGAAGAAAAAGAAAAAACGAGGAATAAAGAGGAAGAAACCAAGAGAAACAAAATGCAAGGACACGGGAATAACACCAGATGAATCATAGTCTTGTGCAGAGGTGGTTCACGCTTAAGGCTTCCCTTGAAGCCGAAGTGGATCGTCTGAAGCAGGAAACACTGTGGCATACAACTCACAACAGTCAGTTCAAATGCGAGTTACGAAGCTAGGCTGATGGACGTGATGGTTTCGAGCACAAACATGACTGTCTACAAGTCCAAGGCAACCACCATGATTGACGAGAAGAACCACCACATTTCTGAAGAGGAAGAAAAGGTCCGTACACTGGAGGACTGGCTGAGGACTCGCATGAGCACAGTTGCATGAAGAGGCTGCTTGAGGAATTTAAAACGCATCTCAAGGATCAGCAGGAGGAGTGTGCCAGGTTTGAGAGGCAGTTGCTGGAGAGAAATACTGAACTGTCAAACATGTGGCAAAAACACGAAGAAGAGCTTCAAAGGCAGTGTATAGTTCAAGACTCACAGGTAGATGAGCTACTAATGCAAGTATCTGATCTCTTTGCGCAGCTCGCCCACGTCCAGGAGGAGCACGACTGAGAGGCAAATCAAGTGCAAGCACTAACTGTGAAACTGAGCAAGAAGGTAGTCGAGTGCAGTGAGAACCAGAAGTGCATCCAAGGGCTTGAGCCTGGCCAGAGGACTTTGTTGACAAAGATCTTCGAACTAGAAAAGCAGCTCAGTGTTCTGTGGCACACTTTAGAGAAGAAGGAGATTGAACAAAACAGCATCCAGAAAGAGCTTGCAGAGCTGAAGCCGGTGCTTGTCTCGGCCGAGGTGGAGAACAAGCGACTGATGGAGGAGCTAGTGGCAAGGCAGCAGGAGGCGGACAAATATCAATCCCGACTAAAAGTAGTGACGCAGATGCAGGAATCCATAGAAAGAGCGATAGAAAAGGTGGAGCAGTTGGAGGAAGCTGCAATTAACATTAGCAATTACAACAGCGTGTCTGACCTGACGTGCAAGGCGGCTGTCCTCGACAACCAAAGCTACATTGAGAGAGAGTATGAAAGGCGATCCGATGTCGGAGGCGTATGCAGTCAGAGCTTCTACGGGGACATCGCACCTCTCTGGCTGCCAAGGTCCCCCCCGTTCGAAGACTACCACGTGGAAAAGTGGCCGCCACCGTTACGCGAGTGGTCCAGACAGATACAACAGAAACGACACATGACACATGACTCGCCTGAGGCCACTGCACCAGGAGCATCAGCGTTATGTCATGCACTCGCCGACGACCTGAGCAAGTCCGGTGCACCTGCGTTCTCGTGCTGTGACAAATTGACTGTGCCGGCATGTGGTCTTGTGTGCCACGAGCGGTCCATCATGGCCAGGGCTAAAAGCTATTGCATCCCCTCTTTCTCACCACTTTTGCCAAAGAGGAGGAGGCAGTATGGGAGCGGCGACCACAAGCGAGCCGATCAAAGGTAGAAGTGGAGGACAAAGATTGCGAGTGCGCTTGCAGCAGCGGGCAGTTGTGGCTGGGGCTTAGCAGTATAAATCCGGTTCCTGGTCTCGCTCCCAGTCTTCTCTGCGGCATACTGAGCCGGGTAGTCTTGAAACTCCCTAGAAGGTACAGGCAATCAAACCTTTTAGGGGGACATCGCGCCCCCGTGGCTGCCGAGGTCACCAGCATTCACCAACTACTTTGTGGAGGAGTGGCCGCCAGCCAGACGTGAATGGTTTGAGCACTTACAACAGCAGATCATGCAACAGCGGTACATCTACTAGAACGAAGAAGCCACACAACAGCGTCGGCGCCAGAAACAACAGCGTCACAACTACTCCGATGCCGCTAGCTCGGGAGGACTGGTGCTGCACCAAAAGCATTAGCATTCCATCACTCTCACGCCGGTGACCGTGGTCGTCAACGTGAGCGAATCCAGTGCACCTCCTTCTCAAGGCAGCGGCAGAGTTAGTTCAACTGTGTGAGTCAGCGGTTACAACATATGGCAGCCCACTAGGTGCCACAAGGAGATGCGGATGGGCAGCCCTCACAAGTGGTTGTGTGTGCCATGTGCAATCCGCCGTGGCCAGGGCTAGTTGCTGCCGCAGCCCCTCCTTCTCCCCCACTTTCACTGGAACGAAGGGAACAGTGTGGGAGCACTCGGTGGCTGGGAGTGCTCCAATTGTAACAGAGGAGAATGATGACCACAGGTGCGTTCACAGCTCACGCTTGGCAGCCATTGACGGGCAGTTGCGGTAGAGCTCTTGGTGGGTAAAGACCTGTCCCTCGGTTATTGGTCTCATCTCCAAGGTGTTTCCAGGCCATCCACAGCGCGGAGCCCCACATCCCCCACCGTCTCGTCGGTATCAGCATTAAATGGATACATGCAATTATAATGAATACCGTACATAATGAAGCCAATTTCACGATGGGTGTAACCTCTCCCCAATTAGGTTACGACTACACCGATTATTTTACGGGCTGATATATTTGACATGCAAAGCTATTGCTGTTCGATGTTAAAGAGAAACTTCAGTGATAATTTAATGTCTACTGATCTCAATAAAATTGCAAGATCTTTTTTTCAGTACTCTGGTAATATGTACCATATGATATGACTGCAAGACATTTGGTTATTCTAAAATGAATTTTAAAGATTAACAGTGAATTCCCAAATCAAGATGCTGAATGCAGGCCACCCTGTATCAGTAACAATTGTCCTCTACCTTATCTCACCACTTTTCCCGTCTCCCCTTTCAGACAGAGACAAGAGACAAAGCGGGCTGTAAGGTTTTATATAAATTCATAAATCTACTCAATTGGTGGCCACTTTCCTCGAGTCGGTGTAACCCAGTTAAAAAGACAAACAAGAGCAATAAGACAACAGCCACCACAAGTGATTTTGTAGGCTGGGCTTCGTGCGGTAAGAAATACAGGATGACAGCCGGCGTTATGCTGAAGGTTCAAAGAGCAAAGCGATCACGACCGGGGGCACGTGTCGTCACTCGTTTTCTTTAAAATGGAGCTTTTCGGCAGAAGTGGCTTTCTATCATTTAGCTGGTCGACTGTTTGCACGGTATAAACACTTTCGTGTGGTATGCGGTACGGCGTGCAGTCATTGTAGACATTACACGAAGCAGATACTCGTTTCAGTTTCGACAGATTGCTTTATGGTTATTTAAAATTGCTCATGAATCACTAAGCTAAACCACCCCAGCTCTTACAGGACTGTCCGCACAATTTGAAAACGACAATATCCTAAAATTGTCAATCCCGCAGAATTGCGCTTTCAAGTATAAGCAATGATGAATAGGCCTGCCCAATTTCGCATAGTCTCTGAGAGTTTCTTTCTTACCTTTGTACTCTCCTTCAAATTTCAATACGGAAGAGAAAACAGCATGAGAAACTGTGCTTTGGGTATTCTGGTTCCACTAACAAGTGCTTCCAAAAAAATTTGTTTTTTTGGGGGGGGTGGGGGGGCATAAGTCAAAAAGATCTAAAGCCAGCACACAATCTTGCTGAACAAAATCATAAGGTGCAAACGCCGCTTTTGCATTTCGATGCAACATAACTTAGTTTATCGATATTTCTTTATTACTTAGTCACTCCCACGAGTACTTTTTATCATCCTATCGTGAAGTAACTCCCCTCCCTCCGTCCCTTTAATAGCATCCTCTGCATTTTTAGGGTAATAAAAGTTTCATTCAAGAACACAGATTTTTGCTTAATTCCTGCGGCGCAAGTGGCCTGCATACACAATAACATTCAAATCACCATAAATAGGATCTCGTGCAGTTACCAGAACTAGGAAAACACCCATGACCTTCTCTTCACATGCTCAGTCTAAAGCACTCAAACAGTTACCTTGTAATCAGCGCAACACAACTTCAGTGATGTATCACTGTATTACCATAAACTTGTCCTAATTTGTGCAGAAGTTGGCCGTCAGTTAACACTGAAACATTGAATTTCCAATGCCATTTTTTCAAGGAATCGCAGATGTGCATTTGTTCATTCTTAGAGAATGATGCAAGGGTAAATCGTAATACGTAAAAGAAAGACGTGGCAGCCTTACACACAGCTCTGGCTTCGATTTGTAACAAGCAGAACACATGATAGCATGAAGTTGCCAGAAGCACGGGCTCAAAGACAAATTTCTTTTCACTAGTGCTACATCCAGTCATAATTTAATTTTTTTTTTGCCCGCCTTCGTGTGGCTATGTTCTTTCATCAGGCTCAAAGACGGTAGGGTAAATCATTTAGGGCTTTGCACATCCACAAGAAAAAAAATAATAAATGCATCAGCCGCCTGTTGCTTGCGTAGCACTAAAGAGACTGTCTTGTTTCGAATAAATAACATGCCTGCTGGTTGTCTGTGAATGCCTACGCATTGCTGTACAATCTGCCCAGTGTTGAATGAAACTTGAGTGGAATTTGTGTTTGCCACGTGTTCCTAAACGTCGTGCTTTTTTCTGTGGCGCCATCGCCCGAAGACTGAGCCGAGATCATTAAACCAACCCTCTGTACCTCCGCAAGTGTCGCCACTTTCACCACGCTGGCCTAATTTCACTTTAAAGGTATCTGCTGCTTCTCTCTAGTTCAAGGACATTGAAACGAATGTCACCAGCTAACAGCTGCACAGCGACACGAGCAAATAAATTAATTGAAGCTTCAGAGTTTTACAGCTAGTTACGGGCACCGACAAATGGTGTGGACACTTCTCCCCCTCCCCCTCCCCCCTCATAAATCGTAGCACTCTGACTTCATGAAAAAGGTTTTATTTATGGTCGAAGGGTTACCTAAAGAAAAATTTTTCTACTCACACACGATTTGGCAAGCTCACATTGGAATTTCAACACACCGTCAAGTGCAACGACACACATGCCTATTTCCTAAGGTACACACGCAATGCCAAAGCGCACTTTACGAAACTACACTCGCCAGACCACTGCGCACGTATCGCGCTGAAAAGATGCATGACTCACTCACTCACGGGGAATGTAGTAATGGTGCGATACTGTTCAGCAGGAGTGAACACTACAACCACACTGCAACACACGGTTACTCAGTGCACAAAGAAGAGCAATGAAATGAGGAACGAAAAAAAAAAAGAAAGAGACTAAGTTTCGGGGCTTCGCTTTTTGAACGTGCCCATCATGGTACACCTCCCTCGCAAGCCAAGCGGCAAGAGACTGGCAGTCAGAAAAAGGGTCGACGGTAAAGAGACGCCAAGTTCCGAGGGCTGGCGGTCGCAGCGCATGGTCTCCGGAATCTACGCTTCTCTATTTGATCACGCAACGCATTACTTGACCTACAAACGAGAGTGAGAGTGACTGTGAGGCCCACAATTGCACCGACATGTGCTTAACGAACTTCAATAACTTAAGAGACTAAGTCAGTGGGCCATAATTGCCCAGAAGCTTCCACAATTTTAAGAGCCGCTGTGGAAACGATCAGGCAAATGCTTCCACAAGATATGGAGTGAGCGGCAACCCCCTCCCACGAGACTGTACAGCATGCATGACCACAGCTACGTAAGCTATGAGACACCAGAACTGATGTGCAGCGGGGAGAAACCGCGGTGGCTTGAGTGTCTGCCACAGGAAAGTCTCCGTGAACAATCGGCAGCTAAGGGCCGCAACAGTCCCGCCTTGAATAAAACGGGTGCGTCACGGCACCACAAGGGGAAGAAGTTAAGGAGTTGACCTAGATGTGCGATGACACTCCCGGACCAGGGCGCCGCTGTCATTGAAAGATGTCCGGCAGCGTCGTGGTGGCCGCTGGTCGCGGCGACAGCGGCCGCTGCTGTCGCGCCCGCGGCCGCGGCAAGCTTCTCCTGGCTTTGCACCACGGCCACTATGTTCTGACAGATGGTGGCGACGGCCGGGTCGGTGTCTGGGTTGTCCAGCATGCCTTGGAGCACGTCGATGCCTCCTTCGTCCCGCAACATGGTACAGTAGCGCTTGGCTGTGAAAAGGACCAAGGTTGCTCAATCAATGCACAGTATCACACCATTCTAGGGAGGATGCTATCCTGCTTGTCAAACTTTCTTTAATTCTTTATTAACTTCTCAGAAACTTTCTTTCTCTACGCATATTTGCACACTGACCTCAAGTATAGAATTCTTTTTTATATGGTTCACAATGTATCGCTATAAATTATAGAATGTTCTATACGCCTTTTTGGGAGCAAGCTTTTTCTGATGGTGAGAGAGACACATACCATTTCTCTCTTTTACAAGAATGTACTGTCTTGTTATGCACTACCTTAGACTGAAATACTGGTGCTAAAAGTTCCCTGAAAAACTACACTTGAACTGATTAGGTCTTCTTCTTCGTGCCCATCTGATGTAAGCGACCGTAAATCTTCTGAAGATAATCCCCTGACACCACCACAATAAGAAAACAACAACAACAATGGCCCGCAATTATGAAATTTTCAGGCCTTGATCTATCACATGCAAAGCACTCCTTAGGTCACTTTTGCCGCAGTACTCTGGTATGATGCGGAGGAGCGTATGAAGATTATCAAGGGACTATTAGCTGTCACAGGTCGCAACATACCTCACTGCTTATTTATACACGCGTACACGGGCCATATGCTAACGAGGGCAAGTAAATCGCTGACCTCCAAGAGCTTCACTTGCAATCATTTTGAACTGTTCACGGACACTGATGGGGTGCAAAACAACGAATGAAAATAGACCTTTTTTTATTGTACACTAATTTTCCTTACTTTTTGGTGATACGAATGTTGAATGATATGAATATTTTTGATGACCCCTGGAGATTCGTATCACCTAGGTTGTATTGTATAAGTGTATTGTTCGGTTCAACATTGTTTGACTTTTACGTATCAATTTTATTTAGAAATTATAAGCATAGTAGCACCTTGAATACGATAGTCACTCCTGTACTTCAACCTACAGTTACAAAATACTTCGCAGGTTCTAGTTGCCACATTAGGCAAGTTACCTTAGTTTTCATAATTGTGGTATTTCTTGCTGTTTAAAAAGTGCTCGCAGTGTTCCTTTAGTAAACTGACAAATACTTGTTGCAAATAAAATTTTGTGGTACTGCAGGGCTCTATTGAAATTGTTCCTTTAGTATTAAAATACTATTCTAATATTACATGAGTCATATTCATATTTGATTCGCTTTCATACTGTTCTATTTATATTCAATGCAGTTTAAGAAATTGGTAAACCCACACCCCTACTAACGAGCATGAACCTTTACAGGACCGACATGCAGGTAGACAAACTACATAGCTTACAAGTGAAAATTAAATTACGGTGTTAAACATGCAAAACTCATGGTCAGATTATGAGCCATATTGCAACAGAAATACAGATCGTCTTTGATTACACAGGGCTGTTTAACATGAACCTCCTCCTAGCTGTGTGATCATGCAAAGCCTCGTCAGTTTGTCTCTGTGAAAGTGAACTCACAAAAAACGGCTCCTGATTCACTTCCAAAAAGAATTTTTTCTTGTTTACTTTTCTCCCCTGTTCACATCGTTCAAAGGAGTGTAAAATGACCTCCTCAACCTATTAAATCAAATTTCAGGCCAGAGAGGAACCACAACACCTCATAAAAGAGCCCGCAAAGCCTTATAAGCCTTATAACAAGTTACAGACATGTATTCCTGACACTTCGACTCGCACAACGCAGAAAAGGAGGCAAGAACATGCACATACGGTTCTTGGAGCAGACGTGGTGCATGGCCCAGACCGCCCACAGCTGCACTTCGCAAGATGTGTTGCACCGAAGCAACGGGAAGAATGGGTTGAACGACCTGAAACCACGAGATCGAAGAGCCTTTACCTCACCGAAATAGGGAACAAGCATCGTCACCGCATCACCGACACCCAACACGGCGAGAAATGCAATCGTACACTTCTTGTGGGAACTTGATAAAGTATAATAAAATGGGTTGCCTGAAAATCAAGATGCATGAAAACAAGCATACTTGGTGACAAATTCTTAATCGAAACAACAGCACAAATCGAACAGAGGTAATCTTGGAAAGTAAAAAATATGCTCATTAGAGAAATTGTTGAGGTGGCCCACACTTCTCATTTGGCAGAGGCATTCATCAGCATGTATTTCGTTGACTTGCCCAAAAATGAAGCTGATTATATTTTCTATGCAAATGCTCTTCAGGATAGTGTTTTTTTTTTTTCATTGTCAATTTCGTTTCTTGTTAGCATTCATGTGCAGTGGTTGTCGCATGCTCTTGTGAGCAGCACAAATTGTCACTACATATATGTGTATTTCCCTAACTAAACATCTGTTTAAAGTCGGCACTTGTCCATGTTAGCTCTCTTTTCGTCCATTCGTTGTTGTTTTTTTTTGTCACGGCTGTCGAAATTTCGTGACATGCATATGAAGTTATACTGCATTGCATAGCACATTCTGCAGCGAAACGTCCCTCTACACCCCAATGCACTGCCGTGAAAAGTGATTCATTCTACAACACTGCAAGAGCATGTCAACAAATGCAAGATATTATTCTTTACAATAAGTGTAAAAGTGTTTTTGTGGAAGTTACAAACAGTAATCTGCCATCTCCTCACTTACGGGAGCGTTCTTAGTTCATTTAAGGGGCACTGCACTTGAACACTTTTCTTGTAAACCAATGATCAACTTTTATGAAACTTGCAGAGTACTTTCTCCAACTGCTTAAATTATGCAATTCTTTTTCACACAATGGGCAGTATTTTAGATAAACATTTCGTGGGCCTTCTGGGGAGTAAATTACTTACAAAATTGAAAGATGAAGTAAATCAGCACGTTACAATAACCTAGAATTGGAAATGTATGTAGTGAACCAAGAAATTAAAGTTTCAAACCCATTTGAACAAACGTTACAGTATGTTGAACATTCATAAACAAAATTCGAGCTTGACGTCAACTCACTTGCAACGTTCAACATATAAACTAAAATATAAAGCTAAACTCAAACCTTGATGTAATAAACCCAGATAGAACAAAACATCATTTATAACGAAGTGGATGAAAAACAGCCATGCAATAAATGTAATGCTAGAAATAAACTTTCGTAACGAACTTTTTTATATAACGAATTTATTTCCCTGTAAGGTGCAACTTTGTTACAATGAGGTTTGAGTGTACCTAAATCATTTCTATGTTTGTACTAATCTAATCTGTTCCTGCATGCAGGCTTCCTGAATTGCCTTAGTTTCAAAATACAAGCAAAAGCTCCCTTTTGGCACTAGCATTATCACAATTTCCAGTGAAAATGTGACCAAGTTAATGTACAAGAACAGACTGCTACTATAAGAGATTGGCCGCAAAAGTATTAAAACAATGTTATTCCCAGAAATCCTAACCCTGGGTTTTTCCCTGACCTACTCTGCTCCCTTCTTGTCTCTTATTTAAGGTTACACCAACCATTTTCCTTTCCATCACTCGCTGCGTCGTCCTCAATTTAAGCTGAACCGTTTTTGTAAGCCTCCAAGTTTCTGCTCCATAGGTAAGTACAGGCAAGAGGCAGCTGTTATATACCTTTCTCTTGGGAGATAGTGGCACTATGCCATTCACAATATGAGACTGCTTGCTGAATGTGCTCTACCCCATCCTAATTTTTCTAGTTACTTCTATCTTGTGGTTTGGCTTCGCGGTTATTACCGGTCCTAAGTAGACATAGTCTTTTACAACTTCTAGAGCCCTATTACCTATCTCGAAGCACTGTTCTCGTCCCAGGTTGTTGTACATTACTTTCGTTTTCTGCAGATTACGTTCAAGACCTACCTTTCTGCTCTCCTTGTCTAACTCCGTAATCATGAATTTCAATTCGTTCCCTGAGTTACTCGGCAAGGCAATGTCCTCAATGAAGCACAGGTTACCAAGGTACTCTGCATTAACTCCTATCCCTTACTCTTCCCATACTAGGCCTCTGAACATGCATATATATATATACCCATAGAGGGTATATATGTGTATTTAAATGTAGGAGTGTCAGTCAGTGCCGCCTGCTGCCTATAAGGTCAAAGGTCGCAGGTTCACTCCCTGCTGGCGGTAAGTTATCTTTTCGTCCACTTTTCTTTGTTCACGTTTACATTACAACTACTTCTAATAATATTCCCTATACTTCTCTAGGTATCATTGTCTATTAATTCTCATTAAAACATAAGATGGCATCCCTGCCAATATGGCACATACCGATTCCCGACTGTACAACATTATCGGAAAAGGACTGAAGAAAAGCCATAACAAGCCTAAATTTCCAAGGCCAGGAGATATGCACAACAATTTTTTTTTCATGCTTGTACACCGAGAAAAGCGTTGGCAAGAAAAAAGTAGCAATCGCAGTCATTCACATGCACTATGAAATCCATTTCACATCTTTTTTTCATACTAATCTAGAGATGGGAGCACTTCTGTTATATTAAGTGCACATAATTAAAGGGATTATCGGGCAGTGTTCCATTCTCAACTGGGTCTCTTGTTCCCGCAATAAAAAAATAGTAATTGGTATGTGCCAAATATGCCAGACATTAGAGCCTCAACATTATTCTAAAATAAAGCGAATCCACACAGTATTAGAGTTTCCATTTAACAAATTTTGTAGCAAGCCTCACAAACAGGAAGAAGTGCTACCCAGCCTCCAGAACTACGGGCTGTGATCTTTCAAATTGGGATGGAGCTGCTCACCTGTAGGCCACCATTTCAGTTTCCGGGCTCTTCCAGCCTTGAACCACTTCACCCTGTAAATAGACACAAAACAATCTAGATAGATCTTGCCCAAAAATCATGCTGTCAAAGCAGGATAAATTTTGTACAGTCTGCAACAGGTGTCGTTTATTTAATGGGACACTAAAGGCAAACATTAAATCGATGTTGATTGCTGAAATAGTGATTCAGAAACCTTATATTGCTACTTTTGTATTAAGGAAGTGCTTATTATGATATAATATCAAGTTTTAGAAGCTCGCACTGTGTTAGGGCACTTCAAAAACCCCTGAAAGCCGTCTGTCTCACGTCAATGTTGCAGTGCACAACGTTGTCCGGCTTTACTGCGCTGCCACCGACAGTAGTAGCAGCACAGCGAAAGTAGCCAAAAAATTTTCCGCCATGGCCTCCAAGATGGCGGGCGTGCTTGGTTCAACAGAGCTCCAATAGATGGCACCAGCTGTCCAGTTTAACCAGGCGAAAATGGAACTTTTGAACCACTCGCACCATTCCCCATAGTAACCAGCAGCAGTTCTTTTTTCTATAACTCAAACAAAAACAAACAAGCAGCCTTTTATTACGCCCCTTCATGCACAGAAGGTTCTCTTCTTTATCGCATTACTATTGGTTAACTGTAGTCTTCTTTCTCCTTCTTTCTTCCTTCATTTCCTCTATGCAAGAAGCAGGCAGGCGTTGTGCTCCTATAGGTGGCAGTTGTGAGCGTGTTCCCTCCATATTTTTTTTGTATTCGTGGTTTTCTATCGTGGTGTACACGTATCCCGAAGGAGTACGGCCACCAGCGTGGGTCCGGTCTTAGCGAACCGCAGGGCACGCGTTAACCGTCGCCGTGGCGAGAACACGATACTGCTCAAAGTCGCAACACTTTATTGTGGCAACACCAAACGCAGTACAGCCCGTTGCAAAGGCGCGGCGGGAAAGCAAACAGGCTTATCCACGCCACGGGCATAAAGTACTACACCGGGTGCCACGAGCACGTCTCCGCGGTAAAGGTGATCCACGGAGACACCAGGACAAAGGCCCGGTTGCTCGAGCGAAGGCAAAGGCGCTTGCGTTGGCTTCGAAGGGAGACGGGTCGGCGTAGCGAGGCCACGCACTAGGACACCGTACCGCCCTTCGGCCATGAGTACGCAGCGGGGCAACAAAAGGTGAGCGTTCGCCTCGGGCGCGAGGCGCCGTCAGCGAAGTCCGACGAGCCCCGAGCAACGGGAGTCGACGGACGGAAAAGATTGCGTGGCTCACCGTTTGCTGTCCCAGAGAGTACTCTCCGCTCCCGACGCAGCGCCCGAAAACCTCTCGGGAGTCCCCGCGCGCGGCGCCACAGTCAAACATCCGCTTTCGGGTGAGGGAGTTAAACGTCACTCCGCTCTCCCACCACGGCAGACAGCAAAGGAGGGCAGACATGTCGGGACATGAGAACGGCAGAAAAGGCGGCAAAGCCCGCGCAAAGGCAGCGGGCTAGCCTCAATTCCCACATCCCCCTCTCCTAAATTTGCCCTTTACCAGTCTGCAAAAGGCAGCCGGACGTCACCCATGCAGTTAAAATGACACTGCTATGAGCGCCAGCTAACCTCAGTCCAGTCCTGCTACTGCTGCTAAAAAAATGATTACAAAGGAGAAACAAAACATAAATAACAAAATAAACACATGACACTATAAAGATAACTGCGGAAGGGAGTACAGGGAAGTGGGACTAGTGTTCGTGGTGCTGAAGCAGGATAGCGTCCACTGCGCGGAGGGGCAGAAGGGCGTGACAGTGTCCGCTGGGTGCGATGCCCGAGTGTGAGGTCAGAGGTACGGGAGGGGGCTCACTGATGGCTTGTTGCTGCTCTTGATAAGCCGCGAGTCCGACGAAAGCCGCTTCGGTTGTTAGGAGGCCCCGCATTTCCGGCTCGATGACGGAGCTGGAAAGTTGCGGGAAGCCGGGCCTCTCCAGTGGTCAGGGAGGCCAAACCGAAATTGGCTGCGAGGGGCCCTGGCGTTGGCTGGCAGCATATAGCTGCTTTCAGCTGGCCTCGCACAGGAGCCATGGTGGAAAAGGCAGCAGGGCTTCTTCGGCGACAGCCGAGAGCAGAGCACAGCCAGATGGTCTGACGTCAGTGGGTCAATGCCCCCCAGCACCTACAGTGTCCGCGTCGATGGGAGGAAGCCATGACGCACTCTTCGCGGGCTCGCACCGAAGTGTCATGCACCCACACACGCACGCGCACACACCGCCGACAGCTGCGCGAGCGTAGGCGCAAAGCGTCCTTCATCTCTCTCTTCCGGCCAGCACCGACACTCAAGGTCGCACACAGCTCCCTTCGCGGTAGACAAAATGAACGCAGAAAAAAAAAGTAACAACAGAGCAAAATGACACTTAACATCTGGCAAAAAAAACATAAAATACACATGAACACTTAAAAAAAACACTGGCAGCAGACACGGCGGGGTCAACTTCTTTACGAGAAAAGGCCGTAAAGAAGCTAACCTATACTGAGGCTAGACAGTAAACTGATGGCCTTCGGTTGCGAAGAAGTCCGCCGTCCGGCGCGAAATCACAAAGGTGACCGCTTCTTCAGATTATACCGGCGCGGGGTCCGAATGCGGTCCGTCGCTGCGGGTGTGCCCGTTGCTTGCGCGAAGTGCCGCAGGGCACTGGCGCGAGCTCGTCAGACCGTGACAAAGGGCTTCAGGTCTGCGATGTGGGCACGGCTGAGTTTTCCCAAAGGGGATCTTTCAGCTAGTACGCGCCACGGACGCTCACTGACAATCAGTTCATAAGACCGGGCGGCTTTCCAACCCTTGGCTCAACTGTTTGTCAGACGTGCCAGGCACGGAATAGCGATAAAAGCCACGCTTCATGCCGGGCCAGGTTACAACATTGCTCAGTTTGCAAAAACTTTCGAGCCACTCAGGTGACCGGCCATGGGTTCGTTGTGAGAGGATCGCAACAGTGCGGCTCTCAGACTTTTGGGCATAACCACGTTAAACGGGTCGACAGACTCGTCGTCAGTAGCTATATGCTTCAGCAGGAGCCCATCATGGTCCAGCAAAATGAATCCGCCGGGGACTCAGCGACACACGCTGTTTCAGCCCCCTAATCGCGCCCGCCACAGAACAAGCAGCGTAAAGGCGCTCCGCACCTCGTCAAGATGGTTTAACGGCGCCCGCCGCAGAGCAAGCAGCGTATACGGCGCTCCATCCCTCCGAGATTCGAAACGGATCACTTTGCTGAGCCTTCAGTAGCTCTTCGCTGCTGAAAGCGATTCCCATTCTCCCAAATGTGAGAGTCTGGTATCGTGCCCACTCAGGACCGCAGCAACCGCCGCGTGCACGACGTCACGGGTTCGCTCTCGGCAAGGTGGCCTTCGGAAAGTTCCCCCGCTCGGACGCTACGCTGTGCGCCGCTTACCTGGATAGCAGCCAAGGTCGACCTCATGGGGACTCCCCCTTTTCGCCGCTGTTTCGCCCCCGACGCTTGCTTTATTGTGGCAACACCAAGCCACTTTATTGTGGCAACACCAAACGCAGTACAGCCCGTTGCAAAAAGACGCGGCGGTAAAGCAAGTAGGCTTATCCACGCCACGGGCACAAAGTACTACACAGGGTGCCACGAGCACGTCTCCGCGGTAAAGGTGATCCACGGAGACACCAGGACAAAGGCCCGGTTGCTCGAGCGAGGGCAAAGGCGCTCGCGTTGGCTTCGGAGGGAGACGGGTTGGCGTAGCCAGGCCACGCACTAGGACACCGTACCGCCCTCAGCCGTGAGTACGCAGTGGGGCAACAAAAGGTGAGCGTTCGCCTCGGGCGAGGCGCCGTCGGCGAAGTCCGACGAGCCCCGAGCGACGGCACTCGACGGACGGAAAAGAATGCGTGGCTCACCGTTTGCTGTCCCAGAGAGTACTCTCCGCTCCCGACGCAGCGCGCGACAACCTCTCGGGAGTCCCCGTGCGCGGCACCACAGTCAAACATCCGCTTCCGGGTGAGGGAGTTAAACGTCACTCCGTTCTCCCACCACGGCAGACAGCAAAGGAGGGCAGACATGTCGGGACATGATAACGGCAGAAAAGGCGGCAAAGCCCGCGCAAAGGCAGCGGGCTAGCCTCAATTCCCGCACTATGTACTCTGACCAAATATTAATAATAATAATGATAATAATAATAATAATAATAATAATAATAATAATAATTGTGCTCTGTCGCTCACCGAATTGGAATCCGTTCCAAAACATCCCACTTATGGGGCCCGTCAAGAGATACATTTAGCTTAATTTCTCGCTAAGTAGAGAGCTGCTGTTGATAATACTAGTGCCGTTTTAGACGTCATAAATTGAGCTTTCACTATGACATAAACTATTTACCTTTAGTGTCCCTTTAATACTGCTGCCTTGTCGTCATATACTCTCCTCCAGGGCAGTGTGTACGATTGTGCACATCAACTTTCGAGGTGCGTCATGCCACAGAGTGTTTCTTCATATGGCTTGAAATGCAGTGTACATATTTGTACAGCCTTTTTGAGTGGACGAATAGCAGTCAATCATTTTTATCGTGCTGTGTACTGCTGCAGTAATTACTTTTCTGGAGGCACTACCATGATTGGCAATCGTCTGATGGGCTGCGCTCCAGGACCAAGGGCATTATTAGATGCGAAGCAGCTCTTTGATTAGCCTGTGTAACGCTGTCCGTCTGTGTCTTCGTGCCAACAAACCGCACCGCGCTTCCCTCGTCGCAGGTGTTGGGGCAATGCCAAGTAGGTCACGCCTTGCCTCAAAGTGCACGCTGACATCACTCTCTCTCCTCGCCCGTTGCGCACTCTCCATGTGTAATCTCTCTCTCGCTTTTCCCTCTCCACTGCTCGCAATGTTTGAGGGCACATCGATTGAACACTTTTTCGGCTCATTTGTCAGCGATGGAGAGGACACCGGAAAGCAAAGCTCCTTTCGCCCGCCGAAACATGCGCCGAAGCGATTTGGTGCTAACCTGGCCGTCGCTGACGTTTCGGGTTTCAAGTGCGCCAGACTTTGGATCCTAAACTCACCAGCTCCTTGAGCATGTCCTTGAGGCTGACGCATTCTACATTCCAGTGCTCGGGCCCGTCACTAGCCAGGTGTGCCACGATGCCAGCTGCAAAGTAGCTCACGTCGATCTGGGTCGAGTGCAACAAGTTCCTGCATTTAAAATAAACACAAAAAACTTTTCACCTTTGCATAACTCGTTCAAAAACACCTGTTCATTTTGCTTATAACTTTGGCTCATGATAACTAATGAAATGTCTTCTAATTTACACATGGACAATGTATGTTCTGCCTTTCACTGTGTTTTATAAAACATAAACTTAGAAATTCTCCTTGTAGCATAAAACTACACAAAGGTACTTTACGTACATGAGACATTTACGTACAGGTGCCCCTTTACTAAATTTAACATCAAAAACTTGAAGCAGTACAAAAAGGCTGTTAGGCTTGCTCATTCTAAATTTAAAATTACAGACTCACTGACTGAACTCATGACTACTAACAACATTGAAACACTTGCATTACGACGATAAAAGAACCACCATAACTTTCTCTATCTTCTTGTTAATCTGGGTGCATATCTGTCTTCTTTATCCACTAGGCATCCATACCATCATCATGCCCATTCTTTAACCTCATATTTTGTCCAGTTATCTGTTATGCATTCTGATAGTATGTGTTTTTTGTTTATATTCTGCCTCTTGTAACTGCCCTGCTTGGACCAGTTCTTGGTCTGCGTCTGCAGTATTCAATAATTAAATAAAATAAAATAAATCACATTTGTAGCACATTCTTCATTATATGCATTTTTAATAATTATCAATGCATTCGTCGAAGTGCACTGTTCAAAATTGTAAAAAAAAAATCAACTTCCCCAAACATGGTTTCATGTATTGCTGACCAGACTCATTCTGTACAGAGAAAATTACACCAGTTTAAAGGAAGCCTTAAGGGGAAGGTTCAGTTGAGCCACAATATAACAAAGCAGTATGGACATGATAAATTAACTCGTTATAATATCCAATAATAATTTTACCTGTACAGATATAAATCAGCACAAAGAAAATGACAACCTCGCTTACATGAAGATCCTATATACTATAAAAACGAATTATGCTAGGCTTTAAAGCCATTATAAACGAGATTATCTTTATCCGTCTCCTAGTAGCACTTAAGCTAGGACACACAAAAAGATGAGAAGGTGCTTTAACAACAGAACAAAGTTCATTTTACAAAGCAGGCCTGCATTCGCATTTATCCTTTCCAACTGTTTCCTCTTTTATAGCCGATGTCACAGCGCTGTTATACAAACAATAAATGTGATTGTAATGAAATGTGGCCAGCCAAAGTTCATATTTAAAGTCGACGTCCGATTTCCCGGACCCTCAAGGGACCGCGAAAATGTCCGGAAAATTGGGCAGTCTGGAAAAACGAATGCACGTGAAAACGCACCTTTTTTTTGTAGGTTATTTTGCTGACGAAGAGGGTAACGGCCGGAGTACAAGATTCCCATTGCAATTCAACCAATGCATCGTTTAGGTGGCTCTGAAAAGAACCGTTTATAAAAAAAAAAATCCGCAGGCCAGAGCTACCTCATAGGTCAGCACTTGGGTGCAAAGAAGTCACCTATTTTCTTTAGTATGGCGTTCCGCTTGCCCGCGATGAAGTCTTCCTCGCTTTCAGTCAACGTCATGTTGCCGCTAACACCAATGACAGTTTAATCAGTGCTCGCGTCAACTCTGAGCTCATTGGTTGTGTAGGAGATGGCTCTTCATTCTCGGTGTCAGAGTCATTCGAATCCTCCGTAACGTGACGAATTATTTTGTTATCGGTCAAGCCTGCACATAGCTCGAGGTCTTAGCGTCGGCGAACTCCTTAAAGGCTATCCCACATGGAATCGACTTGCCGGCAGCGCGCAGTTCGTCGAAGGCAACATCCGCGGATGGCAGTTGGTCAGCCACGCTGTCCACTTGAGGCGAGACGGCCGTCTCGGCGTCAAGTCTGAAGCCCGCGTGGCTAAAACAATTCCACAGAGTCTCTTGCGTAACTGCCTTCCACGATTCTGATAGCATGCCGACGGCAGACCTGAGGTTGACAGCGTAGCTTTTCTCGTTGCCAAATCAGGGCACCATGCAGCTGAGCACGCATGATTTGTAATGGTGCTTCAAGTTCCAAATCACGCCTTGGTCCATCGGCTACAGGATTGCTGTGGTGTTCGACGGCAGAAATTCAATCTGTATAGCTTTTAGGTCCTTGTTGTAGCCATGCACAGCGCAGTTATCCACAAACAGCAGAACTCTTCAATTTTGCTGCTCGAACCATCTGTCCAGCTTGTGCACGTACGCTTCGAATAACTGCTGCGTTACCCACGCTTTCTTGTTAACTTCATAGAGAACAGAGTCACTGCCCCCTTAAAACATCTTCGATGCTTCGACTTGCCTATTACTAGTAATGGAAGCTTCTCGCTGCTTGACATGTTGCTGCCAACGAGGACAATGAGCCGCTCCCTGCTGTGCTTGCTGCCGTGGCAGGGGTCACCAGAAAATGCAAGCCTTTTCTCTGGCAGCAGCTTGTAGAACAGTCCAGTTTCATCGCAGTTGAAAATATCATTAGGTGGAAACTGCTGAAGCAAGGGCTGCAGCTTTTCATCCCGATATTCAGCGACAACGGAATCGTCGACGGCACCGCTTCCCCGCACATCTTCCTTCAAGTCATTGCAGCTCTTGAAATTGCGAAGCCATCATCCATCGCTGAACTTAAAGTCCTTCATGCCCATCTGAAGCACCAAAACCTCCACGTTTTGCTTCAGGATGTCACCTGACACCGGGATTTTCTTGGCCATCATGGCACTAAGCCACATGACGAGCGCTTCCTCGAGCTTCAGGTAAACGCCCTGGCTTCTTTCCCGCCCCGGTTGATTTGGCAGCCACTTCCAAGATCTTCGCCTTGTTTTTGATGAAGTCTGAAACAGTTCGCTTCGAAATTCCGAGCTCCCTCCCCACCTCTGCCTGCCTCCGGCTGCGTTAGACCAGTTCAATGATGGTGGCTGTCTTCTCCATAGTGAGCCTACGAGGGGACTTTGTGCGCTTTGAAGGCACGGATGAAGACGAAGGAGCAGTCGGTTCCATCGCTGTAAACGGCAAATTCGCTCGACCAAAAGCGCAGTGCGACACAGCTAGGACATCAGTGGATGCTGAAGGTGAGGAAATGTGAAGATAGCGCGTAGCAGAAAACGATCGACCGCAGACATGACCGCAGAGCTGAGAAAACAACACGTGAACGAACACAGCAAGGTTTGGCTTGGCTAAGCTACTAAGCTACGGCTGCCAACGGATCGACACAAGCGGTTTCGAGGTTACGGCAGCCGCGGCGTGGTGCCGTAACCTTGAAACCGCTTGTGTCGATCCGTTGGCAGCCGTAGCTTAGTAGCTTAGTGATGCTGACCATACCTGCGATGCGAGTATGGCGGGTTAGAGAATATGAAAACAACCAAATTACGGTATCGGTGATGACTTTGGGTCGGCAGTTAACAGTAAAAAGTCCGGGAAATCGGATGCCGAAGGCTATAAGCGTCCGGAATTTCAGATTTTTTTATTACATTGACTCTATGGGGAACTTGACGGTGCCACAGATGAGTCCGGGAAATCGGGCATGTCCAGAATTTTAAGCTTCCGGGAAATCGAACGTCGACTGTAGTTCACACCAAAAATCGCCACTATACCAGTGTTTATTAAAATGAGTTTCATCGATAGCTACCATTCCGCACTTCAAATTCACATGAATGGCTAATTGCCCCGTTTATACAACCTTCGAATAGGTTTGAATACATTTTCTTACATTTGAAAACAAGAGCTGAATTATAACAAGTGTGAGAAGTATAATCTTAATTTAGGGTCTCTATAGTTTCACAGAGATTGTCTAATCACTGTTAAAAAAACTAAAATCCGAAATAAGCATCAGTTCTGGAAACTGCATTTGTTCGACTTATGCACCTGAAGCACGTAAATTTAGCATATGTGAGCTTACAGTTTCCACAAAATTATGATACTATTACATTGAGAGCATGCCAACACCCTGAAGATCGCAGGGCATTCAAGCTAGGAAAAGAGGGCGCACAGCAACTAGTTAAGACCAACTGCTCGCAACAACCAATGACATAATGCATCTACCAACATCACATCACACTAACATTTCCAGCAAGTGAGCGACTGACACCGATGTTCAAGCACGCAGTCACCAGTCGGCGTTCTTGTGGCCTACGTACGAGACCACGCTGTTTTCTAATAATGTTAATTGAGGGGGCACATCCCAAAACCAGAGACTCTGTAGTAAAGGGCTCTGGAAACTTTTACCACCTGGGGTTCTTTAACGTGCACCTAAATCTAAGTAAGTGGGCCTCGAGCATTTTTACTTCCATACGACTTTCAGCGTAAGACAATGGTAGCTAGACGATTTAGTTTTTCACCTTCATAGCGTAATACAGGTTAGTGACACCATAAGTATTACACGAACGCCGGTGAGATTTGCTTCAAGTTCTGTACTCCTACCAAGACCAGTGGAGCATTGACATAACAGATAAAATGACTGCAACCTATGGTGACCCCGCTACTAACTGCAGCGGACGATCACCGCGGGTTCACGCTTAGCGAGCCACAGGGCCGCTACTCCGTTTACTCGCGTGTAGCGCACAGCTCCGCGCGCGCTCAACTATAAGGCGTTTAGCGCGGCGCGGCAAATAGACAGTGTTCTAATGCAAAAATACACAACACTTTATTGCCTCTGGCGGCACCCCGAACAACAGTACAACGTCCGCTCCCGGGACGCGGGTAGCAAAGGCACCCGCACGCGGACGTTCACAATAAGGGGAAAACCGCGAGCACGTCGCAGCTCACAATGGCGAGCTTTGACACGCCGGTCGGGAAAAGGTCCCTCGCGGCTATGCTGCGCACTCTCACGATGGCCAATGGGCCTGGTCGCGAGCGTTAGGGCTAACCTCGTACGCGTAGGCCTACGGCAAGTGCGGCTCGTTGTGGTACGACCACTTCAAGCACTAGGCACCGCTGTGGGCTTAGCGTACGCTACCGAAGCTAGCACTCGAGTAAACACGCCTGCCGAGGTGCCCAAGGCCCCCCCAGGCAGGCTACAGTCCGGCGATTCCCAAAGGGGACGCGGACGAAGGAAAACACGTGCTTACCCGGCGCCGACCACGGAGAAGAGGGCGCTCCCTCGGCGCGCGCGTACCACGTGCCGTGCCCGCACGTGGCGCCATCTATCGCCACGCGTCGTTATCAGAGCAGGAAAAGCAAAAGGGTGTGGCCGTGCAGCGGAATGCCCGCGAAATGGTCGCAGGCGCGCCTCAGATCCCCACATCCTCCTCTCCTTAATTCACCCTATATACTGGTCTGCAAAGGCAGCCGGTCGTCGCCCATGCATACAAAGGCGTCATGCAATGGGCAACAGCTAGCCTCAGCCTCGCTCTGCAACTGCTGCTGAAGAAAAAAAATAAAACAACACAAGAATACACTTGAGAAATACAATGGCTCCGCGGAAGAGGGGTAACCGGAGTTCATGATGCTCACGCAAGAGCGCGTCCACGGCTCGGAGGGGCAGCGTCACGTAATGTTTGACTTGGGTGACTGCGTGGGTGCGAGAGTGCAAGGGGAGGGTTCTGGTTGAGGCCCTCATGCGAGGAACGGGATCACCTTCGTCTCGTCGATGTTGACGACAGCCGTGCGAGTCCGACGAACGCCGCCTCGGTGGAGGTTCGGATGAACCTCGCAGCGACAGCCGGCCCTTCTGCTGGAATAATGGTCGCCAAATCCACTGGCTGCGAGGCGTCCTGCGGCGTCGGTCGAGTCGTGCACAGCGTCTGCGACAGCTGGCCTCGTGCAGGAGCCTTGATAGAAAGGCCAGCAGAGCTTATCAGCGACGGTCGGGAGCAGGGCGCAACCAGGCTGCCTAACGACCGCAGGCCTCCGAACACCTCCAGAGTGCAAGGGTGGTGTAGGGGTCGGTGACTTCTTAAGTTGTTGCCACACGCACACACACATGCACACACACCTCCGATGGTCGAGTCTCTCCAAACGCGCACCGCAAAGGAAGTGCAGAGTGTCCTTTGTCCCTCTCCCCACGCTAAAGCACCAATTCACAATCCCCTCCTCCAGCGAGAAGAAGAAAAAAGAAAACACGGAAAAAACATCAAGTAAACAACAACACTCAAATGACAATCAGCAGCAGTAACTGAGCGGAACCGACTTCTTTGCACGCACTGGCTGTAAAGAAGTTTGCTAACTGAGACTAGACAGTATAAATGAGGGCCTTCGGTTGCGGAAATAGGCCCGCCGTCCGGCACGAAATCACTAAGGTGACTGCTTCCTCAGATTATACCAGTGCGTGGTCCGAATGCGGTCCGCCGCGCCGGGTGTGCGCCGTTGCTTGCGCGAAGAGCCACTGGGCGCTGGTGCAGGCTCGTCAGACCTTGACGCAAAGGCTTTCAGGTCTGCGATGTGGGCACGGCTGAGTTTTCCCGAAAGCGGGTCCTTCAGCAAGTACGCGATGGAGTCGAAGCTTTCTCCACTCGGTACGGACCAAGCCACTTTGGAGCAAGCGAAGTTGAGAAACCCTTGCTCGCGTTGCTAAGAGCGTGGTTGCGCTTCAGGACAAGGTCACCTACTTTAAATGAAAGGTGGCGACGTTTTCGGTCGTACTGGGCCTTTTGCTCGGCCCTGGCCGATGCCAAACTCTGCCTCGCTCTACTGAGAGCTCCACAAAGCCTGTCCCGAAGTGTGGAAGCGTAAGTAAAACAGTCTGCCGGTTCTTCCTCGTCTCCGAGCTGGCATTGCATGACACTGGTCACCGAATTTGCCAACTCCCTTCCGAAATTAAGGAAGGCGGGAGAGAAACCAGTAGAGCGGCTCTCGGATGTTCGGATTGCAAACGCGAGTTCACTCAAATGGTCTGCCCAGTCCTTTTGACATTCGGCAAAGGCCGCCAACATCGGTTTGAGCGTACGATTGGTTCGCTCCGTCGAATTGGACTGGGGATGGTAGGGCGAAGTGGTGCAGTGATCTATTCCTAGGGAACGGCACGTATCACCAAACACCTGAGCGGTGAAATACGACGCATTGTCCGTGATCAATCTTTTCGGAAAGCCGAACCAACAAAACACTTCCTGTAGCCTCTCTAGCACCGCTCGCGCTGTCACTTTCCGCAGCCGAAACAGCTCCACCCATTTGGAAAAATGATCAACAACTACCATCAGATGTATGAACCCCTGCTTACTCTTGGGGGACGGCCCCATTAGATCGCAAGTGGCTACTTGCCACGGACGCTCACTGACAATCGGTTTCATCAAGCCGGGCGGCTTGCCACCCTTGATTTCACCGTTTGACAGACGTGGCAGGAACGGCAATAGCGAAAAATGTCACGCTTCATGCCAAGCCAAGTCACAACCTTGCTCAGTTTCGCAAAAACTTTAGAGCCACTCAGGTGACCGGCAATGGGCTCATCGTGAGAGGCTCGCAACAGTGCGCCTTTCAGACTTTTGGGCACAACCACCTTAAACAGGTCCACTGACTCCTCATCGGTGGCTATGTATTTCAGCAGGAGTCCATCATGGTCTAGCAAGTATGTATCCGCGGGGGACCCAGCGACACACGCCGGTTCCCGTCCCCCTGCGCCCGTCGCACTATCAGCAGCGTCTCGGCGCTCGTCTCTCTGAGACCGTCGCTCAACTCGCGACAAAACGGATCATCTTGCTGGGCCTTCAGTAACTCTTGTCTGCTGAAAGCGATTCCCATTCTCCCAAAGGGAAGCTTGGTTTCGTTCCCACTCAGGACTGCAGCCATCGCCTCCGCTCGCATTGGCGTCACGGGTTCGCTTCCCCTTCGCTCCCCCTCTCGCCCGCTTCGCGGCGTACTGCTTGCCTGGCCCGTGGAAAGGGTTTGCTTGTCGGCGCACTCTCCCTTTTCTCCACTTGGCGGCTCCGCCGCCGTTCTGCCCGCGCCGCTTGCTTGCGCAAAGGTACCGCTAGCGGTTGTCGCACCGGGATTCAGGCTCCTGGTAGACACTGGGGCACGAGATAGCGCGTCAGCTACCACGTTAGTGCTCCCCTTCTGATACTGCACTGAAAAGTCATAATGCTGTATTAGGAGAGCCCAGCGCGCTAGCCTGCCTGCAGGCTCACGGAGCTGCATCAGCCAGCTAAGCGCGCTGTGATCTGTTTGCACCACAAATTTTGTCCCATCAAGGTAGACATCAAACTTCCGCAGTGAAAACACGATGGCGAGACACTCCCTCTCGGTCACGGAATAATTCCTTTCTGCGGGTATCAATGAGCGGCTGGCAAAGGCCAGCGGCTGCAACACACCATCGTATTCCTGTAGGAGAACTGCTCCTAATCCCAGATCGCTTGCGTCAGTCTGGACAACAAACGGTCTGGTCAGGTCGGGGAGCTTGAGCTGCGCCGTCTCCACAATAGCGCTAGAGAGACGGCAAAACGCCTCTTGCTGCTCAGGTCCCCATTGCCACTCATCTGACTTACCCAAGAGCTTGGTCAAGGGCGCCTGCACTCGGGCACAGGACGGAATGAACGACCGGTAAAAATTGGCCATTCCGAGAAAGCGGTGCAGGCCGCGTATGTGCTTGGGCGCGGGGAAATCGAGGATTGCTCGAAGTTTCTCCCGATCAGGCTCAACGGAGCCTTCGCCCAGCGTGAAGCCAAGTAACTGAACTCGGGTTTGCGCTAGTTGGGCCTTTGCGGGATTTAACGTCATCCCGGCGGCTCTCACCCTCTCGAGCACATCGGCAATGTGGGCCAAGTGTTCTTCGAAGGTTCGTGAATAAATCACGATGTCGTCGAGGTAGCACATGCAGTAAGACCACTTTGCTTCTCCGAGGACGCGGTCCATGAGTCTCTGAAAAGTCGCAGGAGCATTGCAAAGACCAAAGGGCGTACGAGTGAATTCAAATAACCCTCTGTGGGACGTGAACGCGGTCTTGCACCGGTCACGCTCATCCATCCGGACCTGTAGGTAACCTTTGGAGGCATCTAATGTGGTAAAATACCGCGCAGTGCCGAGGTTTCCTACGATGGAGCTAATCGTGGGGAGCGGATAGGCATCCTTACGAGTCACTCCGTTCAGACGGCGGTAGTCTACGCACAGGCGATGACTGCCATCTTTCTTAGGCACGAACTTAATTGGAGACGCCCAGGCGCTGGACGAACGGCGAACAATGCCAGCTGAAAGCATCTCGTCCAGCAAGCCGTCAATTACCTGCCTTTTGGCCTGGCTGACGGGCCTGGGGTTGCACTTCAAAGGAAGCGCGTCGCCAGTTTCGATCGAATGGCTCACCAAATCGGTACAGCCGGGTTGATCGGTGAAGAGCTCATCGTATTCGCGTAACAATGCCGACAGACGAGCCTTCTGTGTATCATTCAATTGAGTCGCACAGGCGATCAAAGGATGCGGAGCCTCTTCGTGTCGTGCCGCTCGATCCCGATGGGGATTTTGAGCCGACGAGTGCATAGCGCAGGGGCCTGCCCCCGAAGTTTGCACGTGACACGGTTTCGACGCTTCAACTGCACAGGCAACAGAAAGCGCCGGTGGGCTGATGAACGGCTTTAGCTCGGAAAAAGGTCCGTCGCGATAGCCTCCATTCGCAATGTCCACTACGATACCGGTTTTTCGGAGAAAGTCCCGGCCGAGAATCACAGGAACACTGAGCCCTGGAAGATGAACGAAATGCGCGCGTCTCATTCGGCCTCCCCATCTGACAGTCAACCTCGCGGCGCCCGCCGACTGGGCCACGCCTTTCGCGAGGGTGAATGTCGTTCGGCTGTCCCGCAAGCGCACCGAGCGCTTCTGCAAGTGGGACAACACCTCTTCGCCAAACAACGAAGCGCTTGCGCCCGTGTCCAGCAACGCCAGGAATTTGCGACCGACAATGGTGACCAAAATAAACGGCACGTGCGCACCAGACAGACTGCTTGCCCGATACGCAGAGGGGAGAAGCAAGGGTTCGGCCGCTCGTGCTTTCACGAACGGCCCACGCTCCCGTTTCGCTGCCTCACAGGAGGCACAAACGCGGAGCACTCCCTCGCTATGTGCCCTCGTTGATGGCAGCGGAAGCAGCGCACTCCATCGCGGTCCCTTTCCCGAGACGGAGCAGCTTCGAGCTGCCGGGGTCGGTTCGCCGCGTGATCAAAGGAACCGCTCTGACGACCGTTCCAGCGATGATGCGCTGGGTCGGATTTCGTCCCTGCTCGCGCACGTCGAGTTGCGATGCAGCACCGGCTGCACGCCTCCCGTACATGTAGGGATCTAAAGCTCGATCACTTATCTCCCACGTGCGCCCACCTGTAGCGGTAGCCGCAAAGGCAGCTCTGGCGGGTTGTTGCCGCTGAGGAAGGGCCATGGCCCCTCCCCACGCGCAGCGCGGTACGACGGCCTCGCTGGCTGGCGGTGGCGGGCGACAGGAACGCGCGGCGAGAATGTCGCCTTGGATGCGCTTTGCTTCGACGGCCAATTCCTCCAAATCACGGAAGCGACTGCCGCGCAGGTATGCCGAAAGGGTCGGGTGTGCCTGCCTAATCACCCGTTCGACGCGCTCCTCGTTCGAGGCTCTGGGCTCAGCGATAGAAAAAAGGTCTTCCATAGCGCGTACGTACTCCTGAAGCGACTCATCAGGAGCTTGTGTGCGGAGCTCGAGCTCGCGCCGCATCCTACTCTCGTAGTCAGCGGGTAAGAATTCGCGCAGGAAGGCCGCGTGGAAGTCATCGAGGGTTGCTACTCCGTGGCCGGAAAGCCGATGCCACCTGGCCGCCGTGTCAGCCAGTGCAGCCGGGACGACGCGTCCGAGCACTTCCTGGTCGTCTAGACCCATGGCTCTCTGATAACGTGTGAGGGAGTCCAGGTAATCTCTTGCACTTTGCAGATCACCATACCCACTGTAGGTCGGAACGGCCAACATGACAGCGGGATGAGGGCGTTTCGAAACAGCCGAAAGCGTTTGGACTGCCCCCGTGAGTGCCTGAATCATTTGGGCGGCATTTTGCAGCAGCGTCTGTGCACCCGCTTCAAAGGAAGCTGTTGGTGCATTAGCGGCACGGGCGAGCGATGGGGAACTGTCTCCCAGCTCGATAAGCGGCGCGGTTTCAAAATGAATACCGGCCGTCGCGACTTTGGGGAGCGCCTGTTTTTCACAGCCGACTCTTGGGGCAGCTTCACATGAAAATGCTAGGCCGCTTGCGGCTAGCGGTGCAGGCGCGTGCTCGAAATGAGCTTGGCTGCTAGGTTGCGTAGCAGCCAGCGGGCAAAATTCGGCAACCGCTGAGGCCGCGGTGCCGATCTACGCCCCTGAAGCTCCACTGAGAGCCGTTTCGGAGCGCTGTGACATGGAACTGCCATGCATTCCAAAGGGAGCAGTAGTAGTCCAATTTGCCCTTGTGCACTGTTCGGGTTGGGCTATGGCCCCAGACCCAAAACACGCTACCTCTCCAGTGGGAGCTGATACGTAGCGCCTCGTGTCATCCCGACTGGGGCTTGTGACAAGTGAGGGTGCGTGATTGTGATGCTCAAGGGGGGCACTGGCCCTGTTCTCGAGCAATGCGGTATCTGCTAAAAGCGTCAGCGGACAGAACTCACGCGGAGCAGACATAACGCGGGTAAACGCGGCGAGCCTGATTCGCAAAGGCGGGCTGACTCGGCTAAGACTAATCAAAGGCTTAATGAGCCTTTGATACTGCGTTGGGCGCCAGTATGGTGACCCCGCTACTAACTGCAGCGGACGATCACTGCTGGTTCACGCTTAGCGAGCAACAGGGCCGCTACTCCGTTTACTCGCGTGTAGCGCACCGCTCCGCGCGCGCTCAACTATAAGGCGTTTAGCGCGGCACGGCAAATAGACAGTGTTCTAATGCAAAAATACACAACACTTTATTGCCTCTGGCGGCACCCCGAACAACAGTACAACGTCCGCTCCCGGGACGCGGGTAGCAAAGGCACCCGCACGCGGACGTTCACAATAAGGGGAAAACCGCGAGCACGTCGCAGCTGGCAATGGCGAGCTTTGACACGCCGGTCGGGAAAAGGTCCCTCGCGGCTATGCTGCACACTTTCACGATGGCCAATGGGCTTGGTCGCGAGCGTTACGGCTAACCTCGTACGCGTAGGTCTACGGCAAGTGCGGCTCGTTGTGGTACGACCACTTCAAGCACTAGGCACCGCTGTGGGCTTACCGTACGCTACCGAAGCTAGCACTCGAGTAAACACGCCTGCCGAGGTGCCCAAGGCCACCCCAGGCAGGCTACAGTCCGGCGATTCCCAAAGGGGACGCGGACGAAGGAAAACACGTGCTTACCCGGCGCCGACGACGGAGAAAAGAGCGCTCCCTCGGCGCACGCGTACCGCCTGCCGTGCCCGCAGGTGGCGTTATCTATCGCCAAGCATCGTTATCAGAGCAGGAAAAGCAAAAGGGTGTGGCCGTGCGGCGGAATGCCCGCGAAATGGTCGCAGGCCCGCCTCAGATCCCCACAAACCTAACCTAACCTAACCCACCATTTTTGATTGTATCTGCCATCTCTTTCATTTCAGATCTTTCCACAATTCAAACGAGTCCCAATGCAGAAGCAAAGTTTTTTTAAATGAATTTACGTAAGGAGTTTCTCGCAATAACTTAGAGAATGCACTGCCACTGCGATGCTGTACTATGCATAGAAATCCTAGAAAGCATTAAATTTAGACTGTCATAGTTCACGAAAAAGCATGATCAGTGTCTGGCTGGCAGCGTTCCTTGGGTCACAATGACTCATTTTGTATTGAAGCAGCATTTAAGCTGCTTCAGTACAACACAAGCGAACGAGATTCGTTTATGAGTTTTAGTCTTGGGAAAGCTGGATTTGCACAGCTGAATCTACATTTTAGGCTATGCTTTGTTCAACGCCAGCCAACACAAGCCCTCCCCACTTTGCCATTTAGGCACAGCATGCCAAACTCGCATAACGCATAAATGGTGGTGGTACATTTTCATCTGGGCATTACTGCGAGAAACTCGAAGGGTTTTAAGAGTGAACCCCGCCTTTTCAAACCCTCATTTTATGCTACAGTCAATGCGGCCTCCTGAATTGACCAAAATATCTAAACGAGAGCAGCGACAACTCCACACTCACCGCAAGATACACATGAGGTTGTCCTTCATTAGGTCGCTCCGCAAGCTGGGCACCTCAGCAATGTTGTTCTGAAAGAATAAAAAAAAATTCACTCAATCAAAGAAAGTTTGTACAGAAATTTTATTTTAGCTGCCAACTTTTAAAGTGACTAAAGTGAGTAGATGAAACGCGCTATTTCTTTACATTTCATGTTTTACGTTTCATGCCACTTATCCAATGTGAAATTAACAGAAGAATATCTGAATCCATAAATGTCATGTTGAGAGAATGCTGTGGACCTATGGCGGCTGAATCAGGGAATCATCACTTAACAGGGCACGCCACCATCTTCCACTATAATCGGGGACAACTTTCTGTGGCAATGAAGAAAAGCTGTGTGGGCGGAGCTACTACTCCTGTACTCCTCCGCGAAGCAGTCCGGTTCGACTCGCGTTTGGAATGACAGCCATGTTCAAGTAATTCCACTGCACACAATTTGATACGTCTGCTTACACAGCCATTTGAGAGTGAAGTTCGACACAAGCTCCTTCGGCGAGTCGTCGGATTAGCAAAAAGGCATCGCGCGCTCACCTAAAGACCAAGACGCCATTTCGACTGTGAGGTGTACGTAAAACGTGCGACGTTTTGAGACGCCCAAAAAACGCGAAATGACTCTTCAGAAAGCAACAACAAATAATGATATCTCCTCGGTGCGTGCAGCGTCCTTTTATAAACGGCATCTAGTTGAAAATAATGTTGCTCTTTTTTACTATTTTCACGCGGCAAACACAAACGCATTTGTGGCACTATTTTTAACAGCGGTGGCACATGCCCACTTTGGCTCCGCAGCCTTCCCTTCATTGCCATAGAAAGTTGTCCCAAGTATAACATCTATTGTTCAACCCTCTGCTAACCACTTGAGACGCACATATTTTACTTTAAACATTTATCCTCTATAAAGAAGTCATGGTCACAGAGGGCATATTCAGTAGCCACACACAGTATAAACTCAATAAACCGACACCCAAGCTCTATTTACTGTGTAAAAGGTGCATTTGATGACAGTGGCCAAATGACAAAACCATCCAAATTAGATGCAGTCATTACGTTTAAACAGTATAATTCAATGAAAAAATAAAGTGGTGTTGCCAATGTACCGATCCCATGTGACAAAACCAATTTCAAAGATGTGCTTGGAATCAACAGCACGTAATTTGACCATTTTACCCCTGCTACCTCCAGCTGGCACAAGTGGTTTCCTAACCAGCCTCTACTGCTGGATTGTAAAAAAAAATAGTTGCGGCAGCAGTGAAATTTCAATATGTCGAAATTGTGAACTAGCACATTTTGTAACTTTAATTATACAGTGTTCCATGAATGAGAAGCAATAAAATGATAAATACTTTGTTACTTAGAGAACTTTTTTATACTGGAGCTTTCTATACACAGGTTTAACTGTGACTGCTATTACAGTTGTATCAAGCACAGAAAGATAATCCGCTTACATTTTCCTACAATCAGTTCTACCTTAAGTGCAACGTAAAAAAAGTTCGTGGTGCTGACACAGCAGTTGTAATGATGGTCTAGGCCTGGCCATTTCATGCAAAAAATGGCAAAACGTGTCACAATTCTTTAAAGAGAGCCTTGTCGCGTGACTTACCACAAGACCAAGGACCTTGGTTTCTACGGCACTTTCCCCAAGGAACAGCTGCGTAAAGAAGGAGGGGTCGCACTCAATGCCAACGTAATCATCAAGCACATACATACTGTACTTACAGTAGTAGTACAGCGATGACTCATCAAAATCAAATTGTAATTCTGCCCACGAATCACCAAAGATAAGCCCAGGCAGGTAACTATGTCAGAACAGGCATGACCCCACCCTTTTACGCAAGCCTGATAGGATTTCGATGTCATGCCCATTTGTGAATGTATTCTATTCCAAACCTGTATTCTATTCTTCAACCTCGATATGCCAAATCCGTATGTAAAAATATATGAGTTACAACAAAGTAAATAATACTCCTGCAACAGACCATGTTGGGAATATACCTTTACAACAAATGTTCGAGTACTATAACAAACTTACTTTCGTATAAGATGCCGCAAGTTTGTTATAATTAGGTTTGAGTGTAGTTACAGCCTTTTTATATATTCAAGTTTGCAGTAAGCATCTAATCGGAAGTGTTTAAAATACATACAGCCCGTTCAAAACATCACCCCTTCTGCCATCGCAACAACTGCATACGGCATGCCTGAACAGCTTGTTTAATGGAGTGCTAGCTCCATAATCATTAAAAAGTTCCTCTTGTAACAACTTCGGCTCGAGCGTAGCGCAGCAAGTGCTGGTTCAGATATCGTTTTTACATTCATTCTCGTACAGCTTGTTCAACTGTCAAGTCAACTCAAGCGTGTGACAGATGCCAGTGCAGCATCGCTCACCTCAAGAACATTAAGGAAAAGCTCCATGCCTCCCTTGGACAAGAACACCGAGCATGTCTTGGGCGACTCATCTGCACAGTCGAGACAAGAAGATCAATCGCCAAAACGAGATTCTCTAGTTGAATATCACTGAAAAGTGGGGACGGGAGAATAGCAAATTTTAGGCTTCGTCGAATATTTCAAACTGTTCAAATACATATATCACATGGTTCAAATAGTCTGAGCAGTATTAATTGCATATTATAAAGAGAAATGAGCATTTTTGTCAGAATTTAACTGCCTTACATAGTATTTAAAATAATTGCGAGCTTGACTAAGCTGGGAAGCTTAGTAAAAGCTCACAAAAGCTTTTTTTTCTTTTCGAGCCTTCTACTTCCTGAAATTGTAAAATAAGTTAATTGATTGATTGGTCAGTTGATCGATTGATTGATTGATTTGAAAATACGCGAGTGCGATCCCCCCATTTTGATTCGAAAAGAAGGAGCAGCAACACTGAATAGCAGTAAGGCTTGAAGAGCAGTTGATTGCAAGTCATGAGAGGTAAATATATTCCACAAGTGGTGAGTGGTAAATATTGTCCAGTCACATTATCGTGACCACCACGCACTTTTGACGTCAATGTTAAATAACCAATCACAGAAGGCAGGTGGCATAGCAATGCAGTGGAGCGCATGTAAAGAGTGTGTGAGAGATTTGGGAAACACTGCAATTGCTGGTGTAATTCGGAAACGGAGCGTTCTATTAGACATCCAACAGGGGCATTATCATTGCCTTTCGGGCCAAGGGTGGCATCATCTCCGAAATGGCCAAGTCTGACCTATTCGCATGCCGCCGCGATAAAAGCGTACTGTGCCTGGCAAAATAGGGCTTTTCAGCGACGTGGCAAATGTGGCGCACCATGGATCACAGATGACATAGGTCAACGACAGCTGCGGAGATGCGTTCGGGTGAACAGACATGCCATTGTTGATCAACTGACCGCCCATATGAACTAAGGCGATACCAGCAGTGTCTTCCAAACTATTCAGAAAATTTTGCTCGATTTTGCACACCACTATCGCAACTGGATGTCCACTGAGTGGTGACAGATGTCATTTTCCAATGAATAATGTTTTATGCTCCATCAGACAGATGAATGTTGGCTCATACGGCATGAACTGTATACATCATGTTTTAAAATTTACTTAATTCATGAACACCCATATACCACAGTTTCCAACTTCAGAAGTTGTTTAGAAGAAGGCACATAATATGCGCATAACATGCACAGTCTTGTATGTCGCCTCATGACAATACAGATTTGCCCTCGAGAAATGGCTTCATAACAATGCACTTCCACATTGCAGTGAATTTACCTTTACAGGGGCGTTATGTATGTTTGTTTATTTTTAAATACTTCAAAGTTTTTATTAAGGGGGGACATGGGTCTTTAAAATTTTTTTTCTGTTTTTGGCTCAATCTTGACCAAACCTCAGCGTCTTGGACAGTTTTTCATGCTGATTTCAAATATGTAATTGTTTCTGAAATAGCTTCAGAGGATAAAAAGATATTAACATCTGTAATTTAATTAATTATGCACTTCATTGGGGGCTTTTTGGCAACTTAATCAAGCCAGATCCAAAAAATAAATGCATAGCTCCAATGCTGAGGGCTTTCTGTATGGGGTGATGCTATTTTTATTAATTTTTAGGCATTATATAGATAAGAAAACAGACCAGCACTTACAATAGATATTCTGTTCAATTTTCGCTCATTACTATCCATAATTGTAATTAACAGTATGCTTCTAGAGTAATCAAAATAGCATCACCCCATAGGTAATGCTATTACAAATAAAATGATACCAAGTTTGTCATTCTCAATCAACAGTAACATATAAGAAAAACCCCTAAGGTTTAGTGTAGTGCACAAAAACATTGAACTGAGAAAAACGCATTTAAAGTTTCTAATAACTGTAACTTTTGCTAAAGTGAAGCTAGAGCAATAAAAATGGCACCGTTGTATAGCTCTACATTATGTGAGTATGGCTGTACCAAATGTGTCAATGCACCTTCCCAAAATATTTGCCACAGCTCATTTAAAAACTGTGTACAGGCCGTTGAATCAGTATAAGGAACCCAGTCTACAACTTTGTGGCTGTTCTAGTGCACTGAAAACCAAAGGAAGACACATGTTATATATAAAAACATCGCCCTTTTATACATAAAACACTATTTCAAGTAAAACAGACATTTTTGTCCCAGACATCTTTACAATTCTACAGCATGCCAGGGCTGTATGCAGTGTCTCTTGCAGGCTTATGTCCCTTTGCAAGTGTTGCCTTTGTTGAACGCTCGCTTTCGTTTCCTGCCGAAAGCTTGACGAGTGTTCTTCTTCAGGCGAGCTTCCCAAGCCATGCCGGCGAAATGCAGAAAGACGTATACGTCGGCGACGTCGGTACACGAGCGGGTAGCAGACAAGACAACACGCACGAGAGCAGGCGCCGACGAAGCAAAACCAAAAAAAAAAAAAAAAAAAGAGCGAGCAACCGTGGCCGCGCCGCCGCGCCAGCCAATGGTAAGCGCAAGACGGGGGGGCTCACCGGCGCGTGCGCGCTCTAGCCAATCAGCGGTCCGGCAGACGGCTTCGCAAAACGGGGGAGGGCAGTCGTTGTGTTGGAGCTACGCCATTTTGAGAGCCCGCAAAATGCGCACAAAGGAACCAGCTTCAAAACAAGCCCAAGATGGCGCCGATCCGCCGGCTGCTTCGCTGGCGGCGCGCGCGGGAAGTTCGAACAAATTTTCTGTTTTGCAGGTTGTTTTGCAGCTCCCGTGATGGTTTGAAAATAGATTTTAACCTATTTTTTTATCGAATTTAGCGTTAATAATTTGAGGAGAGGCGCTTATAGGTTCAAAGATTCGAAAAATGCATTTTTTCTCAAAATCGATTTTTTGGCCATTTTTTACTTTTCTAAGACCCGCGTCCCCCCTTAGCTTAAATTCAGGTCGAGGTGAATTCAAATACTATAATATTTCTTTCGATATTCTAAATGCTCAAATATACACCCATCCTTATGAAGAAGTGAGACCTTCCTTATTTTTATCATACTTGTCTCTGTCGCACTTGAAACGAAATCCGGCATTAATGTACACTACAGTCCACTGTAAAAGGAAACACTCGAATGAGAACCTTTCATGTAGGTGGTGCCCTAATGGCAAGTCATCGTGAAAAGACTGATTGTGCACGGCACTAGTCTGTAAGAAGGAGTCATGACTGTCAACCACCAGCTGTCTAATGCACATCTAAGCGACTATGCTTTTGCGGGAGAGGCAACTTTGAACATGCTCTACATGCAAGTGTTCCGTTTAACAGTGAACCCGACGGCACATTCTTGACAACACAAGCAGGGGCATGCTGATTTGTAATCACGGAGAAACAGTTTAGGAAAGAGATAACAACTATCCTACACTGACAAACCTGACAAAGACGAAGGGAAGAACACCATAAGATAACATTAATCTCACCACAATTTTCGTTGCATCTAGAAAATAAAAAACAATAAAGACGTGACAAAACAATCTATGTTCTACCCTGTTTCAGATGCTATCAAAATCTAACATGCACTGCCAGCACAACCGAGAAGCTGTTCTACTTTTTGTATGTGTGTGTTCCCACCGTTAACACTACGATCATTTCTTTCAATATGTATTGGCCAGCACAAGAACATGAACAGGGCTCATAGATTGAAATAGACTAAAGCAAAGTAATTTGGGTAATTTTCGTTCCACCATCTTCAGTTTATGTCATGTCGACAAAATTTTGACTCAAACAGCGGCATCGTAATAACTATTTGGGTTTAACATCCCAAAACCACAATATGAGTATGAGGGGCACTCTATTAGAAGGCTCCGGAAATTTCAGCATCTTCAGATTCTTTAATACGTAACTAAATCTAAGTACATGGGCCTCGAGCATTTCCACGTCCATCGAAAAAGCGACCGCCGTGGCCGAGCTTTGACCTCCCAACCTCGAACACTTGCACAAGAGCCTTAGAGTCCAGATTTACAGCGACGTGACACAGTTATCTCAAGCTACCAAGTGTGCAGGTTTCTATAGTAAATGTTGGTCCGTATTCAATCTGCCACCACTGAACATTGTTGCGCAACCTCATAATTGCGTTCCCGTTTCTAACAGACGTCAGAGGACATCACTCAGTGCAACAAGAATAGGACAGCGATTCCTTTCGTTGCAATCCTCACCCGTCAGATTCCAGAGGGCACTGAGCGTAAACTTCATCATGATGTCCACCTCGCCAGCATACAGTTTGCTCTTGACAATGCGCAGCAAGCGTTCCATGTACTCTGGCTTGGCACCCAGGGACGATGTCTCCGAAGTTGAGATCTACAGAACGATGGAGAACGTTAGGACCGAAATATTGAGGCGCAAGTTCGCCGCATATCATATAGCCTGCTGACCGTCCTTCACTCGTTCTGGCGCGAAGCTTTGGTGAGCCTACCAACACAATCACAAAGGCTCGGCAGAAAGAACATATTAAGCCTGCCATTCATTCGTCCTCAACTGACAAGACTTTAGAAAAAGCAATAATCTAACTTTTCAACTTCATGTCGCCTCACATCAGTGCACAAAATTTCCTTCGGCCTAGGCCATAGAGCCACATCTTATCAAGACTTATTACACAAAGCGTGAACCAGTTGTGTTAACATAATAGCAGCCCTTGTTACAACCTTTTTGCAGAAACATTCTTTCTGAGCAATTTGGAGCTTGTCAAAACTCAAAAGGGGCCCTGAACCACACTCCTGAAGCACATAAGGAGACAGTCTCAATATTAGCACATGACTCTTCTCAAATCACATGATATGAAAACACAGATTCCTTCACGAATGAGCAGAGTTGCAGAGACTCGTCACATGCTTCAACCACCTTTTCCTCTCCTCATAGCAAGTGTGCGGAAACCTACACAGGCAGGGGAACGACAAGAGGGAAAGAAGATGCGTTTCTTCATCAGCAAATGCCATGACCTCGAGCCCTTCCTGTTCCTGTTCTTTGAATGTATGGCTGCAATTGCAAGCACGCCCGTGGTCACATGGCGGCATCTCGCGGCGGCCCATACTATAACTACACAGCTCACAGTGCTCAAATCAGGGAACAGCAGTTACCCTGGGTATATACTGCAGTAATTGGGTAGATGGTGTAAATTAAAGATATATGAAAGGGAGTGATATTTAGCCAGTTTTGACGATTCATTCCAAATTCCATGCCGCGTAATGTTTGGCTTGTGTGTTTTCGGGAGCCTCGACTATTAAATGGCAAAGTATTTACACTATGCTCAAAAGGTGTTTCTGGGCCACTTTATGCATGTTTGCATCCATACACCAAAACTTATTTGAAGCATGTCCATTGCATGAGAAACACGAATTTACCCAAATTTAATACCCTAAATTCAACATTCTTGCTTGGTATAATTAGAAGTGTAGATATGCAAACAAATCTTCAGATGGAACTTTTTTGGGTCAACTCCTCTTAATGCTATTTGCTATAGAAATGAACAAATTCAGTTAGGTTCATCATGTTCAATTCAGTGAACAACATTCCACAGGTTAGGTGAAACAAGCTTGTCAGCAATGTTAGTGTAGTGCATTCACCTTGGCAGCCAGGATGGAGCAGATGGCCACCGACATCCGGTTCATTGATGGGTCATCAAAGGCCAGCAGAGAGTCCATCACGAGCCGAGCGCAGTGGTACCGATCAAACGTCTGCGTGCCCAGAGGAACAAAGAAAGAATAAATGCAATTGCACTGCATTAGTCTATGCTTTTGCATTGGTTACCCGGTTCAAACAGTTAAAAATATCAGGGTTTCTGACAGCACCATCCATTTCCCCAGGTGGCTTAGCAGGATCAAGTGTTACAATGCCAAGATCAAAGTCATGGGTTCCATTCTAGGCCGTGCAAATGTAAATCTAATGTCACGCACATCAATTTCAGCGTGTAAATGCCACGACACATATGTTCCTGCTTCTAGCCGACAAGGCATAGCCCTATATATTCTTAAGATAACTGAATCATCAATGCATCAGTTCTAAAACAAATGTTATAATAAGGCTCATGCAAATATACAAGCACTTTGATTAATAGTAGTGTTTGAATTCGCTTCAACACAAATTTAAACTATTATAAATTTCGGAATTATCCTGAATTAACGAATAATTGCATATTATTCCACATATTCCCCCTGTGAAGGTGGCTTCAGTGCAGTGGCGTAGTAACTATAGCTGCTTTTTTGCGAAGGTTCAACTTTAAGGTTATGCAAACACACCTTCGCATCGATTCATCATTTTTTAAGTCTACAAGCTTGTTATACAGGCTTACATGCTCCAAGTATAGCAAATTTAAAACATAATGCATTTTACCTGTTATCACTTGAATTTTACCGAAAGCCAAAGCCTGCAACTAGTTCAAAGTAGCTTCCGCTTCACTTTAGACCAAAGAGAATGACAGTTGCACATGCCTTGTTTGATTTTTTAAAAAATGTTGCTCAAGTTTATTGGGCCATGACAAATTTGCTCATTTTCTTTTTCATATCTGATACATGGTAGTCGAACTTGAGCTTAAATTATTCGACCAAATCATTATTTGCCTTGAATTGGCTTCGAACCTTAACTTAACCGTTCGCACACGCCTAGTTTCAGCACAAGTATTTCGGAATGAAATGCTACGTACCACATCCTGAAGGATCCGGTCGCTGCACAGCGTGAGCAGTGTGTTCTTCTGGAGCTGGTGGAGCCAGAAGACAATGTCTTACAAAACATGGCAATATTTCACACTTTGCACTGCTATTCATGCACTGCGGTGGCACCCAATTTTTCCATCATAATCTGTGTTAGGTAAGTTGATCCTTGTGTGTTCACAGACAAGCTGGCAAAATTTTAGCACATTAGGCCACGTGCCTAATTTATAATCGAACATTCTCATAAACAAGCGGGCTGCCCGAGAGGCGGGCTTCACGATGCACTCGGGAGCAGAGACGTAATGAGCGACTAGCTGCGCAAGCCAAGTGCAAACGCGCGCTAATGAATGGCAGCCATCATTATTAGTCTGCCTAAATTCAGAGAGTGGTCTTGACGCGATGCCCCATGTAGGGTAGGACTGCTGGCGCCACACATGCACTCAAGCGCTTTTCCACGGAGATCCGATAGACGTGTATCCCTCTCCAATATCACACATCTGTGATTTCTTCCTTCGTGCTTCTTCTTTGCTGCTCAAAAAAATGTTGCCCATTCCTCGTAGCGCTCTTAAAGTCAGCACATGCAGCAGCGTCGCAGCGACACTTCCGTGGTCAGCTGCGCATGAAATCGAGGTAACTTGGCTTTCTCCAGCTGGGAACTGAAATCTAACAATTTGCAGCGGCTGAAATTCAATAAAAGACTACGGCTCCGCTCCTTAGAGCCCATGACGTCACACGCGCCATGGAAAAACGACAATCGCAGGCAGTGGGCAGAGTTTACGGCCGGCGACTTTTATGGCTTGTTTTGCACTGAAATATTCTCTTATGACGCACTTTTTCATATCTTTATAGGCCTAATACACCCTCTACTTCTAGCCTCTGCTCAAAACCATGAATAGTTGGGTGACCATGTCATGGCCCCTTTAACATTTTGCTGGTGACCGTTTTTCAATGGATTGTCTTCACTGTGAACGAGCGACAACATTACAAGAACACTAGCATGGAAGCAAGTGCACGATAAAATAACCAGGGTGCACAGATTGGAGAGAGCAAATTCTTCATCCTGTACTGTTAAAGTCCCTGAAGAATGATTTGTGATTATTTGTTCGGGGACCTTTGGTACAACAATAAGCCTCACAAGTTTCTCACTTTCTGCAGTCGAGCTATTTCCCAAAACATGGCACATACACGCAGTTGTTATAGTGCAATACAAAGTTACACATATTTTTTATTCTGTTATGTTACTTCTGTGCTCTCGAAGCGTTTTACATTAATCCAGTGCACCATTCAACTTGCCAAAATTGCTATTTCGATTTCCTTTTTTTGATATAATCAGCCTTTCTTTTCAATTTCCCTAACAAGGCAAAAGCCCCTCCCAATTATTTCCAATTTACCTTGTCTTACGCAAGCATATTTTATTTTATGCCGGCAAAATCTTGAACATTTCACCCCTCATCTAACTTTCTGGACCTGGAATGTTATTCCCAACTCTTTCAAATTACTGGTGATCAATTAGGTACTCATTTCATTGCTCTTAACTGACTGCCAGTAATTTGACTTATGCATGACGCAGCATGCTGCAACGTTCTTCCCCTTCGTGTGAACCGAAATATTGGTTATCCCAATTAACAAGAAGCTGCACGAGAGGCATCTACATTTTAAATATTGTTAAATGACATTAGTTTACAGCAAAAATGTCCAGTCCAATAAGATTCTATGTGCAGCACACATGATTCCGCACACTACCAATGTACGCAAACTCCCAAGAATAGCCGAATTTCTGGTGGGACATCGACAAAGCAGTTAACTGGGATTGTGAGATTTGACTTAACGAGTGCCAACCGACTGTGCCAGTTCTCACGGTGAACCGAGTATTGCTTCAACACTGTCTTGCATTAGACAATGCAATGTCGTTGACAAGCTCGTAAAAAAGAATCCCCGTTTTCTTAAAGGCAAGGCAATTAATGCGATAACAAGAAATTGTAATGTTCTGCGAAGTAAGGCTAGCAGTCAACTCTTTCAGTATGGTCTTGCGAAACTTGACATAGTAGCCGCCCCCGATTCAAGGCGGTTTTTGAGCTGTCAGTTCTCCAAACGCCAAATAAGCATTGAGAGCACAGCAAATTTACGAGCAGTCTCTTTCTTAATGCCTCAAGGGACGCAGCCCTTCCCCTACCATCCCTTCATGCTCCTTACAAAAGATGGGCGTGGCGTTTGCTATCTTCTTGAGGAGTGATCGAGGGCAGACCTCACACACGATGATGTTATCACATATGCCCCCTGTGTGAGAAGACGACCGTGCGAGAAGAGAGCCATGTCAATTGCCAGCGCTCGAAAGCATTTACTGGTGCGTAGAACATACAATGCGCGAGGTCATCTTATAAATTAGGACTCTATAGAGAAAATGATGGAGACAGCAAATACTTATTTACAATGTCCATATAATTGCTATAGCCACAAAAAGAGTTCATCAGCAGAACGTAAAACAATACATGCATTACGGTATCGCTATCGCATCCCATACCTGCTGGTTCCGAGGGAAGTTCTCCATGGCTGTGAGGGTGAGGTCAACGATCTGGCGGAGCCACCGCGGGTGCACCTTCTGCCCCAGGGTTCCCTTGGACAGGTTGTACAGGCAGGCCGTGGCTGCCATCTGGATGGCCAGCACCCGCGGGTGCTCCGCCATACCCGGCAAGATCAGCTGAAAGTGCAATGGTTGTGAATGATATGTATATTTGTGTGCTGATTTCAAGTATGCAATTATTATTCCAGCACCATACATTCATTTTTTATTAAATGTTAAGCATTTAATTTCTAAGCTCACTTGCCCAAAAAGCATTGCTTCCTCAACCAGTGACAAGAAGCACTACGTAATATTTGTAGATTGTGTGCTGTGTTGTCTGCAAGTTTTAATTATCATGTAGTAAGTACTCTAGCGGCCAGATTGAATGGTGCCTGAATGCCTCATTACGCAAACACTGCTACAAGATAAAGGAGTCATGAAAGGTTGCTCCTAAAACTACAATGCAAAAACTCTCAAATCCACAAGCACTAGCTAGGTGACGTCAGCATAAGTAGAGTAGACCTGCATGAAGGCACTGCCTGTTGAGGAACGTGGAACTCCACGATACTTGTGAGTGTGCACAAACTAATTATCTATTTGAAATCAGCATAAAAACTTCTATTAAAATTCACAAATTCACAATACTCTTTCACAAATTCCATTGAAGTCATAAAAAAAGTTCCTAAAGTTAAATGCAGAGTTGAAAATATAAGGACAGAGCAGGGAGAAACCCCACAAGCACTAACTTTCAACAATAATTCATTGTAAGCCGAATCACTGAATATAACAATCCATCCGACTTATTGAACATGTTAAACCAAGGCCAACAATGCATCGTAGTGAAAGGAGTGCTCGATTTTCTCCTTATAGTTCACAGTCTTTCCACTTCTGCCAGTGTCTTGCAACACGTTCGTGCCATTTGTATGTTCCTTTACGAAACGACACACATTGCAACATCTGACCTCCTTGAAGAGAACGATAACTTCACCTTGATGACGTCGACCCGTGGCTGTGAGTAGGTCAGTGTGTACTGGTAGAGGTAGTAGAGTGACTTCTGTACATAGTAGGGCCGATCGGGGTACCTCCTAAGGGCCTCCAGGATCTGCCGTTCATCGGCAGCAACCGGTTATCTGTGAAGCAGGAAAAGCACGTACATTAAAGTGACTGCCCCTATGATATTTAACAGCCCAAAAATTTGCTCCTATTTCCACAAGCTATGCTCAATATAAAGTCTTTTGGGAGATACAGATCTCAATTAAAGGCTTCCATGTAGCTTTGCTCTGGAAACCTGTATCTCAAGATGCGACTGTCAATGCAGGTTTCGGCATCACATGAACAACCAGCAGCATGTGCAACAGCATATCATGCGGGCATTGTGTACAATCGATATTGTTAGAAAAAAACACCGGCCAATCTGTTCCCCAAGGCAAGAGGCGCATGTATACAGTATAACCTCATTACAACAAATCTGCTTATAACAGACTTTTCAGACACTACATACCAACTGGCGTCGTTATAGCGACTACCCTATTTGTTCCGTTGATTGAGCTCCGTTTACTACAGATTCTTGTACAACGGACATTCGGATATTATTGATTAAAATGTGAGGACAGCAAGGAGGTCAGGACTCCTTTACAGCGGACTTTTCTACCACAGACAGTCCCAAATTCAATAACTCCTGACTCAGAACATCCGCATACGGGAGGGGAACGGCGCGCAGCGGATATTGATGTACCGATTCAAGAATAGAGGCCACCGATGTGCAGTCTGTTAATGGTCAGTTATGCCTAACTAAGGCAACGAAAAAATCAGCGCGCAGCGTGCTTGGTCTTGTGTTTTGGGCCGTTGATGCTCGAAATTGCTAGCTGCTTGCTCCGAGCGGTCACTGCGTAGCGAAGCTTGGCCGGGGTGTCTGTCACTGATGCCCATCCCCGGTTCCGAGGAGCCAGCAGGTGATATAATTTGTATCCTTCGAACCTTCGAAGAGGCACATTACAGCTTCTTCACTTTCGCATGTCTGCTAACTGCGATGGTCTTGCCCGCAAAGTTCAGAACAAAGTTTGGCCTAGTTGCGACTTTCGGGCGAAAATCTCGGTTGCGATGTGCATGGCAGCGGTGCCCTCCGTTTTAAAGCATGTCATACTCAATTGTGAGTGTAAAGAGTCGTCCAGCGATGGCCTTCATCCCAAGGTACAAGTGGCTGATAATCATCGGGTCCGAAGAGATGCTATTACAGTGGGTCCAAGATGCGCGTCTGTGACTGTTCGCGACGAATTCGGCAGTGCTATTGTAATCTGATAACTGAACTTCCACTTGCAGCTGCCTTAACTACATCTCAACTCGTGAACACAGAACAGAGTGCAAACACATTATTACGTAGCACGATTCCTGACTGTTATGCCGTTCAAGAGCTACAATTTTCTTTAAAATGCCATTGTTTTTTTTCTTTCATGACTTCCGCAATAATTTTCACCACCTCAGAAGGTGCAAAACTTTTTAACAGCACTTCTGCGTAGTTCTCAGTGAAGATATCTTGGAAGCACATTGTAAAGAAAGGAGGGAGGGGGGGCACAGAAACTAAGTGATTTTCAAAAAATAATTTTTCGTATGCCCCCGTTGAGAGTAAATTAGTTTGACTTGTAATTCTCTCTAGTCCTAACAGACACTTTCCATGTTTATGTAAAAGTCTGTTGTAACAGTACTTGGATTTTACATACTCCTTTTACAAAAGACCAAAATCGTCTTCACTGTGTAATGAAATTATACTAGGCTACACTTTTGCTAGCTTTTTGCATCAAAGCAGCTGAAAGCAGCGGCTGTCAGCTACAAAGCCACAAGTGACATCATTATCGCCAACATAACGATGGTGGGAACTCGGTGTTGTCTTTTGCACCTTGAGGACTTGTGTACTTGTTGCCTCATTACTGATAAATCCTCATTCTGGAGTTGAACGTAACTTTAAACCACACTTAGCGATAAAAATTATGATTGGTGCTTGAAGCGATGTCGAGTAAAGCACCGTCATAACCTTTCCTTGCAGGCTAGGTGACAAGTTCAAGTGCGTCATGAGCCCTGACGGTGCTTCAGTGAATTCTGCGACTTATCAGTGTTTCTGGGCACCATCTCGGACACAGAGCGACTTGATTGGTGCAGATGACCATGTAGCTGTATAGCGATTAGTAGCTGTTTCTGACTGCATCGATGCTGAGATGCCGTTCCCAGTGCTGCAGATGTATACCCGTACAATTATGAATATGCCAAAGCTTTCGCTGCCGCCGCTAAACAACCTTTTGCCACGCTACAAAGCTTGCATCGACGTCCTGTGTCAATCAACGCTGTTGTGACTGAAGGAGCTGAATTCGCTGATTTGAAAAGCTTCAATGATATGAGGATAATGGAAAGAAGCAAGACAAGTTCGCGGGCTATTATCATGCGAACGAAAGTGAGGTAATTTGCAATTCACACCTTGTTCTTCATTATACTGTGAGCAAATCATTATGTTGGCACTTGCAACGATTTCTGGGGCCTGAATTACCTTAACTTAGGCCTTAAATGCACATATTTTGTATTTTGAATTATCGATATCTTGAACCATCTTGTGATCCCCTTCCAGTTCGATATATCCGAGATCGACTGTATTTGCACAGCACAAAATTAACGAGGACAGGTGAGAGGACACAACACAGGCACTGTCAATGCTAAATCATTAACTAGTTTAAGCGACCATTCTATAAAAAAATCGGCATACTTCAGATTTAATGCCCTGACATTAAGATTTAGCACCCCTACAACTTTCTTTTGATTCTCAAGTTCAAACCTGTGATTCAAGGACAGTACTTAAGGCTTGTAATAATTTCTAAGAAAGGGACAACTGCCAATGCATTGAACGCAAGAGGTGTCACTAGAAACGAAAGAGGTCAAACTAGGGTGTCATGTCTAATTTGTAAGTGACACCACATGTGAAGCAAAATATTAGCCTGATCAGCGAAGTGAATCAATGTCAAGCTTACTGCACTAGCTTTTCGAACAGACTTTGCACTTGCAACACTTCTACGCTCGCCAATACCTTTCAAGCAAGCAGTACCTTCCTCAAAAAGTGGAGTGCTTGCTTTGGCGTTACAGCTCACGTCCTTATGCCTTAAGGGGGTAGACTGGTCTTTGGGACCAAAAAGTGACACAAAATTCATTTTTTAAAATTGACATATTGACACAAGGTAGGCTGGCAACTATAGTAGCCAGCTTCTGAGAAGGACAACGAAGTAGTTCGGTGGGCGCGTGCTCTGGTGTTCGCGCTTTTGGGTCTTTGGTTACGAAAGTAAATGCCCCATTTTGTGCCTGCATACATGTGTCTCTGACAATATTCGGTTTCTGCAAGTATTTTTCCATTTCTCTGCAAATTTTCACACACCAGCGAATGGTAATTTTTTTGCAATGTCATTCTAACTGTCCAGATTCTTGGTGCTGTTAACATGCAGAATCTGCAAAAAATGGGAAACCAACTTCGAGGCTTCTTTTTAATTTGTCCGCACCTGTGTTAGAAGCTCTACTACGACTTTATGAGCACCTTTATGGGGATTGCAATACATGCACACCATAGCAATTCTTGCTTTTCGAAGAAGCTGAGTGTTTTCGTTTTTTTCCAATTTTCTCAAGAACGTAGATTTATGACTGTTCACTTTTGAAGCCTCAATATCTTTGCAGCTAGGACAGGTACAATGAAAATTCTTTTTGCAATGGAAACCTGTACGTGTCTAGAATGCAAGTATGGGAGCAGAATTTAGAGCACAAGCCTTTTTAATTAATTACTCATCAAAATTGTAATACAATTTTAACTGCTTTTGAAAAAGACTAGTTCATTTTGCTGTAAAATTACCAAGAAAGGCCTAAAAACAAAAAAACTTTTGCATAATTTCAATCAACAGTCATTATTCTATGTTGGCATACCTTAAATATCACTTTTAATTAAGCACTTTTTTTCTATGGTGGACTTAAACAATAGGGGGTGAACTTAAGTTATCTCGGGAACAAGATGAATAATAGGAAATCTAATTAAATATTTAAAATGAGCAGAAAAAACTGCATAATCCTGTGCAGTTTTATCAAGATCACTGAAGAAATTAACAAAACAATGTCTAAGAACAGTCTGCCCCCTTAAGAAGCTTCCAAGCTTTAGCAGTTCAGCAAAGTCAGCTCGCGAGCTGTAATCAGGGCAGCGTACACTCACCACAAGGTCAGAGTTTGCAGGGAGTTCTCGAGTGAAGAAGTCGTCGAAGCACGCATCCGTCTGCACCAGGCCCAGGAAGGTCATCTTTGGGTGGGCCTCCAAGAAGCTCCTGCACCCGAATACAAACAGAGGTTTGAGACAAGAAGCTGTACACTCGCTGCTAGTGTGAAAAAGAACAATTCACCCGCATTTGACAAATGATTGATGTCGACATGCAGAGCTGCAGAAACACAAGTGCGAACTTTCAACTGAAATTATTGGGTGCAAAAGTGATGCTTTTATGGTATCTCCTTCGGTTCCCTCGAAGTGTTGTTTGCTAACTGCAACCCATGTCTCTCTTGCTAAATTTCACAGCAGACCAACTTGTACACCTCCTCAGATTGAATGCATCCAGATTAAATGAATAATCGATGACACCTCCCCAGCAATCACGGCAGACTATATTTTGTAGTGACACGTATCCCGAAGGAGTACGGCCACCAGCGTGGGTCCAGTCTTAGCGAGCCGCAGGGCACGCGCTAACTGTCGCCGTGGCGAGAACACGATACTGCTCAAAGTCGCGACACTTTATTGTGGCAACACCAAACGCAGTACAGCCCGTTGCAAAGGCGCGGCGGGAGAGCAAATATGCTTATCCACGCCACGGGCATAAAAGTATTACACAGGGTGCCACGAGCACGTCTCCGCAATAAAGGTGATCCACGGAGACACCGGGACCAAGGCCCGGTTGCTCGAGCGAGGGCAAAGGCGCTTGCGTTGGCTTCGGAGGGAGATGGGTCGGCGTAGCTAGGCCACGCACTAGGACACCGTACCACCCTTCGGCCTAGCGTTCGGAAGGGGGGGGGGGCGACATAAGGTAAGCGTTCGCCGCAGGCGCAAGGCGGTGTTGGCGAAGTCCGAACGAGCCCCACAGGGAGCTGACGGACGGAAAAGAAAAGCGTGCTTACCCTATGTCGTCGACGGAGAGGTCTCTCCCGCTTTTGACGCAGCGCGCAAAAACCTCTCGGGAGACTCTGCGCGCGGCGCCATAGTCAACATCCGCTACCGGGTGAGGGGGTTAAACGTCACTCCACTCCCCCAGCGCGGCAGGCAGCGGAGGAGGGGAGACATGTCCGGACATGAGAACGGAAAAAGAGGCGGCAAAGCCCGCGCAAAGGCAGCGAGCCGGCCTCAATTCTCACAATTTAAAGCATGTTTCACATGCGAGCGACAAAGTCGCGGTGGCCGCAGTGATGAGTGGCACCAGAATGCCCAGACGCGAGCTAATTTCACATGCGCCGTTTTCGCGAGACGCGAGCTAATTTCACATGCGCCGTTTTCGCGAGGCCCGCATTTTTGCAATGTGCCGCGACGGTTTGGGAAAGTCCCCGTCTAGCTCGTTTCCTTGAAGTTCGCTTGTTGCACCAGCCTTATTTTTCGATGCTCAATTTTTAAACCTTGAATTATGAAAATATACAGCTCATTAAAGTGTGATCAAACAACTTCAGTAGTCGCATTTATTTATGTCCATCTTTTTACCACGCAAGCCTTGTTGCACGCTCATAGATGTTGCCAGGTAAAATAAAATAAAGAGTCAGCTTCTGTGGTTCGCTAGGGCAGTGGTTCTCAAATGGAAGTCCGCGGAACCCAGGGGGTCCGTGAAGCCATTTCTATGATCCACGAAACCCTCACCCGCTTTTTTTTGTTTGTGACACATAGCGATGAACTGTCCAAAATGAAGTGATGAGGCCCGTTTGTTTGATGTTTCTCCTAGCAATAAAAGGCACGTGTTTCACGCTCCAGTAGTGTTAATTTACCTTAGTATACTATGGCCCCCCTCCCTCCCCTCCACTGAAAGGGGTCCGCCATTACTTCCACCAGTCCACAAAGGGTCCCTGACACATCCATAGCTGAGAACCCCTGCACTAGGGTGCTGGTGCCTTTTGTTCTCAAAGACCGTAAAGCGGCGGTGCACTGTCCGGACAGGTAAACCAGTCAACGATATTGTGGGTTGGCGAAGGAGCTAGTCTCTCGTTTTGCATGCATTCCAGTAAAGAGGCAGTGGCATTTACTGTCACGTCACCATTCAAAGGAAGAAAACTGCAAAGGCACTATATGTCAAAGAAGTAAACAAGAAAAAATAGCAACATGTGCGAAGTGCCGTAGTGTCCAGTAGTGTTAATTTACCTTAGTATACTATGGCCCCCCTCCCTCCCCTCCACTGAAAGGGGTCCGCCATTACTTCCACCAGTCCACAAAGGGTCCCTGTGTAGGTGTAACCTGTGTAGGTGCCGCCACGATTCAACAAGAAGGCAAAAGAACGAAATTACAGGTGCAAGCAACTTGACTGCTTCGATAGAAGCGCCGACGAGAGCCACGATAAGCACGAAACAGCTCGCTGCAGCAGATGTCACCTGCTACGAAAGCAAGTTCTTCCTGGCGCGAGTGCGCCCCCTTCTGGGATCCACACCTGCAGTCATGTGCTCCCCAGGTCACTGTTCCCCATTGGTTGTTCTGGAGCAGACGCTCTGCCGCAAGAAAATTTTTCCAACTCTAGCGATGTTGATCACCCCGTCTAGAAAACGCTCCAGAAACCTGTCTTGGTTTCGTGGGATGGCTGCCACTCTGCTCTTGGGGTGAAATTGCTCGCATGTGAAACAGGCCTTAGAGGGCAGCTCTTAGGCACCTGTTCCTGCGCAGAATGGGTTACGCTGACATATCATAATGGATCCTAGAGCCCACTTGTATATATAAGGCATATATAGTCGGCTTGTGTGAATAGTAAATTTTTGGTTTCGAAGTGAATTCAAAGCAAATAGTGATTTAGTCTAATAATTTCGAATCAAATTTGAATGACATGCATCTCATATACAGAAAAATTAGCACTTGTCATGGCTCAACTAATCGGCACAACATTTTTTTAAACTAAAACAAAACATGTGCAAATGTAATTCTTTTTTTTTTTTTTTCAAAGGAAGTGGAAGCATAGTACCGGGATTTGACTTTCAGTGTATATTGTTACGGGAAGGAGACTGACTCAGAGGGGTAGTCATCTATGTATTTACAGCCGGTTAGGCGAGCAGCGCCAGCCACACAGATTAGCTCGTGCCAGTCTATCTGCTCTGTCTTCTTCAGCTACATGCACTGGCACGTAGCATGACACCCGGCGGCGGAGGCACCGTCCCGGTGCTTTAAAGGTCGTTATCTGACGCTTGATCCGCGAGACGTGTACGATATCACCGGGCCGCATAGTAGATGATGATGAACAGATGGGGCTGATCTCGTAGGTGACAGGTGTTACTTGACGCAATATACGGTAGGGTCCCGTGTAATAAGACAGAAGTTTTTCGGATAGGCCCAGCTGACGATGAGGGTACCAGAGTAAAACGAGGGTACCGGGAGCGAAATGTACGTCTCTATGTTCCGCATCGTATCGACGGCATTGGCTGGTTTGCGACGCCATCAGCCGAGCGCGAGCGAGCTGACGGGCATGATCTGCTAGCGCAATCCCGTCACGGGCATACTCGCTGGTGGACGAGGTGCGAGCTGAGATGACTGTGTCCAGTGGTAAAGTCGCCTCTCTTCCGTACAATAAGTAGAACGGCGAAAAGCCCGCTGTGTCGTGACGGGATGAATTATACGCGAAAGTTGCGTAGGGTAAGGCAAGGTCCCAGTCTCGGTGGTCGGGCGACACGTACATAGCAAGCATATTTGTTAAAGTGCGGTTAAATCGTTCCGTGAGGCCGTTTGTTTGAGGGTGGTAAGCGGTTGTCAGTGTGTGTTGCGTGGAACAAGAACGCAGAATGTCGGCGATGACTTGGGATAGAAATATACGGCCACGGTCTGTGAGGAGCTGTCTCGGAGCACCGTGAATACCGTAACAAGAAGTCAGCGACGTCGGTTGCACAGCTGGTTGGTAGAGCTCGCGTAATAGCATAGCGTGTAGCGTAGTCTGTAATAACGGCTATCCATTTGTTTCCCAATGTTGATGTGGGAAAAAGATCAAGCAGGTCTAACCCAACACAATAAAATGGTTCCGCGGGTATGTCAATTGGTTGAAGATGGCCAGCGGGTAGCAGCGACGGTGTTTTACGACGTTGGCATAGGTCACACGTGGCAACGTATCGGCGTACCGAACGAGCAAGGCCTGGCCAGAAAAAAACGGCGCCGGACGCGCTCGTACGTGCGGGATACGCCAAGGTGTCCAGCCGTAGGAGCGTCGTGAAGTTCGGTGAGAACACAGCGGTGCAAATGCTTAGGCAAAACAATGAGAAAGTCGGGCCCGTCTAGTCGGATATTGCAACGGTATAGCACCCCCTTTTGAATGACAAAGTAGCGGACGGAAGCATCATTTGTGGAGGATTCCATACGGCTGATGATGTCAAGCAGCTCTGGATCACGCTTCTGTTCTTCCCCAATATTAAGGAAGTCGGACACTGACAAGATAGAGTTCTGCGTGGGCTCGTCAGTGTCCTCAGGATCGTCGACAGGGTACCGGGAGAGGCAATCGGCATCACGGTGTAGGTGGCCAGATTTGTAGACCACCGAATAGGAAAACTCTTGCAGGCGCAAAGCCCAGCGACCAAGGCGGCCTGATGGATCTTTTAGAGTTGAGCCAGCAGAGTGCATGGTGGTCGGTAACTACCGAAAATGGGCGTCCATACAAATAAGGTCGAAATTTCGCCACCGCCCATACAAGAGCCAAGCACTCACACTCTGTTATCGAATAGTTACGTTCAGGGGCGGATAGGAGGCGGCTGGCATATGCAATAACGCAATCATGGCCATGTTGTTTCTGAGCCAGCACTGCACCGATGCCATGCCCACTTGCATCTGTACGGATTTCCATAGGGGCAGCAGGGTTGAAGTGTGCCAGAATCAGAGGGGTAGTGAGAAGAGCGACGAGAGTCGAGAACGCAGAAGCCTCTTCGGAGCCCCATGAAAACGGGACTTCTTTCTTGAGGAGCTGCATAAGCGGCCTCGCTATGTGCGCAAAATTTTTCACGAAGCGTCGGAAGTAGGAGCATAGTCCGATAAAGCTGCGTACATCCTTCGCAGATCGGGGTACAGGAAAGTTTTTGACGGCGCTGATTTTTGCCGGGTCTGGTTGTACACCGTTGGCGTCTACTAAATGGCCAAGCAGTGTGATTTGATGGCGTCCAAAGTGACAGTTGGACGAGTTGAGCTGCAGGCCAGCGCGACGGAAGATTCCCAGGATAGCTGAGAGGCGCTCTATATGAGTTTCAAATGTTGGTGAAAAGACGATGACGTCGTCCAAGTAGCACAACCAGGTGGACCATTTGAATCCTCTGAGCAGGGAGTCCATCATTCGTTTGAAGGTGGCTGGAGCGTTACAAAGGCCGAAGGGCATGACCTTGAACTGATATTGGCCATCGGGGGTGATGAATGCCGTCTTTTCACGGTCCATTTCATCTACCTATATCTGCCAGTAGCCGGAACGAAGGTCTATGGAGGAAAAATAGTGGGACCCATAGAGGCAATCAAGCGCATCATCTATTAGTGGCAGAGGGTAGACGTCTTTTTTAGGTAATTTGGTTTAGGTGTCGATAATCCACACAGAAACGCCATGCACCGTCTTTCTTGCGGACTAGCACTACAGGAGAAGCCCAAGGACTGCAGGATGGCTCAATGATGTCCTTGGCGAGCATTTTGTCGACCTCGCTTTGGATGATGTGACGTTCGGCCGCCGACACCCGATATGGACGCCTATGAATAGGATGCTCATTACCAGTGTTTCTGCGGTGGCTCATACCGGTAGCTTTTCCCAACGGACGGCCGCTGATGTCAAAAACGTCGATGTAGGACAGCAGAACCCGGTGGAGCTCATCAGTCTGCTGCGGCGTTAAGTTGGAAGCGATTATCGAAGTAATAGCGCTGTCGGAGCAAGTGGCAGATTGATGTTGAGCGTGGGGTCAGAAGGAGCGGCCATCGCGAAAACATCCACCGCATTGTCTTCTAAGGTGCAGAGCAACGCCAAAGAGATCCCTTGTGGCAGAACTTGAGGTGTCAAGCTAAAGTTGACAACTGGGAGGCACGTAGAATTTCCTGCGACGAACAGAATGGTGTGCGGTAATGTAATGCCACGGCTTATGAGAACATCGGTGATAGGGGTCAGAACATAGTCACCGTCGGGAACTGGTGGTATTTAGACGAGCTCTATGTAGGTCAGTGTCTGTGGAGGGAGGCGCGCGTGTCCCGTTGTGCAGAGGCGACTCGGCCGTTGTGTAAGAGGTTCTGTTGCGGGCAAGTGTAGGCGGAGCGTACTGGTCGAACAGTCTATGAGGGCAGAATGCGCGGACAGGAAGTCGAGGCCTAAGATTACGTCATGGGGACATTTATCAAGGACCGTGAAGAGAACATCTGTGTGTCGATCCGCAATGCTCACACGAGCGGAGCACATTCCAGCGATAGATGCTATTCCACCATCCGCAACACGGACGAACTGAGTGGTCGCAGGTGTGAGAACCTTCTTGAGCTTGCGGTGAAAATCACTCGTTATCACGGAGAGTTGGGCGCCGGTGTCGAGAAGAGCAGTGACATGTACGGCGTCTACTTGTACGTCTATGAGGTTCCGTTTTGTCGGTATCGTCAAAAGAGGATTTTCGGTCAGTCCGAGCGATGCAGCGCCACCTCCGGGGATGGAGAGCGGGAGTAGCGGTGTTCAGAAGCAGGTTCCTGGGCAAAATGATCGCGGCTGGTCTCATGACGATAGGCAGGACGTGCATAGAAGGGACGAGAGGACGGTTGTGCAGGAGGACCCCAGCGACTTCTGCAGTGGCGAGAAATGTGCCCGATTCTGTGACACGAGAAGCATATCAGCTTGTCATCGTGTGTTCGCCATGCGGACGGATTACGGAACGTTGAGGGAGAGCCGGTCGGAAAGGGACGTGCAGGCGTGTATCGGGGCTGGTAGTCGGTGCGGGAAGGCGGTGAGATAGTGAATTCCCAAGCTGGCGATTTTCTGCCGGATGACTGCTTGAATGAGAGGCAACGTAATTGGCGGAGACGGGTCAGGGGACGTTGGTCCCACCTTAGCTAGAGCAGCCGCTTCAAGCTCCCGCCTGACGATTCGCGTCAAGCTGTCACAGGTGTCTGGTGGATAATATGTTTCGAGACACGAGGACGTCGCAGTGGTGTTCGGGAGGCGCTGGAACTGATGAGAGATGCGTCTGCTTTTAGCTTGTTAGCACCGGCGGCATTCTTGAATGATCGCATCAACAGATGATCTATTGTTGAATACCAACAAGTTGAACGCATCGTCGGCGATACCCTTTAGGATATGCGCAACTTTTTCACGTTCAGACATATTTTCGTCAGCTTGGCGGCATAGTGAAGGGACAGCCTGAATATAATCGATGTAGGGCTCCGTGGAAGAGTGTGCGTGAGTCGACAACTCATTTTTCGCAGCTTCACGACGACCAGAGATGTTGCCAAAAAGGTCATGAATCTTTGCCTTGAAGCTGTCCCAGTTTGTTATGTCATGCTTGTGGTTATCATACCAAACACGAGGGGTTCCGTCGAGATAAAAGATGACGTTTGCAAGCATAAGAGTGGAATCCAACCAGTAAGTGGCGCTGACGCGTTCGTAGAGGCGTAGCCACTGGTCGACGTCGGAACCCTCGCTGCCCGAGAACACACCGGGGTCTTTGAGTGCGGGAAGCGTCACGAAAGTTGTTGCGGGCGCTGGGTTGACAAGTCGGGTAGAAGGGGGAGCGACCGGAGAGGATGTAGCCGAGTCTTGAGTGGTCATATTGTAAGCCGCGAGGGAGCGTCCGCTTCGGAGTTCCGTGGCGAGGACGGGGATCGCACAACTCCACCAAATATGTTACGGGAAGGAAACTGACTCAGAAGGGTAGTCACCTATGTATTTACAGCCGGTTAGGCGAGCAGCGCCAGCCACACAGATTAGCTCGTGCCAGTCTATCTGCTTTGTCTTCTTCAGCTCCATGCACTGGGACGTAGCAATATATTGCAGGTGATAATCTGTAAAATGTTATGTTTCAAAATTTACTGAGAAGATATATGCCCATATAACGAGCTTTTACACTTTAAAAATGGTGAATCAATGTGATTGATCTGATTGATATGTGGGGTTTAACATCCCAAAACCACCATATGATCATGAGAGACACCGTAGTGGAGGGCTCCAGAAATTTCGACCACCTGGGGTTCTTTAACGTGCACCCAAATCTGAGCACACGGGCCTACAACATTTCCGCCTCCATCGGAAATACAGCCGCGGCAGCCGGGATTCGAACCCGCGACCTGCGGGTCAGCAGCCGAGTACCTTAGCCACTAAACCACCGCGGCGGGGCGTGAATCAAGGTGAGGGTAAATGTTCATTCAACCATGAAGTGGGGCTTTGCGGCAGTGAAGATTTTCCCTGGATATGTGTACTCTTGGTAAGGTACCCCTCCACTGCAGTGAAACCACCTTTACAAGAGGTTACATGCGGTTTTATGCGTATTTGCTCACTTCGAATTATTTAAAGGTGAGTTGAAGCGAATTCAACAACTGTAATATTCACTCAAATATTTACACAAACATAATATTTAGTAACATGCCAACTCATGCTGCCTTCAATACCGCTTCATTAACGAAGAATCCCACATCTTTCTATGGAACACCGATCACAGAATGAAGACAACCCACCTGAGAGCTTCGACAGTCAGTCCGTCCTTGCCGGACAAGTCCAGAGAGACGAGGTGCGGGAAACTCTGGGGGTCCCGCAGTAGCCACGAGACGTCATGCCGCAGCGGGTGCAGCAGGTCAAGCGGGTGGTCCCGGTCGTCTGAAACGTCCAGGTGCTGCAGCCGCTGCAGTTGGCACAGTACCGCCTCCTCACCACCACAGCTCTTCAGGTTGTACATGCTAAGTGACCGCAGGCGGTCACGGCAGCGAAGAAGTGGAGAGATGTCCCTGTCGACAAAAAAAGACTAGATTTACAATGAATCTGTTAAGGTTTTCATTATACCAGTTCAGGTCACCAGAATTATTATCAGGAGCGGGTAATTCAAGTGGAACTCTCAATAGGTCTAGGGGAGCCAGGCTCAGGAAGATACTATTATGACCAAGTACATACTAATTAAGTATATTTAATGCCAATTTACACTAGATAGGTAGTGTGGGATCAAACGATGCCCACCCCATTAACTTAAGTCTTACGTGGCCTAACTATACTAACTATTCCTAACTAACCCGTACTGAGCCAAACTAAGTATAACCAAATCTAATCAAACATAGCTGAGCATGGTATCATCACAAGCAGAGCATCATTAAGTCTAATTATGTCAAACAATAAAGCCAAATTAATCCAAGCAATCAAAGTAAACTTCTCACTAGGTCAGTGATGCCAAGCTTGCATAGATACCACATTTACTCGTGTGTAATGCAAGTTTTTTCAAGGTTTCGGTACCTGAAGTCAAGCCCCGCATTACAATCAAATGCCAAAACTCAGGTTTTAAAAAAAAATGCAATGATGCATACAATTCCCTCTTCTTTTTTAACTTTCTCCTTCCCGAAAAGTCTCCCCTTGAGTTACACTCATGGTCATATTACAGTCGAGTAAATATGGTAGTATTGACTGAGTCAATCCGAAATAAGTAAATTAAGCCATTGGTCTTATTGACACTCATCCTAGTTTGCCCATACATGCCCTAACCTGTAAAAATAGAGAAAACAAATATCTTTTTGCACAAATAGGGCACTTCTTCAACATCCTCAGCAGTGTGTGCGAAATGTTTACTTGCTGTCAGGTAAGTGAAACAATGATTTCCAGGCCGTCTTAGGCATAAGACACAATGTATAAAAGCTATGTGCAGGTGCGGTAAACATTAAAGCATTTCACATGCACACCGTGAAAATTTTTTCAACAAGTTTTGTATCCTCTCGGCAGTGAAAGCACCTTGTCTATTTGAAACGAGGGGCGAGATAATCGCCTGTGGGGTCAAGAGCACAATGTGCCTCAATGGCGGACTGGCGGGACTTTCCGTGGGATCACTTGCACCCCTATTTCTTGAGGAACGCAAGTCCAGCTGATCTCTATAACGAAACGTGCTCAACGATGCCATTCATTTTCTCATACAGCTGCACAGTGTTTTTAAAGATGCAACGAGAAGGTAGGCAAACCAAAAAGATCACTTGTTTCATTTCATGGCTTGTTTTTTAACCGCATAAAAATTCTCTGCTGCACAAGAAGTGCAATGACGACACGATCAAATAAAGTCTTGAATGCTTTTGCTGCAGTTAAGAAAACCTTTCACAACATTCACCACCAACCACCTTACTCTGGGGTAATCTTGTCTTCCCAGCCCGACCTTGTCCGTTGGGTGCTTGATTTATAAGCTTTTCGGCTGACTGACTATTATCGTTGTCTTTACTGCACGAAGACCACTTTAGGGACCTTCTGTTTCCGCTCGAAATACTCTTCCAGACAAACGAGCACCATTAATCCTATTTTTTCACAACCACTTTACGAGTCGGTCACTACAGCCGCAAAAGTTCATTTACATCAACCCCCTCCAACATTTTATACGTCCAGTGTCCTAATTAAAGAATGACTTGGTTTACTGAATTGTAACATATTGTGATGAAGGTGAGATGTAGGCTTAATAGACATTTACACCGGTGAATTGGTAGCTAAAATAACACGGCTGATGAGCCCCATGCACAAGCACTTCACATTTACTTGTCGTCGTCATCTTCGGAGAGCATCGCATTAGTTCATGCTTGTGATGCACCCTAACGTCACCCTCCCATGACTGCCACCGTGCCTTTCAAGGCAACGAAGAGCTAACAGAGCGGTATGACCTCCTGACATTCAAACAACACAACTGTCACTGGTTAATTTGTCACCTCCTGTGAGCTGGTAAAAAAGTATTGCAATAACTTAAAAACAAAGGAGCCATAACTCTTTTTTTTTTTTTTGCTCTATGGCATATGTCATACAGTGCGGGAATTCACCAGGATGAACCAATCCTTACACAGCAATGTTAAGTTAGCCCATGCTTAGGCACACACCTACTTGATTCACTGTAGGTGGCACTAGCTTTCAGCTGAAAAAGTAGTGACTTAAAGCACATCAACCAACCATTTTACATGTAGGAAGCTGGACACGTATCAGTTAAGGCTGATTAGGTTGTGTGTGATCCAACTAAGCCGACCTGAGATGAAAGCTCCATGTGGCTTAACTGTGTGATTAAGCCTAATTAGGCTAAGCCTAATAAATCCTAATGGAGATTGAGCCAAGCTGGGGCTAGCTAAGAGAACACCACATACAATGAGACTCACTCTTGCAGGTTTAGTGCAAGCTACCCCCATTTCCTCAATGCATGAAATTGCATGGCAAGTCAATCAATAAATATTGTGAAGACTGGACTCCACTTAAATGGCTGATCCTCCAACAATCAACTAAGATGACATCAAAGCAAACGTCTATACAAATTCACAATGGCAAATAAGTTTTGTCAAAGCTTGCAGATGGACAAACCTTTGAGAAGAAAAAACTGCTGTACTTAATGAGAAGTTGTGTTGCCATTCATATATGGTAACGAATATACCATATTTACTCATTTATACACACAAGGCATGACTTTTCATTGCATATTAGAAGAAAAATCAAAACTAAAATACAAGGACTGTGAGCATCACACTTTTAGGCAACTTTAATTTCGGCATTCGATTTTAATGCAACATTCAACTTCAAGTATCAAAAATATGAGAGGAAAAAACATGTTACATTAGAGTAAATACAGTACAAATACATAAAGTTTTCAAATATGGTAAAGCATAATTTAAGTCAGATGCAATTTTGTTCTAATGAGATTATATATATATATATATAAGCAGCGAACATCAAGCGGGCAAACGAAGCCGCATCGTGGTGCACTCGACGCAATAAATATATATATATATATTATTGTCACAGTACAACGCGAAGATAACACAGGTACACCTTGAGACAGCGAAAGCAGCATGTTCTCAATAGCTCGGCCGCAAAATCGTCTTCTTCGTTCTCGAGTAAAACCAGAGGCCCACTACCTGGTGTCCACTAAATCCGCCATCATCGTTTTCGTCCGCATGTAGACACGCAGCATTTACCTCCCTCTCAAAGAGCATCACCTCAATTCAAAGTCATAAATGCAGTTTTTTTTTTTTTTTTAAGAAAAATCTCACGCAATTACTCGCTGACGTAAGGCTCCATGCGCACTACATGAATGACTTCAGGATGGTGCTGGCGACATTTCGTACTATACGAACTGTTGGGAACGACTTCGTAAATGGCATCACTCAGTTGTCGCAGCACTGAGTACGGTCCAAAGTATCTTCTTAAGAGCTTTTCAGAAAGTCCTCGTTTCCGTAGGGGCATCGAAATCCATACTTTGTCGCCAATTTGGTAGACGACTGTTTTGCGGTGAGCATTGTAGCGGCCTGCATCGTACTCTTGCTGCTGGCAGATCCGTAAACGTACAAGTTGCCTAGCTTCTTTCGCCCGTTCAGTAAACGTGTCAGCATGCGAGTCGATGTCGTCGCCTTCGTTCAGTAACATCGCATCTTACATGATTTGTACTTCCCGTCCATGAATGAGGCTGAACGGGGTCATGCGGGTTGTTTCTTGCTTGGCCGTGTTGTACGCAAGCGTTATGTAAGGCAAGATTTCATCCCAATTTCTATGTTCAACGTCTGTGTACATTGAAAGCATGCCTTCAATGGTTTTGTTTAGACGCTCTGTCAGCCCGTTCCTTTGCTGATGGTAGGCGGTAGTCTTGGGAAGCGTTACTCCGCTCAGCATCAAGACCTGGTCCAAAAGAGCTGCTGTAAATGCGGTTCCTCTGTCTGTGATCACGACGGTTGGTGCACTATGCCTCAGTAAAACATTCTCGAAAAATCTTGCCACTTCCACTGCTGTACCGCTCCGAATAGCCTTTGTCTCGGCATACAGGTCAGATAATCAGTCGCTACGATAACCCAGCGATTTCCTGCAGTAGAAGTAGGAAATGGGCCCAAAATGCCCATGCCAATGTGGTCGAATGAAGTCACTGGGGCCTGCATGGGTTGAAGAAGGCCAGCTGGTTTAGTCGGTGGTGACTTGCGTCACTGGCAGTCGAGACAGGTACGAACATGGTGCTTCACGGCTTTGGTTAGTCTTGGCCAGTAATACCTTTTCTGTACTCTGGCTAACGTTCCCGCGTAACCCAAGTGGCCAGAGGTCACCTCGTTGTGGCATGCTCTGAGTACTTTGGTGCAAAGAGCTGCTGGGACGACGAGCAGATAGGCGGATACCGCTGACGAAAAGTTTCTCTTGTAGAGTACTCCGCCCCCTAAACAAAACGATGGCAACACTCCTGCGAAAATTGGCACCTTCTGAGACCTGCCATCGAAGTACTTAATTAAGCCAAGCAACTCAGCGTTGTCACGTTGCTGCGCAGGGGCGGTCGTGTCGAGGACACCAAGAAATGCTGTTTTCTCTCCTCGGGTAGGGTTGCCGACTCAATGGGTGAACGGCACAGACAGTCAGCGTCCATATGCCGCTTCCCTGACTTCCGTACGATTGCCATATCAAACTCCTGCAGCCTGAAACTCTAACCCGCTGATCGGCTGGTAGGCTCTTTAAGATTTGTCAACCAACACAGTGAGTGAGTGGTGGTCGCTAATTACTTGGAAAGGGCGGCCATATAAATACAGGTGAAATCCTGTAACCGACTAAACCACGGCGGGACGTTTCTTCTCAGTCGTGGAGTAATCAGCCTCAGCGCGTGTTAGCGTTCTGCTTGCATAAGCGATTACCCTTTCTGTGCCCTCTTGCTGCTGCACAAGCACTGCTCCCAGACCAACATTGCTAGCACCAGTGTGAAGCATCGTAGCGGCTCTCTCATCGAAGTGGGTAAGGACAGGAGGTGTTTGTAGTCACTGGAAAAGATCGTTAAAAGCAGCTTCCTCTTTGTTGTTCCACTCAAACGTGACGTCTTCGCTTATGAGGCAAGCTAACGGTGATGGGATGCGTGCAAAGTTCCCTATAAATCATCTATAATATGCACAGAGGCCAAGAAAGCGTCTGACAGCCTTTCTATCGGTCGGCACAGGGAACTGTTCTACGGCTGCGATTTTTTCAGGATCCGGATGAACACCTGCACGACTGACGACATGACCAAGAAATCGCAGCTCTTCGTAGCAAAAGTAGCACGTCTCAGGCTTCAACCTCAGGCCCACGGACCGTATGGCTCGTAAAAGCACCTCAAGCCTTTCAAGGTGGTCGTCAAACGTTGCGGAGAACACTATGATGTCATCCAGATATACTTAGCAAGTTTTCCGCTTCAACCCAGAAAGCACAGTATCCATGAGTCTTTAAAAGTAGCAGGCGCTGAGCACAAACCGAATGGCAAGACCTTAAATTCATATAAACCATCTGGTAAGCTTTTTTCGCCCCCTATATATGAAAATAACAAAAAATAAAAAGGGGGTAGCCCGTACCACCAGGAGGTATAACGGCTGGTGTCACAAAAGCAATCAGTCTCACGTCCACCTTTATTTGCCAATATCCATTCCGCTACTTCATCGAAGAGAAGTACTGGGCATGTCGAAGTCTGTCGAGAGAGTCGTGTATACAGGGTAGTAAATATACGTCTTTTTTGGTCACCTGATTTGGCTTACGGTAATCCACACAGAAGCGCAAGCCGTCCTTTTTCTTAACGAGGACCACAGGCGACGTCCAGGGGATCTGTGAAGGCTGAATGACGTCATCTTCAAGCATTCTGTCTATTTGCACTTGTATTGATTCGCATTCTTTTGGAGCCATGTGATAAGGGTTCTAGTGAATAGGTCTCGCCGTTTCCTCGGTAATTATTCGATGCTTAGTTAGAGGCGTGAGAGTGTACTTGTGTTTTGTTCACGTATCCCGCACCTCCACCAGTGTCGCGGTACAACACGAACAAAACACAGGTACACCTTGAGACAGCGAAAGTGTTCTGAACAGCTGAGTCGCAAGATCGTCTTCTTCGATCTCGAGTAAAACCAGAGGCCCACTACCTGGTGTCTGCTAAATCACCCCATCATTGTTTTCGTCCACATGTAGACACGGGTCAGAGAGAGAGAGAGAGCGTGTGTTTGTGTGTGTGTGCATGTGCATGTGTGTGTGTGTGGCGAACTGTCCCCCCTCTCCCAGCGCCACCTTCTATGCAATAAGCGGCACCGTGCAGTTCCACGGATAATGTCGCCTCTTCCGCCGAGCCACCTTGCAGTTCCGGGTATGGCTGTGTCTCCTCCGCCGAGCCCTGGGAACTGGTCTGAGAGAAGGGACCAGAGACGTTATTTAAGGTCGTGCCGGCCCCATGTTTAGAGGATTTTGCCCTAGCTGACGTTGTCGTGCTGGCCGGATCTGTACAAACGACAACCTGCTATAGTAAACGCTCCTTCTTGTTTCTGTTTTCAAAACTGATTGCCTCCCTATTTCGCCTCCGAGCGAAGACTTCAGCGAAGTCCGTTCGACTGCTCGCCGCTCTTCGCCACCACTACCATCGCGACATAGCGACTTTTTAACAGTGATGGCAGCAGTGGGATGCCATCGGCATCGCAACAAACAGGAAATCCTAATAGTGGCGGCAGACATGAATGCCATCAAACCCACATTTAGAACAGTGGTTGGCAGCTGCAGGATGCGCTACCCCTGTCCTCAACGTTTTGCTGCTCCGGGACCCGCTACCCCGATCTCAACGGCTGAAAAGTTGGATCGTATCCCTGGAAGCCCGAGAACAACCACCGTGATGTCGTTTTGCTGCCCTGGGACCCGCTACGCCAACTTCAACGGCTGGAAAGTTGAAGCGGATCCTTGCAGGCCCGAGGACACCCACGACACTGCTCAACGGCAGCGACGAGATGACCGCTCTGGTTGGGTGAGTGCCTGACGTTCGTCTTTCTGTCGTCAGACCCTGTTAGCACAGAGTAGCCAAGTGTGTTCTTTTTAGATCTTTAGGTGGCTAGTGTTTGGTTGGTTCTCGACTTGCTTGACATTGTAGAATCTAGCTTCTGAGTCGCAGTATACAATGGAGAAGCTCAGACTTAGGAACCTTCTCGATGTTTGTGAGCAGCTGGGTGTTTCCGTTGCTAAGACAAGCCGTAAAGGAAATATTCTTGATGCCATGAGAGCGGAGGGATTAATTGAGGAGAAGGTTGAAGACGCAATGGAAACAATTAAAGAAAGACTGCAGGAGGCTGAGGAGTGTCGAAAACGCGAACGCAAGGAGGCTGAGGAGCGTGAAAGGCAAGAAGAGCGACAACATGCTCTTAGGATAAAAGAGCTAGAACTTGAGCAGATTGGCATAACTTCGGCGCAGTCTAGTCCGCCATCTTTGGCAGACGAAATGTCCAGACAGAAAATACAAGATTTGATTCTGCCGTTTAGGACGGGTGGAGACATCGCGCTTTTTTTAGTGAACTTTGAGCGCATGTGCAAGAAAATTGGGATAAATGAAAGTGTCTGGTCCCAGAAGCTTCTGTCAGTCATTCCGGGAGAGGCCACGGAAGTAATCACACGGTTGTTTAAAGAAGACAATGACGGCTACGCTAAGGTCAAAGCGACCCTCCTTCGTAAGTACCGCTTGTCTGCCGAGGCATTTCGGCAGCGCTTTTGGCACGCAAAAAGGGGCAGTGAATCATGCACAGAGTTCGTGTACCAGCTTAAGTCTCATTTGAAAGAATGGCTTAGAAGTGCGGATGCTTACGGTGAACACGACAGGGTGATTGATTGTGTGGCCCTCGAGCAATTCTATCGGGTGTTGCCTGAAGATGCCAGACTCTGGCTTTAGGACAGAATGAAAGGAACAGACATTGACAAAGCTGCTGAGCTAGCCGATGAGTATTATACACGAAGGAATTTTCAGTTGGATGGCGAGGATAGAAAAGAGAAGAGGGACTCCTCAAGACTGCTTGCTGCTCAAAATGCAGCACAAAAGATGGCTCCGCCGCGTGACGAATTCAGTCAAGGAGCAACTAACAATGAGAGGGAAAAGATAAAGCCAGGAGAGGCACCTGAGTCGTCAGCAAGTGCGAGGGAACGCGTCGACACCGCTCGAGCTTTTGAATCGAAACGACCAATTGTATGCTACAATTGTAAAAAGGAGGGTCTTATCTCATCAAGCTGTAGGCAAAAGTTTGCTCTCACTAGCATTCGCGAGTCGGACGAGAACTTCAAGTTACTCGAGCCTTACATGCGCGAAATTGTGGTCAACAAAAAAGAAATGCCGGGCACTCCGCGATTCAACTGCGACGATGGACATAGCACACCCATCTTGCATCTCCCCTGGCGACTATACTGGCGAATGCGCCTGGATCAGACAGGTTGCAGAAGAAAAAAGTGCCTGTTTGCCAATTGCTGCTGTTGTTCTAGAGGGAACATTTGGAAAACTGCGCCCTGAGGCGACCGTGAGCCCTAATTTGCCCCAAGATTTCCCAGAAGCTTCTGTCAGTCATTCCGGGAGAGGCCACGGAAGTAATCACACGGTTGTTTAAAGAAGACAATGACGCCTATGCTAAGGTCAAAGCGACCCTCCTTCGTAAGTACCGCTTGTCTGCCGAGGCATTTCGGCAGCGCTTTTGGCAAGCAAAAAGGGGCAGTGAACGAAAAAGGGGCAGTGAACGGGAAGCGTGCTGTGTATCTGCCCCAAGATTTCCCGTACCTTTTTTCTAACAAATCCGACCAGCCCCTTAAAAAGTGCCTGTTTGCCAATTGCTGCTGTTGTTCTTGAGGGAACGTTTGGAAAACTGCGCTCTGAGGCAGCCGTGAGCCCTAATTTGCCCCAAGATTTCCCGTACCTTTTTTATAACAAATCAGAGCAGCCCCTTAAAGAAAAGGGCCAGTCATTTCCATCTCCCCTTGAGTGCATGGCACTAACGCGATCGCGGTCCCGCGCTCTCGCGGGGAGACTTGAGATCTCGCTTTCGAACGAGGAGGCAGTTGAGCGTGAGACCACTCCCCAGGGAGACTCGGGCCGAGAGGCGGCTAGGATATCTATGGACATCGAAGACAGTAAGGTTCTGGATACGGTATTGGCTGCAGAACGCGACGAGCCTGTTGAGGCGGATGAAAACAGGGCACTCCAAGAGACCGACCTCTTCAGTTTTCCACGTGAAAGTGACACGCCAGCTAGCAGGCTCGTACAGCTTATTGCGGAAGAACAAAGTCTCACGGAGAGTCAACGTGATGATCTGACGAAAGTAATTAGAGACTACGCGGACGTGTTTTGCGACAAACCAGGGAAAACCTCTTTGTAGAGCATGATACTCGGTTATCAAGCGAAGAACCAATCTCTAGCAAGGCTTACCGCGTATCGCCGAGGCAAAGGGAAATCATGGAAGTCGAGATCCGCCGCATGTGTGACTTGGGGGTCATCGTTCCAGGTGAAAGCGATTACACCTCCCCACTCATACTAGTCGACGTTCCGGGAAAAGACCCTAGGCCATGCGTGGACTACCGCTGACTAAATAAGAACACATTAGATCAGGCGTACCCGATACCTAATATCAAGGAGAGGGTAGAAACCATGGCAAAATCCACATATATCTCCACCTCAGATCTGGTACGGGGATACTGGCAGGTCCCGTTGACGGAGCTAGCCTCTCGTTATGCCGCATTCATTTCCCCATTGGGAACATTCGCCCTTTAATGTTTGTTTTCGGCTTAAAGTATGCTCCCTACTGCTTCTCAAACCTCATGGATCAGGTGTTGCGGGGTTTAGGAGATTTCACCCTCCCATATCTCGATGATGTGGCGATCTTCTCTGATATGTAGGCCGAGCATGTGACTCACTTGAGGACCGTTTTGGCTCGACTACATGATGCAGGTCTCACCATGAGAGCGCACAAATGCCACTTAGGGTGCGCAAACGTAAGTTATCTCGGCAACGTCGTGGGTCGTGGCCAGCGTAGCCCATTCGAGCTGAAAGTTGAGGCTGTTTTAGAGTATCGTCGTCCCACCACAAAGTCGGAATTGAGGCTTTCAAGAGCCTGAAGAGCGCTCTCGCAAAAAGACCCGTGCTAGCGGCTCCAGACTTTTCTCAGAGTTTTATTATTCAGTGTGATGCCAGTGACCATGACCTAGGAGCAGTTTTGTGCCAAAAGGATGCCGAAGGGCACGAGCGGCCAGTTTTTTATTCATTGCTGAGTACATGAGTACAAAAAAAAAAAATGAGCTCACATAATATATACAGCGTCAGGAGGTCCCAAAGTAAGAAACTGTCAGGGGGACCTCCTATCGTTAATGGGGTACATAAAAAGTAAGTAACAGCAGCAAAAGCTACAAGTGCGAACAAAAATAAAAAGTGCATTCAACACAGAACAATAAATAGTCAAATCGAAAAAGTTAATTTACCAGAACAACATTATACAAAACTACAAGAATACGTAAAAGCAGAAATTGAAAACGTAGAGGTAATAATGAAAATGTTTTTATTACAAATGAACAAGGGGCTCAACTAACAGTATGCTTTTCATGTTATGTTTAAAAGACTGCAATGAATGAGACGACTTAACATGAAGAGGGATATTATTCCTAAGATGAACACAAAAGAAGCGTGCTGTGCATCTGCCATAGTTTGATCTGATTTTAGGTAAAAGGACGTTATTACGCTCTGAAAACCTGGTATTATTGTTGTTGACGAAGATATGGAAAGGAATGTTATCAAGTGATATTTCGCGATGAATGAGACGGTATGTGATGAGTGACAATCTATGATAAAACAATTGTTGAATGGGTAGGATTCGAAGATGTTGATAGATAGGTAGAGAATGGCAACGGAATGGGCTAAAAGTCATCAACTTGATCGCCTGGTTTTGAAGACGTTGAAGCGGTTTGAGATGAATGGTGTATGTGTTAACCCATGATGATAAGCAGTATGATAAATGGCTATTAATATAAGCATGATAAAGTGAGATGAGAACATGAGGTTGAAAGGATGCACGTGTTGTAATGATAATGCGGATACCAAATGAAACCCTTTTTATAAGTGAATTGGCATGACTATTGTATTTAAGATGTTTATCGAGAGTAACACCAAGGAATTTAACATTGTCAGATGCCAGTAAAGTATAATTATCCAGCTAGACAGTTATGGAGGAAGAAATCACAGTTTGTGGGCTATGAAAGAGTACGAAAGTTGTTTTAGTAGGATTAATCTGAAGTTTGTTATTTCTACACCATGAATGCACGTTGTTAAGATCTGCATTAAGTGTGTCTTGAAGTGCGGTGAGCGATTTATGTGGTGAGTAAATGGTCGTGTCGTCAGCATATTGACCCGTGTCTGCGTGTGAACGACAGCGATGATGTGGGGATTTAACAGACACCAAGTAGTGGGCCTCTGGCTTGACTCAACAACAAAGAAGATCTTGTGGCTCAGCTGTTGAGAACACGCTGCTTTCGCTGCCTCAAGGCGTACTTGTACTTTGTTCGCGTTGTACTGCGACACTGGTGGAGGTGCTGGCCCGCGACCCCGCCTGATGCTCCACACTCCCACGGGGAGCCGTTCATCCAGCCCAGAAGCTCTTGTCGACACTCCCGTGCATCGCTTCAGTCGTCGCTTGCGAGGCCTCCTTCCAGAGTTCACCCTCTCACAGGAACACTCTACGAGGCACCGCTCACATCTACCAATGGCCACCGCCAGCCCACAACAGTTACTACGAGACAGTAGTTTGCCGACCCCATCTCAGGTAACCCTTTTTTCACCGCTGGTGCCTGATCGCTTTGGTGGTGGAGCACATGAAGACGTCGAAGAATGGCTTGATCACTATGAACGTGTCGCCAACACCAACCAGTGGTCTCTTGAACAAAGGCTTTCCCGCGCCTATTTCTATCTCGACGACAGTGCTCGTACTTGGTACGAGAACAGAGAAGGCAGTTTGTCAACATGGAGTGACTTTAAAAGAGCGATGATTGACACATTTGCCGATGTCGACCGGCGCGAACGTGCGCAGCATTTACTCGAGCTACGGGTTCAGAAACCCAATGAAACGGTCGCAATGTTCACAGAGGACATGGTCCGTCTCTTCCGTAAAGCTGACCCGCACATGACTGACGACAAAAAGCTGCGCTACCTCATGCGCGGCGTTAAAAAGCAATTGTTCGCCGGACTTTTGCGGAACCCGCCAAGCACCGTGACAGACTTCATCAAAGAAGCAACAGCTATCGAACGGGCGCTTCACCTGCGATGCCGACAATACGATCGCTTGTCCAGCAACGCCCACATGCAAGTCGCCGCTACGATATCTGACAATCAAAGCTCGTTGCGCGACTTAATACGAGAGATCGTTCGCGAAGAGCTGCTGAAGCTGCGGACTCTGGTCACGGAACCACCCACGGCGTCTGTCGCTGAAGTCGTCCGCGAAGAAATACGCCAAGCGTTTTCGGCAGCTGATTCTACTCACGATCAGCGACCTATGAGCTACGCAGCCGCGCTTCGCCGCCCGCCGCCCGTTCCGCCGTCGTACCGCCAGCCATCGACAGCCGTTCCTTGGTCGCCACCGCAAGAACAGACACCGCGGCGCCCTTCCGTCGTGCCACCATATGAAATGCTGCCGTACGAAGAGCCGTCTCCCAACGAGACACGGCATTTACAACATTATGAGCCGTTGAGACGTCCACAGCTTCGTAAAACAGACGTATGGCGCACCGTGGATAGACGTCCGCTTTGTTTTACCTGCGGAGGTGTCGGCCACATTTCTCGTCATTGCTGGCAACCGCGCCGACACGTTTCGACCTCTTCGGCAATGGTCTGACGATCGACGCCCCAACGACGACTACCCACCACGCCGGGACGCTGATTCTCAACAACCTTCCTTGTCTCGGTTCCATTTTGACAACCGCCGAGCCAACAATGACGACGGTGAGCCTAATTACCAGCCAGGTTTGGGACGTCGACCACGTTCTCCGTCTCCGGCATATTCGCCTTCGTCGCGCCACCGCACTACAGCCGACGCCAGCGGAAGGAGGTCACCAACGCCGAGCCAACAATGACGACGGTGAGCCTAATTACCAGCCAGGTTTGGGACGCCGACCACGTTCTCCGTCTCCGGCATATTCGCCTTCGTCGCGCCACCGCACTACAGCCGACGCCAGCGGAAGGAGGTCACCAAGTCCACGCCGGGGAAACTGAAGGCGGCGACCTCCGGGGGTGAGGTTGCAGGCCGCCAAGGCGACGAAAAAAGGCCCCCGTTACTCTTACCCCAGGACGCCGTAAAGCCGACTAGTTGTAACGTTGACGAAACTGTGACCACACGTTTCGACCTCTTCGGCAATGGTCTGACGATCGACGCCCCAACGACGACTACCCACCACGCCGGGACGCTGATTCTCAACGACCTTCCTTGTCTCGGTTCCATTTTGACAACCGCCGAGCCAACAATGACGACGGTGAGCCTAATTACCAGCCAGGTTTGGGACGTCGACCACGTTCTCCGTCTCCGGCATATTCGCCTTCGTCGCGCCACCGCACTACAGCCGACGCCAGCGGAAGGAGGTCACCAAGTCCACGCCGGGGAAACTGAAGGCGGCGACCTCCGGGGGTGAGGTTGCAGGCCGCCAAGGCGACGAAAAAAGGCCCCCGTTACTCTTACCACAGGACGCCGTAAAGCCGACTAGTTGTAACGTTGACGAAACTGTGACCGACACGTTTCGACCTCTTCGGCAATGGTCTGACGATCGACGCCCCAACGACGACTACCCACCACGCCGGGACGCTGATTCTCAACGACCTTCCTTGTCTCGGTTCCATTTTGACAACCGCCGAGCCAACAATGACGACGGTGAGCCTAATTACCAGCCAGGTTTGGGACGTCGACCACGTTCTCCGTCTCCGGCATATTCGCCTTCGTCGCGCCACCGCACTACAGCCGACGCCAGCGGAAGGAGGTCACCAAGTCCACGCCGGGGAACTGAAGGCGGCGACCTCCGGGGGTGAGGTTGCAGGCCGCCAAGCGACGAAAAAAGGCCCCCGTTACTCTTACCACAGGACGCCGTAAAGCCGACTAGTTGTAACGTTGACGAAACTGTGACCGACACGTTTCGACCTCTTCGGCAATGGTCTGACGATCGACGCCCCAACGACGACTACCCACCACGCCGGGACGCTGATTCTCAACGACCTTCCTTGTCTCGGTTCCATTTTGACAACCGCCGAGCCAACAATGACGACGGTGAGCCTAATTACCAGCCAGGTTTGGGACGTCGACCACGTTCTCCGTCTCCGGCATATTCGCCTTCGTCGCGCCACCGCACTACAGCCGACGCCAGCGGAAGGAGGTCACCAAGTCCACGCCGGGGAAACTGAAGGCGGCGACCTCCGGGGGTGAGGTTGCAGGCCGCCAAGGCGACGAAAAAAGGCCCCCGTTACTCTTACCACAGGACGCCGTAAAGCCGACTAGTTGTAACGTTGACGAAACTGTGACCACAGATCTTACCGTATTTGTAGACGGACAGCAAGTAACAGCCTTAGTTGACACCGGTGCCGACTTCTCTATCATAAGTGAAAACCTTGCCGTGCGCCTAAAAAAAGTGAAGACTACGTGGACGGGACCTCACCTGAGGACAGCAGGCGGCCAGCTGTTGATGCCTGTCGGAAGGTGTACAGCGAGACTGGGCATCGGCAGCTCTTCTTTCGTGGCGACGTTTGTCATCCTCACCTCATGTTGCAAGGACCTGATCATAGGGATGGACTTCTTAAGAGAATATGGTGCCGTCATCAACATCCCGGACCGTTCAATTACGTTCCGCAACAGCCCTGGTTTGGTTGACTGTTCAGACGCAATACGTAACACTTTACGTATAATTGATGATGATGTGGTCGTCCCGCCACGGTCATGCACTCTTGTTTCGGTGGAAGGGCACGAACCGTTTGATGGCGAAGGCATTGCCGACCAAATTGGCTCGCTGCTATTTAGCCATGGTATTTCGATCGCACGAGGTATCGTCCGTCTCACTGGTGGGCGCACGAATTTACTTTTGACCAACTTCAGTACTGAGCGCCGGCACGTTCCGAAGGGCACAGCTATCGCTTCTTACGACAATATCGTAGACATGCAAAGCAGTTTATGTTTATCGGTATTAGATGAAGCGCCTAATCAAGAACCAGAACCCGTTCTCGATGTTAGCCCCACTCTGTCAGAGGATGACCGACAGAGACTTCTTCAGCTACTAGCCGAATTCCACGACTGCTTTTCATCGACCTCACGAGTTGGTCGAACACCTTTGACAAAGCATCGAATAATCACCGAGGACACGGCGAGACCTATTCACCAGAACCCTTATCGTGTAGCTTTAAAGGAACGCGAAGCCATACAACAACAAGTCGCGAAAATGCTTGAAGATGATGTAATTCAACCGTCACAGAGCCCCTGGGCATCGCCTGTAGTGCTAGTAAAGAAAAAGGACGGCACGCTGTGTTTTTGCGTGGACTACAGGAAGCTGAATCGGGTGACCAAAAAAGATGTGTACCCGCTCCCACGTATTGATGACTCCCTTGACAGACTTCGGCACGCTCGCTACTTTTCTTCCATGGACTTGAGGAGTGGATACTGGCAGATCGAGGTAGACCCAAGAGACCGAGAGAAAACCGCTTTTGTGACGCCAGATGGTTTATACGAGTTTAAAGTCTTGCCTTTCGGTTTGTGCTCCGCGCCCGCGACATTTCAAAGGCTTATGGACACGGTACTTTCGGGATTGAAGTGGAAGACGTGCCTAGTCTATCTGGACGACGTTGTAGTATTTTCAACGACTTTTGACGAGCATCTCCAAAGGCTGGAAGTGGTGTTACGTGCCATACGGTCTGGGTGCCTAACATTGAAACCGGAAAAGTGTCATTTTTGTTTCCACGAACTTCAGTTTCTCGGTCACGTCGTCAGTAACGTAGGCATCCGACCCGATCCTGGAAAAATTGCCGCTGTCGCACGGTTCCCAGTACCCTCCAATAAGAAGGCTGTCAGACGCTTCCTGGGCCTTTGTGCCTATTATCGCCGATTTATCGCAGACTTTGCCCGCATCGCGTCGCCACTAACTCGTCTCACAAGAGACGACGTTGCCTTTGAGTGGAACGAAGAACAGGAGGCTGCCTTTAATGACCTGCGTCAACGTCTTCAAACGCCCCCAGTGCTTGCCCACTTCGATGAAGAAGCCCCGACGATGCTTCACACAGACGCGAGCAATGTTGGTCTGGGAGTTGTGCTTGTGCAGCAGCAAGAGGGCACAGAGAGGGTAATCGCTTACGCAAGCAGAACATTAACACGTGCTGAGGCCAATTGCTCTACAACTGAGAAGGAATGTCTCGCCGTGGTATGGGCGGTTTTAAAATTTCGCCCGTATTTATATGGCCGCCCCTTCAAAGTAATTAGCGACCACCACTCATTGTGCTGGTTAACAAGTCTAAAAGACCCTTCCGGGCGATTAGCACGTTGGAGTCTCAGGCTGCAAGAATTCGATATTGTAGTCGTACACAAGTCAGGCAAGCGACATATGGACGCCGACTGTCTGTCCCGTTCACCCATTGAGTCGGCAACCCTACCTGAAGAGGAGGAAATGGCATTTCTCGGTGTCCTCGACACGACCGCCATTGCGCAGCAACAACGTGACGACGCTGAGTTGCTTGGCCTAATTAACTACTTGGATGGCAGATCTCAGAAGGCGCCAAGAGTTTTCGCAAGAGTGTTGTCATCATTTTGTTTACGGGACGGAGTACTCTACAAAAGAAACTTTTCGCCGACGGGATCTACCTATCTGCTCGTCATCCCAGCAGCCCTTCGTACCGAAGTACTCCAAGCATGCCACAACGAGGTGAGCTCTGGCCATTTGGGTTACACGAGAACGTTGGCCAGAATACAGCAAAAGTATTACTGGCCGAGACTAACCACAGCCGTGAAGCACCACGTCCGTGCCTGTCTCGACTGCCAGCGACGCAAGTCACCACCGACTAAACCAGCTGGCCTCCTGCAACCCGTACAGGTCCCAACAGCTCCATTCTACCAGATCGGCATGGACATTTTGGGCCCACTGCCTACTTCTACAGCAGGGAACCGCTGGGTTATCGTCGCGACGGATTATCTGACCCGTTATGCCGAGACAAAGGCTATCCAGAGAGGTACAGCAGCAGAGGTGGCAACATTTTTCATCGAGAACATTGTACTGAGGCATGGTGCACCATCCGTCGTGATCACAGACAGAGGAGCCGCATTTATGGCAGCTCTTTTGGATCACGTCCTCATGCTGAGTGGAACAGCGCATCGTAAGACCACCGCCTACCACCCACAAATGAACGGGCTGACAGAGCGTCTAAACAAAACCATTGAAGACATGCTTTCGATGTACGTAGACGTTGAACACAAAAATTGGGATGAAATCTTGCCGTACATAACGTTTGCGTACAATACGGCAAAGCAAGAAACGACGCGCCTGACCCCGTTCAGCCTCGTTCATGGACGAGAAGTACGAACTATGTTAGATGCGATGCTACCGCACGAAGGTGACGGCATCGACCCATACGCCAACACGTTTACGGAACGCGCGGAGGAAGCTAGGCAACTTGCACGTTTACGGATCCGCCAACAACAAGAGTACGATGCAGGCCGCTACAATGCTCACCGCAGAACAGTCGTCTACCAAACTGGCGACAAAGTATGGGTTTGGACACCCGTACGGAAACGAGGACTTTCCGAAAAGCTTTTAAGAAGATACTTTGGGCCTTACCGAGTGCTGCGACAACTGAGTGAGGTTACTTACGAAGTTGTTCCCGACAGTTCGTGTAGTACCAATCGTCGCCAGCACCATCCAGAACTCGTTCACGTAGTGCGCATGAAGCCTTACGTCAGCGAGTGATTGCGTGAGACTTTTCTTTAAAAAAAAAAACTGCATTATTGACTTCGCATCGGGTCGATGCTCTTTGAGAGGGAGGCAAATGACCCGTGTCTGCGTGTGAACGACAACGATGATGTGGGGATTTAGCAGACACCAAGTAGTGGGCCTCTGGCTTGACTCAACAACAAAGAAGATCTTGTGGCTCAGCTGTTGAGAACACGCTGCTTTCGCTGCCTCAAGGCGTACTTGTACTTTGTTCGCGTTGTACTGCGACAATATAGCAAACACTTAGAAAACGTAAGCGTATTAGGTAAGTCATTTATGAATAGTAGAAATAACAACGGACCTAATATAGAACCTTGGGGAACACCGCAGTTAATTAATTTAGTCGATGAAAATTGACCATTAAGATATACGACTTGTGGCCTGTTAGACAAGTAGCTACGAATAAGATTTAGAGTTGGGCCAGTAATACCAAAAGACTCGAGCTTATCCAGAAGAATAGAATGTTCTAGTGTGTCAAAAGCCTTAGTTAGATCAATGAATATGGCACCTACAACGAACCCTTCGTCAATAAATTGTTTAATGTTATCCGTGAATTTGAGCAATGCTTGTTCCGTTGAATAACCATTCCTAAAACCAAACTGGTGTGGGGAAAGAAGATTAAATTTGTTTAGATAGTGCATCAGACGACTGTAGATAAGCTTTTCAATGACTTTGCCAAAAAATGGCAAAATGCAAATGGGGCGATAGTTGTTAATGTTATCACGAGAGCCTTTTTTGTACACAGGAATTATTTTATCACGTTTCAACAACTCAGGAAATATACCGGTTCTGAAAATTTTCTTAGCAATATCTGCAAAAACTAATGATATGTCTTCAGCAACCAGTTTTATTCTAGAGGGCCGGATGGAGTCCAGGCCTGGTCTCGTAACTTTGAGGGAAGAAATTACGTTAAAAACTTCTGAAGAAGAAACCGGGCGAAGGAAGAAGGACTGAGGGCTACGTGGAAGATGGGCTGGAACGCTAAGTGAGAGCGTATTTTGGCACGCGGCAAAATGATCGCTAAAAACATTTGACATATCAGCTTCGGTAGAGTATTCCTTGTCTTTGTAAATTATTTTTTTAATGCTGGCATCGGACCCCCTAACATTCAGAAATTCTTTAATTAGCTCCCAATTACGCCGAGTATTTGTTCCGTTTTCAATTATTTGCCGTTCATAATATTCCCGTTTTGCACGTTTGAGGACGCTAGAAAGAATGTTGCTATAATTTTTAAATCTAGCTCGCATTGAAAGGCTGCAATTTAACCTTTTTGTGAAGATTATTTTTCTTTATTATTGAGCGCAGCAGCGCATTTGTAATCTATGGATTCCTAGGAAACGAGAATGTGTGCTTATGGGTTACATGGGTTGTGCAATCGTTAATGTAATTCGTTATTGTTGATAGAAAAATCGAATATGCCTTCTCAGGACAATCTTCTCGAAAAACGTTATTCCAGCATGTGTCATGCACTTTCCGTGCAAATAAAGCTTCATTGAAGGAATTTTTCGTATATTGACGGTGCTGTGCACGTTTTCCGGTACCAAGAACGAGGAACAGGGGATAATGATCTGTAATGGAATAATCAATCACTCCGGTGGTGTAATCAGAGGTTGATGATGAAAATATGTGGTCTATTAACGTGCAAGAACCGGCAGTGTCACACCTAGTTGGAACATCAATTAAGGAAGAGAAACCATAGCTAAATAAGCAGTTGATATAATCAGAGCACGATTGACAGCTAGGAGGAAGTATGTTTATATTGATGTCACCACAAATGATGATGTTCTTATTTTCATTGGTTAAGAGATTAAGTATTTCTTCTAGCTGTGAACAGAAGTCCGAATAAGATGATGACGGGGAACGATAAATGGATGCCAGGATTGTAGGGCTGTTATTGAGTGGCAAGACATTCCGGTCGAACTCTAACCATACAGACTCGCACAATAAATTTCGGAATGAAAGATCGAGACGACGGGTGTACGCAATCAACGAATTCACAAAGATAGCAGATCCGCCACTTCTCTGATTTCCACGGTAACTATGTTCACTGATGTACCCTGGAAGATCAAATAGATTGCCATCTACCTGTGTCAGCCACGTTTCCGACAAACAGATGATTGAAAAGTTATGGTCAAGTATAGAAAGAAAGTTGATCAGATCATCGTGATGCTTACGAAGACTGCGAATATTGCAATGAAGGAATGAAAATTGAGGCGGTTTATCATGGAGCAATGCTTTCGTTTTGTCACACGAGAACATGCCTCTGTTCATGGTAGAAATACGAAAAAAAAAAAAAAGGATGTGCAGGCGCACTGATTATGTAAATATGGCCAGGTCGTTTGCGTTAGAAATACGATAAACACGACTATTTTCAGTCTTTCTGGCCTTAATCACACAATCTCAGCAGAAAGCTCAGAGTCAGAGAGGAAGCTTACAGCACTTCAGAAAAACAGTGCGCCTGCCTTGTTTAGGCAATTGGTAAGCTAGCATGTTACGTCTCAGGGTCGAGCTTCATAGTAGAAACTGATCACTGCCCCTTGACTTGGTTGCACAACATGTCGTCTAAAAGCGGTTGCTTACTTAGGTGGAGCTTGATGCTTCAGCACCATAACTTTAGTGTGCCCTATAAGGGAAGCTGCACACAAATTCAGATGGTCTCAGCAGAGCTTATTGAAGTGCAGCCCAACTCCCTCAGACAAGTTGAGGCACATCCTTCTGGTTTGACGTGTTTTGCATACTTTAAGTGTCTCTTCTTTCCGTTTTGCTTTAAACTACATCAACAATTTCGCGTTGCACTAACAGATGTATTTTGTTTGAAGTGTACCCTAACTGATATGTTAGCAGGAAGGCCAGCCTCTACCACTTGGGTAAAATTGTTCGAAAAAAAAAAATTGCACAGAATCGCTTTTTTTGGCTGCCTCAGAGGGTTCAGACATACTCGTATGGCACTGAGGATAGTTTCTTGCAATTAGGACACGTATCCTTTCTTGGCATTGGGACTGCGACGAGTAATCACAGCATTCGTGGGGGTGGGGGTGGGGGGGCAGTGTTTTGAGCTCTCTAAGGAATACGTTTTTGTTGCTGTTTTCAAAACTGATTGCCTCGCTACTTCGCCTCCGGGCGAAAGCCTCAGCAAAGTCCATTCGACTGCTCGCCGCTCTTCGCCACTGCTGCCATCTCGACATTGCGAATTCCTAACAGAGAGAAAGAGAGAGAGAGTGTGTGTGTGTGGTGTGTGTGTGTGTGTGTGTGTGTGTGTGTGTGCACGCACGCACGTGTGTGCATGTGTGCAATAGCATTGAATAGCTTGTTTCGTAGAAATTCCGGCTTCGGTGTTATCGTTTGTGTGTGACTGTAGAATTGGAGAATCCAGAGAATCATTTTGTCTGTGACCGGAGAATCGACAAAGATGCAAATATAATAAATAAATTCTGCGTCCGAGTGAGGATCGAACCTGGGTTGTTTGAGTATCAAGAAAGTGTGCTACCACGAAGTCACGAGTCTGCTTTCAAATGCAGTGAACTGCTTCGGCTTAGAAATGCAGTGAACATAGCACTCAAGCTTCACAAACACATACGTCCTGTATACAGGCCTCATGATATAACATGTAATACTGTCATAACATTGCCTGGTACAAGCATACGTTGCCATCCATGTGAGGATGTGTGATTATCGTAAAAACTTCGTAGTTTAAATCAAACCATGCACTACAAACGGCCCACACATTACTGCACCTATTCCCCTGAGGCCGTGTAGCAGGTGGATAGCAACTTCAAAAAGCTCTCCTGGGCGCTAATTGCTCGTGGTTTAAAGCATGCTAGCCATTACACAAAATGCAGCCATATAGGAAAGTTTCACTGACACAAGCCACTTTCAACTTCATTGATTACAGTAGACTCTCAGTAAACGGAACCTGAAGGAACCGGGAAAATATGTTCCATTTAACAGGAGTTCCGTTTACCGAGATGTGAACATGGGTACAGATTACAGGCCCAAAACCAAGTATTTTAGAGGCAATAGTTCCGTTTAAGCAGGAGTTCCGTTTAACAGATTTCCGTTTACTGAGAGTTTACTGAAATTGTATATTACATTATAGTAATGCATAATTTCAACTTCTCGAGAACCGTCATACAATAAAAAATATGCACGAAGTGGTTAAAATAGAGGGACAGGATGTCACTATCATGTTCAACTCTTGAAGGCGAAGGTTAAGGTTCCCACAAACTTTTTATGACACAGCTAAAGCCAAAGAAGCAAGCCACCCACTTGATGCGAGTGCCCGAGATGTCGAGCACCTCGAGGAGGGGCAAGTCCTGGGCCACGATGTCGAGGCCGTGACGGTTGAACTCGGTGCCGCTGACGTTGAGGGAGGTGAGTCCCCGCAGCTTGGACAGCGCCACCACGACGCAGAACTTAGAGCTGGTGAAGGCCGTGCGCGCCACATTGAGCAGACGCAGGTGGGCCAGCGACCAATCACCCAAGCAGCCGATCAGGTCGTTGACCGTTACCCGGGTCAGGCCAGTGGCCTCTAGCTCCGTCAGCTTGTGCGAGCGCAGCACTCGTAGACCCCTGCAGTCAAACGCCAGCGGAAGATAAGTGGGCAGCTACGCTCTGGGTCCCTAACTTTACCAGCCGAGAACTTTAAAGGTCGGAAATTAGGGCAAGTTTGTACGAGTTTCAATTTAACAGGGAGTGCAAAAGACGGGGACACAAGAAGGACCAGGATAGGAAGACCAGATAAGCACTAACTTCAAACTGAAGTTTATTATCAGAAATCAACTCCAATTTATCTATAAACACTGACCCCAAAAGTACATCCCATATGAACACATAATGCCATGCTCAAAACAATAAGGTGTGAGATGCAAAAACACAGCAACAAAAAGGACTTATCTTGCAGATAACCTGGCACCTTTTGTTTCATTAAGGTAAAAGCTCGAGTTTGAGCACGTGTCCTACAGTTTCAAGCTTTCAGTTTTGAATATTTTTTATTACCCGTGTCGCATTATTCTGTTCATCTTTAGTTCAAGAGCAACAACCAAGCTGATTTGTGTTGTTTTACCTCATAATTTTGAAGAAAGGATGAGGTATTCATGTGCAATGAGGTACTTCTAAAATCAGGGTTCAATATTAAATAGGCGTCGATATACAAGAGTAAACTTTAGTTTAAAATTGATTTTCATCTGGTCGTCTCATTCCTTCTTGTATACCCATATTTTGTACTATTTGTTCAAAGCAAAGTAATTTAATATTAAAATTTATAACCAATCTATGGATGCAACAGTGATCACACACCTTATCAATAATAACTTCTGGAGTTCTATGTGCCAGAACTTTGATATGATTATAAGGCAGACCACTGTAGAGTGCCGGACAATAGGTACCACTATACTCTGTTTCACCACTTTGATTCAGCACTACCAAAGCTACGGGGTGTAAGAAAGCCAGACGCTTGCGCAGTGAAACATAGTTCCATATATAAGTTCCTTGAAGATGTCAGGGTTGTCTAAAATTGGTGTTTGGTGTGTGTTGCACCAAATCAATGCAAGATATGTTTTCTTTCATCGCATTTATTTGCTACGCATTCGATTATTTGTGTCGGTTACCGGCAGAAACTATGGTAACAAATCAACATGGCAGCCGCCATGCAGAAGCGATTGCCCGCTTCAATCCAAACTTGCTCCTGCTAAAAAAAAACATCCACAGCCCTGACAGCAACAAATAAATCGTGAAATCAGCCATCGATTTGTTTCATCTTGATTTGAGGATGAAGCATCAGGTACATAGGTCGTTATTAACGCAATATGCTGCTTGCATAACCGTATCTGATAAGCTTAACGTGCTGAGGCCAGGGCTTCGGCTGTGTCTCCAGACCAAGAACGCTGCATCTCCAAATATCGGACATGCAACCTCGCAAAGTGGTCCGCGCGCGTCGGGTGCTCTTTCGGTGAAACAAAAAAAGATACGATAAAAGCATTGCAGCGAGAGACGGGAGAAAATGCTTTGACAGAGAAGCAGTCATGCCAGAGCCACGAGCAGGGTCCTATAGCCACAAAGTGAAGTTATCGGCCGGTATGGGCGTCTACCGCTCTTCAGTAGAGCCACATATCATATTGTTGAGACGCCAAACTTCCTGAAGTTGAAGTGTAATGACTTGTTTGACAGTTTTACATATTTCTTAAAGTTAATAAACCACCCATGTTACATGCAATGAACGTGCAAGGACAATTAGGCGAGCAGATGCCGTGAAGACGGTGAGCAGACGACAGGGCGCGGATGAATACATGGGAAGGGGCTAATCGGCTTTTCGATTGGCTGAGGCCTTGTAGCCTCCACAGTGCTAAAGGAACTTCTGAAACAGAGTATAGGGTTTCCTTACCGTGCACTGAAATCACACAGTACAAGACCCCCTCCAGAGCGTCAATCTCCATTTGAAATGCAACCCCCGCAGCTGGAACCGAACCAGCGTCATTTTGGTCAGCTGTCAAGCCGTAACCACTTAGCCACTGTCGCAACTACCACTGTAGCAACCCTTCGGTTAATGTTTAGCTGTAGCATTTGAGCAGCACCAAATACACTCGGGATGCCGATAACTGAAAGACAATCAAGTGACTTATTCTTAGTCACATTGTTGCCAATATTATGTGCTAGAGGCTGGTGAAGGCCCCCTCTCCTTCCATGAACCTTCCAAGAAGCTTGAAGCCTATTGTTCTTTTGCTGTCAGAACTTCTCCATGTGTATGAAGTAAGACGGCAAACATTCTTAACAAAGTGTTTTCAATAGTGATGAGGATCAGAGCGAAGTAAATGCTTGCAAATGCAACACTATGCGCATGTTGACAACCAACTTTCTTTCTTTCTTTCAATAATAATAATAATAATAATAATAATAATATAATAATAATAATAATAATAATAATAATAATATCTGGTGTTTAACAAATTACGACCACCATATAACAAGGGAACACGGACACAAAAAATGGTGATCGCACGTGATGTCAATGTTTGTTATCGCTGCAGGGTACTTTTGTTTCCTATTATTACCTGCTGATGAAACCGCAGAGTTAGCTTCCATGGTTGGTGGATAGATATCGCGTGCGAAATTCCAACGTAGTTTCCGTGCCACTACTTCACAAGAACAGCATAAGGAATAGCAAAAATAAAAAATGATAGATGAGTGTTTGTAAATTTGGCATATGAGAGGCATTGGCATCATACAGAATACCTGGGAAAAGAATACATATTTGTACAAATTGCTTCAACTACCGTGCTATACATCAAAAAGTTATTAACGTGCTAAACATAGAAAAGCTAATGAAAGTTATCAATCATTATGCAAAACTTTAGCTTTAATTACATTGATATTGTGACTTTTTGTTGAGCTGTCATGTCATGATTACACATGTCGTGTTTGCATGATCTCGGAAAACACGTTTTATCGGCAATTGCAGTCAGCTGTAAATGCCTCTCTGTACCCATGCAGCGGAAACAAAAAATATACGAAAAATGAAGCAGGAACACCCAATCACATTCACTGCGAATGAAGATGTTACATGTGCCATGTCTTGGGACACAGTGCACGACTCAGTAGAACGCAAGTACAAGGTGACTCACTTGGTGGTGACGTTAGCTGCATTGTGTATGCGCACCCTCTGAAGACGGGTGTAGCGTGCATCAAACAGCGTCAGGATGCTGTCATTGAGCAGGCCACGTGTGCTGAGCGTCTCCAGCACCTGCTGTGACACCTCCCGGTGGAAGAAGACGTCCGGGTCTCGGAACGAGTACCTACGCTCATCAGCAAATCCGAGCCTAATAATCATGCAAGCTGCTACCGATCCCAATCATCAATCAGCTTATTTATGTACACTGTAGGCCGAATGTCCAAGTTTCTCATGGTGCAAGTCACTTGCTTACAGCTTTTCTGTTTTTTAAATACGTTACAGGCCTCTTGACCATTGTGTAGGGGTGTGCTACAATGACAACATTGCATGCAAAGGAATTATCAGAAACAACTAAAACAATGACTTTAGTTAACACATAGCATTTGAATACATGATCTAAACATAATACATTAAACATACGTAATACATGTTATACATAATACAAACACAAAAGTTTTTCATGTACGCACAAAAGGTTGACTGAATGGTAGTTTCTTGTGTGCAATGCCCACTTTACTAGTGACAACGATTGTTATGACTTCCTGAAGACCTACGGATGATGTTGGAACCTGCTGTAGTTGACAGTGCTGTCAGTTACATGGAGGGGCGGCTCGGCCCAAGGGGCAGCACTCAGTCATCCCCCTATTTCCCAAGCTTATCCAAGGGCGAATGTTGCCTCCCCTCCTTTCCAGCGACATATGTAATTTAATAACTGTTATTACTAGCTGCCTTTTTATATTTCTTCACATGCAAGTAAACTGCTGAAATGAACCATGCTTAAGTACACTTCAGAATCGTGGCCACAACAATGACAAAATTATTTTCTTGTAATAGAAAGTCTAACTTGAAAAAAAAAAATACCTTCATCATGCACAAGATCCATTATGAACACTAAAAACACTACGTCTGCTGCACTTCACGCGAGGGGAAACAATTTTTATCAGCACTGTTACGTCCAATAGTTTTCTCCCAGTATCTAGTAATTTCCTGCATCAGTGTTTGAATACATTGAGCACAAGGAGCTTGATGTTGGCGAGTTGGCGTAATGTACTTGAAAGTCCTATCCCAAGTTGGGCCAAGCTTGTGGCATGCTTTAGGGTTAGATTGAAAACAAAGTGTCTAAAGGCTTTCACACTGTGCACGCCAAAGGCGTGTGCATTAGCCGTCCATCAGTGGCACTCGCGAAAAAAGAGTGCATTTATGTCGCATTGGGGCTTCATGACATCGCAATGATGATATTTGCTTTTCTATTTGCGAGTACCCAGGTTTCTTCGAATTTAAATTCAGTTGATAGTTTCCACTCACATGTTGCATTTTCTTCTGGCCCTCGTGTTTTCTTATTGTATATTTAATTAAGGGGGCCCTGCAACACCTTTAGAGCATGGTCAGTAAACGCTGCCGATCGGTAGCCGAAACTACCGAGAACACACGAGCCAAAATTTAGAGTGCAGTACGTGGCTTACAATTAATTCTCAAAAATTGCTGCCTCTTTCCCCCTCTGCAATCGATAACATATACCCAAATTATGCCCCACACCATATACCTTGAGTGACCGCCAGTGACTGGTTTAACAACCGTAAGAAGCATAGTTACGGTGACCACCGCAAGACGCCGCCACGTGCTTGCAATCGTACTGAAAGTAAGCCTCAGGTTCGAAAAAAAAATGAATTGCTTAAGGTCATGATCACAATCAAAAAGGGCTGCATCTTTTTGCTTCTTGTGATCCCCTCCCACGTAGCTTTGAGCGTGCTTGCTAGTACGAGAGGAGAAAGCGATTGAAGCGTGCAGCAAATGCCTGCAACTCCGTCCATACTCGAGGCTTTCCAGAAGTGTTTGTACCATCAGATTCGTGAAGCATCATGCGCTATTAGTGACACTATTTCATTTTAACTGAAAAAAGCATTGCAGGGTCCCTTGAAGTTTCATATATCAAGGTTCTACCAAGGTTTTGCATCAATGCAAGAAAAAGCGGAACACAAGTAACCACATAAATTCACCCACCGCGCCGCCTGCTGCTGCTCATCCGCCTGGACCTCACATATGGCATCAATGTTATCACAGATGAAGTCGATGCAGCACTCCTGGAGGGACGCCGGCGAGTCGTACATGCTGGATTCAGGTGGCTCAGGCCTCTAAGGTAATCATTCCGCACTTCGTCGGGCCTCTCCCATTGGGCTCCAGCAACGAGCATGCCCGCCGCTCCAGTCAGTGCTGTTTCGAGGCAGGCAGACAAAAAAGTGAAATGTTGTGGCTTCAGTGCAGCCCAAATTCTAAGCTTTAATGGAAGTAATTGCATATGAAATCGCCAAATAGAAGACAAGAGGTTGCAGTCTTAAAGAAGACAAGACCTTTTAATAAACCATTGACTCTGGCAACAACCTGTGTTCCAGTATTTTCCATCTTCTCCTGAACTTTTGCCGTATTCCGTCGTGAAAGTGACGTCTAATAACGACATTGCAGACTGTAGTCACCGAAACGAATGTCACAGATATAGAAGTGCTCACTAAGGACATTTTACTTTCAAGCTTATTCAGTTATTGAACTGACTAGGGCCGATAAGGGCATAAAAAAAAAAGTTGCACTTTCCTTGCCTTTTCCTTTTTCTTTGCCTTTGCAACTTCACAGCAGGACTGCTTTACAGAGTTTAGGTCATTCAATTTTTTATGCTCGTCCTGCATCGTTACTTTCCTGCATTAGGAACTCTAAGTATACAAAAGTATACAAAAGTGTGCATGCTGTGAGCGGGTCCTTTCTAGAACATGCAAACAAACATTTCTAAAATATGCATGACATTTCTACAACATGCATGAACAAACAGCGTCGCACGAAATGATGGCCATGGCATCTCCATTCAATGTTTTCGGCGCTCACAGAATAGCGCCTCACAAAATGGTGTCCATGGCATCTCCGCTCAATGTTTTCGGCACTCACAGAATGGCTAAGCGTAGCCTTCAAGATTAATGTTCCCTACTCCAAGGCACAGGCCAAAATACTCATAAATCAGTATGCCCCCTCACCCTCATTTCACAGCGTACGAGTGATAAGTGGAGTGATAGGAGGTGAGCACGAAGGGCGAGTGAGTTAAGGTCAGTGAGTGCCGCTCCGTGCATGTGCACTAACAGGAAATCGAACAAGTTCTACTTAAAGCAAATGAACTTAAGTGTGAGCAATTACACATCCCAGGAAATGTCTTAGCCAGTCAGTGACTGATGCATCAATGCCAAGCATTACCACACATCCCAGTCATAGAAATATCTTGCTGCAAAATTTCAGCAAACTGAAAGCAGCGACTGCTATATACGTTTATTTTTTATTTTCGCAAATATTTTCAAGATACCCTACACCTGCTGGTTAATGTCTATGCCACATCACTTCTTTGCTAAAGGTTGCAAGTTCAAATAAAAGCCCTGTTTGCAGCAATGTGACAGGAACAGATTGGAAGAACATGAACGCGCAAATACGAGTATGTGACCCTAGGATAACATTAAAGAACAATTCTAAGTTTCTTTTTAGGATAACACTAAAGAATATTCTAAGTTTCTTTTGGTTCCCCCGCTACTCCTCATTCTCTAGACCACCTCCTTCACCAAGGCTTAGGTCCTCCTTGGATGTCACACGTTGAACCTACCTGTGCAAATTTTCAGCATGTTCCCTTCCCAAGCAAGAAGAAAATTGCTATATATTCATAGATGGTTCCACAATACTTGTCCTCCTACAAAGGACACTGGGTCTATGACTCAGCTTTCCGAGTTGCACTGGGTGCAACTCTGTTTTCCGTCAATACCTAGAGAACCAATACCCCTATAGAGCAGAAGTCTCAAACATGTAATTCGTGGCCTTCACACGGAATAGTTTTGTGATTATGCTAAATAGTACTGACATTATTTTCTCCCCTATTGCAATTTAGTGTTTTGTTTGGGTAAGCTACAGAGAGAAACTGAGCTCTCTCGTTTTTTGTTTCGTGAAGCACCTTATGCAGTCACTATGAGGCAAAACATCATCATAGAACAAAAACTCTTTCAGAATCAGTGTCATAGTGCTCAGTATTCATAGTGATTATGAAAATCGGTATCCAAGTGATTTTTGAAAGCATGATGTCAAATACCTTTTCAGAAATGACCCGTATTTGGGATGTAGGTAAAGCGTTCTTTCAAATGGCAAGATTTGATGACCATTTGATCAAACTCTATACCCCCCCTGCTCCCTCACTCGCACCATCTTCACTGTCCCTGGCCTTGTGAGACTAAATTTTGGGACTGCGGCCCGCTCCATAAGGCGAGTTTGATACCCCTGCTGTAGAGGGACAATAGGTCTCAAGAGAACATCAAACCACATCAACAGATTTATTTTCAAACTACATTACACAGAGATGCACCTTCGCTTGAAGTTCAGCAACTCCATTGGTTATGAGCCCCAGATAACACAATCTATCTCAGCAACCAAAGGCGGCAACGTCACCATCAGATAAGCCATGCCTATCAGTCTCGGCAATTATTGTTGGGTGCAAACGTACCACACAAGATAAAACTATCAAAGCCCCTGAGGCTGCACATGCAAGCCCCAATTGCACAAGACCTCCATTTACAGTCACACTGAATACTGCATTCCAACAGGATAATATCAGGTGCGCAAGGGGGTTTTTTTAGACTCTTCTGTATTGCAATGATCCAACCTTGCTCCAATCCCTCTTTAAAATGGACTTCGGTACGATTGCGTGAAAACGCGCAAAAGTGAAGTCGAACGCAGGTGGAGACAAACGGGAATGCATCATTGCATCACAATGTAACAATGCAGCATTGTAGTAAGCTCTTGCAAAAATCTACACCTATCCCATCATCCATGCTCACATGATCACAGACTGACCAAAAGTGCCTGTATCTTTTGAATTCTACAAGTTGTCATGACAATTTATTCATGGATGCTGCCTCAGCAAGCGAGGCTATCATACCATTTTGTAACATCACCTCTGCGTTTTGGCGAATGAGTGCACTTTTTGCATAGAGGAATATGATGCCTACTTTCTCCACATACTATGCAGAGCTCTGGCTTCACACATTTAGCCATTATAGTTAAACAATGAATGTGTTTGTCGAACTCGCAATGTCTCAGTAGTGAACTGTCCTGGGACGGCTATGTATGCTGACGGTCTGTAGGTTTGAGGAGATCAATTAAAAAAAATTCATCTGAAAAATGCCCCCAATTTCCTTGAGGGTGATGTGTAACCATAAAGTTTTATTGTATGTTGCTGCTTTCCCTAGAATGCTGCTTTTTAGTGGTATCAGCATGGCATTACTCTTTCCAGCATTCGTCAAAGTCCGAGTGAGTTGGGCTCAGGAACATTTTGGTTAGTCCGAGTCCGAGTGAGCCCAAAAGAGCATGATATATTTTTTGAGTGAGTCCGATTTTTTTTTTTTTTTTGGGCAAAGCTCTTAAAGGCGTGGGTCTGTCCATCCCTTGAATGTATGTATGTATGTATGTATGTATGCATGTATGTATGTACGTGACCTCCTGTAGTTCCACCTTTGTCAGCTGCCCACTACTTCGTCCTTGCAAACATCCCACTATGCCCCATCACCAATCCACCACTTTAACAACCATGAAATAAATACTGTTGAGAAGTAGCCAATATGAAATGCAAGATGGTCGTGTACTTGTAGGTGCACGTTAAAGAACCATAGATTGTCTCACGGTGTCCATTCCTTGTTTGTACGTGACCACCTATAGTTTCACCTTTGCAAACTGCCCACTACTTCGTCCTTGCAAACATCCCGCTATGCCCTATCACCAATCCACCACTTCACCTACCATAAAGATGTTATAATGAACGGGGAACCGAAGCAACGTACAGCTACCCCTTACGAATTTAGAATATCTTGTATAAATATATACAGTATTTGTATATATATAGCCCTCCAGTGCTTCGCCCCACTCATCATCATTCACTCTGTGGATATGCTGCGATTTTTTTTTTTGTCGACCTCTGGTCATATCTACTCATCTTCAGCATTATTATCCGCCTTATCTGGATTCAAGTTTATGCTCACGTCTACAGACACGTATTCCAAAGCAGTGTCTTGCATACACCATTGAAATATTTATTGATCAGAGGCACAGATTTTGTAGAAGAGGGCCTTGACCCCCCCCCTGCCAAATCATCCAAGAAGATTTTTGATAAATATATCTTATGTGTTCATATGTTTCAAAAAAAAATAACCTTACTTGTTTAAGAGCCCTCGTTCTTGAAGATACTAAATCGGAAGATGCCAAGAAGAGCACCAATTACGTGAAATATCAGTGTTATAGAGCATTACCATGACGGTCGACGATGACTCTGGCTGATAGACTCACGAGTCAACTCTTTCAGGCTCATTCAGACTCAGATGGACCTGCGATGTCTGAGTTTGAATGAGTCTGGGTAAATAATGTTTGGGTGAGTGAGTTCGTAGCGACTTCGGCTCAGGAAAATTTTTGCGAGTCTGAGTCCGAATGAGTCCTAACCGCAATACATATTTCATGAGTGAGTCTGATTTAGCTTCACAAGTTTTGCCAACCTATCAGTACAGGCAAAGGGCACAGGTATGGTTTTACAAAATGAAGCAGCTATGCGGTGCCGTGATGTTCGCAAAACATGATCACTGGAGCCTTCTGCAGGAATTAGAGAGTTTATTTTGGAGGTGTAAAAAAAAAAGTTGGAGCCTGTTTACTGGATCTTTAGGACACTTGCACTCAAAGTATTCGGCCTAGGTCTAAACAAAACCCCGCAAAGAAAAATTTTGCTTGGTTACTTTCTTTGTGGCGATAACCATCTTGTGTGATAGACGGACAATCACAAAGTTGACGTTGAGATGACCCAAAAATGCTTACGCATTCATAACATGCACACAAAGACAATCTGTCGCATCAGTTGGACAACCCGAAAAAGCAGACAATACATGCAGGTTAGACCTTCGTTACTAACCAGTGAGTGTGCCGCTATTGGTTAAAGGGGTACTGACACAAAAACCTTGGCCTCGCGTTTTTCTGCTGCAATGCGTTGCTGGGGGCCTGTTAGTCATGACACGACACATTGTTTGCTGCAGCAAATGACAGATAATTATTTACAGGCCCCTCATTATCAATTTGTTTCAGTTTCGGTTTGAGAGAGTTCCAAAAACTGTGTGCAACTGTTGCCACCTAGCGTGTGCAGCTGTTGACCACGTCAGCACACAAAACTGTGACGCATATCCGCACGGTCTGCATAAAGAATTACTTTTGAATAGGAAACAGGACTGGAATGTCACCAAACACATAACTTTCCAAGCGTGCGCCAAAACCATGCACGCGCAACCAGCCACCGAAAAATGTAGAGTGCGGGAACTAATGTAGCAAAACAAAAATGGCGGCTATGACGTTATCTTAACTTGTTTTGTTGAGCGTAGCTTGGTGACGTGAGGGAAGTAGGGGGTCACCTCGGCGTCCTCTGCGATGGTGTCTATAATGCTATGAAGTCGGTTGCTCACGCAAACTTCAAATTTAATTTAAAATACCTTTCAAGCTATATTCCCTGTTGATATCTTGCAGATGATATACGAATGTTCACGAGAATCAATCCCACAGGCTATCTTGGCCCCAAAATTTTGTGTCAGCACCCCTTTATTGCACCCGAAAGCGAATGACAAAACAGTCATTTAGTAAAACGGTCAACCGTGTCATATTACACGGTTGTAGGCCCATCAATACAGCATAAAACCTCTGCATTTAACATAAAAACTTTGAGTTCAGCATAAACACCGTGTACAGCCCTGGTTGCCAAAAGAAGCAAGCCCTCGAATTCTAAATAAAAACGCATGTAAACAGATTGTCAACACAAGAAAGCGCAGAAAAGGTGATTGTTATTAAGAAACAGCTTTCTGTCACAGGTACTGAATGAGTTTTCCACCCACTGAATGTGCCTTGACCCTTTATTGTGGAGTGTCGCGAATTCACGACATATAAAAAAACATCAAACCAGCAAGTCATGAAAATGTGTGCTGCCTTTAATGACAGCTGTCAAGTACTCGCGGGAAACGTAGCTTTCAGCATGAAATATTTACCACCGTCACATGTAAGGAATTTATGCTAGAATCAATTGTTATGTGGTTGACGACAGACAGTGTGTAGCACATACAACAGCTCTCACTTCTTCGTTCTTTCTCGTATGGGAGACAAAGTTATGTCGTCAATAATTTTGTTCATTTGCTGTCAACCCACCCAAGAGATGGCACACGACATGTTACTTAGTCCTAAAGTACGGTTTTTGTTGCAAGGTTTTCGCTTCTGTGGCATACAGAGAATTTGCGACACACCTCAACGTGTGCACTAAATTTAACTGTGGAAACAATTTAAGCTTGCTGTTTAAAGCTGGAAAATGAGAATAATTTACATTTTGTTTAGCAGAATCATAATTACGGCATTGAAGGGTTAATTATGTTTCACTTTCATTTTGCAATTCACACACTTCTCTTCAACCAAAACATTTTACATTAAGATTAAGTGATCGACATCCCGCCGACATTTACAGTGCAAGTGATGTACTCCAAGTGATCCTGCTGATCTGGCGAATTTCACTACATACCACAGGCAAGCTTTAACCCTCTTTGAAGAAAAAAAAACAGTAAAAAAAGAAACACATCCAAGTGTGGAAACTACGAACACAATGGTTGACTTGCAAGTAAAGTTCCCTTTCTACGCACATCTAAAAGTGTTACTTGCGTTAGTGTGCACCTGTAAACAAATAAAATTTGTTTCATTCTATCAACACTCCAACTTTCCCTCAATATCCACTGGTCATCAACACATGCCTGCCGACACGTGAACTTTAGCAAGAGCAGTCTAGACAAATATGGGGGTGGAATAGCGCGCACTTTTCATTTCAAGTCTTTGCCGAGCACACACCTTTTCGGCGAGATGAATGTATGCGCTGAATTAACAATGAATAACCTTTACACCCGAACCACAAGCTGTAGGAACCTTTTGACAGCAAAGAACAGTGAATTGTTCTAACCATGGTGACATTTTCTTTAACATCACTGTTGCCCCATTTCGTCACCTACAATAATGCGTTTCGCTCAAACTTATCACTCCGATATCCTCTCACAAATTCCCAAGGGTGAAATTGGAGACTGACGAGTGAAACATTAAGCAAACAGAATTACCCTTTTCATACCTTGATGCAACATCTGTAAAATCATGGAATAAATGCGAATTTGTAAGCTCTATCGAAAATGTGGGCTGTTGATGGACAAACCAGCAACCCTACGCAAAGGCTCAGCCATCAGCAATCATGCCCACATCTAGAACAGAAAACATTTGAACATGGGCAAAACAGTTAACTGTGGTATCAAACATAAGAATGTTGATATCGATCTTCCTGAACCACAACTGAACAAAATGATCCTCTAATTGCTGGGTGCTGAACCCTATAAATAAAATTTTATTTTTTTATTAAGGATCTGGCAGAGGATTATTGTGCATGCTCGAATGCATTAAATCAACAAGTGCCCACTAGTTATCGCCGTAGAGCTGCCATTTTTGCCGATAAAAATGGACTTGCCATGATGGTTTGGGAAGTCGTTAGATGTATTTTTAAAATTGTACGGCATAGCAAAATAATAATGAGGGAATGATATAATGTGGTAATTTAGCTTTGAATTTTACACAATTAAAGCCTACTGAAATACCTTGTATGAAATTGGGCACTTATGTAATGCCTTTACTGCTTGCTCTCGCTGCAAATACCGCATTTGCTGAATTTAACAAGACCACAGTCGTATCCAAAGAGTGAATTTTCATAAAGCCCAGGAAGAAAAATTGTAAAAATGGTAGCGTTTCGGCATTCAATTGTGACGGAAGAATTGACTCTATGGCGCAAATATTCGCTAAAAAACTCGCGTTATATTCAAGTAGGTACGGTAATTGGTTCATATGCTACCACTTGCAAACAACTCAGCAATATGAAAGTAAATGTTGAACTGGAACACATGACTTTTAGGAGCAGAGAGAGTTTCATCATTAGGAATCAATTCATCTGCTAAAATTGTGCCAGTCAACTGTCTGCTACATATGAAGGCCTACGCTTTGCCATTACAATAAGCCGATTTCAGAAAAAAAAAAGTAAGAAAGCTGCCAGCAGTGGGCCAATGTTGAGGATGAATCGACATTGCCTATATGTTTTGGTGGTCAACAGAGACCAGGCTCCGAGTGGGCAAAAACGGCTGCGCCCATTCAACTAGTTAAGTGATAACATACCTGCTGGCTAGAGGCAAATGACCTATCAACTCGAGCTCACTCGAGTCGTCAGAAGAACAAAGGCACGCTCTGCAAAACCCCGTAAAGCAGAGCTAGATGTGCGGAAATTACCTTTACAATTTGACGAGTTTAATATATCACGTGGGTTTTCTTGAATCTCAAAGGTGGGTTATACACAGTACAAAAAATGATACACGTAATTAAGGAGAACTAAGCATCACAATGATACCACTATAATTAACGAACTGCCTTAATTGTCAATGACAAACGTCGATAACTCTTCAACTGATGATCATACGGTCTTTTTCTATGCTCAAAAGTCCACGGCTTTTTGGACTACATGCAAAACATGACTTTTCCCACTGATACTGTTTGCTTGAAGAGAGCATATGTCGCATGTCAGAAAAAAAAAAAAAACGCGCTTTCATGAACGTAGACACAAATCTGTCATTGCCCAACGGACGGGTCGATTGCACTTTCGGTTCACTTTACATCACGTAACGCGAAAAAAAAAGCATTCGATACACCATCGAACGACATCGGGTCAATGCGCGGCGGCCAGAATCCGTACACGGGCATACGGCGATCCTTTTGAGCTCCATGCCATTCCACATACCGTTGCAACGTGAGACCTTTGTGGTAAGCTGCTGCCCCGTTACAAAATCGCACGTCCAGTCACGCGGCGCTAGCGACAACAAACGCGTTGCGAAGCGCACACAAAAGCAAAAACCTCGACGCGAAACGTGCACACCAAACAATAAAAACCATGACAGCCTTGGTTTCTCTCGTATTCGGACGACAAAAAAAATGTTCATCTGGTATCCGCACAAACCAAGGAAGTCGACCTTCGGACGTTGAAAAGCAGCTATACCAGACCCAACGAGCGACAAGAGTTGGGGGCAGTATTTTTTTTTTTTTCTGACCCCCCCCCCCCCCCCACTCTGCGATCGAATGCCGTCGGTATTACCATATACTGTGCGCTTTTTTTTTTTTTCATAAATGCGATGAGATCGCATTGTGGCTGCTCGTCCACATGGCTAATGAACTACGGAAAATCTCACGGCCGATTCCACGCACGCCTGCACACGCATATGCCACTGGAGCAGCAACGAAACATCAGGCTGGCGTTTCAAGCTCCCTTCAAGTCCCTTGAATCGAGAAGAGGGCGATATTTAGCCTCGTAGATGTTAACATATTCGTATGTACTGCGGCCTCAGTGCTCAAAGCGGAGATATCGAACGGTTTCTTTTGGAGGGCGCAAAAAAAGCAACGTAGGAGGTCGTGTAGTCGTACAGCTGTCAGCAAACCGTGTGCGTTAATAAAAGTTCCGTTCCGTACGTCAAGCTAACGCGTATATCAGAAACAAACATCTGCGCGATAGGGAAAGAATAAAGAAAAAGGGCAGGATTTGCCGTGCTGCGCGCGACTCGTCCGACCCCCACTCGCCTCTTCCCGAAAGAGATAGCAAGGTGAAATGTGGACCAAATTAACAGCGGCGCATGTTTAAAAAAAGGAGGCCGATCGTGACCTCGTGAGCCGATGACATGCGAGACCGCGGCGGACGCGTTTTGGAAAAACACACACGGCGGTGGAAATAGAGCTGACCGACTGCGGGTTCACGGGACCCCGGAGGCGTCTGCATCGTTCATCTGCGGTTTCAGATTGCTCGTTGCGTTTGGACCTACCGCTCAGTTGTGTCGCTGCAGTGAGAAGTGCGGGCGTTCCGGTAGCCCAGTGTCCCCCATAGCGTAGCGCCCCAGTCGACGGGATGCTGCCGTTCCCCCGAGGCGCGGGAGACGTGGTGTCGACGGACGCGAAGCTTCTCGATTAACGTTGTACGGCGGCTGCTGCTTGCGAGTCGTCCAGCAGATGTCCTAAGGAGGGGACTGTGCTGTGAAGCCGCTCGTCTCGTCGGCTGCCTGGCTGGATTGTAAACAAGAAGAAAAAAGAGCAGTGCGGACGCACGCTGCTGGGTCTTCTTCGGCTTTCTTCTTGGAGCCCAGCCAGACAGCGAACCTGCGGAGTTTTCACACGGGGTCGCGAAGCTGTCGTGTGGTCATAAAAAATACACCACAAAACCGAAACATACCTGCCTACCAGGCCTGATAAGCTACTCTAAAAGTATTTGTGAATAACGCCGCTAGAGTCGCTGCATGCTGACTTTAAATATTATTTTCGTTTTTAATAGTGAGTTCACTCGTTAAACTCTACGACTCGCGACAAATGACACAGTGGCCGCAATCTCTCTATTTATCTACGTATCTATCTATCTATCTATATTTCTATTTATCTATCTATCTATCTATCTATCTATCTGATAATCTATCTATCTCTTCATATATCTATGCCCCGCCGCTAAGGTACTCGGGGCTGACCCACGGGTTGCGGGGTCGAATCCCGGCTGCGGCGGCTGCATTTCTGATGGAGGCGGAAATGAAGGCCCGTGTGCTCAGATCTGGGTGCACGTTAAAGAACCCCAGGTGGTCGAAATTTTTTGAGCCCTTCACTACGGCGTCTCTCAAAATCATATGGTCATATCAATCAATCAATTTATATATCTATTTATGTATCTATCTATTCATCCACCTGGGTACTCCCGTAATACTCATAATCACTTACCTGAACTCTAATGAAAATGAGCAAGCTGCAGATAGTTGGTGCTGGTGTCAGTTCCGGTGGTAAAAGTCACGTGTTTTCCGAACGCTGCTTTCGCGGACGCCAGTGGCGCCAGCTGAATGCTCGCTTTTGCCAACATCTCTAAGATAAAGTTTCATACAATTACTGTAGGAAAACTCCATGTCTCTAAGTAACGCCGGTGTGCGGTAGTGCATGCTCGTACGTTCAAAATATGCAGCCAATATGATACATGCTTGGCACTTGTTCACAGCCAAAAGCAGAAATTTTGGGTCTTTAATTCGGAGAAACCGTGGCTTAAACCAACCAGGACAGGGTCATGAGTTGGCTCGATTAATTTCTGGCTTCACTTTTCTAATACGAAAAATCACCCTTAGTTCGTTTCATGAGCTGAATACCATTATGTCATTTTGGGAACTACACGGTTTCTCTCCTTTGCACTCTTCTTTTACATGCCAGTGAAGCAGCACATGCATGCAGACTGCCAATGACGCTGCTTACGGGTAGTTTTGTTATAATTGGCGAGTTACGCTGCAGAAATTGGCCGCAATTGCACCGAGAAGTATTGAAAATTGGACCTTAGAGAATGGCCGCAATTGCTTCTGCATATGTAAAATATACTAAAAACACATCTAGCAAATGATTACCTTCATCATCAATAATGCCTTTACACAATGCAGCCTCGAATTGTGTGAGGCATAGAGTTTCATACAACATGGTATGAGGCATTTCAAATGCTTACTTGAGCGCTAACTGCTGAATCCTTCGTCTTAGTGGCTGCTACTTGCGAAGTCGTCCGGTAGGCTAACCACTAAAACCTTTATCGTAAGCGTTTGACCATGTGGCTCTTTGCACGAGCACACATATATGTCGGTGTTCAATAAAATTCAGTTGATAGCTTTCACTCTGAACGTCTGGTCCTTTTCTTGCCTCGGTTTTTTGCGCTTATTTCTTCAATCTATGATGGTGTGGTCACAAATTCCCCTTCACGGCATTTCGGAGAATTCAAAGTAATTTTGCAACATCCAAAACACTGATATTATATTTGACATTGATATTACATTTGCAGATGTGCTGGCAACGAGGGAAAACTCTTAAATACTGCAGTGGAGATGCCGTTTTGGCTCAACCTTCCGGATAATTAGATTGATTCTGACATTCCCGTTTCTGACATCTCATTTTCTGAAGCAACTATTTCGCGTGTCCCTTGAATTTGATTTTTCTTTTTTTCAGTCCTGCAGCCAACTCTTACCAGAGCCCGATTCCAATATTCGCTGCCAGAACTAAAGATAAATTACAGGCTTTTTCTCAGTTCCTGAAGCAGCAATTTCACCAGTGGAAATTTTTATTCCAGCCCTGCACACTTCTTCTCACCTTCGTGCAACACTAGCTGCTATCAACGGACAGATATTACAGCATTTTTCTATTACTTGAAGTAGCGATTTCCCTGTGTGTGTTACTTCCATGAAGAATTTATGATACCACTTCTGTACAACTAGCCTCCATTAGTGCCCCAGTGTAATGTAGGCTGCCATCACCAAACATATCTTCCATTTTTCTTTTTCCAGATTTCCTGATGCAGCCACTTCATCATGCATGTTACTTCCACTGAAAATTTAATTCGTTGGAGCCCAGTAAAGCCAGTCTTACCAGTGCCTTGGTGTAACATTTATTCTATTATCAAATGCTTGGTAAACATTTTCTTTCACAGTTCTTGAAAAAACAACTATCACTATGAACATTACTTTTAGTGGCAATTTATTTTACTAGTTGTAGTCTTACCAGTGCGTTGAGGCAGCATCAGCTGGCTCTTTCACATTTCCTGGAGCGGTAATTTCACCACGTGTTACTTGGCTGGAAATTTCTTTCACGTCCACCGTCATAACATTTGTTGCTCTCGCCAAACATGAAAGCCTTTTTTTCACGTTTCCCAAAGCAGCGTGTCCACCACAATTGTGTTTATTTCCATTGGAAATTTATTTTACTACAGTCCTGTACATCCTGTGCATACAGCCATGCCATAATCTTTTAAATCGCCCAAGTGACAAGTGCCTGTTTAACAGATCAGAACAAAAAAAAAAAAAAGCTTGAAAAGTCACCACACCTCTACAGCGTGCACAATTCAGGACGACAATAAAGCACAACAGCACTCGAAACCCCGAATTGCCTTCTTCATGTCTTTGGTTTCACTTCCAGTCACCGATGAGACGCAGCTCTCAAAGCAGAATCGAGCATAACATACACGGCACACAGTCTGTTGTTTCGGTGCGACACAAGCTACAGTACAGTAAAAAAAAAATTACAACTGTAACAAATGCTCCTGAGCCGTGAAAGAACAGGTCAGGTTTTGCTGCAGCGGAATCGCTGAAGTCCGCAGAAGCAGCAGTGCCCTGCATATTCCGACAACAAAAACAACGTAAGAAGAATGTGTGCTGGGCACCTTTGGTGCCTCACAAACTATCGGTGCAGTACGGTGGGTGCTTCGAAGACGATGTGCAGCATGGCAAATTTCTTGGCTAACCGCCGGCCACCGCCACTCGACAAATCTTGTGAAAGCAAGGTGCCCATCCCAGCAAATGCTTTTTATATGAGTCCAGCATGGCAAATGACTCGATGCGTGGCAAACACAGATTTCCTGCACAGACGACGGTCAGACCACCGAAACTGCGGGCAGCGGTTTCACCAAACATTTTGTACGAACGGCACCAAGCAGTGGATCAGAAAACAAATATGGCAAGGAACTGTCGGGAAGGGGGGGACTTCACGCACGGCTACTGCCGGTCCTGACCAAGTCTTCACAGACTAGCCGCAGCCAAGCATGCGTCACTGGAAAAGCGAGGCACCTTCTTAAATGCGACATGACACGCAATGTAGACACTGAAGAAAAGTAGAGAGAAAAGAAAACAGTGACAACCGTATGACAATAAAAAACAAAAAAAAAAACTCCGAATTGCAGTTTTCGAAAGCAATGACATGAAAACACTTTCTCGCATTCCCGAGGTGCAACTCTCTTGACTAGCAAATGCAGTTGACACTTGGAGCTTGTTTAGCTAGACAGCAATGCCATCTGGTGAAGAAAAAACAAAGTTACCGGCAAACACTTCAGTAACAACAAACATTACAGTTGATACAAGAACAACACATGCCTCTTTACAGTTGTAGAAACATAGGGGGCATATTCTCAGCCCATTCACTCGCTCTTGTACCAATAAGGTATCAAAGACAGCCCAAAAAGAAACCGAGACCGTCCACGTTACCTGGGAAAAGATAGCACGCAAACGCAAAGTGTAGAAATGCCACGAGAGAACCCTGCAAGTGTTGCTCGCTAACGCGACAGGCAATGAAGGCGAGAGGAAGTAAATATATGCTATAAGATCTGCGGAAGAAATAGAATGGTGAGAAGACAACAATACTGCTTGTGCTCTCAGCAAACATTGCACCTTCCGTTGAAATCATACCCTCTGCCAAACATCCAACAACACACAACTCACGCGTCCTTCAAAGGTGAGTCTTATTACCAGTTTGTTCTCAGCGCTAATCAGTACGGACATATAGACACGATCACTAGCTTTCCACATTTTTGTCAGAAACAGCTTGTAAAATGCAAGCCAACAATGGTAAAGCTGAAAAAAAAGTAGGCAGCTTATTAAAAAAAAGATGACATTGCCAGTGGAGATTTAGAAACGACATTCTACAGACACGAGGTCAGCTAAGGCATCTGGTGATGATGCTTCTGTATGAAAATTCGGTGATTGGGCCAGTTTTCATTTGCTCACCGAAATGAGACCTCTTACACTAGTGCAACACAGGGCAACAAGAACCGTCCTCTTCCCAGTGGATACAACGCACAGAATGTTCAATTTGTGGCACCGGTGTCTGGCAGTGGACGAGCAGTGCACTCTGGTCCTGCAAACACACACACACCCAGATGTGATCCACTCTGACAAAGAGAAAAATGCTCAGTGGTCGAGGCAACCGTTCAAGGCGATGGCATTGCCGATGACGACGGCCAGTCCAGTGGGTAGCTTATTGTCCGTAAGAGCAGCAAACATTCCATGGTCGCGACGCAGCTGACCCTCCAAGGAACAGGAGACTATGCTTTGATTGAATGTGGAGCTACGGCTCTTACCAGAAGTTGTCGAACGTTGCAGCAATGAAGCATTCACTATATCACTCTTCTTGCGCGTTACACCTTGGTGCAGTATTTTGATGCCAGCATGACGTGAGGCAGTGATGCCTGTTGTGGTACCAATAGTATAGCCGTGCGACGAAATATATCTTGAAATACATTTTCTTTTTTCATTTCCAACAGCTGGCACTGTGTTCATTCAACCCAGCGGCGTCATGCACGGCCAGGTAGAGTGACTGGGGAGACTGTGGTCTTCGTTACTACAAACAGCTCTTCACCACCTGTCAAGCAGCATGACGAGACATTTACACCGGAGGCATACCAAGCGGCAATGCTCAGAGCAGTTGCGACACTTGACACAATGCGTCGTGCCCGAACGAAACGGTGAACCGCGGGCACCACGGGTGCAAGTGACGCGAGTGTAACTCTGCAAACGTAAGCGCGATGAAACACTGGTCCCCGAACCGCGCCGGTGACCGTCACAACCAGCAGCCCCTGCCGGTCACAGTCCGGCAACGTCATTTCTGGCCCTCGCAGTGGCAGTGATCGACTATAACGGGTCTGTGTCGTGCATTAGCGGCAACGTCCCACAGTCGCTGCTGCGCTTGTGAATGACGTCGTGGTGAAAGAGCTCCAAGCCCCCAACGCGAACGGCCTGGTGCGTTGCCCGCGAGCTGCCTGCGCTGCGCGATGACGAGCCACTGGCTGCTGAGGCAGTCATTGACGCGGCAGTGGGTCCCGTGTTGTCGGGGATGAACGCCGCCACCAGCAACGCCAGCATCACCAGCAGGGCACCGAAAACAAACGGTGGTCCGGGAATAAACTGCAATAAAAGTAGAACACCACAGCTATGTCAGTCAATCATTTATTTGACATTTCACAAGAGTGAAGGGCGTGGGAATAAGAAAAAAAAAAATAAAGGCAGATCCGCGCTAGTGGTGCCAGGTTTGAAGGAAAGAAGTGTGGAGTTGGGCAACCTTCTTCATTTCTGTTTGGTTTACTCTTTCCTTCCTCCTCTTTCTTTATTGTTCTCTCTTCCAGTTTCTTGTGTTTATTTTCTTTCTCTATTCCCATTTCTCCACTTTTATAGGGTTTTTTTCCTTATATTTATATCCCCTTGCTATACTATAGTACAATACTCGCATACCTGGATGGTTGAGTGGTTACGGTGCTTGCCTTCGAATAATGGTTTGACCTGCACAAATCACACCTTGCAAAGAACTTTTTCTCACCAAGGATTTTTCTGTCAGGCTTTGTTTCGTTCTCCCTCTGTCTCTTTCTTTATTTTCTCAGCAATCAGACTTGCACAATTCAATGCCGAACAAATCGGCACATGTGTTCTGCGAGAGAAGCTGATGATGAAGAGGACGAAGAGAACGCATGCTTGTTGACGATCATCTCTGTTCACCATTCATGAACCAATGCTCGGTTCAACGAGATTCACCGTTAAGAGCTCTACTGACCATAATTAAGCTTCCCAGCCTATCTGAGTTCAGCAGCCTGTATGGTCTGTGCAAAACATCAAGCAAATCCACATACACTAAGCATATATGCAAGTGTGAAAAGGATGCAAGAAGTGCAAACAATTGAACATAACAGTAATTTAAGTGCACCATACCTATAAGCTAATTAAGACCCGTAAAAAAAAGTACTGCTACAGACTTCCTCTATGATGAACTCAAAAGGACCTTGAAAACTTATTTGCCAATTCATCATGCTCTACTCGACATTAGTCCACCCCCAAGATTAAAATAAAATGTAGCAATAAGGAACCCCACACCACAAAAACCTCATCTTTTCATTCGAGCTTGTTCAACATAATTTCGCTCAATTCATTCAGTCTAACTATACTTGCAGCACTACTTTGACGAAAGTGAACTTATACCTCCCATCGCTAGAATTTCGCAGGAAAATGGAACGTTTACGTTAACTTTGTTTCACCAGTTCTATCATCACCCTTCTCTTCGAATTGACTTCATTTCACAGCTTAATTATTTTTGCACTGCACTGACCATTGCTACAAAGGCGTAATTCAAACATAAAATACTAACACCTTCAGCCATTCCGCTTTCCCCAAGCAACCGGACAATAGCACCGCCTTCTCTATGACACTGTCGCCACTGATGACAACAAACTTTTTCACAAAGCTGTAGCTAAAAAGTATAACAAGAAAATTTTGATATGTTTTATTTATCGTTTTGCTGTCAAGTTCTTAAGCTCAAAAAGGTTGACATTGTATATGCTAAAATCAATATTGTGTTACCTTGTGTCTCCTTTGTACTACTGCCAAACTACACACACACATATATATATATATATATATATATAAAGGAAAGAAGTGTATACATAAGGGCTCGTTTTTCCGTGTTTTAACACAATATTAATGAGATCTAACAGACAGTAATGACAGGGAATGTACAGGGGAAGTTATTAGAACCAATGGAATGTAAATAAGAAGAAAGAAAAGTGGATGAAAAAACAACCAGCTGTGAGCAGGAAACGAACCTACGACCTTCGCATAACGAGTTCGATGCTCTAACCACTGAGCTACCACAGCGGCCTTCCCTTCATTCACTTTTTTGGGTTTATATGTGAATTTAGAAGTAGGAGTGACAGTCAGCGCCATCTATAAGCCAAACGACGAGTGTGAAAACACTCTTATGCGCATGTTTTGGCGTCACGTAGCACGTGAACTTATTATGAGCGGGCAGCTGATTAATTGTCCCTCTTATACAACCTAAACACACCAAGTCCGCCATTACGAAACCCTCATTCAATTAAATAAGGGAAAGAAGTGTATACCTAAAGGCTCGTTTTTCCGTGTTTTAACACAATATTAAAGAGATCTAACAGACAGTAATGCCAAGGAATGTACAGGGGAAGTTATTAGAACCAATGGAATGTTAATAAGAAGAAAGAAAAGTGGATGATATATATATATATATATATATATATTGTCACGAACAAAACAAGACCTGCAGCCAGGAGTTCACTTGAACCAGAGCAACGAAGATGTTCTCTTCTTCTTTGCGCCCTAAAACGCGTATGAGCCACAGTAGCTCCTTCATCAATGGTGGCATTACCCCCTCTCCCAAGAAGCATCGTCTCGATGCTGTACATGAAGGCAAAAAAAGAAAAGAAAATTAGATGAAAATTAGCATGCGAGCAAAATGAATGGCGTAAGGCGGAATAACGTAGTTGGTTGTGGGGACAAAAGTTAAATTAGAAATAAGAAAAATAGGACAAATGTAAGGAAAAGACGAAACAAAAAGAAAGACGCGAAGTTACCAATAAAATCAGTCACTCACTGGCGATTCACAGCGCGAAAAGTATGGTTTGAGACGTGAAACGTGAATGACTTCAGTTTGCGGGGTGAAACGGGAACTTCTCGAATTGCCTTGTGGGAGAACCTCGTAAGTGACGTCGCTGAGACGTCGCACAACCTTGTAAGGGCCGAAGTAGCGACGAAGAAGCTTTTCTGAACGTCCACGCTGTCGGATAGGGGTCCACAACCAGACTTCATCACTTGGCTTAAAAATAACTTCACGGTGGCGAAGATTGTAGTGGCGCGCGTCTGCGGTTTGGTGATGTTGAATACGGTGACGAGCAAGTTGACGGGCCTCTTCTGCACACTGCGCGAATTTGGTGGCATCCGTGTGGTATATTCCTAAGTTGTCGGGCAGGAGCATGGTGTCGAGCATCGTCGTGACGTCGCGACCGTGGACTAAGCGAAAAGGTGTGAAACCGGTACTTTCTTGAACAGCAGTGTTATACGCAAAAGTTACGTAGGGAAGTATGGTGTCCCAGTTCTTGTGATCGATGTCCACATACATTGACAGCATGTCTGCAATTGTCTTATTGAGTCGTTCAGTCAGCCCATTTGTTTGCGGGTGGTAAGCCGTTGTTTTACGATGTTCCGTGCCACTTAATCGCAAGACTTCCTGCAGCATCTCTGCGGTGAAAGCTGTCCCAAGATCAGTTATGACGACAGCTGGAGCACCGTGACGCAAGACGATGCTGTTAACAAAAAATTGCGCAACATCTGCTGCGGTGGCTTTTGGAAGTGCCTTGGTTTCACAGTAGCATGTTAAGTAGTCTGTAGCGACGACAATCCACCGGTTTCCAGACGAAGACGTGGGGAATGACCCCAGCAAGTCCATGCCAATCTGATGAAAGGGCGCCTTTGGTAGGCCAATTGGGTGCAGTAGTCCCGCTGGTCGTAAAGGTGGAATCTTACGTCGCTGACAGTCGCGACATGTGCGAACGTAGTGCTTCACAGTCTTCGCGAGACGTGGCCAGTAGTAGGAGCGTTGAATCCGTTGCAGCGTGCGGGTATAGCCGAGATGTCCGGATGATGGCTCATCATGACACGCACGTAAAATGTCACCACGAAGCGTAGTTGGCACAACAAGCAGATACATGGCTTGTGTAGGATGAAAGTTCTTTTTATAAAGCACTCTAGCAGATACATGGCTTGTGTAGGATGAAAGTTCTTTTTATAAAGCACTCTATCACGGAAGCAAAAGGAAGATAGTGAGCGCGCAAAGCTTCGAGGAAGGTGGGAATTGCGTCCTTCCAGGTAGTCAATGAGCGGGATGAGCTCAGAGTCGTGACGCTGTTGCTCAGCTAAGCCGGTTGCTTATACGGCAGAAAGAAAAGTGTCGTCGACTTCAAGGTCAGTGTTGGCATTTTCGACCGGTGCACGTGAGAGACAGTCGGCGTCGGTGTGTTTCCGCCCAGATTTGTGGACGATGGTGACATCGAAATCTTGTAGCCGAAGGCTTCATCGTGCTAGACGACCTGAGGGATCTTTGAGATTCCCGAGCCAACAAAGGGAATGATGGTCGCTAACTACCCTGAATGGGCGGCCATACAAGTATGGGCGGAACTTTCTTATGGCCCAGACAACAGCGAGGCATTCCTTTTCGGTTGCAGAATAGTTTTTCTCCGCTGGGGATAACGTTCTGCTCGCATAAGCGATCACGCGCTCTACGCCATTTTGCCACTGAACTAATACCGCTCCTAGTCCAACGTTGCTGGCGTCAGTGTGTAATTCCGTGTCAGCGCTTTCGTCAAAATGACCTAATACAGGCGGAGCCTGGAGGAGGTTTCGGAGGGTGTCGAACGCGTGGCACTGATCGGGACCCCAAACAAACGAGACACCGTCTTTTGTAAGCTTGTTGAGGGGTTCAGCAATCTTCGAGAAGTTTTTCACAAAGCGCCTGTAATACGCACAGAGCCCCAGAAATCGGCGTAGGTCGCACTTTCTTGTGGGCACGGGAAAGGCGGCAACGACGCGGGTTTTCTCGGGATCTGGGCGGATGCCAGCATGGCTCACAACGTGACCAAGGAACTTCAGTTCTTCATATCCAAAATGACATTTGTCGAGCTTGAGAGACAACCCCGGTGTTCTAATTGCCTGAAGAACTGCATGAAGGCGTTGGACGTGTTGTTCAAACGTGTCTGCAAAGACCACGACGTCATCAAGGTAAACAAGACATGATTGCCATTTGAGCCCCGTGAGAACCTTATCCATCATTCTTTGAAAAGTAGCTGGCGCTGAGCATAGACCGAAAGGCAACACTTTAAACTCGTACAGACCGTCGGGAGTAATAAACGCCGTCTTTTCGCGGTCGCGCTCGTCCACTGCGATTTGCCAGTAGCCGCTACGCAAATCTATGGAGGAAAAATATTTAGCATTGCGTATACAGTCCAACGAGTCATCTATCCGGGATAGAGGATAAACGTCCTTTTTGGTGACCTTGTTCAGTTTACGGTAATCAACGCAAAAACGCAACGTACCATCCTTCACTAGCACAACTGGCGAAGCCCAGAGACTGGTCGATGGCTGAATGACGTCGTCCTGAAGCATCTGCTGGACTTGGTCACAACGTATAGCATCTTGCTCTTTTTGCAACACCCTATAGGCATGTTGTCGGATGGGTCTCTCAGTAGGTTCCGTGATGATACGATGTTGAGAAAGTGGTGTCTGTTTAAAGCCCAAACTCCATAAGCGCGAAAATGCACGCGACAGCGACGAGCGACGCGACGTAGATCGGCGTCGCGCGATCAGTCGCTAGCGCAGGCAAACCTCATTCACGCGACGGCTTCGGCGAGCGAATTCCACTGTTGCTGGCATGAGGCCGTCAACTCGCACCAAGAAAACCGCGTAGCGAGCGGTTTCCAATTTAAAAATAAGATATATTGTTGTGTAATGGAACGGAAAGTGTTTATTATTGCCTTGCAGCATTTTTTATATGCGCATGCTTAATAAACATTGCGTTATTTCTTGTTGCGCATACGTGACTCGGGCAGGGTCACGTGCACCCATGTAGTCTTCGTCTTTTCCGGTTTTTCGCTATTGGCTGCTTGAGCCCAGCACTTCCGGGCGATGAGAGACGGTTTACAAATCTGGAGAACCGAGCGATCACGCGAAAACGAGCACGCAACACGTCGCGCGAACGCCCTGTTTCATCGCTCATAGCGTCGCTCGTCGCTGTCGCGTGCATTTTCGCGCTTATGGAGTTTGGGCTTAACCTTTGACGTAGTGGCAAAGCAGTCTTGAAGTGAGCCAAGTATACGCAAAAGGCTTTCTCGTTGAGCCGAAGGTAGTCTCTCGTTTACGTCGAGAGTGCTCACGAAGGCCTCGTCAGGGTGGCCATTTGATGAAAATGAAGCTAACGTAGACGGACCATCGGCATCGGCAAGTTCTTCACAATATGCAATGGCAGTGTGTCTCGTTAGGTGGCGATATTCGTTGCTGAAGTTCGTGACCAGCAGGTGAGCATGCCTACTGCTAGGCTGAATGATTCCTCGGGCAACACAGATTTGTTGTGAAATAAGGAGAGACAAATTGGCCTCTGCAATCAGCGCGTCAGACGAGTCCTGTCCCAATTCTACTTTGACAAAGAGGCTGCTTCGAGGTGGGAGAGTCAGAGAATCGTCGGTAACACGGAGCGCCCTTTTCCGGAATAGGGTACTGTCAGTTGCAGCGCAAAAAGGATCCTCGAACGACACAAGTAATTCCTGGAGGTCGATGACGGCGCCGTATTCACGAAGGAAGTCCATTCCTAGAATGACTGGCCGAGAGCACACGCGCAATACGAGGAAAGAGCCCGCAAATGTTGACGTACGTAATCGAATGCGTGCCGTGCACATACCAGTAGGCGTCACCAGATGGCCACCTGCCGTGCGCAACTGAGGTCCTTGCCAAGGCGTGGTAACCTTCCTCAGTTCAGATGCCAGTGTTGCGCTCATTACGGAATAGTCGGCACCGGTGTCGACGAGGGCGTTAACAGCATGATTGTCGAGGAAGACGGCACTTTCGGCAGAAACAATCTTTTTGCTGTCCGAGAACACTGCAAAACCGGAATCGCCCTCGTCCGGTCGTTGCGTCAAAGGAGGGTCTTTTACAGTTCGCCGGGCCGCGACTTCACCCCCAGAAGTCACAGTTCCTAGTTTCCCCTGCGGGGACTTGGTGACCGGCTCCTGACAGAAGCGGAAGACGATGAGGGCAAACTGGGTGACGTAGACCGGCGAGGCGATGGTGATCTCGACTGGTGGTGCCGAATAGTCGAAGGAGTACGTTGGCCCGTGAGATAGGCTTCAATTTTGCGGGGGCGCTCACCGTAGCGCGGGCATCGAGCATCAGGGTGGAAGCCGCGGAGACCTAGTTGCCGGTATTGACAGTTCCGGTATACGTGGCCCGCTTCGCCACAGTGATAGCAGAGCGGACGGTTATGCGAGGTGCGCCACATGCTTGCCTTGCTACCACTTTGTCTTGAGATAGACGGTGGATAGGTGGGTGGGCTCGAAAACTTTGAGCCGAGAGGTGGGCTTGAAGCAGTGTCGTGAAATGGCTGCATAGCCTGGTACCTTGGCCGCATAGCAGTATCTGTAGCCGGTGGCGCAGGGGATCGCAATGCCGCTGTGTATGTCAGGACTGGGGCCTCGGGAATCGGCGGTGCGATTGGGGCTAGGGGTGTGACGGCCTGCCGGACTTTTTGTCTGATTACATTCGCGAGGGCTGACACAGGTGGATAGGATCCCACTGCCTGCGGCTGTCGCAATTCGTCCCGAACGATACTTCGAATGAAGTCTGCGAGGGTCTGTCTCTCGCTGTCAGAGCCGATAGAGCATGTGGTGGCCGGGATCTGGCGTTCGTATTGTGACGACCGCTGCTGCAGCGTACGTTCCATCGTAGCTGCCTCACTGATGAACTGGGCGACTGTCGTCGGTGGATTGCGCACGAGCCCAGCGAAAAGCTGTTCTTTTACTCCGCGCATCAAATGGCGCACCTTCTTTTCCTCAGACATGGCAGGGTCCGCGCGCTTGAAGAGTCGAAGCATGTCCTCGACAAACATGGATACACGTTCGTTCGGCCGTTGGTTTCTGCTGGATATGGCTTGTTCGGCCCTCTCCTTCCTTTCGGTGTTGCGATAGGCGTCACAAAGCTGTTGGCTAAACTCTTGCCATGTTGCAAAGGAGCCCTCGTGGTTCTCGTACCACGTCTTCGCAGAATCCTCCAAGTAGAAGTAAACTCGGCGCAGCTTGCGAACATCGTCCCATTCGTTGATACTGGCAACCCGATCAAAGTGGTCTAGCCAGTCATCAACATCCTCGAAGATGTCTCCATAGAACGGCTTTGGTGTCTGTGGCACGTGAAAAACATGGGCAAGAGGAGAATCATGGCCATCGCTGGTTTGGACCGCCTGGCTTGTCATCGCAGTTGCCATCTTTCTGGGTGTCGATGCCAAGAGACCAAATTCAGAGAGTAACCCACGCAGGCGGCGGCTGATTCTTGCCTGTTTGGCGTCACATAGCACATGATCTTATTACGAGATAGCAACTGACCATTTATCCCTCACATAACACCTCGAGGTCTGCCAGAACGAGATCAAACAGGCAAGAAAGGCTGTCGCAGCAGTGGCAACAGGTGGCTCTGACTGTCGCTCCCACGATGAAATGCACATATATACTAGGCTGGTGCAAATATTCAAATTCTTTGAATATTCCAACAAATAGTAGAGTATATTAATTCGCTTATATTCGAATTGATGAAAATTTTGAAATATTTGGAATGAACGAATAGGTGTATATTAAAGTGCATGTAACAACCTGTAAAGGTGGTTTCGCTGCACTGTAAAGGTACAAAGCAGTGTAAACATCTATCCAAGAAAAATCTGCACAGCCGTGAAGCCCTACTTTAAAGTTGAAGGGGCCCTGCAACACTTCTTGAGCTTGGTCAGAAACCGCTGCCGATGGATAGTTGGGGCTGTCAAGAACACTCGCCAAAGATTATGACCCAGCACGCAGTGTGCAATACACAATAAATTCTCAAATGGCTCTCTTCTCTCGGCAAATGACGTCACATGCTCAAAAATCACTCGTCACAACCATTGCATCAGCTATGGCTGATTTGAGCATGGCGCGCTCGGTCGTTACTGGGGCCGGCCCAGGAGGCCGCCACTTTCCCAAGCATACGTGCGCAATTGCACTGAAAAGCCGCGTAGCCGAAGAAAAAAAAAAGTGCTCAAGGTCACGAGGCGCACGTGACGTATTTTTTTCCCCTATGCCATCGCTCCCTGCTTGGCTTCCGGCGCTTTTACCGGGACGAGAAGAGAGAATGCAATTTAAGCCTGCCACAAATATTTGCAACTCCGCTCATACTGGACAGATTCTAAAAATCTTTGTGGCGGTGAATTCGTGAGGCAATAAGCTTCTTTAGTGAATCCATTTCACGGGGACTTGAAAAAGTTGCAGGTCCTTTTGAAATGAACATATTAAGCCCAAATCAATTCATTATTTTGTTAAGCTTAAAAGCTTGTTGTGACGGCTAATGTGCTCCAAGTATAACAAATTTTAAAATGTCACATATTTAACAGGCTATCACTCGCATCCTATTGAAAGTCAAATCCTGCTACTACTCAAAGTTGTTTCGACTTCCTTTGAATGAAAAAAAAAAAAGTGGCATGTACATAAAAGCCCTATTTAAATCTTTAATTTTAAATATTGTGCAGGTGGGTTAGATAATCATGAATATGCCCATTTTTCATTATATGCCATATATACTATTCGAATCGATATTATTCGACCAAGATCATTCTTTGTTTCGAACTTAAAATTCACTATTCGCACAAGTTAATCTATGCTCCATTAAGTGGACAGAGGGATGACTGCCACTATAGCTCAGTTGTTAGAGCATCGGACCGGTTATGCGAAGGTCGCAGCGTCGGATCCTGCCGGTAGCAAGTTACCTTTTCGTCCACTTTTCTTTCTTCACATTTACATTACAATTACTACTAATAACATCCCCTACACTTTCCCTGGAATAACTGTCTGTTAGCTCTCACTTATAATATTGTGTCTAACAAAGAAAAACGAGCCTTTAAAGTTAGGCTTCTCTTCATTGAATATATATATATATATATATATAGGTATTACTAATGCAACATCTTACTACTCCTTTGTATTACTTTCTTGCTGTATAGCATTACTAACCAATTGCACATCATTTTCCTTTTACCATTACCCTCTATAATGCCCTTGTATCTTGATGAGCAATAAATAAATAAATCTGTCAATCATGAAACCAATAGAAGAAATGCACATTATTTATCTTCCACAATAACTCCACTCACCCTAAGCTCATTGGGCACCACAGATCCATTAGAAAGGGGTGGGGCGGTCATGGGCGGTGCCTCGTTCAGGTCCACATGGAAGAGGTAGAAGATGAAGCCGAACACGGCTGGCCCCAGACCGTTGCAGAGGCCGCGCATGCCTGTGATCATGCCTTGCACCAGGCCTGCACGCAGACAAACAGCACAATACAACACCAGTCAATGCCGCGAGTGCTGCCTCGCACCCAAGTAACGGCGATTTGAAACGGGTACGACAAGGCACGTCCGTCGGTTGACCGATTCACAGCACAAAGATGATTGTGTCAGCCATCCTTCCATTGTCGCATCAGACAAAGAGGTGCCCCTACTGAAACTGCTGCTTTGGGCAAGCTGGTTCATGTATAAGACAGATTTACCAGTGCTAAAAGACTTGAAAAGAGACACACACACACACACAGCACTGAACTTACAATTGATTTTTAACATTGAACGCAAGGCCTTTTTATGGCAACTATCAAAACAGCAAAGCATGTGGGTGTATGTGTGTTTCTATGTTATGCAGCGCTGTGTGTGGGTCTCTTTGTAAGTTTCTATGTTTTTGCGCTGGTAAATATATCCATATCACCTGCATTCTTGAGACTGCTTTTTCTATTGTTTTCACAATGTACGCTGAGATAGCACCAGAAGTGCCTTGCACAGTTCTGTTTGAACAAAGAGGCTTAGCTTTCCGGTAATAAAAGCAGTTGTTGGAAAGCGGCATTCCCATGTGTATTCTCTGCTTTGTCCCAGTCTTCCTTAGGCGCATCGTAAGCATGAACCGATTCCAACTAGGCCAAATAGCAGTCTATTCTTATACAGTTGATTCTGAATATATCAAAAAATTGGCTGTATCGAATAGCTGCGAAATCCCCTTGAATTTCCCATGCAAAAGTATGCGACCGATGCACTCGTATACCAAACTCCCGCACATCAGGACATCCGCTACATCGAACACTGCAGCACGCCATTCCTTCTTCACACACAGCTGACGAAAAGGCGGTGTTATTCTATCGCGCTGATTTGGCTCATTGTGCAGCGCTTGCGAATGCACCAGTACGTTTGATGCGTGATCTGCAGGTCTTAATGCGCGGGCATGATGTTTCGCAAAAGACCGATTGCTGACGATACCAAATTGAGAATGCGAAGAGACTTGGCAATCTTGTTGCAATGTTCGCATTCCCTTCCTCGTTTGTAAGTGCACAATGGCATGCGAGCCTGAAAAGCCTGGCCTTTTGACATGTGCAACCTCATGATGCATTTTTGGTGTTTTTGGTTTCAAAATACGTGTTTCGGAGGCTACACTTTTTCTAGCTTTTCGCATCAAAGCAGCTGAAAGCAACGGCTGCCAGATGCAAAGCCACAAGTGATATCGACATCGCCAACATGTCGGTGGTAACTCTGCATCATGGCTTGGCATTGTCTTTTGCGCCTTGTAGGACTGTTGTACTTCTCGCCTCGTTCAAAATAAATCTTCATTGGTAGTTGAACAGAACGTTGACCTGCACGTAGAGATAAAAATTATGACTGGCGCTTGGAGCGACGTCAAGCAAAGTACCGTCATTAACTTTCCTTGCGAGCCAAGGTGAACTTTGGGTGCGTCATGACCGCCGACAATGACATACGGTGCCTTCGAATTCTGCGACTTATCAGCATTTCTGGGCCCCATCTCAGATAGTGAGTGACATGACTTCTTCGGAGTAGATGACGACGTAGCTGTTTCCGACTGCATCGATACTGAGATCATGGCCGCCGTAGCCAGCGCTGCGGAGGTGTACCCGTGTGACTATGAAATGCCAACGCCTTCGCTGCCGCGCTAATCAACCTTTTGTTGTGCTTCAAAGCTTGCGTCGGCATCGTCCATCAATCAACGCTGTTGTGGCCAAATGAGTTGAATTCGCTTATTTGAAAAACTTCAATGATATTAAGGATGATCGGAACTTGACGGCACGCAAGAAGCAACACAAGTTTATGCACTATTTTCATGCGAAATTATGCGCGGTAACTTGCAGTTCTCACCTTTTTCTTCATTATACTATGAGTGAATCCTTACGTTCAGCACATTGAGAGATTTCCAAGGCTTGAAATGCATTAATTTAGGCCTTAAATATGTGTATTTTGTATTTTGAACTATCAATATATCGAACTATTTCGCGATCCCCTTCAGGTCCAATATATCCGGAACCGACTGTATTAGTTAATATAATAACTCAATACGACTGTATTAGTTAATAACTCAATATATCAAAATCACTGCACTTCCTGAGAGCAAAAACGAAGATAAAGAGGCAACACTCCCTTGAACTACCCGTGCCAGCTAGCCATGATATCACAGGTTTTCGCAGCATCTTGAAGGGCCAACATGATTTTTTGTCGCTAAAAATTACTTTCAGTGCGTTTCGAATGCCACAGTCTTAAACAGCACGTTTCAGAAAATTCCATTAGCCCAACGTGGCTGAAATGCGCAAACAGACTTTGAAATTCATGATGTCCCACTGGCACTAACTTTGTGAAGATTTAGCAATAAATTCAAAAATGAAAATCTGGCCTTAACTTGTTCTTTTAATAAGTAACACATGATTGCAAAATGAATGAACATTGAGTTCTGTAAAAACATTTTATCTGTATATATTGATTTAATGTTCAATTTTTGTTCTGAGCTAGTAATGCTATACTAATACGGTGTTACTAATTTGTATTGTTATCATTTATGTTTATTCTTTATTGCTATATGATATTTTATTGTATGTAACAATTTTTTTCACCTTTTTAAGCTTGCGTATTTATTTTATTTCATTTCTTTTCTTGTGCAGTTGTCGTACTAGAACTATATTGTCGCAGTTCAACGTAAGCAGTTCACCGAGATGTTGAGTCCGAGAACCGACAGCGTGTGTTTTTATGCAGGAGCCAAGAGCAAGAGAGCTAAAACAAAAGCATGTCGTCTTCTTCAGTGTCCCTTTTCACGGTGCTCTTGACGCGCACATCGTCTTCGTTCTCTGTTTCGGGCGTGGCAATATTTAACTCTATGTATAGGAAATTAGGATATTTCTATTTAAATTGTTTTACTTATTGGTTTCCTCGCCAATGCACAGAACCGCTTGTTGTTACTGCCCAGTATCTTATAGTACAGTCTGGTCGTTGGGTCTCGTCAAGCTACTTATGTAGCTTTTAACCCAGCGGAACCATCCAGCATGTTTAATCTGGAAAAAATAAAAATTGAATTGAACTTTCATGTCCAAGGATGCCGTGGCTTTTGAACGATTTTGCGTGACTCGGGAGCCAGGCATGTTGACATTTACAAGAGTAGCACTGGCCTTCAAGTTAACTGCCCAGAGATGAAGTGCATCGGCTTTTATAAATGTGCTATCAAAGATTTCAGCGTTATCACTAATGGCTTTGTAAGCTGTCAAACCAGACAAGTTGCACTATGTTAGCAGTCTTAATGAATGCGTGTTAATCGATCGCAAGCAATCTCAAACGTTGTGGTGCAGTCTATATCGAGTGTTGCTGATTCTCTTTGCGGGTAAAATCTGTATACAGCAGACTCTCTTTAAATGGAACCTGAAGACACTGGGAAAATATGTTCCATTTAATGAGACGAAAAGGGGTGCAGGATACAAGTCCAAAACCAATCATTACAGAGCCAGTTCTATTTAAACAGCAGCTACGGCTAATAGATTTCTGTTCACTGAGAGTCTACTCAGTGAACAGGTGGAAGATATCCAAATAATTTACACAAGGATATATAATAAACACATTTTCAAATCACGTGCAACTTCATCACAACGAAGTTAAACCGCCTATGCCAGGCTGAGGAACGTGACGCAAGTTTCCGGATACGAAATGTTGGTTCGACACATTAGCGCCACAGGCGTGGCACTCACCTTGCTTGTCCGCCTCGGCGTGCGTCGAAACGAAAGAACTGATGGCCGGGTAAGTGATGCTCGCGACGGCAGCTAGGCCACCTGCCGACCACATCATCCTGGGACGAAAAAAACAACACGCCAAACTGAGCGCCCAGTTTCGGATGCACAGCACCGTGGACAGGCAACTTAGGACCTTATGGTGTGCCAGATAGCATGTCACAATAGCTTATGGCAGCGTATATCATAAAAAAGAATTACACAGTGCACAAGAGCAGTACATATATGTCAGCACTCAAATGTATTTTGGCAGAGCTTACCACCAGAGGTGGGCTTGATGAAAAAAGACATTTACTATTTACAGTAATTATGCGACTGTAACACAACCACAATTGATACGTGAGGGGTGGCATTTCAATGAGTCCAGGATCAAAAAATAAATCAAACTTAGACCACTTCCCGCTAAAGAGAACTATGTGCAGATGAGAAGCAGCGGGCGCCAACGCATGCACTAGCAATGGTGTTGACGCTGGCGCTCATCGCAGCGTTGCGCAAGAGAGAAACAAGGGGAGGTGCAAAGCACGCAGTGATAGACCGGTGTTCCCTACTGGAATATGCCAATGGTTGCTAATGGGCAGTGAGAGGTGGAAGACACCGATTGGACACAGAGACACGCATTCCACTTTTAGTTGACGCGCACGCTGAAAATTTTTATTGCTCGACAACGCACAGGAGAAATCCCCTACCCACACTACCTTGGAAGTCAAGATCCAGTGCCTACATATGAACAGTTGTGCAAGATCCAGTGCCTACAGTGAACAGTTGTGCAGCCTGAGCAGTCAGTTTTTTCAATCAAGAAACTCCCAAGCAGCGCTGCCTGCATAGGCATTGCGAAGCAAGAGAGAGGGAAGTGTGGGAGTGGAGAGAGGGGGGGAGGGGACACACATGAACAGTATGGGTGATCATGCCGCACACCGGATTGAGCTCGACCATAAGATGCTTCACATCTAAAAATAAAAGAATTGTACACACCATTGCACTATCTAAGACAACTTGAATTTCGGTATTTGATTGTAATGCGAGGGTCCCCTTCAGGTAACAAAAATTTGGGGACAAAAAATTGCATTACATTTGAATAACTACGGCATGTCCCTTGCCTTGACTGTATGATGTATGTTGATCATCCGATTGCATGTGTTGTGGTGACTACGCAAAATCAATGCCGCCATCTCATTTCTACTCAGATTCAGTTCACAGTACACCATAGTGTACGCACGGCCGGTCATATTGTCAGCTATGTTGCTTTTTGAGTGTGTCGTGCAAGTGTGGCAAGTTGTGCAATATGGCTGCGTTTATATTCTAAGAGAACTTCTTTACCCATTAAAAGAATTTATTAACGAATGCACGCATGTTGCCCACACGTTTTAATATGTTTTTATTCTCACAAAGCCACGGCTCAGAAGGGCTAGGATCATGGTCATCATTTCAATATTACATTTGTTTTCATTGTGTGTCAGCAAGCAGATAAAATGACATTATATTTGCCGTGTGACAGGGGTATAAGTCGCATACAATGCACAGTTCAGTCAACGTCAGTATAACAATCGATGTAACAAACTATGGGTATGTCAAAGTAAATTAAGATTGTCTCACTGACATTAAAGATATATGCACTTATATCGAGTATCAGATATGTGGCAAAAATACATATGTGTCCGTTTTGAGGTAGTTTGAAAGGGTTGTTCAACTACACCACTTACCTATGTGACCGACCTATTGACTACTCCCATGAGGCAGACCGCCAGCGTCTGTCTTGGGATACATAGAAAACTAATAGTCCCTTAATTCAATTAAATAACTTCAGTCAAGTGCTGAAGGCTGCATTCAACAAATGTCCTTCATGCGTGTACGAAATATGCCTCTTTATTCCTTCAAAAAACGTCTACCACCCTAAATTTATATGCAATATTGCATGACAGGTTAGCCGAGTGTTAGTGTGAACTTGTGATATGGTGAATTCCAGTATGTGAAACTGTAATTAATTTGGGGTTTTGTTTAAATTACTTTGGCTTCGTGCTTTATTGCACCAAATTCAGCAATCCTTTCTCTATTCAACCAACAAAAGTCCACTTAGCTCAGAGGGCACATATTGAGTTTTTTTAACAACGACAAGATGTCAAGTCCAAATCAAGAAAGTTTTCTCAATAGCTGTCCACACTTATGCCCATACTCACAAATCAATCCAACCCTTGTCTCATTTTCTTTATCCTTTTGTGTAGGCTTGTGCAAACAGTGAATTTTAGGAGAGAAGCAAATAGTGATTTTGGTAGCATATTTTATAATCGAATAACCTACATATTTCATAACACAAAGAACAAAGGGCACATTTATCATGACCCAACTAACCTGCACAATGTTTTTATCAAAACTGAAACAAGCCTGCGCAAGTGCCATTCTTTTTGCTTCAAAGAAAGTGTAAACCAACTTTGAATAGTAGCCGGACTTGACTTTAGGTAGAATGCAAGTGATAACCTGTAAAATATTTTATGTTTTAAAACTAAGTATACTTGGGGCATATAAACCTGTAGAACAAGCTTTTAAACTTAAAAAATGATGAATCGATGTGAGGGTAACATGTTCATTTAACCTTGATGTCGAGCTTCGCGACAGTGCGAATTTCTTTTGAATAATTAGAATGCAAGTGATAACCAGTAAGATATGTTACGTTTTAAAACTAAATATACTCAGAGCATATTAACCTGTAGAAAAAGATTTTAAACTTAAAAAATGATAAATCGATGTGAGGGTAACATGCTCATTTAACCTTGATGTTGGGCTTTGCAACAGTGCATATTTCTTTTGAATGGATGTTTTGATGGCTTAACATTTCTTTAATACAGCGAAACTACCTTTACAGAAGGTAACATTAGGGCTAGAATGCACTTGAATAGGTGTTTTCATGACTTAGCACTTCTCTACTACAATAAAACAACCTGTACAGCGGGTTACATGCGGCCTAATATACATCTATTTGTTGATTTCGAATACATCAAAATTTTCAGTTATTTAAATTTGAATCAATGTGAATTCAAATACAATGATATTCGTTCGAATATATTCGCACAAGCCTAGTTTGGTGCAATTAGCGCGCAAAAAGAGCACGAAAGCGGTAAGCATGGTAAAAGATGATAAAAGAGAGATAAGAATGATCTTTGATAGTACTGGTGCAATCTGTGGATGAAGCATGTCAAGGGCACAAACACTACAAGAAAGATGAGAGATCATGATAAGGTTTGCTAGTGAAAGCAGTCCTAATACACCTAAAACCATTTCATTATGCTTCCTCGTTCTTTATTCCTGACACAGCAGATAAATACAGTCGGGCCCACATATACCGGCCCCACTTAAAACGAACTTTCGCTTAAAACAAACGATATCCGCGTGACCTTGAAAATATACATTGGTTCAATGGCACAAAATTGCACTTACAACAAACGGCTCCGAGCGCCGCTGATCGGTTACAGCGAACGGAGTCAGCGGTCTGCCAACTTCCCGGGAAACCGATTTCGAACACCAATCAAGCATCGGCGAGGTGCCCATGCATTCTTATTGTTAAACGCCGACCCTGCCTCCGGAACCCTCTAGTTGCCGCTCTCCCCAACCCACGGAGGAAGGAAAGCTGTGTCCTCCCTCCTTGTCCGCCCGCTACTCTGAGCCCCGCATCGCCAAACGAGGCCCGTGTTTTCACACTACCACTGATCTTTCGAAGACCGGTCCGCCATCTACCCCGTTTTTGATCCCTGGTACTGACGTTCAGTTGGCATTGCCGGCCTGGAGTGACCAGACCATTTGCCAACATCGTCTGCCACTGACTATATCCGATAGTCTGCGTCTAGTGCACGTGCATTCGCTACCCCACCGATTCTGATAATTCGCGATTCGTTTCGGTGTTTAGGACTTGCTCTCGCTCACTTCACACTCATATCAGCATGCCTTCCGCACGTGCGGAAGTGCGAAAACGGCATGCTAATTTGCACGGAATGAATCGCGAAATATCGAAGTTCGTGAGGCCACGCAAACCCGCCGGCGCAACAAAACGATTTTTTGACCACGGCCACTGATTCTTCGAACACCGCCGCGTGCACCGATCCAGGCAGCCATGCTTTGACTTCTTCACACGCAGGCACTCTTTCCAAGTTTCTCTACGTACGAGTTTCGCAGGACCTTTCAAGCAAGCTACCCCACCTGCCTCCTTCCCACGTGTTTTGGTTTTCAAGGTCGCCCTCCCGCATCCTCCCCTCTCTTTATCGCAACTTCTTGCCCTTCTCTCGCAAGCCTGCTCTCCTCTCTTGATCACAACCCCTTCGCCCGTCTCCACAACTCCGCGACGCCCGCCATGCTGGCTCGAATTAGTTTCGTTTTCGAACCCAGAGCTTTCCACGCATTCTGGCCCGTGTGTCACGTGTGCGCGTCTTGCTCGCTCTTGGTGTGCGTGTGTGGTCATGATGGCCGACGGGAGGACTAGCACGCTTTTTCCTGCCGCTCAACAAAACGTCGAAAGTGTGATCGCTTGACTTGAGGGTAATCCGCATACTAAGTGCCGCATTGCGGAGTGCTTGCTCAGCTGTTGACCACCTGGCAGCCACTTGCCACTTCGGGCAACCCGGTATTCAGCTGCGGAGATGGTGAATATTTCGTGGGCGGCGGTGACAGCTACATGCGCATGAAACTGTTTTCGCTCGCCGACGTCGGGCCTGATGCCTAGCATGATGCTTCCGAACTGCGGCAGCGATTTGTGGCAGCGCGTCGTCGACTTTGACCTGGGAGAGCGGATTAGACATCTGTTGCGATGGTTTAATTACGGCCGATGATTACCGTAATTACTCGAATCTAACGCGCACCTTTTTTCCGGTTAAGCGAGTTCATAAATCGCATGCGCGTTAGAATCAAGTACGAAAAAAAAAATTAATACGGTCGTTCTATTGCCATCGGCATTCCGAAATGGCCGCCCCCTATGTGCGTCGGCATGGCGCGTCGGCCATTTCTGCCTATGTGTTTCTCATGTGCGGCACTTCGTACGTGTGCTGAGGAGTTCGTCATCTTGGTGCGCATTAGCATCGACAGGGTGGAAAGGGCCGAATCCAAAAACTCGACGAGTGCACCACCGTGTCGCTTTTAAAAGAAAAGCCATCGCGTGTGCCGAAACAGACGTAAAGCGGGCTGCATCGCGGTCGTTTGGAGTTCCCGAAACGTGCGTTCGGGACTGGCGGAAACAAAAGCAGAAGATTGTCGACAGCAAAGCTTCACGCAAAGGCTTCAGTGGACCACAGCAAGGTCGGTTTCCACAAATTAAAGAGCTGCTCGGCGAGTATGTGCTTGGGCAGCGAGCGGCACGGCGGCCCGTGACGACAGAACTGCTCCAAGTGCGGGCTATGCAGTTAGCCTTAGAATAGAAAAAGGGCTAATGCGGAGCCAGTTTAAAGCGAGCAGGGGCTGGCTAACTAACTTTATGAAGAGGAAAAGCTTTTCCCTTCGAAGGCGACCAGGCATATGCGAAAAGTTTTGCGGAGGAGTACGATGAAAAGCTTCACAGTTTTCAGAGGTTCGTCCTAAACTTGCGGCACAACAACAGCTACCTGCTTGGGCAAATCGGGAATGCTGATCAGACGCCTCTTTACTTCGACATACCTGGCACAACTGTCGAGAAGAAGGGGGTGAAGCAAGTTCGCGTGCTGACATCGGTCCACCGTAAAACTACAGTGACGGCAATGCTCTGTTACACGTCAGATGGGGAAAAGCTTTGTCGTACCTCATATTTAAATGGAAGACGCTCTTGAAAGGAGTCATTTTTTCGAGCGGTGTGGTCGTGCAGGCCAGCGAGAAAAATGGGTGCGCGTTGCAATCAATGTCTTACGTTTTTTTTTTTCGTCGTGGAAATCGGGTGCGCGTTACAATCGAGGGCGCGGTAGAATCGAGTAAATACGGTATGCCGGCACTGCAGAACCGTGCACGGATTGGGGCATTGTGAATGAAGTACGTGGCGAGAGCGATTTGGAGGAATCGGATTGCGAGAACAACGAAACTTTGGAGCCAGTGCTTCATGCAGCTTATGCCACGGGCCTCGGCGAGTGAGCATCCTGCCGTTTTCAATGAACTCGAGACTGCCCTTATCGCTTCTGCTCTTTGAAACACGTGCATCACGGACTTTTCGGAACAAAGTTTGTGTTTTCACTCGAAACTTTTTTAAAAGCTGTGTTTCATTTACTACGAACTTCGGGATACAGAACGGATGCCGTATCATGCTCAGGTTCCTTATAAGCGGGCTCGACTGTACGCTACCTGTTGACCATTTTCAAGCTGCCCGAAAAAAGATAATTGTTAGAGATGCCGTAGCCGAGGGCTTCGGAAATTTCAACCACTCGTGGTTCTTCAACGTGTGCCTCAATCTAAGCGCTCACATCTCCAGCATATTGCTTTCACAGAAATGTGCCAGGATTCGATCCCGTGATCTGCAGGTCGATCTCCCCAAAACTTAATGTGCTCAGTTGCCTACCAAAGTATTCAGGGAGGTTTAATTGGTGCTAATGAGTTTTCAATTATGGAACATTGTATTGAAACTATCTTCCCATTCATTTCAATGCAACAGGTGTAAGGTCTGGCGTCGCAGGCCACGGGAGCGAGTCTTCTCGGTCTCAAAAGGGCGCGCTTCCCAAAAAGCCTATTCTCGGGAGACGATAATCTCGGCGTAAGCGCGCCCCTTCTGGGAAGAATACCGTGGTCAGTCGCCGCTTCTAGCAACCAGCTAAATGGTCCCCGGACTGCGGATTGCCGGCGGGTGACGGGAGGGCAGTGCATAGCCACCCATCCGTCAGGAGTAGAGTCCGCGGGACGGCTGTCATTCTGGACAGCGTAGTCATCTCGCGGTAATGCAGGAGGCCCGCAGCCGAACGGCGCCACCATTGTGTGCGTTCGCACAGTTCGCGGAACGTTGGGTGCAGGCCGGTCCTTTCGTCTCTCTCTTTCCGACCGAGCAGTCGAGTGCGGGAAGAAGAGAGCAAGAGGAGGGGACGGCAACAAGTGTGTTGTCGGTCCAATAAACGAACTAAATTGCTTTGGTTGGCCGTGAGGAGAATCGGGAGGGGCAACCGAGGTATTAAAACCTGGCTTCCGAGTCCTCGCGGGGGGGTCTGGTCGCAACAAAGAGTGCTCTGCACTATCAGCTCTGCCGAGGCAGCATGCGACGGTTCCGACGGTGAAGTCTTGTAAATATGTACATAAGTTTCTGTATATAAAGTCGAGTTGTTGTAACGGTTGAAATGTGCTGGCCTCCATCCCCGAACAAGCAGCAGCAGCGACGATAAAACAGGACGGACACCGAGAAGCAACCAACCTTCCACTCCCTTCTGTAGCAACAGCCGCTACGCAGCTGGGAGAGCTCTGCTCAAGGAAACAAAGGGAGTGGGAAGAAGGTTGAGCATTACTGGCGCAGTCCGACAGGATCGAGACGACGACGACAAGGAGCGCTCTGCGCAACAAGGAGATCGTCGTGTTGCGGAGAACACGCAAGACCAAAAGCCAAGACATCGGCTGTTCCAACGAAGAGCCAAGCGACCGAGCTGAGGAGGCGGCAGTGTGGCAGCCATCGACCCGAGGAAGCCAGGGGTCCAGCTACGGTCATCCCAATTCATCAGTCCGGCGACAACCCCGGCGACATTGAGCAACCCGCGAGCAGAAACTTCAAAAGTGGTGAGTCCTCTGGTGTTCTTACATCTCAGGGGTGCCGCTGCCTTTTTTTGAGTTTTAAGGCGTCCTATGGACACGAGGTTTGCCCACTTAAACCCGGACAGGCGAGCGCAGGCCAAGAGTCGTGAGTCGGGGGACGAGAGCGACGTGGGAAACCCGGGAGAGGGTAGTGCGCGGGAGAGCCAGAAAGATGACCGTTTCGGAAATCTCACGCCTGAGCGTAGACTGCAGGAATTGCGGTTGGAGATGGAGAGGCTGTCGCAGATGATGGGCGGAAGCTCTCGGTGGAGTGGACCCGAGTTTGGCAGGCGGGATCCGTGTAGCGAACTGAGACGCTACTCAAAAGTCCTCACAGGGGTGTTACCCAAATTTCCAGCCGAGGCTGAAGCACCGGTGTGGTTTGAGTCCGTGGAAAGTGCCCTAGAAGCGTACGAGGTACCAGAGGAGTTTTGGGGACGGTTAGTTTTCCCGTTGGTAGCGGAGAGAGTCCCATTTTTGTCCACGCGGCTAAGCCCAACAGAGCACAAAGATTACCAGGTAATCAAGCAAACGGTGCTTGACGAGCTCAGACTTTCAGCCGGGGAATATCTAAAAAAATTTTTGGGGTCAGGTAAGCGTGCGAACGAGGGGTGGAGACCTTTTTCGACACGTTTAGAAAGCTACCTCCACTTTTACCTTGAGGCAAGAGGGGTGTCGACATTCGAGGGCCTGGTCAAGCTTTTGGTGGCCGACCAATTAAAGAAAAATTTGTCGGAGGAGGCCTTGCGATATGTGACACTCCAAGAAGGTAGAGCGTGGATGAGCGCCCCAGAGATATCCGCGTTGCTGAGAACGTTTGAAGAAGCACAGGGGACGAACACCGCAGCGAGGCAGGCGAAGCAAAGCGTGGCGGAGTCGAAAAACGCGAGCAGGGCTAGATCCGACGAAGAGACAATGAAGGGCCGTGGGGCTGGAAAAAACCGTATCGTGGAGGGGAAACCAAAGCCCAGGGCCTGCTACAGTTGCGGCAGTACAGGGAACCAGAAATGGAATTGCCCGCAGCATCAGAAACAGTTGACGGAAGTGCTTCCGAACAGTAAAGAAGACAGCTTAGCGGCGCGTGTTTCGATTGAAGGTCCCCCAGCCGCACACAGTGATTTAATCCCAGTATCGCTCGACTGCAAAGACAAACATATAGGAGCAGTGTTGGACACAGGTGCAGAAATTACAGTAGTCCGTGAGAGCGTGGTCCCGCCAGAGTTGGTGCAACCGCATGGGATGGTCAACCTGACTTCGGCGTTCGGGGAGAAAGTACAGGCCAAGCTTGCAGTTATTCCACTGACTATGTCGCGTGAGCGTGGAGTTTTTTCCGACGTTAGGGAACCAGTCCCAGTGTTGTGCGCGTTAACGGACCGTCTAACGGCACGAACTGATTGCCTACTTTCCGAAGAAGCATGGAAACTACTACACGAGGAGAGCACCCTCGAAGGGGTAGTGAAGGGTACCTCAGAAGTGGGCGGTGCTCGGCCAGAGTTCGAAAGCGAGCCTCCGCACGCCGAGGCCGTATGGCGTCAGGACGAGGTGGACACTCGTGTAAAATTTTTAGAGCGACACGCGACGGAGGTGTTGATCAGCGAGGTAGCTGTAGCAAGCCGCGATGAAGGGGATCAGCGGGATGACAGCGTGTTGCCTAACGAAGCCCCGAGCGTCGGCATGAAGGAGAGGTCCGCGTCAAACGAATTTCGCGAGAAACAACGGGGAGACCCGACTTTACAGGAAGCGTGGAGAGGTGCGGCGAAAGGAAAAGGCAGTATGCTAATAATCGACGGGTTACTTTATCATAAGGATAAGGTGTTGGGGCAATCGGTAACGCAGCTGGTACTGCCGGAATGCCGCAGAGGAGGGGTTTTGCAACTGGCGCACGAGTCAAGCTGGGCCGGGCATTTTGGTTGCCGTAAAACGTGCTCTAGGATCAAGTACAGTTTTTGTTGGTCAGGCGTAGGAGACGACGCACAACAACCAGAGAAAATGTTTCCGAAATGGGAAGGGCCAGGCAGTGTCACCGAGAGATACCGCGAGCATTCAAACTTCGTGCAGATGCCAGCAGGTAATCGGAAACTGGTGCACGCGAATAAGCTGCGCCCATATCAGTCCAGGGTTATGTCGGTAGGAGTAATGTTCGAGGAGGACGATGATTTCGGTGAAGTAGAGTACGCCCCACAGCCAGGGGCAATGCGTAGTGAAGAAGTTTTTCCATCACGCGATATGGTAGCCCATTTAGTAGAACGGGGACGCAGGGTGATCTGCGAAGTGTTCAAGAGGCATGTGGAGCAGTTTGGCGGGGGGCCGACGGTAGCGGCAGGAAGGCCACACGAGATAAGGTTGCAAGAGGGGTTTGTCCGCAGAATCCCTCATCCGTACAGGGTACCCAAAAGCTTACAGGCCGAGGTGGGGAGGCGGGTAGACGAGCTGCTCGAATTGGGGTTGATCTTTCCGTGCGAGAGCTTGTACGCCCATCCGCTGGTATGCGTTCCGAAAAAAGACAACAGCATGCGACTCTGTGTCGATTTTCGGGCATTAAACGCGGGGACGGTGGCGGACGCAAACCCAATGGCCCTTCAGCAAGAACTCATAATGAGCGTAGGAAAAGCGAAGTACATAACGCTGCTCGACCTGCGAAGAGGTTATTGGCAGGTACCACTCGAGTCTCCTTCGCGCCTGCTGACAGCGTTTGCGTGTCATCGCGGACAGTTTGCCTGAACGATAATGCTCTTCGGGCTTAAAAACGCTGCTCAGACATTCCAGAGGGCAATGAACGAACTGCTAAGGCCACACAGCGGATACTGCTGTGCATACCTGGATGATATAGCCGTTTTTAGCGAAACGCTCGAAGAGCACGCGGAACACCTTGGGCAGGTGTTTGCGACCCTAAAGCGGGTTAAGCTGAAGGTCAAGAGGGATAAGTGCCAGATAGCTCGTCCATCGATCCGGTATTTGGGACATGTGGTAGGCTCGGGACGGCATGCACCTGACCCTGAGAAGCTTGCAGCGATCAAAGGTTTAAAGGCGCCGGAGACTAAAAGAGAACTACGCAGCGTACTGGGCCTGTGTGGCTACTACCGAAGCTATGGAAAAGATTACGCAGAGGTAGCGAGGCCCCTGACAGAGCTAACGGGGAAGCGAATCCCGAACCAAATTCCGTGGTCCGCGGAAGCTGAAAGGGCGTTTCAGCGGCTTAAGATCGCACTGTGTGAGGCAGCAGCATTATCGACCCCAGATCCCGAGAGGCCGTATTGGCTGTTTACAGACGCGTCCGCGGTCACAGCTGGAGTCTGCCTGTCGCAACGTGCGGACGATGGTACCGAGATGCCGATCGCATTTGCGAGCCACAAGTTCTCTCCAACTCAAACGCGCTGGTCGACTATTGAGCGAGAGGCCTTTGCAGCCATCTGGGGTCTGAAAAGGTTTGATTTCTGGCTCTTCGGCGCACAGGTTACCGTGGTGTCCGACCACAACCCACTAGCTTTTCTCACCCAGGGCACTCTTTCTGGGGCTAAGCTTACCCGTTGGGCCTTGGCGCTTCAGCGGTATCATGTAGTGATGCAGCACAGGAAGGGCGTCGAGCATGGCAACGCAGATGCGCTTTCGAGGGTACCTAATGAGTGCTGGGGAATCGGCAGCGGTGCTCCGGGGGTCGAGACACTAGAGGACTAGGCGCATGCTGGACACTCAAGAGTGACGTGCGCGAACCTGTGGACAATTGAACAGCACCACACGTTGAAAGTCTATGTGCCTCGGTAAAGCGTATTGTTTCTCTTGTGCGTGTGTGTAGCATGCAGGAGTTATTTGTATTTTGGTTGAATTTGAACGGCACCATGTGCCGAAGGGCGTGTGTGCGTTTCAGTGAAGTATTCTTTTTGTGTATATGTACGACTGTAAGCATGTAGAAGTTTGTTGTTGTTTTACTTGCCTGCTTTATAGTATGTACTTGTGTGCACAGTGACCTCGTGTCGGTTTTTTTTTCTTTTTTTTGCTATGTGGTGGCGTCCGTTTGGTGGAGCTTCAAGGGTTAAGCAGAGAAAGTATTGCACGCGTTGCAGAAACGACTCTGACGTTCAAGGAACTGCGAAGTATGCCCACAGGGTTGGGGACGTGCGGCGCCGTACCTTTATGTTGTTATTCGCGCAGCTGCATTTGAGCGCTTGCGCGAATCTTGGAAAAGGCGTGTAAGGTCTGGCGTCGCAGGCCACGGGAGCGAGTCTTCTCGGTCTCAAAAGGGTGCGCTTCCCAAAAAGCCTATTCTCGGGAGACGATAATCTCGGCGTAAGCGCGCCCCTTCTGGCAAGAATATCGCGGTCAGTCGCTGCTTCTAGCAACCAGCTAAATGGTCCCCGGACTGCGGAATGCCGGCAAGTGACGGGAGGACAGTGCATAGCCACCCATCCGTCAGGAGTAGAGTCCGCGGGACGGCTGTCATGCTGGACAGCGTAGTCATCTCGCGGTAATGCAGGAGGCCCGCAGCCGAACGGCGCCACCATTGTGTGCGTTCGCACAGTTCGCAGAACGTTGGGTGCAGGCCGGTCCTTTCGTCTCTCTCTTTCCGAGTCGAGTGCGGGAAGAAGAGAGCGAGAGGAGGGGACGGCAACAAGTGTGTTGTCGGTCTAATAAACGGACTAAATTGCTTTGGTTGGCCGTGAGGAGAATCGGGAGGGGCAACCGAGGTATTAAAACCTGGCTTCCGAGTCCTCGTGGGGGGGGGGGGTCTGGTCGCAACAAAGAGTGCTCTGCACTATCTGCTCTGCCAAGGCAGCATGCGACGGTTCCGACGGTGAAGTCTTGTAAATATGTACATAAGTTTCTGTATATAAAGTCGAGTTGTTGTAACGTTTGAAATGTACTGGCCTCCATCCCCGAACAAGCAGAGGGAGTGGGAGCAGAGGGAACAGAGGGAGTGGGTAGAAGGTTGAGTTTTACTACAGGATTATTAAAAATTAGGATATATGCCCCTATATTATTACACTTTTTAAGGCTGCCCTGATACCTCAGCCCTGGCACGTCAATGCAAGGAGTGAAAATTTTTTTTTTTTCTTTTGTGGAGCCATTGTTGCTAACTAATGGCTCATGAAGCTTTCTAGGTAAAGGTGCCAACGAATTGCTCTCTAAACAACATTGCGAAAAATACTCTACAAATCAGGGTACACCCAGAGTTTGATACACTCACCAGCGTTGCGAGCCGAATCCATACCACACCAGCTGCAGCATCTCAAAGAGCAGTCCCACCATGATCGTGTGCTTGCTGCCCACCGTCTTCATCAGCAGCGTCAGCACCATAGTCTGCGCATGCGGGAAGAACGTCACGAAAACATCAGGAGCGGCCACACTGATTTCTCGGCACCAAAAACCCACTACCATAGGGTCGGGGTGCCATGTCACGGTCCTTTCACTAATCTATAGGGGGGAAGGGGGGAGGAGACTTTTAACGTTGATTACTTCTTAGCCTGCAACACATAAAAGGAAGCTCCCACAGCTCAGTTGAAGTGACCAAGTTAACATCAAAGCTAACATTATTTGGAAAGAACTTGGCAGTAGATCCCGTTTATATTGTTGTAAAAGCAGAAAAACACAAAAGGTGAAATCCACATTTCTCTGCTAATAAATTCTGCATCTTATTTAAGTAGGTTCTATTTTATTTTAGCATGAAAAGGAAGAGGGGGAGTCCTCACAGGCATCACATTTAGAGCATTGTCCATGTCTTTCATGAAGAAATAAATGGCGAGAAGGTAGCACCTTCAGCAAGCAGCGTGAAGGCCACAAAGAGAACCTTCTTCCATCTTCAAACTACGAAAGATTTAGAGGCCCTTCGAACTAGCAGTTTTTTTAAACCTGGGCAGGACACCAAACATCCTGATACTCCAAAACACTGAAAAATTCTCGGTGCATTGAAGGCAGTTGAACTCTTAAGATCTTATGACATTACAGAACAGTTAGATGAATCATTAACTAGAATGTCGTGCTAATCTGAAACAACCAGCCAGCCATTTTGAAGAGGAAGCTAGTCGAGAGACCTGGCAGTAGAAACCCACCTGCGCAATGACGGAGAGGAGGCCGACGACGGCGATGAACAGGGCAACTTCCTCGGCCGAAAATCCCATCAGCTGTTAATAAGGAAAGGGGACACCAATTGTAAGCAGGAAGAAAGGACAGGCACCACCTGATGGCAAGAAAAGCGAAGTGGTCAAGTTGTCATGTGACATTGTGACTAGCCAAAATGTTTTCTTAGGCTGGTTGGTTTTATGACTTCTAGGAAAAATCGTATGGCTAAACGACACACGGACAGACAGGTACAAAAGATGAGTGCTATAAACTGTAACTTCTATCCATTGTCATTGCTGCAACTTCTGCTGTAACTTCTATCCATCGTTTATTGAAGAAACTGCAGTTGGAAGTTAGCACCAGTCCTGAATATCAGTCTGTCCTTCTGGCGTTTTGCCTTACGGTTTTTTTGTTCAGAAGCCAGTACGACGTGACATCATTACATGCCATCATCCCAATGTAATGTGATGTGGATGCCCCAACAGCTACAGACATATGCATTTACTCGTGCAATGAACCCACCTTCTTTTCAAAAATGTTGATGCCAATTTGGGAGGAGGGTTCATTAGGCAGGAGAAAAAAAAAGTCACGGGAGTTATGACAGCAAAAATATCGCATGACGGTATTAAGAAAATCGCTGTCCAATTAATACAGAGACCCTATTCGAGAACTTCGCTCTGCACAAGAAAAACTGTGTTTTGGCCTGCAAAATGCGCAATAATTGTTTTTTTTTTTTTTTTGTGGCCCGAAGCTGTTTTCTCCCGTAATGAACACATACAGAGTGTCATTCAGCCGCTTGGTTCTATGCTCTGGCACATTCTCGACCAACTTCAAGTTCAAAAACGGTTGATTGTGCCCTGCGCACGACGTTCACTACCATAAACCCAACATCAAAAATGCAGCGTCAGATGGCGGCGCATGCATGTTATGGCCTTGCGGGTGAACCGCGCAGTAGCACTTTTTTTTTTAATTTGTTTTCATGCTGTTGTGCTTGCGTAGCGCCATAAGCAAACAGGTTTTTCAACATTTGACGGATGGCGCTCTGCCACAAATGGCAAGACTTTAAAATTTTAATCGGCCTCGTGTGCGCTCGTGCTGCTCGCAACTGTTTAGCATGGTTGCTAAACTATGTTCTTACTTTTACTGAGTCGTTATTTCGTGATATAATGGTGTGATTTAACATTGTTTCGATCGTCCACAGCACTTGCTTTCTCATCGAAAGAAAATGAACAGGCACAAGAAAAGGCTGATTTCGTTTTTTTCCAAGGACCAAGGTGGGGGGTGGGTTCATTATGCGAGTAAATACAGTATATATTTTTCACATTCAGACCCCCCCAGCTGTTAAATTCAGTGCATGTAAGCCGACTTAAGTGCACTTGAACTTCTCTCATTTTCACTGTTTCACCTAAATTATTTTACTGCATTAATTGCTCCATTAAATTTATTCACACAACTTTCATACCATTCCTTGTCGCCGGTTGATTTCAATGACAGCTGTGCATCATCTGGCCATCATTTTTATGCAGTAGCACGCAAGTTTCTAATTGCTACATCAGACCAATAACTAGCCCTGTTTTTAACGTTAAAATGCAAAAAAACAGTGAAAATATAGGCCTCTCTGTTGCCTTTGCACAGCCATATTAGGCCTAATTAGCAGAAAATGACTGCAATAGCTTCCAAAAGTGCACCACATACTACATATGCACAGCTGTTATTCACAAATTAATGGTAATTAAAGGACTGACCAGGCGCAGGTAGACAAAGAAACAGGAGTACTGGCCAGCCTCGGGCAGGTACGACAGGAAGACGGTGACGCACAGCATAAGGATCATCGGGTCCTTGCCCACCTTGCGCAGTGCCTGCATCAAGACGTAATGAATGGGCGCTCACATTTTTCAAGCACTAAATGGTCATTGATTGATTGATTGATATGTGGGGTTTAACATCCCAAAACCACCATATGATTATGAAAGACACTGCAGAGAAGGGCTTTATAAATTTCGATCACATGGGGTTTTCTAACGTGCACCAAAATCTGAGCGCACGGGCCTACAGCATTTTCACCTCCATCAAAAATGCAGCCGCCGCAGTTGGGATTCGATCCCGCGACCTGCGGGTCAGTAGCCAAGTACCCCAGCCATTAGACCACACGCGGCAGACCCTAAATGATCGTTCACACTGGCGATTCGTAATGGTTGGGCATCGTAATTCGTCAAAAGTGGTCGCTTTTGTCGCAAGGTGACTAGTTTAGATGGCTGCTTGGTGCATGATTTTACAGTCGTGCAACAGCAACGACAAGCCTTGTGAACCCATCAGATGCAGAAAAGCGGGATGTCAGCTTCGATTTAGCAAGACGGTGGTGGTGTAAGAAGACGCGAACCTCACTGAATGTGAGGCACTTTGTGCGGAGGTGTCTGGACCATGCTTGTCAGTGTGAACATCGATTGCCATAAGACACCTCGTGGTTGCTAATCACAACCGGTCACTCTACACATCTTTGTCAAAATGCACTTCATTGGTTTTTGAAGGTTCCGTTGAACAAATTCTACTGTAAGTAAAGCAACTGCCCATGCGAGGAACCACAATAAGCAGTACAAACAGATCCGCCAGCGCATTCAAAGCGGATCGGTGCAAAGAGCACTACACCCACCGAGAAAGGGTCGGCCTGTTCCCAAGAGATCGGCGAACTCCACGAGCCCACAGGCCTGAGCTTCTCGGGCAGACTCTCGGGCACCGCAACCAGTATGAAGAGCACGTCCAAGAGAGCGATGGCCGATGCCAGGGCGGCCACGAGGGCATCCGAGTACTGTCGAGCCAGGTAGGCGCCCAGCGCGGGACTCGTCACAAGGCTGGCTGCAAAGGTGGCCGAGACGAGACCGTACGCCGCGCTGCGGTCCTGCTCGTCCGTCACGTCGGCCACGTAGGCAAACACCACCGAGAAGGTGACCGCAAACACGCCCGACATGGAGATCATGGCGAAATACCACCAGGTGTTGATGCGCATCAGCGGGATTGGGGCGCACGTGAAGAACACGGTGACCAGCAGGAAGAACTTGCGGCCCCAGACGTCTGACAGGGCCCCCACCAGGGGAGCGCTCAGGAAGGAGAGGAAGCCCTGAGAGCATGGGCGAGAGTGGTGGCACAAGGCTAGTTAACCCTATGGCAGGTGACCTATGAAGAACTGTTGGTGAATGTGCCAGGTTTACACATAACGCATCAAGGAACTCAATATTATATAGCAACAAAATGACATAATAACTTATGGTTAAGGTAACTAATCTTCTTTATACCATAATTACATCTTAACACAATTCTTACATTAATTAGTGTTAAATACACCAGGGGTAATTATATCATCATTGGGTTTATATTTTACACTAAGTAATCTTAATTATTTGTAATTAGGTATAACTGCATCCTGAAGTCTATGTTCTGTTTTCACATAAACAGAATCAAATCTCAGGGTAGAAGTTTAGTGAAATTTCATTTTTTCTGATGTTAATTTTAACCCATATATGCCTGAACTTAACGATATTAACAAAACGATTTTCTTTTCTCAGAATAATAGCTTCTAAGCTCTCAGAAAATAAAATAAAACTTTCATTCGCAAGAAAACTTTTTCTGACAACGCTTTTGGCACGGTCCTACATATAGGACGCTAGGCACATAAGTGTCACAATGTGTCAATTTGGAACGCGTTCCGCGTGCCACACTACTTCCTTAAATGAATGGTATAATTTGAAAGATTTTGCATGCATTGTAATGTCACATTTTTTACAACAGATGGTGGTCTTCCCATGGCTATGAGCACACGTTGTTTGCCTTTCTCGGAGGATGACTAAGTAGTCAGTGCATTCAAATCAGCTTTGCGCCTCCTGCCAAGACTGGCAGGCTTCTTCCACACAATGGCTTGTAGCCATATCTCTTTATTTACTACATTGTAACTGCCCTTCAAAGAATTCTCAGGTCCGCATTGTCTGTTCCCTTTCCGTACAACTGGAATGCATTGTTCCCACATGCATCAAGGAGATACGTTGGCAGTGATGACTACCACTTCATACTTCTCGTGGCAGTGTGGTACTTTGCAATATTTTGACTCGGTCGGTCAACCTCGCCCATGTTTGCATTGTATTTGAAAAACAAAAAGGCTGCTCCACTATGTCCTTAGATGGCTTTTATCTTGAGTATCTTTTCACCATTTGCTGCGGTTCAAGTCCATGACCATTTTAGATCATGTTAACCGTGCTATTGTCCTTCCAACAGCATACAAGATTTTTTATTCAGTGTCGAATCAGTAATTATAAAAGCCTCGAGACTTCTTTTTCATTTATTTCTGCGTGCCTTCTTGATCACCGCTTTATTGACCTGTAACTGCACCAGCATGATTGTCGGGCGGCAGAATGCCGACAAGTGAAGGCACAATATTGCCAACGTCCATATGCTCCAGATGTCGTTGGCATCTGCAAATATTTTTTTAGTGAAATGAACTGCAGGGAATCGGCTGAGAGCAAATAATGTAATGACATGAACGTACTATACATCCATATGCATGTAATTGCGTTACGACAAGCTTCACGGTTGTCAGTTGACACAGCGTGACACCCCATGTGCCTAGCGTCCTATAGGTAGGACACCAATGTTTGAGAGACCGCAAACAATAAACTTTACCGCACATCAGGGTTATACAAATTTTACCGCAGACCCAATAATTGACAATCAATCCAGAAAAATATTGTCAGCATCGCGAACATTTTGAATCTGTATCAGGCACGTGAAACAACAATTTTAAGACTGCGCTCACGAGCCGACTGGTAGCCCGGCGATCGCCTACACTAGCGCGTTATAAGGGCACAGCATCATCAACACACGACAATTAGCGCTAGCTTTCTTACAAAAAAAAAAAACATTCAATTTACAATGAAAATTTTCAGCGTCCTACATGTAGGACACTAGGCATATATGGGTTAAGGGGAGATGCTACTCGAAGACACATTTTTTTTAATATTCACACTAGAGCAATGAAACTTGAGCTGTTTATAGAACTTTTTATGCTGATTTCAAATGTATAATTAGTTTTTTTGCAAGTTACACACTTTTTGCTCTGCAACATCACAAATTGAAAACCTTAACCCTTTTGCCCCGCCTCTTTACATTCCTAAACTTCTGTAAGTTTTTACCATTCATAGTTCATAATGCTTCAAATAAAGTGTAGAGTGCAAATAATTAATCAGGAAGCACATACAAAATACGTAGTATGCGTGAAAAATAATAGACATAAGAAGTTCATATTTCTCCTACCCTTGTAAAGGTTTATATTGAATTTCTTTATTATATAATAAAATATAGAAATTTAAACTAGATAATTGCATTCGCCATACTTTGGAAAAAGTTTGGGCAAAATTTCATGCAGATCCGAGCACTAGAAGTGCTCCAAAAAGGAGGGGAACTTTGGAAAAAATGGCAAAATTTGTGTGTTGAGGAAACCGAGTTTTAAGGTTAAAATTGAGTTTGTATTTATGAAAGATATCATTAAATCAGATGAAATTTACACATCAAAAAGAAAAATCTGTATTGTAGTGGCCACTGCCACTAAAATACGCCAGCACCATGAGTTTATCCCTCTCGGCTTTTTCGAACCGACTCCTCACAGACAATTCGCTCACAGACAGGGCCAAGAAACGCTTGCCAAACTTCCGCTCCATCTGGACTTGTGCCAACTGCAAGCTAAGAAGAAGTTTGACAGGGCTGCAAAATCCAAACTAAGTCCAGTGTCATGCCATTTCGCAGCCATGTTTGTGACACATACCGTCGTACATAATAGCAATGTCGTCCCTGCTAAGTTCTCTCACTGAGAGCTTTTTCGACCTCTCAAGATTGGCGCTGACGTCGTCCATTGCCGCATCAAGAACTTTCCAGCTGACGGGTGTGAATGACTTTTGATGCATCGGCTTTTGGAAGCCAACAACTGCCGCAAATTGGACCAGCTGCTCGTAGCCTATTCCTACAGAGCGCACTGCACAACAGCTTTCACTTGCGAGCAACGCCTTTTTTAATTCATAAGAGAGACAATTACACGAGAAAAGCATTGTTCAGCTGTGCTGCTCGACAAGACATGGACACCGCAAATAGGTGTCAGAGCACATACAGGCGCGCAGCGGCCAATGGCAGTCCCCGATTCGTACCATGTGATAAGCCAGTCGCGGCGCTCGAAAAATGCGCAGAAGAGTGCTTCTTTTTATTATTTTCTGCGCTGCATCAGCGAGAGAAACTGTTGTTATTTGAAGAGTGAGACTCGACTCTTCAACTCATACGATCAACAATGGCGAGCGACGGCGCATTATCGACGGCAAGGTGGTCGAAGACTGCACACTTTCGATCTTTTAACAGGCATCTTGGGCTCTTCAAATGCAATTTTAAAGCATTTTCAGTCAAGTCTCGACCTGTATTATTTTTTTCATAACAGTAGAGGCTTATCAGTAGAGGCAATCTTATCAAAACAGGCGAAAATAAAAAATCGGTATTTTTGAAAAAAACTCGCGTTTTTCGACCCGCATCTCCCCTTAACCAAAGAAAAACTATACCTTTGAGGTAGCTTGTGGAAAGCGGTGCCCATTTAACCACTCGCCAAACATGTTAATGCCATCAGCAAAATGATCACATGTAGTAGTACAATTCGAAATTAATTTTAACGAAGATACCTTTACTGCCTGGGAGGTTAAATTCATTCAAACCTCAATGTATCTGGATCTTCCTTAGCCACTAACACGCACAAATAGCAAAACGCAACAAGGTCTGCACACAGGCAACGTGTTGCTAATATAGCACGGTTTAATTTAGTCTGCATGCAGATTCAGATACACTCAGACCTCAATATAATGAAGCTGGATATAACGAAATATTGTAATGAAGTTAATGAAGAGTACTCTTGCAATAGACATAGTGCTAGGAATATACCTTTATAACGAAATTTTGGTTTTAACAAACTTATTCTCGTCTAAAACCCAACTTAACTTCGTTGTAACAAAGTTTGTGTGTAGTCAACAAACCCCATCGAAACACTCCCTTCTAGCTTGGTCAAGTGAACACACAACATACAGTTCGTAAAGTAAATCAGTGGCTGAAGTTATAACGCCATTTCTTTTTATTGATGAGCATGCACTAAAGTTTTGTTTTATCATATGATTAATGAGCCTAATGAGCTTTATTGTTCTCCCCAGCAATGATAAAAATGAATGAAGAAAAGTGGTGCTCAGGCAGAATTTTCACCATGTTAGTCAGTTAAACAAGTTTTTTTGTGGCACAAAAGCAACCATGGTGACACTGAGCCAGCTTACCTTCATGCAAACAATAGTGTCTTTTAGTTCATATTTAAGACGCTAGATGGCACTACTGTGGTGTGCGGTGGCAGCCACCAATAATGTATAACCCTAGAGAACAGTTGTTCACATGTTCTAGCACTTTTTTTGTTATTTTCGCATCAAATGATAGGCCAAGTCCCCGAGCGCATAGAAAATGTACTGGTAAGCAGGAGTGCATTCTGAAAAATTCATTACAGCATGCTCTTAAAATCTATTTTTTGTTCCTCTTGTACCCTGACGTTACGACATGGTATGAGCAGCACCACCTGGCGTACGTGTACGTGAAAAGTGTATGTGCACATACAATGTTCGAGACTCCGCTCACTCGCTTCGCAGGTACGCTGGATGACAGTGACCGCACGACTGCATGGCACGAGCAGACGAATGATCAAGGTGACGCGCAAACTGCCATTTTTTGTGTTCTGGTGCTTGACGTCATCCCAACTAGCCGGACTGCTGCGTGAAGCCACCGGGATTAGTACTGTAACCCGACGTCAAGTTAGTATCGATGTCGTTACGTGTGCCACGAGAAAATTGACTTTAGCATCAACATAAAATATCCTATCAGCATTTGCTGACCGTCACACTTGCTCAGAGTGCCACACTTGGTCTGTATACAGGAGAATTCTGTATACAGGAGAGTAAACTCGCCTAATCACACAACAAAAAACAGAAAATAGTAAGTTGTTCATGTCAAAAACAACTCATTAAAACACTCCAAGTTAAACTTAATGATAACGAGCATGTCTTGGGTCTTATCACTTTCCTCGTCCCCTTTGTGTTGCCTCTGCCACTTCGAGTGCAGCTTAAATAATGGCTGAATCAGTTTACAATGAAGTATTTCGGCCAGATGAGACAAGTGGGCAAAGTAGACGATAGAAAATGGAATAATGCTCTTGAGGGCATGCGCAGCTATGTCTAGCTCGCCATTTTGCCGACACAGCGCTGTGCCTCACTACAGTCCATGACCTTGGACCTTTGCAAACGTAGTGTTTAAGACACCCCTACATCTGTCTTCACTCTGTGCTATGCATTCGCTAAAAGGATAACAAACCCACATCTTAACCAATTGCATTGTTAAAATAGCTTTCAAAAAGCCTTGCAGCACCGGTTTTATGCACAAAAAAAGAAATCACAGCATATCCACGAAGTGAATGATGATAAGTGGGGCAAAGCGCTGGAGGGTTTCATCACTGAACCGTGAACCATTCACGACTATCACTCACTGCATCATCAAAGACTTGACAAACAGTGTATATATTTATACAACAAATTTTATTATTCTTAAGTGGTAGCTTGGAAGGACGAAGTAGTGGGCAGTTTGCAAAGGTAAAACTATAGGCGATCACATACAAACAAGGAATGGACACAGTGCGACAATCTATGGTTCTTTAACGTGCACTTGGATACCAGGACACGATCATCTTGCATTTCATATTGACTACTTCTTAACAGTATTTGCTTCGATGATGGGGCGTAGTGGGATGTTTGCAAGGACGATGCAGTGGGCGATTGGCAAAGGTGGAACTGTATTCAGGCGGTTTTGTACATACATACATACAAGCATACATACACACACATACATGCATGCATGAATACATACATGCATACATACATAAATACATACATACAGACATACATACATTCATACATACATACATACAAGTGATGGACAGACCCACACCTTCAGGAGCTTCGCCAGATAAGAACGCATTCAAGTGCTTGCATGCTTTTAGCGCAATCTAAACAACATAACCCCAGCAGGGTGAATGACATCGTATGAATCGTCGCTGTTTCATTTAATAGAGGGCGCTATGATTCATCACCTGTAACGCAAAAGGGTGGCCAGAAATTGAGCTTGCAACATCACACGGGGAAACAGCATTTCCCCTTACTGACAGATAAAAACAGAAAATGACTCTGGGTCTCAGCCACTGCAATGATGAAATATGGACAGTGCCCAGATAAGTCCGACCGCCTTATCCCAAAAGGCACAATAAAATTTTACAGTTGTGACAGAAAGGTGGTCCGTGAGAGAGAACTCACCTTGATTCCCATAATGAGGCCATTCATAAGGAAGGTGTGATTTGGGAATGTTTCGTTTAGGACCTGTAAAAAAAGATGATTATTATCAAACAGGAATAACCTTAGATTTTGAGGTGTTCAAAAAATGAAAAATGTTTGTTTCCGAGTAATATCATGGCAGAAAGTCATCACAAAAAAAAAATACCCGCATATCCACAAAGTGAATTCTGATGATGGGGCAAAGCCGCATGCATCAAATCATGAATCGTGGCCTTCTATTTTGTTCTGGCTAAGGGTATTTTGTTTTGTTCTTGTTAACCTTTTGTTCTGTCTTATGATCTGACTGATGGGTGGTTAAATGTCGATGTCTAATAACAGCCTTTCTTTAACATTTTTTGTTCTTTACAAATGCTTCAGTTTCTTCATTTGCTCTAGACACCAAGCAGCAGTTTATGGACGGAAAAACATTGTGCAGCCTTAAGGTGCTTCGTACCAAAAAAACACTTTGTACATGTTTTTTTTAGTATATAAAAACACACGATCAGGCTCAGTTGGCCAGGAAAGGCACAGAAATGAAAGAAAATGTGATAGCGCCATGTTAAATTTTCTACACCATCTTTCCATACCCTCACATTTTGTTAGGGTTGGCTAGAGCTTAATTTATCGTTCACCAGTCAAAAAAGATTACACCACATCCTAAAGCAGGTATAAAAAGTACAATGCAGGTGAAGAGAACTTTAATGAGCCACCATGGCTCAAATAGGAAAAAAAACCTGTTGAAACCCACTGAAGTTTTGGCATGATATTAAAAAAAAAGTGATTTCAGTCAAGATTACTTTCTCTTAGAAGCCAATCAGCCAACTATCGTAAAATGGATGAAAAATTCTCTTTCCTGAATAGCCTGTATTGGTGTTTTACAGCTTCACCTCTACGTTTTAGCCGATAAAAACAGTTTTTGCGACAGGGAACCAGTGGAGACGGAAGCTATCTCCCCGTGCGTGAAGGTGCTGCCTTTTAGTGTCCAACCATGAGAATTAAAAAAAAAATCAAAATGGGTTTTACACGATCATAATGTCCAATTTGGTAATGAAAATTGTATTAAAGGAACCCTGAAAGGGTTTTGATGACTTTTTACAAATACATTGGGCTGGTAGACCAAGTCCCAAGGGTAATCTAAAGGCCGATCTGAGCTTTCCACATAAACTGTGTAATTGATTACAACGCTTCAAAGCTGCGAATCGCTCCGGATCGCTGCAGATGGCTGCAACATGGCTAAACGCGTTTTCAATTGCCCATACACCAAGAAACACTCTCTACCCCACAGACGTCATCGTTTCCAGCTGATCTGAATGGCTGTGGAAGGTGCAGCACAGACTGCCGGTATCGGATCGGCGGTGGGATTCACGCGTATGCGGTCTCACACCACATCGTGCCGCAGGCGCCGTGAAGGCGAAGCTTAATCCCGAGCGCTCGAAGGAAGAGTTGAGGACAGTTGGGGGTGAAAGGCAGAGTGGAGGAGGAGGGTACTTTTTTAGTACTCGTAGCTTTCAGGGACCCTTTAAAGAGATTTTATGTCAGCCAACAGATTGCCCTGCTAAAAACTTTTTTCTTTTACATATAAGGTTTCTGATGATTACCTTGTGTTATGAACACCTTTTCACGGCACTTCGTAGACTTAAGAGTATAAGCCAATCAATTAACATCTTTGGAGAAAGAAAACATCAGTTATAGAAATTAACTGCCTATCCACCTAACACAAGAAAAAAAACAATATCATGGTATTTCTGCAGTGCCAAAAAAACAAGTTATAATGTACTGAAAAAATAAAAATATTTTCTTCAGCAAGGGCCAAATAATAAATGATAATCAGTACATATACTGAAGCCTGTGACACCCACGCCAACAGACGGGTGGCTCTAGTTTAGGACTGATGTTGTAAGTAATTTTTGGCTTTCCCATTATGTTAACAAACCATTTTTTTGGCCAACACAAATTGAAATAATCTTGCCATGGACTACGTTTCCCAGTATACAAAGTTTTCTTTTGCTTCAGCCGACACTCTTCAAAATCCCACGGCAGCATATTGAAAGGTTTAACCGGTTCGGCTGCGTTGCCCGGAGAGCCCAGCTACCCACTATTTCAACTACTAAGTGCACCTAATATTGTTAATATTAATAACAATGAATAACATTATTGATAGTACACTCGTTACACTGCACAAGGAATTAAAATGTCTATGTGCCAAAATAAAAAAAGTAAAATTAAAACTAAACGCACTAAAATTATTACACAGAGCCTATTGCAAGATTCCACCCATTCAGATTAGTATTCCTTTCACAATGAACTGCAACATTCACTTGACTAATTAAAAAGACTCATGCTGGCCACAATTGACTTTTTCAGTGAAGCATCTCTCTCAATCCAACCTGTTATTACCTAGGAAGCTAAACGTTACTTGCATGAGAAATTCAAACTTCCTAATAGCTTATCAAAAATGTTTGCTAATTAATTTGTGACATGTTCCCTTTAGGACTCCTGCTCCAACTGCAAAAATCACTCTATATAGAGAGACTTTCAAATCCCCATTACCAACACAGCAGCGTTAACAGCCGGCTAAAGAAAGCACGAAATCAAGGCCCAACTTCCTGTCTTGAATTTCGTATCGGAAACGTGGCCCCGGTAGTTCAGTGTAATGTCATGACAGTTATCTGCTCAATTCAAGCCCCGGTGGTGGGGTAAACGTTCTCACGACTAGCAGACATAATTCCCAAATCTATTTTTTAGAGCCGTTAATAAAGTGTTACATTATGGCATATGCAAACATATATATGAGCACGAGGCAGATGAGGATGAAGAAAAGCGCTGTAGACAGGGCGGACGCCAACTACCAACTCTGGTATCGACTATCGCAGAGTTGGTAGTTGGTGCCCGTCCAGTCTGCAGTGTTTTTTTTTTTTTCACCCTTGCCTGTTTCACATCTACCGTAAAATACCAAGCAAGTGCCCCCCCCCCCCCGATTGATTTGATTGATTTGTGGGGTTTAACGTCCCAAAACCACCATATGATTATGAGAGACGCCGTAGTGGAGGGCTCCGGAAATTTTGACCACCTGGGGTTCTTTAACGTGCGCCCAAATCTGAGCACACGGGCCTACAACATTTCCGCTCCATCGGAAATGCAGCCGCCGCAGCCGGGAAACGAACCCGCGACCTGCGGGTCAGCAGCCGAGTGCCTTAGCCACTAGACCACCGCGGCGGGGCAAGTGCCCCCCCCCCCCCCCTTTTCCAGATATTTAAAATATGCGCCACTGAATGAGAAAGCCCTGCAACCTCTCATTTGCCATTTTTTTTCAACCTGATTTCTGCTACAAAATCTAGCAGCTGTGGTTCCCAGGAAGCAAAGTTCTGGTCTTTAGATATGTGCATGATTGCTCAGAATATTTACAGAATGGTGCCTAGGGGTTGCATTCTGAGTTGCCACAAATTCCAAGCGGAAACGGCGCAAAAACGGGACGAAGGAAGAATGATCACACAACACGAGCCCTTCTTCATCTCGTTACTGCGCCGTTTCTCCTCGGTATCATGTACCAACTTCAAGACACCCTTCTGTCACAAATTGTCAGAGCAGTCTAAGAATGTTTCCCTTGCCATAACACGTGAAATTTCACACAAGGGTTCGCTTTGGCTCAGTAAAAACGGTAAATGCATGCGTATTCAACAAAGTGTTCCATTCGAAGCACTTCATAGCAGGCTCTCTGCCGCCATTTAAAATTTTGGTCCATAACCTCACAGGGACCCCTCCTCGCCATCTTGCCCGATAATCTTCCATCCCAGGAGAAGGAGACAGGAAGATGTCTTGCTCGCGATTTTAGAATATATGTTTCTATAAGATTAAAACAAATAGCTCAAATCAAAGCTTTGCTACATCACCACACTTCTACACCGTAGTGCTGCTGGCTTTCCCGTAGATTTTTCACTATCCACACCCATCTGTGCACTGGTTCGCGAGCTTTAAGGTGGCCATGATATGCGTACATGCAGAGACACTGCCAGCTGTGAGCACAGAAAGAAAGGCGGGGGAAGGGGGGGCGAGGGCCCCCCCAAAAAGTCACCCCTCCCCCCTTTTTTTTCTTGCTTGCCCCCAATTGCCATCAATGAGCTAACATAATCAAAACACAATGCACAAGCTTCCCACCTCCTGACAACACCCCCCCCCCCCCCATCAGTAAAAAAATCTTGTTGCAGCTCTGGCTAAATGTTGCGTCTTTAAATATTAATACATGCAGAAGCATATTTTTTTCTTTATTTTTTTATGCATTTTTCTGTTCTTATTTTTAAGCACCCATGGAATTTCCTCTGTCAATCCTACACTGCAGAAGTGCTGGACTAATCAGGTTGCCAAACTGGATCGTGGTTTTGCAAACGCCGCTCACCGTGATCATGGGCGTCGTCAGCAGGCCCCAGGCAAAGAACTCGAGGAAGATGACCACTACCGCATGGTAGACGCTTGGCTCGCCGAACCCGGACGTCTGCGCGAGGCATCAGAAAAATCCTTTAGTCTTTATAAGAGTAGCAATCATGAAGCGCTCCTGCCTTGACTGACGCTTGTGCAGCGAACTGATACAAATTTGTTCATGCCATTCTAGTGAGTCAACGTACTGCAAAAGTGTTCTGTGTTCACCCAGCACGCCTTATCACATTACTTCTCTCAGGAACAAACAAAGGGGCCGTATGAAATGAATCACAAGTGTGCTTCTTTGTGAAGCACAACCTAATGAATCTTTGTCCATTGGCTTCGTCTTGTTCCCCAGGGCAAGTATTGTTTGTTCATTCATGCATTCATTCAGCTCTTCATTTCAGATAAGGAAGTCTGGGTTATAAGGACAAAAAGCCAATGTGCTTCTCTTAACGAAACTCCCTAATACTTGAATGTACTAACTTGGAGCATGCACCAACAAATACAAAGACATTATATACTATCAACACATACAGAACATAGTGTTATACAAATGAACAATGGAACAATGTGCATATTTTTACAATCATAAACGTTGACGATGCTTTTGATTCTTGTAATGGCAGAACCCACACACGAAGCCAAGGCAATACCCAAGTCACTAGTTGAATTAAAAGGCCTATCATTAACTTCATATTTAAATTTTGTGATGCTCTGGGCCTTCAGAAGTAATTAGAACCAATAATTGTGTTCAATGGCAGTCCATCTGATGAGAAAAGAACATGGTGAAATAAATTACCACTCACCAAAAGTATGATGAAATAAACTAAAACTTGATGTTAGGGGGCCATATGAGACCCTCATTCACAATATAGAGCATGCATAGTTCATTCTGTTTACGAATGGGAGAGATGGCTATACTTCTCAGAGTATGCTCGTTTAACATTGTATGAATAACAGCAAGTCATACATCCAGGACAAGACAGCACAAATGCGTTCCTTTCAAATTCCTTGTATCCCTTGGCTGAAAGCCTTTGCACGTGTGGTGTTCAAAACAAGTTCCTACGGGGTTTATGAGAGGGAACCGTGGTGCTAGTGTTTGTCAAAGCTGGAACGCATAGAGTTTCAGCCAGAATAGGAATGACAGGTGGTACACAAATTTGCCTCAGCTTCGTTCTTTTTTTTTCCTGGTTGCGTGTGGCCTGCAGCTCGTATGTCGCAAGACAAAGTTCAGCAAAAGTTCAGTAGTCCCAATTCCTCTTTAGGCTCACCAGTTCAAACTGGCTCACACGGTTCACAATGACTCATTGTTTCATCTGAAACAAAGCCAAGGCACAACAATCAAAGCCAAAAGTGCATTCGAAGCCCCAAGCACAAAGAATCAGCAAGTCCATGTCCTACCTACCCATCATTCCCATGGAGGCTGAACCATCACAGCAACAGAGTTCCCACTAACTAAACATAGGAAACTAAATGTTTGAACCGACCCAAACAGCTGCCCGAACATTTTAGTAATCTTTTGACCATGAGGACTGATTTGAATAACAATTCAATGACTTCAGTTAACATTCCAATGGTGCACTTTGTTCGACACGCCGCATCACACACAAAAATGCCCCAACTGAGACAATCTTGGTCAAGGCTCCACCTTTGTCGAGAGTCTGATATAGGGCAGCGTGTCGTAGCTCAAGCACTCAGCGGTGAAGAAAACAAATTTCGCACGGGGAACTGTTACATGTTCACCTAAATACAGCCAAATTAACTAGCACTGCAGACATTACCCTACTCACCAATGTGAAGTGCTTGCGGGAAAGCTAGTAAGGTAATTGAAATGATGGCAAAATAAATTCCCAGGTTCAATGCACCAAAACCTTCACACAATACTGAGGCATGCTGTAGTGGGCAACTCTTAGTTAATTCTGACCACTTGGCGTTCTTTGATGTGCGCTGAAATCTAAGTTAACGGTAGTCGGTCACAATTTCCTCCAGTTTAAATGCAGAGCGTAGAATCGAGGACGCTTGCAGGAGCCCTAGTTTCCAAGCTATGACAGCACGTTATAGAGTATCTCAAAAGACATTGAGAATTGTGAATGCTCTGTGGCCAGTCAAATGGTTTAAAGAATTCCTTCAACTGAGAAACCTTTGATACTGAGGTTGTTAAGACTTGTAGGTCTACGCGACGGTTATGCTAATTATACATGCAACAACGTGGCTAGCATGGTGTGATGAAGGCGTAGGTGTACGAGATCCAGAAAAGCGACTGATGAAAATGAAAGGGTACAGCACAGACCCCCAAAAGACAAAGCAGCGAACGGCTGTGTACCATGTGTTGCATAAATGAAAGCTGGCAACATTCCTTTAACAGAATAATTTTACTTCTAGAACAAGAACAAGTTCATTTAATGAGTACGTATTCAACAAATAGGCTTTTGACAGATGTTCAGATTAGATTGTTTCCACATTGTAGGCATGTGGTAGAACAAAGCCGGCAATCTCTTTCGAGCTCTGTGAAGCATGAGCAACATGCGACGAGACGTAAAATAGCTGTTTGCTGGCTGCAGATCACAAATGCATCAACTGGCAGCTGTAACGTTGCAAGCGTCAGCCTCTGCGATTCAAGCCCCATCTGCGTCAACTTTTTTATGTTTTCGTTTCTTTCCATCGACGCCGCTGTAACCGCTAAGGCGAACATCTGCAGCGAATAGGGAAGACCTTTAGCTGCGTGTGGCTTAGAGAGGTTCCTTATGTGACGTACGAAACAAAGCAGATTGTTATTTTACCTCGGAAGAAAAAAATACGCGGAAACGTAAACACAGGCACCCCAATAGAAAGCAGAACGTCGGGAGATGCTCAATTTCGACACAAGTTGCAGAGACACTTGACGATTCACTTCACGTATTCGGCTCGAACATTACGCTACGGCCTTACGGATAGATGTTCATCGCGTTTCACCCAGTGCTCATGGAACGAATGCAATGCGGGTCGTCTGTTGCTACACGACTTTTTAATGACCGTATGGACTTCCTATCTTCTATCACAATCGCAGTTCACGATTGCTCAACGATCAACCTGTTACCTCAGTCGACCAGTCGGACTAGTTGAATTTCGATCCTCCATCGCGATCAGGGTCGGTGTCGCAGTAATTTCAACGAAAAAGCAGAGATTGCCACAGCGTTGCGCGGGTCGCTGGAACAACTGGGAGTGGCGTAGCGTTACGTCGACTTAAATGCCTAAGACATAGCGCGCATACATTCGGGAATGGAATGCGAAAGCGACCGACCGCTCTCTTTTATATGAGCGGCGATGTGAACGATAAGACTTACGATGAAGCCGTCCTTCATGATGGACTTTCGGCTTCGGATGATCATGGTGGCAACTTTGCGGGACACTTTGGCAGGCATGACGAGCGCTCGGTTCATGGGGGAATCCGTCGGTAGATTCACCGGGCCCCACCGAGGGAGCCGCGGACCGCGCGATGGTGTTGAAGCAATCAAACGGCGAAACCACGGGCTGTCCCTTCCGTAAGGACACGAAGCGCCGCAAGGAGCTCCGTGCCGCTACTTGCGTGGTGGTGCAGGCGTTCGGCAAACGAGGAGGATATCCCTTCGATTTCACAGCAACAGCGGTAGGCCTAAAACACTCCGCTCGAGTCGGCAGTTTCGGCGATCTTCCCGTCGGTCCGATGACGAAGACATGGCTCGTCGTTGTGGTCAACAAGTCCGCGACTTCACGAACCACCGACTCCCTCGCGTTTCGGGCCAATACGGAGTCCCCGTCGATGGCGATTCTAACATGTTCTCGACGATATCCGAGTTTCCATTTGTCGTAAAACAGACGCTGCTTGTGGAGAAAGTCACCTGTTGAGGTGGTGGCCGAGAGGAACGCGGCTACAGGCAAAGATTGTTTATGACTTCTCTGAATAAACGAACGGTCTTGTAGAGGCCGCTGCTAACGTGTCTCTAAAATGAGCTTGCGCGAACGGACGCCGTCAGACGCTGCAGTAACACTGGTTTCGGTTTCGCTTTATTAAAAAAAATGCTTTGCCAACTGTTTGAATTTCATACTTTGCAGTGTGCTTTCTCAACTGCTGATATCATTGTCATTTTCGCTACTGCCGTTGAAGTAGTGACCTGGATAACTTCAAATAACTTTCTTAAGAACTACTCCACAAACGTTTTGGCGGCTCGCTCCAATGTATGACGGAAGCGCAGTGGCAACGAACACATAACTGGTTCCTTGCCATTTTGTGGACCCTTGAATCACTTTCAGACATGAAGGAATGCGTTTAGACTAATAAATGATTTCGCCTCTGGTAATTTTGTAACAATCAGAACAGTACATTCCCTGAAAACTTTCATTACCGGAGGACAAATCATTTATTGGTGTAAACGTGATTCAAGGGCCCACGAAATGTCTGTTTGAAATTAGCCAGTCTTAAGAGCAAAGAACCAGCTATGTGTTTGTTGCCACTGCGCATGTGTCATATCTTTACCTGTTGGGTACGCATGTTGTATTTTGACAATGCCCTACGTACCTAAGTGAAGCAAATGCTACGAACTTAATTTTAAAGCTCTGTATTATGGGTGCTCGCGGTTTGCTAGTTTGTCTTCGGGAGCAGATCGTATGGTATCAATCAGATTTTCGGGCTTTAATCTGTTGCTCTCAAGCCGTGTTTGTACTCATGGCATGTTTCGTCGGCAGGTCACAGCTAAGAATTAAATGTTTAAGAAGCTAGGTTTACTATACGCATGGTAAGGTCACGAAGGCCGCGCGCCGTGTTCGTCTGTAACAGGCGAACGCGACCTACAGCTAGGTGGTGCTATGTGGAGCAGCGTACCTCTGCGCCACCACTTGTTGTCAACAGAAACACGCCTTCTCTAGAGCTCCTACACGACGCTGCCTAAAGCTTATAGCATATAGTCAGCAACTCTAGGTTTTTCGGGAGTTGCATATAACCACTTCAGCGGCGGTGTGCGCAAGGTGCGTCACATAACGTGTTTCTCTGATTGACTTGAAGCCCAATGTGCGCATTCATTGAGGCTTCTTGGGTGGACAGCTAGGAGCTATTTAACTTCACTCTGCTGGGTATTGTTGCAGAGGATCACTTTGCTGGAGACACATGCAATGTTCGAGGATCGTTCGACGTGCCGAGTTCCAGAACCAATGTCAATTAAGTGGTTTTTTTTTCCTAGATGAATGCAACAAAACGAAAAACTTGCATATGTTTTGGGGCCTAATATTCGATTATTTATATGCAAATATTGTTGTTTGATTGCAGGTTAATTAGATGGTTAAAAGGGTCGTGAAACGTTTACTAAATTTTTTTAAACCGCGTGTGTATTCAGAATCCTGGCCGTCTATTAGGTATACTATCTCGACTCGTTTTATCGCCTGGGCTCACTTAGTAGGTAAAAAAAGCGCAATTTCGGTTTCCCAGCTCACGGTATACCGTCAACTAGCTGTTCTGTGCTCAAACTGTGCAGCTGACGTCTCTGTCGTCGACAAATGAAACATGGCGACGCAGCGATATTTGTAACCCTTAAAACGCGTTTACACTAGACACGACACCGATTTTGGTCTGCCGGCTGCCTTTAGGAGTGCCTTTTCTTTTGTCGTCTGCCTATGTACACTGCAAGGACACCCCGGGTGGTCTCTCGAGGACCCCGCTCGTGCCTTGTCGTGATCACAGTATATCGCTGGCTAATTATGTAGTTACATTGGAGGCACACGCAGTGACACCAACTAAACTTGCATACCTGCACCCAATTTTCAGCCATGCTCACCGCTCTGCCATCGTCCCCCTCCAGCGATTCAGAGCCTCCAACGAGACGGAATGTCCAATGGGTCACGTGACGGGCGAGACTGAATGTCCAACGAGTCTTAATGTCCAATCGAGACGAAATGTCCATCGAAACCACCGGAAGTTTCATCCGTCGGCCCAGAGACCATGCACATGCGGAAAAAGCACAGGACATAGTGTGCCAAATTCCATGCGCCGACCCCTGCTTCGTACGTTGAAGAAACCGCGAACTTCCATGAAGGAATACAAGAATGACCTCCGTCAACGCAACAGCGTACAGAGCGCAATGGCATAACACAGCGAGCAGTTCGACTACCATGGATACCAGTCCCAATGGTGCGCTGTCAAGCTCTTTGCCTTGTTTTGTACGCTTCCTGCATTCCTTAGTATACATAAAGAGCACGAAAACAGGGACGAGAAACTTGACTCTGCGAAACGACTGTGCCACCAAGCTTTTTGCAGTGTGAACTGCATGAACATAATCACAGGTGACGGACCATCGAAAGTGCTTCAGCACTTCAAAGCTGACTATAAATGGAAAGGTGTCTGAAAAAAACGAAAACTACAAAAACACGGGCGTTGCTTCGTTGTGTAGGTTTGACTGAACTGCAGACGTGTTGGGAAATTAGGGAATATCTCATACGGTGGCTCAAGAATTCGAACAAGTCATTAAAGTTTAAACACCGTTCTTATTGCCGAGACGTAACATATTTTTTTGATCACATTGAAGCTAGAAGAAATTTGTTTTTGCGAGTGATAAAGCGTCACATACGGCATAAACGGTGCGTTTCTACCTCATTCCTTCGTGAAACCTGGCCGCTACAACTTTCAAGGTACCCTAAATAACAACACTGCTGTTTAATATGTAGCGAAGGACATGACAAAATCAGATAGTCTCTGTAGATGCTACATTTAACAGAGCAAAATTTGGCGATATGGTGCATAGCTACTAGACGTTTTCAGAGCACGACAATTCCCTCACAAGACGTTCACAATCGCCCGTCCTGTCTCTTTCGTTCTTGTGAATAAGTTGTTCAGCGTTCATAACTTTCCCACTTACCACATTTATTAATGAAAAACACAAATCGGCATTTGAGGACAGAAGCAGTTCAATGCATCATATAGAGAAGAGGCGCTGCTCGCGAATCGTGCTGCTTTGTCGCCTTTTAAACTACATGAACGATTAAGCCATGGCATTGCACTCATTCTTGATTGATTTTGTACATAACTGTAGACCAAGCTCATTGTGAATGACGAAGTTTCATAATGAAGTTGGCCTGGAGTTGCACATATGTCAGAACATGCTGCACAGCCCTCTTCCATGCCCTCGTATACAGCCATTCCCGCTAGGCGTAGCAGCCCCCGCCATAATTAAAAAAAAAATTAAAACTGTCATCGGCAGCAAAGCTAACAAAACACCCGTCGAAATGCTGGTAAAGGGTATTATCTATGACGGTGTTGCATTAGCCGAAAAATTCAATGAACACTTCCTGGAAGCTGGTAAATATGCCGGCTCAATTCCCTTGCCTAATAATACCTCTCTTACGTCATGCATTCAGATTCCCAACTATGACTCGATATTTCTGACGCCAACAACAAAAGCAGAAATCACAACCATTATTAATTCTCTAAAAAATACTTGTGCTCCTGGTGATGATGGTATCTCACCATTGCCAATTAAGAATTCCATTAGTTGCCTTATAGAACCACTGACCTATATATTCAATCATATGTTGGCTACTGGCATGTTCCCAGATAGATTAAAGATAGCACGTGTTACTGTTGTCTTTAAAGGTGGAAATAAAACAGAATTCGGTAATTACCGGCCAATTTCTGTTCTGCCATTTTTTTCTAAGGTTGCTGAAAAAATAATTTATACACGTTTCTTTGGCTTCTTTTCCGCAAATAATGTGATAAGTGATCGTCAATACGGTTTTCAACCTGGGAAATCGACTGAAACCGCATTGCTTTATATAAAAAATGTCTTAATTCGAAACATTGAAATGAAACACTTTACTATCGGACTATTTCTCGACTTCAGTAAAGCGTTTGATTCGGTTCAACATGACATTCTCTTAGCAAAACTAGAAATTTATGGAATTCGTGGCATTGCAAGAAGCCTTATGAAAAGCTACCTGACTGCACGTCAACAATACACAAAGCTACATAACGACACTCGCTCTAACAACGGAACAATAAAATATGGAGTACCTCAGGGATCAATATTAGGACCCCTTCTATTTACTTTGTACATATATGATATTGTAAACATTCCTTCATCTTCGAAAATTATCCTATATGCCGATGACACTAACATCTTCTTTTCTGGTCCCAACCTAAAAGAACTTGAACAGAGAGCGAATAGTTGGCTTGAAGAATTAGAGGGATGGCTGAGGGTAAATCAGCTGAGGTTAAACGTGAAAAAAAAAACGAATTTTATTTTATTCCGTGCTAAAAACAAAGCAATACACCACAGCCCAAAACTCTATTTTGGTAATTCAGAAATAACATGTACCAGTAGCTGCAAGTTTCTGGGCGTACACTTCCGCAATGACTTGAGCTGGTCTGATCACGTGAGTCATGTAAAACTGAAAATGGCTCGATCCATTGGTGTTATAAGCCGTATTAACCATCTTCTTCCACATTCGGTGGCAAAGCAGCTATACTTTTCTCTCGTTCATTCGCACCTCACATACTGCAACTTAGTTTGGGGCACATGTAATAGGACCAGTGCACAAAAATTAATTACCATGCAACAAAAAGCATTGCAGCTAATAACTAAAAGGCCAGATAGACATAGACATAGCAATTTATTTTCTGTTTTTCGTGTATTGTGTTTCACTGAATGCTACAAACTTAAAGTGGTGGTTCTTATTTATAATCGTATAAAACAAGATTTTGATTCATTCAGCAATATGTACCTCACTCGTCACATTGAATATAAGTTACGAAGGACGTCACTTGTTTCAGCACGATCTAAAACAAATTATGGTACCCAAACACTTGACCATCAAATTGTAGATATATGTAACAGTTTTTCTTCTGTAGTAGAATTATCACAGATAAGCAGATCTGTACATCATTTTAAAAAGAAAGTAAGATTACTCTTCGATCCAGGCTGAAGTGCTTGATGCAATATGTTTTGCCACTTGCGATGCATACTTGTGTTCACCAGGTTGTACTTCACTGCATTTCAATTGTTAAGCTACGCACATTGTTAGCTCCACCTGAATTCTGAATTATGATGGATACTATTGCACCTCTTCATTCATTAAATCTATTCACAACTTTATTCTGATGGACATATCAACATAAAATGGTGTTTTTAGGTTTTCGTACTTCTATAGCGAAATTGCTTGAAATTCCATGACTTCTCTACAGTGATGCTGATGAATTGTGTTGTACAGGATGTTTTTCGCTTTCCTCACCACTGTCTTCGTTCTTGTTTTTTTTGTATTTTTTTTGTTTTTTGTTCACGAAACTGTTTACACGAGTATATGTCTCACTCCTTTTTTGTTTTTGTTTACGAGCCGGGATGTAGGCCTAGTCAGGAAACAGTTTCGTCTGTTCCCTTTTGCCTCATCTCGGTGGCATGTAACTGTTGTGTACACATGCCAGAATAAAGTGTTATTATTATTATTATTATTATTATTATTATTATTATTATTATTATTATTATTATTATTATTATTATTATCCATGCTAACGAGGGACGGTGGTGCTGCACACAATAGGGAAGCGAAGAAAAGACTTCCAGGCGGAAATGTTGTAGGCCCGTGTGCTCAGATTTGGGTGCACGTTAAAGAACCCCAGGTGGTCGAAATTTCCGGAACCCTCCACTACGGCGTCTCTCATAATCATAGGGTGGTTTCGGGACGTTAAACCCTACATGTAAATCAAATATCAATCAAGAAAAGACTTCCGTCGGGTGCTAGAGCTGCCTATTCAGACGCCGCGGAAGCCTCGGAGAGGGCATTGTTAACTATATACCACAAGATTGCCCGCTTCGTGGTCGTTTGAAGCAAAGACATGGGGCGAATTTTCGCTCAGCCGCCGATCTCCCGACGACATGCCGACGACAGGTCTGCGGATGCGTTTTTCTGGGGTGTTCGGTGTCTCATCATGTTACACCACGATGAAGTGCTGTCTTTTGAGGCATCGTCGTCGTCGGCCTAGTATGACCATGGGGTCTGGCGACTTTGTCGGCGGGCGACTCGTCGGCCGATGGTTTGCGTCTTCCTCGTGTTTTCTTCGGGGTCATGTCAGTGTTGTGTCGCTCTGGTGTAAACGCGCCCTTAGTTGACCGTGGTTCGTGGCTTATTCGTGCCGTTTCGATTACGGCACCGTCACGACTGTATAGTTCCCTATAGCCACCGCCATAACAATACCATAACGTCAAGGACGCACAGGATGGCCTACCTTCCCGAATTACAGCGTCGTCTACTAGAGTGGAGTCGGCTCTTGAGCTTTCAGTCGTACGCCGACGTACCCATGCGAGTCCTAGATCGGCCATCATCAAAGCAAGACATACCAAATTTATACGGTACGGTTGTGATAGCAACTGATTGCTTCGCAGTGTGAAGAAAAGGCCGGGGTGGGAATTTTTTCAACACAGCAAGACTGGTAATTTTCTGTTAGGCTTCCTCATTACAACCAAATATTCTCTTATGTGCACTTATTGTTGTCTTTTGTATATGCCATGCATAATATAGTGTGGCACAGGACAGCCACCGCAGCCTTGCTGCATTAAAGAGGCAGACGACGACGGTTGTTCGTTGTTGTTGGACTGGGGCCATCTTGTTCACCTAGCACTCCGATTAATTAAATAGCCTGCCCGTAACACTATTGGTGGAGATTCTGAGTACGAGTATGTTATGGATAGGTTATTTAATTAATCGGAGCGCTGGGTGAACAAGATGACCCCAGTCCAACACGCAACAACCGTCTTCGTCTTTCTCTTTCATGCGGTCAGGCTGCGGCTGTCCTGTATAAATTTTTTGTACTAACTACTGGCCTTTCAAAGTACGTTTCAATAAATAAATAAATAAATAAATAAATAAATAAATAAATAAATAAATAGCAGCTGGCACTCTAGCAGCGAAAATTCTCGTGGAAAGTGCAGGGGTGCTTTTTTTTCCTGAACGAGGGATACTTACTGATACAATGAGTATCATTTTATATATATATTGTGTACCTTTATTATTTCTTTGTTTTCTTTCTTAACACCTAGCTTCCGCAGCAGTGAGTACACGTGACACTTCCGGAAGTCCTCATCGTCGTCAGCGCGAGATGCTCAGGATTTAAGCGAGCATCAAAATTTTATATAAAAATTGTAATGTTCTTATTCTATAACCTCCATTATTCTAAACTTACGTAGCATTCTATAAAACCACTCAATTCTCGGCCACTTTCTACAGTGGTTGTGAGCCACAGTAGCAGGCGAACAAGAACAAAGCCCTTCGCCATTTGCCAGGCTGCATCTGTGCTTCCGCGGAAAACTTCAGGTAAGCCCTGGCGCTAACGCCTACTCAATTCCCCACGGAAGTTCATCGTGCCGATGAGCTTTTGGATAAGGATATGGTGCCCTAGGAGAACATATTTGGGTCAGCTAAGAGATCCCACTAATTGTCCTTGCCATTAGGACAGTCACTTACAATCTAACAATAAGTGTAAGTTCCACCGACAGACAATGCTGGGCCCTAGAACGAATTTGCATAAATGTTACATTAAATTGCGTTTAATCATTTCGATGGCGCCAAGTACTTCATTTCCCATGTGTCCGCGGGTACCTTTCCCATTGCGATGACCGATGGCTTCCATGCAGTGTCTGGACGGAGGCGCGACGAGCGCCTCGGTCCGAGACTGGGTCCGAAACCGACGCGTCTCGTTCCCAGTCCAGACACTGGGCACATCCTGGACAGGAGGAGCAAGGAGGTTACATTAAAACTTCTGGAGTGGCGGAGAGGCTCCGCAGCTGAAGCCGACACCGCCATATTGATCAGGGCAGAAAACGGATGGGCGCATTTTAGCGTGCTTGGCTTTCGTGTTGATTTAGTGCTGGTAATGTTGCGTATCATGCCTCTAATTGAACAAGACGCTTCTGAACACGTCTGTGATCACATTTTGAGACGACGATGTTGGGCTCTTGGGTAGTATTTGGCTGCACGAATCGTGTGAGGTGGACACTGGGCTCAGCTTTGGATGTTTAAGTAGGCATGCTTCGCTCATTCGCTTATTCTCCCATATTTTAGTGACTATGCGACTGCATTCATAAATTTTCTTCTGGCGTCCGGGGGCACAATGACACTAAGAATAATTTTTTGCAGGCTCTATGTTTTTTTAGTAATGTTTGTAGGCTATATATATATATGTATATATAGTGGGAGTAATAACTCAATGGGCCAGTTAGTCTTCGTGAAGGTATGGGATATGGCACAACGGGAGCGTTGTCAACAAAGATAAATATATTTATTTCCCAACAGTTTCGGGAGGGGTCCTCCCTTCATCAGGGGATGAGTTTTATATATATATATATATATATATATATATATATATATATATATATATATATATATATATATATATATATATATATATATATATATATATATATGTGTGTGTGTGTGTGTGTGTGTGTGTGTGTGTGTGTGTGTGTGTGTGTGTGTGTGTGTGTGTGTGTGTGTGATATCCCTGAGTACGTTTTTTTTTTCTTTTTATAGTGAAAGGTGTTACGAGATCAGAACACGGTTCATGCGTAGAGCCGTGTCCGCCGCCGCCGCCACTCGTAATTAGTATCGAACAAAAAAAAAACTCGGTAAGTTAAGAATATCAATGACACAATGAGAGTCCAATCCGGGTCCGCTGCGTGCCAACCCAGCATTCTACCACTGAGCCGCGCCAGCGCTGGAAATTGTTTCTAAACTGATTTTAGGCAGGCTTGATGTCTGGAAACGAGTCGCATTAATATGAGTAATAAAGCGTTTTAGACCATCAAGGAACAGCGAGGCGTCACACAATGCGAATTTCGTGACGACTTGGTCGTCCAACGCTCCCATCCATTAAAAAACTTGTTCTTGATCACCTATTAACTGTGGTGCATAACTACTTCACGCATATTTCTTCATCGTCATCAGCCACTGCATAAAAAGATGCACTAAACTTCTAACAAGTGTGTGGCGAATAGCGCGCACGATTCTCCAAAGAATGGCGAAGGATAGCATAGTGAATGCTGGCATACTACAGAACATTTATGATTATTTATGGCACTGTGGGTACCCAGCAGTGCCCTTGTAGCATCCCAAAGTGTTTTTAGAGAAGGCTCTGAAAGACCACTCTCCCAGCTTTCGCTGTGACTGTGCTGCGCGTTCCTTGCAGGTCTGGCGTGTTTTTGTTTTTTGTTTTTTACACGCTTGGAACGCCAAGTGTCCAAGAAAAATTAAAGCAGATGTGCATTAAAGTCCTTTCCACGTTCCTTTGCCTACTAGAAATATTAAACAGGTGCTTTTGTAGCAATAACGAAACGCACGGCAAGCATCACGGTGCTTCAAAGCCTCCTTCTGCCCTGAGCAATATGGCCGCTGCGGCTTCACTTCGAGACATGGGCGGGTATGCGGCGCCGCCACTCCAGAAGATTTAGTATAACCTCCTTGAGGAGGAGTGACCTGCCTTCTTCTCCCGTATCCCGAACAAAGACTGAGCCGGCGAGCTGCCATTTATGTTAGAAAGGACCAACATGCCACATGCGTACACCCATCATTGTTTGGTTGCGAAACTTTATTGGGGTCATGTAAGGTGCGCGCGTTAGCGCGCAGCGGGCGACTCCCACGTCGCGACCATTAGGCCAATCCTATCGGCCGCTCCGTGGGCCTGCTGGGCGGCCCAAAGTTGGTCGGCTAGGAGGGAGCTGCATAGGGCCACCTCCCACCGGACCGATGTAGTGTCGGGGTTAGTGTACATTGCCTTGTACTCCCAAAGCATGTGCGACAGCGTGGATACATCCCCACATGCGGGGCAAGCGTCATTTGGGAACACGTCAGGATAAATAGCGTGAATGGATCTCAGGTTTGCTTAGAAAAAAAAAAATGTTCGACGATTCAGAGTATACGATGTACTCTTCTATTGGAAAGCCTTAAACTGTCCCGGTGCATGGCCGGATTTCTAAATGTGTCAAGAATTGATTGGCGTGTTTAGAAGTAGTGGGGAATAATTTAGAGTACTTTGTATTCTACTATATGGGAGAGCTGAAAGCCGTCCGGTGGCCTGTCACTTGATGAGGCCGCATTGATTGTTTAGAAAAAAATGGCAGCATATCCACGGAGGGAATGATGAAGAGTAGGGCGAAGCATTCGTCCGTCCATTCGTTCTTGCTTCCATCCGTCCATGCGTCCGTCTGTGTGACCGTCCTTGCGTTCATCCACCCGTCCGTGCGTGCGTCTGTTCGTGCGTCCGTCCCTGCGTTCGTCCATGCATCCGCCCATGTGTCCGTTCATGTGTCCATCCATGCATCTGTCTGTGTGTCCGTTCGTCCATCTAGTCAACACTCCAAGTACCACCGTCTCGCATCTTTTCATCATATATTCCACATATAAAAGCACCGCCATCCAGCGGACATTCCAAGGACCAAACGAGAGGTGGCACACGCACACTTTCTTACGGCTTGCACTTCGGGTATAATTCCCACCTTTAACCACCTCGAGTTCATGGTATATTTCACTGTATTCATGGCACTGCGGCCGAACGCTCGCTAAACCTTTCTAAAACCAAGGAGGTTACGCCCAGCGAGTATAACGTAGCAACCTTTTCATGTCAGATAGTGCTCAATGTACATGCCAATGGCTGCTAATGGGAAATGAGAGACAGGAGAATTCGGCTTTTAATTTCTTACGGCTTGCGCTTCGTATCTACTTCCCACCTTTAACCACCTCGAGTTCATGGTATATTACTAGTTCATTGTATTCATGGCACTGCGGCTCAACGCTCGCTAAAGCTTTCTAAAACAAAGGAGCTTACACCGAGCGAGTATAACGTAGCAACCCTTTCTTGTCAGATAGTGCTCAATGTACATGCCAATGGCTGCTTATGGGGAATGAGAGACAGGAGCATTCGGCTTTCAGTCAACGCGCACGCCGCGAATTTTTTATTGTTTAACAGAGCACAAGAGAAATCTCCCCCCGGCACCACCTTGCAGGTCAAAATGTAACACTGGTTACACACTACGACTACGAGGGACGAATGGGTGCCACTTTAAGGAGCTTCGCCCTTTCCACTATAGCAGAGCTTAAAGCCGTCCCACGGGCCTCACACATCAGGGCACATCAGCAGAACTCGCAAGTGTGTATTGCGATCACCTAGGGTGCGAGCACTCCCGACGCGACGCCATACACCGCAGACGCATGTTCATTTCACTGCCTCTTATAGCCGAAAGATGAAACTTTCCACAAATTTCAGCTAAGGTTCCGACATCATTACTACGCCAAGCGCAATATTTTAAATAGCGACGACGAACTTTTAATCCTTATTGCGCATAGTATGTTGACATTAACAGCGAAAATGCATTTAAACTGTTGGAGTAGAAACCACCGAGCATGGCTATCTTCCACAGATAAATTGAGGCACGCCGCTGTTCAGGGGGTGGAGCTTGTATTTATTCTTAGTAGCTTACTATAGTTAATCCTCGAGTTTTAAAGCTAAGGCCTCTCAGATGTCTTTGCTCAAACGTCTCCCAAGGTTATTCATCGTGTCGCAATGACCTTGATTGACCAAAGCGCGAGCGTATACGCGCGTGACATCACGTGATCCGCTACAGGAAGGTGACGCCAAAGCATCGTCACTCTTCCCAAGCGAATGTTCATGGACTGAGTGCATAGCGTTTGCAAAATCAGGCCGCATACTTTTCGACCGTGATAATCATGTTGAGAATAGTTCTACCTCCGCCACATTTCGGCAACGTTTAGTAACCGTGTGCACAGTTTCATGGAATAATGGGCCTCTTTAATAACGCTTGTTCTTTAGTTAGGTTTTCTGGTGATTTACGCCGGCCGGAATATTAATATCGCTACACGAGATTTCTTTCAAGCCGTAGCCTTTCTTTTCTGGCCCTAGACGCTGCCGTGGCAGTCGTGCCAAACGGTGCATACACGCGATGGCACAGATGGGCGCATCACAAACGTCCAACTGTGCAGGGCGTTTCATATCCCGAAAAACCTTTTTTGCAGGTCACGTGCACCGGTTCATCTTTCTTCATCCGTTATGGCCAAGGGTTCTGGTACCAGCAACCGGGCACGTGACTAAGCTAAGCTTAACGAGGGGATGTCGAACGCATGCGCACACACTTCAGCGTCCGCAAGTTCACTCAAAATGTGGAGGCGACTCTAATCCTTGACTTGCGTGCCCGGTAGTGGCCCTTGCATCTCGGCGTTCCTCTGCCCTTGAGCATTCATGGGATTGCGTTTAGTTGCATTATCGATGCGAATCTTGGAAGCCACTTAGAAATAAGCACGAGTTTGAGATACGTGCCGCAAGGCACGTATCTCAGTCACGCATCTAGCAAGGCAGAGTGTATTAGGGAACAAACGCATCTCAGGCACGTATCTAGCAAGGCAGGTATCTAGCAGAGTGGATTAGGGAACGAACGGGAGTTAAGGGTATCATAGTTGAAATCAAGAAGAGGAAATGGACATGGGCCGGGCACGTAGCGCGTAGACAGGATAACCGCTGGTCATTAAGTGTAACTAACTGGATTCCCAGAGAAGGCAAGCGGGTTAGGGGGAGACAGAAGGTTAGGTGTGCAGATTGATTGATTGATATGTGGGGTTTAACGTCCCAAAACCACCATATGGTTATGAGAGACGCCGTAGTGGAGGGCTCCAGAAATTTCGACCACCTGGGGTTCTTTAACGTGCACCCAAATCTGAGCACACGGGCCTACAACATTTCTAACCTCGATTTGAAATGCAGCCGCCGCAGCCGGGATAAGGTGGGCAGATGAGATTAGGAAGTTTGCGGGTATAAATTGGCAGCAGCAAGCACAGGACCGGGTTAGCTGGTGGAACATGGGAGAGGCCTTTGTCCTGCAGTGGACGTAGTCAGGCTGATGATGATGATGATGCCGCAAGGCACTGTAGCTTACTCGACCAACCGTTTTATGTAGGCTTTTAAGCTATTCATATTCTCCCAACTGGTTTCAATACATTTCATGCCGCCCTTTCAATTAACTCAATAAATTAATTTTAATTGTTTATCCTTAAAGTCAACTGGCCTATAAATCATGCCCCGAAATTACATGTATCCAAATAACTCTTAGATTGAGCCAGAACCATTTATTTGGTCTACTAGTCTTAATTATTAAAACAAATCTGAAACAAGAGTCACTGATTGCTCCACCCACAAGTAAAAAAAAAACTCATAACGTGACCACTTTCTAACAGCCAATCGCATTTTCCCTTATTTTAGACTTTGGATACGCCATTGAAGCAAGGTAAGTTCCCATTGAACTACACATTACTATAACAGTATGCATGTACTCTGTTCCACGATTAATGGCGTTCGTTTCACCGGCGACCTTTCATTTTCTCAACAGCAAAATATGTATTACCGTGAGTATAAACTGCTCTTTCTTGCTTTCACCCTCGCTTTTATCTATATATGAAGACCTTGTAATTATATGTCGGAATGTCGGAAGTATGAAATCTAAATCCAGATTCCCTGACTATAATCTATCATCACGGCCGTCGCAGCATACACGATATGAGTGTGTTTTAACGGCAAAGTGGTTCAAGAGACTGTCTTGACGTCGTCTCATGCTCAGGTCCCACGTTTGATACACGTAAGCCTATAGGAGGCTGCGCGTTCGAAATGTAAGCGCTTGCCTGGCCGTGAACGCCATCGTCGCCAAAGGGCTTATTCGTCTGTCGAGCCAGTGACGTGACATGAAGCGCCGGCGCCGGTCGTTAAGACCAGACCACACGTATACCCGCATCAGCGCGTCCGCGCGTTCCACCGCCACGTGGCCTTCTGACGCCGCGCCCTCTCCTTTTAGAGAGAGGGAGTGTGACTAGCGAAGCTGCGCTCCCACTTTCTCCATAGTGTGGGAGAGTGGCAGAGCGTCAAAGTCATGCGCTGACGCGCTGCAACGGATACGTCTGGTCAGGCCACGTATGCGTTGCAGTGCGTCCGCACGTGCCTTTTTTATTTAGAAGCTTGCTTTTTGAGTGCGGAGCCAAGCCTTCTCCCTATGAAGAGAAAAGGCGCGCAGCATCGCATTGCCGTTACGTAACCACGCACCCTCTATTTCTTTTGGAAGAGGGCGCGGCACGTGTCATGAAGCCAAGTGCAGGCGTGTTGCAGCGCGTACGTGTGGCGAGGCCTTAATCGCTCGTACGCGTTGCAACGTGTCAGCGCGTGGCCTGCATAGAAATAGAGCAAACTGTATATGATAATCACGAAATAGATAAGGTAATGACAAGAAACTAACAGAAACGAGTACGGTATAAAATATCACATAGTCACACGAAAAAACAACAAAAGAGCAGAAAGACACAAGAACAGAAATGAGCAGATAAAAACAAGGGAAACAGGTTAATCAAAGCTCCACAGTCAGTCTAGCTTTCACTATATGAATAGAAAGGGCTCTGTTTTTTTTTTTACGGCATTACAGATTTTTTTCATTAGAACTCTCTGACAGTCAAGTTCCCGTCATCTTTATTCAAATGTAGTCACGTCATTTTCACTGGTACTTCCGGTCTGGCGCACCAGAGGGTGCGTCTCTCACGCACGCCGTAATGTTTCAATATCGCCATGAAAATTCCATAAAGACGATCTCAGATAACGTGCAGCTATTGCGATGTATGAAAAAAAAAAGCTTGTTAAAATTACTGCAATGAAGTAAATAAATATTTATTCAACAAGTTTTGTTAATTAGCCACCTGAGTGTTACTCTGCCCACGCAAAGACTTACCATTTCGAAATATAGGGTTTGTGTGCTTCGACAAGGGAAAACTTGTGTTTACTCAAGAAAAAAACACACTGTATTTCAAAACTGTCGAACTTCAATGAAAATCAACATGGATATAGCAAACAATCTGGTATAACACACAAATGAAGTTATTCTCAGCCCTTCTCCAAAGTAATGAATAGGCGTTCATAGGGGATGCATGCGTACTGTATTCATATTGTATACAAAGAAGTTTTTTCTACACTTGATCACGATCGTCGATTGCAATTGTGTTTCTTAATTGGAAATTAACTTAATGTTTTTGTATTGTCTGTGCAGCGAGAGTGCAGCAGCGTCTTTACCGTAAGTAAAATGCAATATTTATTTGTGTGTTCGGTGCATTTCTTTGGATAGACACGTTAATATAATACACTATCTCGATGTGTTCCTTCTCGTTCTGAAATGCATCTTTAAAGGGGCACTGACACGTGAATTTTCAGCTCTTTTTCTTGCTCAAATGAAAGACAGAGCTCAAATGCCTAAAATTTGTACTGGTAGGAGCCAGTGTGCCATGAAAAAAAAATAATAATCGAAGCATGTCGTAAAGCTTTGGGGTCCCAACTGTACCCTGACGTAGAAAACCGCCAATTTGGGCCAGTTGGTTGGGATTCATTTCTTCACTCAGCTACAGCTCAACACTCGTGAGGACAATAAAAGCTTCTGCTGTCCTCGTTACTGTTGTGCTGTAACCGAGTGAAGAAATGTACCATGACGTCACAAAGAGATAAAAGTTCGATCGTCACGTGCTTGAGCACGATAACGGGACGCTTCCACGACAGCTTCGCTCCACGGCTTCGTTGGTGACGGCGCGAGTGGCCCATGAGAAGCGAATTCTTCCAGGGGCGGGCACAGGGGTGGGGAACATATATGACGACAATGTTTGCTCTTAGGGTGAGGGGGAGGGAGGCTACCTTTTGGCGCAGGTCCTAGCCACATCTCCCTCCAGTAATGGAGAGGTGGAACGATAGGCGTGCGCAGGGTTTCCTTTCAGGAGGGATGAAGGTTCGTCGCATCGCCCCCCTCCCTATATGTCGATGTATGTGGCTGACTTTGCACCCCCCTGCCCCGAGTCGCAGCACCCCCCCCCCCCATTCATTTATGTCAATGTATGGGGCTGACTTACCACTCCCCCTCCCAGGTATCTGGGAAGGGGGAGAGAGGCGCTTAAGGTGGAACTCTAAGCAACTCACTCTACTAGGCTATATCCGTTCATACAGTCGTTTTATCCACGTTGTTGTGTTACACTAATCTGGATATTGTTGAATTCCGCCATATTCACCGTCTTCTCAGCTTGATCTCAACTTGAATTGCCAAGGAGAGCTGTTGCGGCCGTTCTGATTAGCTAAGACTACCACCGCGAGATAATTTGAATTTCCGTCGCTTTCCAGATTATACACACCTCAGCACAGCCACCCGCACACCTGTAGTTCAAAGCTTGCTTCGCGAAGTGTAACCTTCAGATTCATGCAGTGTATATTCACTTCTTGGTCGTGTTGATATTCAAATCGCGAAAATTTACGTGTGTTTGCAACATTTGTTCCTTATTACAGGTCCGCCCCTCATGCCCACCCGTAAGCACCTCATAACACTGTTCGTACTCCAGAGATGTGCAATAAAAAGGCAAAAACCTTCATGCTGATATATGTCGCTCATATAGGCGCAGTGCCACCACCTAACGCTAAATAAATTCATTCTGATACCATATTATGTGCTTTCTTATGTATAACTCACACCCTCAACAGCAATTCGAGGAAAATCTTGTTAACAATGATGCCTACGTGTTGCCCCGAAGCTTGCTTCTTTTCACGACTTTTAGGAACTGCCGTGAAGCCAACGTTGCGAACCACAATTTTTGTTGTTTATTATGGTAGATCCAATAAAGAAAAAAAAAAGTTTGCTGCGTGTAGCATGAGAAATGAACGGTTGAATAATGGCCAGTTCTATCAAATGGGTTATCCAACGAAAATATAAACTGTAACATCGCGCATGTAGTTTCTTATGTTTGGCGTTATATATGCCTACTGCAGCTTGGTTACACATGACTTGGTTACACAGTAATTTCGGACCAATCACTTGATAGACCATTCGCGCTTTCTCCCCTCAGTCACTGCGAAGGGATGTTGCATAAATGTAGTCGGAATTTCCACATCATATCGCGTAGCTTTGTCTATTCATAGACTGACCCGCACATCAGAAGCGAATGATAAAAGAAGATATAACTGCTTACATACGAAATTTCTCCACCCAGGTAGATACCCTTACCCAGGGACCGGTAAGTGCGTTTTTCAGCAGCATCCATTCCACGGATAGTATATTTTCCCTGCTTTAACAAGCTCTGTGATGCAACGGGTTTGCCACTGTCAACCAAGTTGGAATGATTTTTTCTTGTGACCTATACGTAACTGGAGGGTAAGTGGCAATCGAAACATGCAGTGTATCAGAAATACGATTTTAAAAGTATAAGTTACGCCCCATCTCAATTCAAATTTGTTTCGCACGTTCCTTGAGGAACACTTCTTGCTTGCGCTCGCTCGCAACTTTTCTTCTTATCTTTATTTTCAATTCACGGGTGCCGCCATCTTGGGCTGATAAGCGATTGTTTTACCGGCTTTATACGTCGTAATATGAAATGATCATGGTCATAAAATGTCGAATGTATACCTGCCCAAGCGTTTTCGTGCGCGCTACGCTAGTCAACGGTAACACTGCTTCTTCATTCGATACCGATACAAAACTGCGACGTTATCTGTCCAATATGGCGGTGCTTGAGCACAAATATTTGCGAAGACACACGATATTGTGAATTGAACACTCAGACCAGTGCTTCTCAGCCACGGAGGTTTCGGGGGCCTCTTATGGACCTGCGTAAGTGACGAAGGCCCTCTCGCGATGAAAGAAAAGGGGAGGAATGGGCGTGTAACGTAACACAACGTGTAGCGTGAAATATAGTGAAATGTAGGCGAATTTTATGTATCCCCGAGTGATCAAACTGAAAAGCTACACCAATTCGATCTCAACACCTTGTCAATGAGTTGTGAGATCGGAAGCCATTTTGAAGCTGTTTCTAGCTATGTTAGCTCTTGAAAGATTCAAATCTAGAAAAAAAAGTATTTTGTCATGCATATGTCATAAAAAACAATAACTGAAGCTATACGAATATCTCCCGAAGGGGAGAAACATATCAGCTCCGCCGCAATGCAGTACCATTGTGAGGTGAAGCGTACCAAAAAATCAAAGAGGAGTGCAGTTTCGGGACACTGTGTTGTTAAAAATAAATAAATAAATAAATAAATAAATAAATAAATAAATAAATAAATAAATAAATAAATAAATATTTTAAGAATGAGTTTTGCGCACTTCTCTATGAGAACCGCTGTCTCAGACAAAGCCATGGCTTATGTTCTAAAGCCTTGTTTAATGGCTTATGTTCTAAAGCCTTGTTTAAAAAGTTCGCATGGGCTATTGCTCATGAGATATGATGTGTGCATATACATAAATAAAAAATGCTTGTTTTCATCCAGCTTACAATGTTGGCACCAGTAAGTGTTCCACGGCTTTTGTTCTTTTTTTAAATACAGTGTAACCTTAATGATGCCTGCTGTATACGTTTGTCGGCCGTCCATGTAAAACTGCGCCTTTTTGCTGGCTCCACACACAGCACTGGATGCCGAAAATACTCCCTGCACCACAGTCATCCGGTGTAAAGAATTTCCCTGTGCATTCTTTGTCATCGCATTACCGTCTCATGCATCCATGTGTTTAAAAGTTAAATTGGTCACAGACAGTCGATTCAGTAAAATTTAGAGACAGCTTCTCTGGACCTAATTTGCTGTAATGGCCATTGTTCTTGATTTTAACCTACTTTGTTCTTACTTAGGTGTACTTGCCTTTGTTTATGACATTAACCTGCATCCTTATTTTGTATTTGACTCCCTTACACAAAGCCTCTGAGAAACCTGTAAAGTATATGCAAATAAATTTAAAGAAAACGAAAAATGAAATTTGTCATTAGAGCCAATGTGCCTTCTTTCGCGACCGGATATGTTACATGATGCTTTGTTCTTTAATTTTTCCAGCTAAATATAAAAGGGAAGGGACAAAATAAGTCTAGAAATGAAGGGGGGAAATGGGAAGGGCGGAATGTGTCATAAAATTCAACACCTTGATTTTTTAATTTCGTTTCTTTGTACCTTTTGTACTTATTTTGAGGAGTGCAATGATTTTCGCACCTTCTTTTTCTTTTTGTGTGTCATGATACTCCGTAGTGTGTCAGTTCAACAATGTATTGATGCCTCTGTTTACTTGTTTTGATTACTTACCGTCTCTCTTATCACATCGTGGCTTTGAGATGTCACGCCCCGACAGTTATTGTTATTGTTGTTTTGATAACTTTACCATTGTTGTTACTTTTTACGCCTCGTATTTTTTTTATGTGGGGTATTGGCGTGGCATTTGTACTGCATTTTTTTTTCGCCTTTCACACTCCACATTGCATTTGTTTCTTGGAGGAGCGTAAAGTTGTAAACAATGTAGCACTGCGACGAAATAAACTGCAAACTTCAATATCTCAAAATTTATATCGCGGTTAATTCAAGCTTCCAGCAAATAAAGCGCAGTATAAAATCGGCTCGTTGTTAGCAAGCAGAAATGGGGTAGGAGGGTAAAATGCGACAAAAATACGAAAATTCTGAATAATTAATTTTATTCCATTTCTTACAAATAAACATCAATGCAGAAACTTTCCTTGGTGTACAAGGTGTGTTACATAAATATTTCCGTGTCGCTACAGTTCAAAACATTATTTAAAATATAAATACAAATGCTGCAGACCTCTCATTTTGCCCCAACCTGCAGGGATAGAGACACTGGGTGGGGTAAAACGAGACAGTGTGAACGAAATTCATTTCTTCAGGTTTTACAGTAAAATGACTTGAATTCCACTCTGTGGGCCCATACGCACTCTTATGAAGCCCAGTCCCTTGGACTGCACGCACTGAATATAAACAGAACGCGCTGTTGTGTTGCTCCGAACCTCCTTGCAAATCAAACACCACCAGGTTTTTTTGTGTTAATGTTGTCGTTTGTTGAACGCTTGCTCCTCAATGGATTGTTAAACATGTGGAGGCTAGGCATGTTCTGAAGTATCTTCTTCACCTCTTTTTTACTGCTTTGATCTATGCTCAGACGTTTCACGGCTTTTAACTTCGTCCGCCACGCTTTGGGGCAATGAATTTAAAACCATGCTATAGATTCAGATTTTCCAGCGCTTGCTTTTTTTTCAATTAGAGTATTGGAGGAACGTCGTTGAAACTCAATACCAAGACATGTTTGTGAACGACTTGACTTGGATATACCGCAATTTCGTATGAGTCTCTTGCGAGAATCCTCGGGAACACGAAAAAACTGCGATGCAGCGCGGATGGAGGGAGTCATGTCCTCCACAGCATTCAAGCACCACCTCCACGGAGCGCGGTTTCTGCTTCGCCTGTGCTGATCAGACTAGTAATGCGGGAGACGCGAAGGTCACTTCGCACGCTGCCGCGGCCGCGTTTACGAAAGGAACGCACTGTTGAAACACGACGCAGGAAGTATTGTCACAGTTGGCCACTAAGTGGCCAGCTGTCGCGTCGTCATGAAACGCCTGTAAGACTTCCAGACGAAGTGAGCGAGGAATGACGGGAACCCATTGGTTGCCGAGAGGATGGTAAATTTGACGACATAATGTTCCATCTTGAAGCTTGAAACAGGCAAGTTGTCGTCTTAGGCGGCTGTTTGGAGCACGCGATAAGCCAGTGAGCCTATCGATGATTGTGTGGCAGTAGGTATCAGCATGTCGGGGCGAGGCGAGATCTGTGGACGAAAGATGGTCCGCCGAGGCAATGAACTCTTTCGATCTACCAGCTGCCTGCTTGGTCACTTTAGAGGGTGGTGACGAACAGATGGAAGGTGACTGTTCGGCGCTTTGCGAGAGCGGGCAACGTGACAAAGCGTCGGCATCTGTGTGCTGTCGACCAGACCTATATAGGCCCGTTTACATTGACCCGACGAGGGCGCGTTGAGTCGAAATAAACAGGTTTTCTGGACTCGCCCTCCCCATGTATAAGCGGACGCGTCGGACGGAGAATCGTCGCGGCGAGACCAGTCGACCCGGAGACAGGGGGTAGGTTCACCGAACTCGCCGCGCTCAGAAAGGGCATGTACAGCCGGTCGCGCTGAGTTGACGGCTCGTGACCTCTCCCGCCCGTTGTGGTCTCCGCTTCCCCTGTCCCCATCACTCCGACGTTGCTCTTTCTCTGTCGGCCGGTACGCGCGCGCTAGGCACGATGACATCCTCGCGGGCTCCACGCACCATGTGGACAGATGATGAAATAACGACGTTGCTAGCTTTAGTCAACGAGAAAAAACTGAGTGATTTGCTCCGATCCTGCAAAGAAACATAAAAAATAGCAAATTATTATCATTTTTAAGCATAAACGAGGCACAATAGAAATAGAGGTGTAAAATTACGGCAAAATGGTATGCGGCCGTATGAATTTTTACGTAAGCCGATAGAAATTTTACTCAAAAATGTATATTGCATTCCAATTAAAATTACAAGCCCTCAGATTAAATATTCATCGTGTAAGGATCTCACTGTCCAGTCCAAAAGCCACAGAAATCAGATTAGCCAAACAGGGTGAGCGTATGAGGCAAGAGGAACACGGTGCACTTAATTGTGGTGGAACTGTACACTTTGTTTCAACAATTGATGACGGTCTTTAGTCATTTTCATTTAAAAACTGCTTATTGTTTTCAATTTAAAATTTTCAACGAGGTTCAGGGCGCCGCTTAATTAGTATTAGCGACAAGCCACAACTATTGCAAAAAATGACTCGCGTGTAGGGCTTCAAAGGATTTTCCACAGCATCAGGTACACAAATCAAAGGCGTTACAAACCATGAATCACGGCGAATTCCTGGAGAGACCAGCCAGGAGCGAACAGGGGACGGTGCGTCAGGCTGCGGATACGCCTGCAGCGAGCGCTGTGCCGCAACAGAACCACTGCTGCCATCGCGTTGTGCAGTGTTAGCCAAGACACACAACCATAAAGTACAGCTGGTGCAAACTGAGAAAAAATACCAAGACAGCCATCGCAGTGGCGGAGCGACAACTGCGTAAACAACCGCAGGCCACAGCGGCGAGAGGCGAGAGCTGTGGTTTGCAGAAGCGGAAACCGGTACCGGAAGACGGGCTTTCGGCTCGCCTCGACGCAAAGCGTCACTGCGATCACCGCTCACCTCAACTCGTTCGTGCGAGTTCATATAAACTCGGGCGCGTCGAGGTAAGCTGATCCCGCCACTCAACTCAGCCCGCCCCCGTCGCGTCCATGTACACGGGCCTTATGTGACGCTGTAGTCATACTCTTGCAATCGTAGCACCCTACGGCCAAGGCGTCCCGACGAATTTTTGAGAGACGATAACCAACACAGAACATGATGGTCAGTCACTATTGTGAAATGCCGGCCGTATAAGTACGGGCGAAACTTTTGTACAGACCACACGATGGCGAGACATTCTTGCTCAGTGATGCTATAGTTCTGCTCAGCAGGTGACAGAGTACGGCTCGCGTAGGCCACGACTTGTTCTTCGGAAGCATGGTTCCGCTGAAGAAGGACAGCACCGATGCCAAGTCCACTTGCGTCAGTGTGTAGCACAGTAGGGGCTGCAGGGTCGAAATGGCGAAGCACTGGCCGTGATGTGAGGCATCGCTTGAGGGTGTGAAAAGCGGCATCGCAGTCATCCGACCAGACAAAGGGTGCGCTCGTGGTCAGACGTTTGTGCAGAGCAGCCGCAATAGTAGCGAAATCACGTACAAAGCGGCGGAAATACGACGCTAAGCCAAGGAAGCTGCGGAGGTCTTTGGGTGTTGTTGGTGTAGGAAAGTGCAGTACCGCGGCATGCTTGTCGGGATCGGGCTCAACGCCATGTTTACTGACGAAGTGACCTAATACCTTGATGCTGTGACTAGCAAACCGACACTTCTGATTGATTGATTTGTGGTGTTTAACGTCCCAAAACCACCTTCTTAGTGTTGAGCTGGAGACAGGCCTTAGCTAAACACGTGAGGACTTCGTCTAGCCGTTTCAGGTGCTGTGAGAAGCTGGACAAAAAGATGACAATGTCGTCCAGGTAGCAAAGGCACGTCTTCCATTTTAATCCCCGCCGTACCGTGTCTATCATTCTTTCGAATGTGGCTGGGGCGTTGCATAAGCCAAAAGGCATGACATCGAATTCAAAGAGCCCATCTTGCGTAGCAAACGAAGTCTTCTCTTTATCAGACTCGTGCATCGGAATCTGCCGATAACCAGAGCGCAGGTCGAGAGTTGAAAAGTACTCGGCACCTTGTAAAGTATCAAGAGCGTCGTCAATGCGAGGCATTGGGTATACGTCCTTACGAGTAATTTTGTTCAGTAATCTGTAACCAATGCAAAACTGTACCGAACCATCTTTTTTTTTTTACTAGTATGGCAGGAGAAGACCATGCGCTTGTCGAAGGCCTGATGACGTTGCGCGCGAGCATGTCGTTGACTTGTTCTTCTATAAGCTTGCGCTCAGAAGCCGACACACGGTAAGGGCGGCGGCGAATGACACGGGATTCGTCGGTGTTGATACGATGAGCGGCCACTGTTGTTTGACCCAGACCTTCGGAAAAAACGCCAAAGCAAGTTTTTTGCTTCATTAATAATGCCAGTAAGACATCAGTTTGCGTTGGGTTGAGATGTTCACACAAAGTTTCCTTGAGAGCAGGAGATGAATCTTCAGGTGGTATACACTTTGAGAATGATGAAGCAAATGAACCAGTGACGTCACAAACCGGGGCTTCTTCGGTAATGCTGGAAACAGTGGTCCCCTCTGGCAGAAGTAGTGGTTCTGGCGTCGTGTTGCAGGTGGTGATGCTTGCATGACCACGTGAGAACCACACTAAACAAGATGTGATGGTGATCCCTCTAAAAATACAGCGCTGGCAAGGAACAACCACAGCGTCACCATCTAGAATGTCTCGTGACTTGATCGTAAGGACACGTTCTTGTCCGGGAGGCAGGAGGAAATCCGCAGCTGTGACAAGGTTGGGCGACAAAAGGTCGGCAGCAGAAGAAAGCTCAGTATCTGTTATACGAATGAGGGGCCGACCACACGAAATTACAGCAGACGCAGCGGACAAGAAGTCCTAATCTAGGATTATCTGATGAGCGCACGAAGACAGCACAGCCAATTGTACGTGATGACGGATTCTATCGATGAGAACACGAGCAGTACACAATCCGGTCGTGTAAATCAGACTGTTATCAGCGCCGCATAACATGGGACCGGCATAAGGAGTTTGCACTTTACGCAGGCGAAAACACAATTCACGATCAATTACTGAAATGACGGCTCCAGTGTCTATAAGGGCATCAACAAAAACACCTTCCACACAAACAGGCAGGAAATCAGCTGGGCGAGACGGAGGAGTTGTAACGTTTAGACAACAAGCAGTTTCCTCTCCAAAAACTGCACTTTCTAGTTTTCCGGGTCCAGAGATTGGCGCGGGACGCAGGGGTGGTGACGTACGCCGAAACGGTGATGGAGAACGGCGGCGAGATGAACGAGAAGGATGAGGTCCAGCTTGAGACCGTTGAGGGGAGGACGACTGACGGGGTGTGGACGGATACGGTGCGGGATCGTATTCATCGGGTCTCGGGGCAAAGTCTCTCTCGTAAGCTGGCAAACCACGGCGTTCATCCTGCTGACGGCGGCAGCAGAAACTGGATATACGACCCCTTATGCCACAGTGGAAGCAGATGGGGTGCGGAGGACGCCATGTAGAATGGTGGGGTGGCCTTGGCACTTGTGTTGCCATCGCAGCCAAATGGTCGCATTCGATGTCCGCAGGCATGGCGTGCAGCACTTGTCATAGATGCCAGTTCGTCCTTGATTATCTCACGCAGGTTGGGAGAAGGTGGGTGGACAGACGCAATGGTTGGGTTGCCTGGAATAAGGCCGTGGAGTTCTTCCCTGACAATTGTGTGGATAAGGGCTCGCAAATCATGCTGTCCGGTAAAGCGAGCGTTGCAGGAGGCGTGTGGAAGGCGCATGGAATAAAGCGTGTCCAGGCGTTGGCATGTGATGGTGACGTCCCGGACGGTAGTTGTGTTCTGGATAACGAGAGAATTGAAGGCCACAGAGTTGATACCTTTCAGTAGATGTCGGATGCGATCGGCCTCCGTCATGTCATTTTGTGCTCGGCGACAGAGAGCCAGAACATCTTCAATGTAGGACGTATACGATTCGTCGTCCCCCTGGATGCGGGTTGCGAGCTTCTGTTTCGCTACCGCAGAGCATCCTGCATACGTGCCAAATACCTGACGGAGATGCCCCGTGAAGGCCGACCAATTGGAGAAGTCGCTCTCGCGGTTGTAATACCAGGTTTTAGTGACGCCATCGAGGTAAAAGGGAACGTAGCGCAGTTTGTGCGCCTCCAGCCTTCGCTTTCCAGTCTTCGCCGCGAAGGCTGGAAAATACCGGAGGGTCTCAATGAGAGGAACTCACGGTGTAGTGAAGCATAAATGGCTGAGAAGGAGCGGTTGCAGCAGCGGAAGTGTTGGGTTCTGCCATCGCTGTTGCTTGAGGGCACAACTGTCGACCAGACCGGAGCTCCAGGGGTGACGGGTAAAGCAGGAGGACTTGGGAATCAAAGCACGCTCCGCCCCTTATGAGACCACGTCCGGTACGGCAGTAACCAGGTTATATTTTTAATGCAGGTGCACGAGCCTAAGAGACAAGAGACCCAGCCTACGTGACATACGATGATAATCACTACAATGGTTTTGTCAAACAGATGAAGATGAAGTACATAGTCAGCACTCATACTATGTTCGGCCACTTACGTCGAAGGAAACGAAATACACCGACAAAATGAAAACTTGAAACGAAATTACGTTTTGGCTTCCGTACGGAAGCATTGTTCTCAATCACTATGAAGAAGGCTTCCAAGTACAGAAGCTGAAACACTGATTTCTTTTAAGTTTCATTTGTTTGTTTGTTTGTTTTTTGCTTGTTTGTTTGTTTGTTTGTTTGAAAAAGTGGCTAATACCTACTCTGAGGGAATGGTCAAGAAAGCGTAGCGTACTTTTTTAATGACCATTACAACTGTGTTAATGAATGAATTTCTATTAAAGTACAACTAATGCAAGAAATACTATACAGAGAGAGAGAGAGAGAGAGAGAGAGAGAGAGAGAGAGAGAAAAAATGGCCAAAAGTGATTTTAAAGATTTTGAAGTCTGAGATCTTGAGATGACAAAACAGTTGCGTTTACTTCACATAACCTTTCAGAATTCGTGAGTTGGAACACTTATTAGAGTAGAGTAAAACGTTCGGAAGCCCGAATAAAATCGTAAACCGCATTGGATGTCGCCTTGTGGCAATGTCCCGAAACTGAGACACCAAAGTTCAGCACAGTTTCAACCAACACTTTAATACCTACCTTCAGAAAGGGAATAACTAGAATCATTTTTTTAAGTGAAGAGTGTGGGCGACAAGACAAAAGATAATGTTGTTTCTATTTCTGCGCAGAATGCACAGAGGGCGATATCAGCCGACCATTTCTGTGTGAATATAGATTGAGAGGGGCCACATGGCATCTAAATCTAGTAATCATAAGCTCGATCTTTCTGGACTGATTCTACTGAGGTCGCCATGTAAACTTCACGTGGTTATATTCTGCCCATGTAGTTATTGTTCCTATCATATCAGTGCAAATTGCTGTTCTTCCATATCTAATCGCGGCTATGTATTCTACTTCTGGGAGTACGTACATTATTCCGCCATCAAGCACTGCTCGTGCTAAGGAATCGGCCAGTTCATTTAACCTTAATCCGCAGTGACCTGGAACCCACAGTAACCTCAGTTGTTTCAACTGCGGCGGTATATACTAATGCTCGAGATGTCCTTAGAGTTCGAGAGTTTCCAGAAGCTGTCAGAGCTGCACAAACTAAAAGGGAATCTGCCATTATGACTGCACTGTTTTCATTTGACGAAAGTTTTCGAAGTGCTAAAATAACCGCCATGAGCTCAGCTTCAGAAACTGGAGTAAAATAAGGCAGTCTCACTGAGAAGGACCAGTCGACCAGGCAAATCGGAGGCAATTGCAATGCCGCCTTTTGATCATAACTAAAGCATATGTAGCTATTATATTATTCGTTTCTGCATGCACCAGGTAATCCATAAATATGTTGTTTAAAAATCTGAGAGATTGAAACCTAGCTTTTGGGGGAAAAGACCATCATATTCTAAAAAAATTGCTACGGTTCGAGCCATTCTTTGCAATTGATGTCCTCATTGAAATCATAAATAAACAAATATTAGCGCGACGTAAACAGGAACGGGAAAGAAAAGACAAACTTTCCCGTCTTTGTTTACGTCGCGCTAATATTCGTTTAAGAGGGAATTGCGCCAACTCGCCCAATTGTCCCTTTCGATGATTCACATAATTAATTTCTAGTTTCTATTGAAGAAACATTATCAGGGGTGTGTGAAACGTAGGCCAAAGCGCAAGAAAGAAGCTGTCTGGGTCTGAGACAAAGGCATATTGAGATCTTGTTGCCGGTAAGCTATAAAACTTCATTTTGTCGGCGTACCTCATTTCCGTCATGCACGTTTAATCCGGACCAGACCAGTTTACTTTCGATTCATACGCTTTCGTTAGCCTGCGATTTATCGATTTAATACGCGTACGTTATGCTACTCGCCAAGTCGTGTGACTGCCATGACGTCTACTTAAGGCGTATTGTTCGTTTGTTTTAAATGTAACCAAATTTTCTTATTACCAACTGTGTCTTTGCCAAAGAAGCCGTTTTTTTTTTTGAAAACCATTTTGTTTCACTCAAAATATTCTCTTGGCGTCCTCCATCAGAGTGTGCGCACGAGTCGACTTCAACACACGACTCACCAAAATTTTCGTTTGCTCACTTGGTCAGCTTTTTCTTTGGTACGTGTGTTTGCAAGGTGTTAGCCAAAAGTTGATATCAAAGTGTAGTACATACTTCATGCAGGTTACTATGAACCGCCCTCAAGTAAGTATTTCCCAAGCGTTTGCGTCACAGGTGCACAAATTTTTCTTCTAAGTTTACATGCTACGTTGAGATAGAGCACTACTGTCGGTATGCAAAAACAAATTGCTGGCAATGTACTTATTGCAGTGGGAAAAAAAAGATGTGGCTGGGCTTGCTTTCGCATTTTAATTTGAGGCAAAGTGTGCGTGGAGGGCACACCAAAGGTTAAATAAAATTAAATAAAAAATGAGCACAGAGTTAGTTACATTTCACGTTTCGTTCTTTCACAGTTCCCAGTCAGCCCTTTTACTGGTATCTGCTTTGGCGATTCACTAATTACTTGCGAAAATCAGGCTGGTGCAAAAAAAAATGACAGGTTGAGTCTGCACGAATGAATTTCTTGTCGATGAGAACCTTTCAGAAGTTACACTGCCATTTGCAACGCCTGGTGCTTCGGAGTTTACGAAGGTAATCAAACCTTCTGGACTTCCTTCCCGGTAACATTCTGCAAGCGATGCAATTCCTAGATGAATTATTTAGTCTATAAATTTGTAAGGCTTTTCAAGCAAGCGATTTTTCACGAACTGTGCAGCTTGTTGCGGTAGGTATGCTGCACCGTGAGGGAACCTTCAAAGCCGAGCTAGTTTGTACGAACGATGTTCCATTACAGAAAGGGAACATTATTATTCACAGTGCAGCCTATCTGGACTCCTATAAGTGCGGGCATGCATATTGAGCAGTAACGGGTGAAGTGCTTTGTGTGCGGTAGGAACTACAATTGGGAAAACGTTGCTTGTTCTAAGCGGCCACCACGGCAACGTCTTCTCAAATGATACCCACTCACGTTCCGTCATGTTCTCACGTCAGACTGTTTCTGTACATGCATGCTGTTTTCAAAGAAGTTTAGGAGCCCCTCTTTTCAGGACTGTGGCACGGAAGCGCATACGGGTGATGTCACTGCCCCGGCAGTGAATTTCACCGTGAAGCTGTTGAAGCCAAGCTAATTTGGGTGCAGCGGTGTTTGTAGGTGTGCGCCACAGAAATTAATCGATCCTCACTGTTCACGCTATCCGGATCAACGGATAGCGCGTGATTTCACGTCCGGCGCTGTCGCGAATAGCCATGCTCGTAACGAGGTCGGCATTTACAAATATCTGTTGTCCACTTTCCATGACATTGTTTCCCACTATCGTCTGGCCAGAAAAAAAATTCCAACCCCCCACCCCAATTTGACCAATCCTGAGGCGAGCACAATCCGACTATTTCAAACCCGTTCGTATCCTACTCTTCGATCCCTTAACCATGCAGACCCCGACCATTCGCAGTCGTGCCCCAAATGTGGCCACGACTCATGTTATTTTATTCACATTATCTTGCTGTGCCCGGCCCTTAACACCTCTCCGCCCCCCCTGAAGGAGCAATTGGATGCGTCTCTGAAGAACAGCAGCTCTCATACAGAACTCGAGGCTGTCCAGAAAGCCCACAACACAAGAAAGCCACAGCCGTCCCTAAAGCCACCGACTTGACATGGCGGGAGGCTTATGGCTCCCCTAAATATCTGCCCCTCAGGAACTAAATAAAGTTCTTGTCATGTCATGTGATGTCACTAGCCAGGCGGATATGTGCTACAAAATTTGGACAAGCCCCACTACTGAGCTTCGCATTAGACACGGCGCAGCGTAGCCTAGCCGGGAGAGGGCAAGTGCATAGTGAGAGGGAAAACATAAAGTATGGCAAATATGAGCGAGATTGGATCCTAGTATAGCGAAGAGAGCGATGTGGAAGTGAGAAAAAGGAAGGAAAAAAGAAGGTGGAAGAGGGATGAGTGTAGACAAACGGAGAATTGTACAGACAGTGGGAGGAGAGAAGTGCAGGTGGTGGAAGCAGCTCATGAACTTGCTATAGGAAACCAAATTATAAAAGGCACTGCGCCGTGCTCCCGACCGGTTTGCAGAAATTAGGGGCCTTTTCTCCTCTTCTAACCACTACCAAGAGCCAAGAAAGTAACAAATACAGTCACCAAATACCCGAGCAATAGCGATAACCAATCAATAGCCACCACAAAACATTAGAACAGCGGGAGTAGAGATGATGGAAGGCAATGATTACGAGATACACATACATTGGATACAGGGTCGTAGCTGTCATCTGTGACAATGGACTTCCTTGAGAGTCGTTTCGGATAGTACACGCTGATGGTTGCATGGCGGGTAGTATATACCACATATCTGTTGGTCAGCTTAGCGAAACAGAGGGCAGGATTAGTCTTCAAAATAATCTCCCAAGAATGAGCAGCGACGACCTCAAAGGCATTGAAGAAGTACATAAAAGATGTGGGCATGTATTGTAGTGTTGAAGTTCTTGATGTTGACCTCCTGATGACATTTTGATATATATTGATTTCATGATAACTTTTTGATATATTCACTTCTTTGTCGTGTTGATATTCAAGTCGCTAAATTTACGTGTGATTCCATCATTTGTTCCTTATTCAGGTCAGCCCTACTCGACCACAAGTAAGCACATCAGAACACCGTTCCTGCTCCAGACATGTGCTATTTTAAGGCGAAAGCCTTCATGCTCATATAGGTCACTTAAATGAGTGCATTGCCATCAACTAAGGTTAAATGAAGACATTCTTATATCACGTTACGTGTTGTCTCACGTGTAGGCCGCACCATCAGCAGCAATTCAAGCAAAATCTTGAAAGAAATGGCGCCCGCGTAATGCCCCGAAGCTATCTTCCTTGCACAGCTGTCCAAAACTGCCGTGAAGCCGACTTTACAAACCAGAATATTTGTTGTTTTGATTATCATAGACCTATATAAGCAAAAAAAGAAACATGTTTGTGCGGGCTGCACACAATAAAAACGCTTTAAAAAGAGCGAGATGTATCAAATAGGTCATCACACAAAAATATTAACCAGAACAGCAGGCATGAAGTTTACTGTCTTTGGCATTCGATGTATAGCAGCTTGGGCTAGTTGGTATAGCATGACTATAGTTACAGCGCGAGAACAAAACGACGACACAGAGACAAGAAGGACACGAAGGACACGAGTGCTCGTGTCCTTCGTGTCTTTCTTGTCTCTGTGTTGTCGTTTTGTTCTCGCGCTATAACTATCGTCTTTGGCATTCGATATGCCCATTGCAGGCTATCATTACTTGCTTACACAGTTCGTTCAGACCAACCACTTAATGCACCGTTAGTGCTTTCTTTCCTTTGTCACATCGAAGGGCTGTTGCATATATGTAGTCGAAATTTCTACCTGGTATTGTGTAGTTTTTTCATAGACTGACCCGTACGTCAGAACCGAGTGAAAGGAGATGTAACTGCTTACATTCAAAATTTCTCCCTCCAGGTACACTCCTTTACCCAAGCACCGGTAAGTACGTTTTACAGCAGTGTTCATTCAACAGATGGTGTTTTTTCCTGCTTCAGCGCGCCCAGTGATGTAATTATTTTGCGTGTGTCAACTAAACCAAAACGCTTTTTCTCGGAACCTACGTAACTGGAGTGTAAGCGACAATCCAAACATTCAGTAAAAAGGAAACCGATTAAATGAAAAAAAAGAGGAACTCATTAATCATCTAAATTAAAATTTGTTGATGTATTTATTCGGGAACACGTCTTGCTTAAGCCTAGCGACTGTTTTTAACATTTCTGAAGATACATGATGGTATGAATCGGACACTTAACCCAGTGCTTCTCAGCCAAGGTAGGACGTATCGAGGGCTCCTTGTAGACCCGAGTGATTGACAAGAAACCCCTTGAAAGGAGATAAAAAGAGGATAGGGTGCTCATAAGGTAACAATATGCAGCGTGAAATGGGTGCCTTTTATTTGTCCTCGTGGCAAAGAACGATCAAACTAAAAAGCCAAACCGACTAGATCTCAACTGCTTGTCAATACGTTGTGTGGTCGGCAGCCTATTCGAAGCTGTTTTTAGCTATGTTTGCTCTTGAAATATTCAAACCTAGAAAAAGTATGTTCACGTGCATGCGTCATAGAAAACCGCAACAGAAGCTTTACAAGTACGTCAAAAAGCTGAAAAACATATTAGCTCCGCCGCAATTCGAAAACGTTGTGTGGTGAATCATACCAAAAATCGAAAGGTGTCGCAGTTTCGGGCGACAGTGCGGCTAAGAATAAGTAACTAAATAAATAAACTTTTTATTATAAACTGAATCATTTTTCTCTTTTTAATAATGGGTTTTGTGGACCTCTATTCGAGAACCGCTGTCTCAGACGAAGCCAAGGCTTGTATTCCGAGAAGCCTTGCTTAGTGCACATGTGAAATAGCTTAGGAGTTACGACGTGCTGTCACACACAGGTCCCCGTTAATTAGGGAGCCTATCACCGGCTAATTCCAAGGGCCGAAGTATCGGCCCCCCGAACCGCACCACGAAAGCGTGGACAATTTGAAGTGGTCCTTTTCGGCGCGCCAGCGGACGCCGGCTGTGGCCCAAAGAACAAGTCAGAGCCGAGAGTTGATAAACAAACAAAATTATATTCTCAATAATGGCAGATCGAAAACAATACACAAGAATGCACACTCCACAATAGTTGCATACAATATGTCACCAATCAAACAACGTGCTACACAGTACAATCAGCCACACTTGAAACAACGGACACAGACAACAATACGCACTACAATGCAGTCGCATGCATTGAACAACCAAGACACTTAAAGACTAAAGAGATAGAAAACCTATTCAGTCCAAAGTTCTTGGAACCAAAGTCTAGATGATACTCTTCCGAGAATCACTCACTCAAAGTCCAGCGTTGTTGTCGTTCCGCAGCCCCCTGAAGTTTCTCTTCCAGGAAACCTCACGTCTTCAATAGGCCACTCTCCAAGCTTCAAACTTCTTCGCCCGAACACGTCGGCTTCACACACGCAGCGGTTGCCACGCGTCTTCGCTCGATAGCGGTAAACACACACTCTTGCCTGTAGCTCGAGTCATCACCCCTCAGGTGGAAATCATCTTCTTCTCCTGCTTTGTCTCCACGGACAAAACCTTCGCCGACTACACGGCGAAATCCCTAGGCACTCTGGCGCTAACTTCCGTCTTCTCCGGATCTCTCGTCTCCGCTGCTCGGTAAATACCTTCCGCATGACATTCCAGAAAGTTCTCGTCATTTCGTCGGCGCGATACGCAGCGAAGGCTGGGTAGGGGGTCAGACGGTTCGAATGCCCTCCGCGATGGATGACTCAACCGGCGTGACCACGCCTCTTTCGTTCTAGAATTCTCGCGGGCTTGCTCGGCCGCCTATGTGGGGTGAGGAGGTTCGTCGGCGAAGCCACGCTTCCAAGGGGAGAGCGTGCGCCCGGGGAGCCTTGGATGCTTGTTTCTTTTTTTTCCTTTGACCTCCGGCGTCTCCCCGCACGTTATCGGACAAGAATTTGGCGGCGGCGCCCATTTTTAGCGCGCTCGTTCTGTGGACACTGCCCCCCACATTCAGAATATTATCTCATTATATTCAGAAACCACATCAAACGAGGCGCGAACAGTCACCAGCACACTCTGAAAGACTGTAACACAAACCGTCGCTCATGTACACTTCACATTCGGAATAGATCCTCAATACAACTGTAACATTGTAATTCAATTCACGACACATGAAATATAGCCACAGGTACATGACTTACAACACTTCAATCACACATTCCAAACAATACAAAATGTATAAAGTTCTCTCATTACAACAATTACTATACTCATATCAGTACTATAACATCACATCACCGAACAAACATTTGACTCACTCAACATACAATTGCGACACAGGACAACAAGAACATTAACACAAACACATGGCACTTCAGCCCTGCCAAAGCGCAATCCGATTCTACCCCAGCCCCTATCCTGTGTATTTCGAGCAGCGCTTGCGCCCTTTCTTGCGGTGCTCTCTCGATCTCTTCTTATTGTTTTTTGCTCGTTTGTTCCGGCGAGCCCCTTCCAACGACGGTATCTGAGGCAGCGTCTCAGCCATCGTTGTCACTTCCGACACCGTTAACGGGTCATAACATTCAACGGGTCCTGTCTGTTTATTTACCAGCTTGATCATGTCTCTACATTTTTCCCGGCTGGCCAACCCGTCTCCTTTACACTGTCGGTTGGTTGAGGTCGTGCCGACGTAAGTCCAATTTGCTCGACCCGTGAACTCATTCAACACGATCATCTTCTCATTCATGGTCTCTTGTACCGCGGCTTCACCTTGGGCTCTAGTGAGATCCGTCACGGGCGGCTCCTCCCTTGTATCTCGCGGTCCGCTGGGTTGGCGAGGACTCTATCTTAGGGTCTTCTCCCAAACATTCCGGATCATTCGGTCCTCGCGCCCTGTCGATGTTTCCGATGACAAGGTCGTAAAGAGGGGTCGTCATACATAAGCGGTAACCTTCCCGCTGAAGTACGGGGTTTCCACCTCAATCTCTGCTTCGGGAAGCACCCGAACCGTACGGTCAATTAGGCAAACCGGTTTTGTTCTGCCTGTCAACTCACTTTCCCGTACCAAATTTCTCCGCACGATAACCGTGGAGCTACCGGTGTCTCTTAGAACCGTAATCTTCTTGCCTGCAATCTTTCCAGGAAGCGTTGGCATTCCCTTCGTAACACCGGTTGCTGTTTTGACATTACAGCCCCCACAATAGGAATTTTCTCCCCATTCTTCAACTCTACGAATCCATCGGTGACGGCATTATTATCAGATTTTCGGTGCCGCTTGCACACAGGATACCTGGTGAGTTTGACTCACTCCGTTCCGACAAGCGTCTGCTTTGTGCCCAGTCTGACCACACTTGAAACATTTTACTGCCGTAGGGCTCGTAAGAGATTGTTCGACAGTTTTTCGCGCGATGACCCACTCGGTTGCACAGAAAAACATCGCGGAATGTTCTCTGGTGTACGCTTCTTTCTTCGGGCGCCAATTTCTTCGAATCATCGGGACAATCCTTCTTGACCTTGGCCAAATTAGTTCCACCTTGCGCTTCCAAGAATTGATCAGCCAATTCAAGCATGCCTTCAAGTGACTCAGCCTTCCTCTCTTTCAAGTACAGCGACAGGCTTGGGTGGCAACTAGTAAGAAATTGTTCTCTAATTAGGAGCTCTCTAAGCTCATCGTACTCCTGCGCTGTCCCTGAAAGTTCAATCCAATATCGAAATAATGACAAAGTCGGGCGGCATACTGCGTAGCCGTCTCACCATCAGCTAGCTTTCCTGTCCTAAATCTGTCCGGAATCCTTCCACGGTAAATCTAAATCGCTTCAGCAAGGCAGCTTTCACCTTTGCATAGTTGGCTGCATCGGTCGGCGTCAGCCTACCGTACACACTGAGCGCTTCACCACTCAAGCAAGTACTCAAGCAGTTGCCCCATTGATGTTCCGGGCCAATTTTGCTCCTCGCAATCGTCTCAAATCGGTGAAGGTACGCGTCAAGGTCGTCCTTCCTTTCATCAAACACCACGAACAGCTTGTTGGGTTCAAGCGGAAGCCGTGATCCTCCCGTTCGCTGCTTTCAACTCTTAGCTTGGACCGGAGTTTCGCTTCGCTGTTGCAAACGGAGCCGCCTCGAGTTCTATATCGTGCTGTCGCTGCCATTCTCTTTCCTTCTCTTCTCTTTCAGCTGTCGCTCTTTGCATCTCTTTCTTCTCTTGCCCTCTCAGCGGCCAGCTTTTCTTTCTCCAGCTCCAACTTCAACTGCTGCTCTCTTTTTCCTTCAGCTGTCACTCCTTTGACTCTCTTTCTTCCTTACTCTCTCGCAGCTGCCAACCTCTCTCTCTCAACTCAAGCTGCTTTTTCTGCCTTGGCCCTACTCAGCTGCCAACCTATCTCTTCTCCAGCTCAGCTGCCTTTTCTTCCTTGGCCCTCTCAGCTGCCAACCTCTCTCGTTCCACCGCCTCTTTCTCCTTCTGGCTTACCCATTCCGTAGTTCGGCGCCAGAAAGACCCCATCTTCTCCCAAGAGCAACTAACTTTTCGAGATCCATTGTATCTCGCAAATAGACCTTGCCACGTGCAAAAGTATCTGCCTAAATCAGTCTATCGGAACACTCCCTGCACTCGTTAACGAGAACACTGAACAACACACAAAATCGTTCCGATAGCACTATCAACAACTTGAGGCCTCTTTCCTACTACTTTGGACACACTGTGCACAAAAAGGTCCTGTGTCGCGGACGCCAGATTTAATTGTCACACACAGGTCTCCATTAATTAGGGAGCCTATCGCCGGGCTAATTCCCAAGGGCCGAAGTATCGGCCCCCCGAACCGCACCACGAAAGCGTGGACAATTGGAAGTGGTCCTTTTCGGCGCGCCAGCGGACGCGGCTGTGGCCCAAAGAACAAGTCAGAGCCGAGAGTTGATAAACAAACAAAATTATATTCTCAATAATGGCAGATCGAAAACAATACACAAGAATGCACACTCCACAATAGTTGCATACAATATGTCACCAATCAAACAACGTGCTACCAGTACAATCAGCCACACTTGAAACAACGGACACAGACAACAATACGCACTACAATGCAGTCGCATGCATTGAACAACCAAGACACTTAAAAACCAAAGTCTAGATGATACTCTTCTGAGAATCACTCACTCAAAGTCCAGCGTTGTTGTCGTCCCGCAGCCCCCTGAAGTTTCTCTTCCAGGAAACCTCACGTCTTCTATAGGCCACTCTCCAAGCTTCAAACTTCTTCGCCCGAACACGTCGGCTTCACACACGCAGCGGTTGCCCACGCGTCTTCGCTCGATAGCGGTAAACACACACTCTTGCCTGTAGCTCGAGTCATCACCCCTCAGGTGGAAATCATCTTCTTCTCCTGCTTTGTCTCCACGGACAAAACCTTCGCCGACTACACGGCGGAATCCCTACGCACTCTGGCGCTAACTTCCGTCTTCTCCTGATCTCTCGTCTCCGCTGCTCGGTTAAAATACCTTCCGCACGACATTCCAGAAAGTTCTCGTCATTTCGTCGGCGCGATACGCAGCGAAGGCTGGGTAGGGGGTGAGACGGTTCGAACGCCCTCCGCGATGGATGACTCAACCCGGCGTGACCACGCCTCTTTCGTTCTAGAATTCTCGCGGGCTTGCTCGGCCGCCGATGTGGGGTGAGGAGGTTCGTCGGCGAAGCCAGGCTTCCGAGGGGAGAGCGCACGCCCGGGGAGCCTTGGATGTTTGTTTTTCTTTTTTTTCTTTTGACCCTCCCAGCATCTCCCCGCGCGTTATCGCAAGAATTTGGCGGCGCGCCCATTTTTAGCGCTCGTTCTGTGACACGTGCGCATATACTCAAATGAAAAATGCTTGCTTTCATCCAGGTTACAGCGTGGGCATCAGTGTGTGTTCCACACCTTCTGTGCTTATTTTAAAGACATTGTAACCTGAAAGTTACCGGCTGTGTGTTTTTGTCCACCATCCATAATAAACTGTGCACATGTGTGTTGGCTCCACTTTCGGCGTCAGATGCCAAACACACTTCCTACACTGCAGGCATCAGGTGTAAAGAATTTCCCTGTGCTTTTTCTTGTCATCACATCACCATGGTATGCATAATTTAGAAAAAAAAGAAAATTAAATTTGTCATTAGACCAAGTGCGTCTTCTTTTTCGACCGTATATCTTACATATGATGCATTTCTTTCAGCGTTTTCCAGTTTTTATGAAAAAAAAAGCCGGAGGGGAGAGATAAGGAAAAGTAAAAAAAAGAAGGGGGCAAATAAAGAGAAAATGTGGCGTAAAACTGGACAACTCTAGTTTTTTATTTTGTTGCTTTTTATTTTTGTATTTATTTGGGAAATGTACAATGCTTCCTGCACACTCTTATCCTTTTCTCTGTAACTATACTTTTTATTGTGCCATTTTAGCCATATATTCATGTGTCTGTTGCGAATGCTGTCACTTTTCCCGCCTTGTATTTCTCTGATACGGGCCTGTAGTCCATATCGCTTCTTCTCTTTTTCGCGATTCGGACCACAAATTGTACATTTAGTTCTTGCATGACTGCGAAAGTGTAAACGAGTTAAAACTGTGACGAAATAAACGTCAGACTTCAAAATCTCATTACTCACAACATGGTTCACTCAACATGTCAGGAAATAAAGCTCACTATAGGAACGTCGCTGATTGTTACCAAACAGAGACACGTGCATTTAAGTATACCAGTATTGAACGTCTTGAGGAGCGATGATTAAAAATCGTGATTCAGCATTTTTTCGCTTCTTTTTTTTTTTTTTTGCAGCGGGGCCGTCCACAGGTGAGTGAATCACGACGTGTTTATGGCAATCGGTCAACAGTCGCTGAACCCGTTGTGCCCAACGAACTGAACTTTTTTTTTTTTCAATAGACACGGCAGTTGCAGTAATGAAACGCTAGTGCTCTTAAACCTCGCTATAACGAACACTGATATAGCAATTTATCGGTTTGTGAACTAAATGTGAACTGAGGTTAGTCACACTTCATATTCATTCTTGTTATCGAAACGTTAAACATGAGAGCTGCCTTGATATTGGCTATAACGAAGACATACTATAGGTTCGCACGAGGCTCAAGAGACCATTCAAAGCTGCATTTTTTTAATGTTATTGACACATTAAAGTTTGGTTAAAAATGGTGTTACGAACTCAGCCGAAATTTTGGTCGTCCAGCAAAAAAAGAAGGATAGCAGCGAGAATTCGACAGGTCGCACATGAACAGAACGGCAAAACTCCGGAACATCGATTATAGTGGGTTTTGGAGCCTAGAATAGTGCATTTCTCAAATCTAAGATTTTCGCACGAGCCCCATTGCCGGTTATTGCAGCCATTTTTTTACCTCTACAGTTAAAACGAATATTGAATATAACTATTAACGTTCTGGTCCGATGCTATGCTACTACGTTGTTTCGACTCGAAAAATTCAGGAGTGCAAGAGCTGTGCCAATTTTATACAATGTGTTACTTTGCGCAGAGCTGAGCTGAAACCGTGAAATTTCTTAAAAGACTGCACCAAACCTCGCCAAAATGACCTGTAACAATTTCTCGTTGCACGCTTTAACAAGAAATGGAGCCGAGATGCAACGTGCAGTTCGGGCTATACTATCGAATCCATCAAGACGTGTATATCATAATGCTGACCACTCAATTAAAAAAACTTTGAATTCCTAAAATTTTGTGACCTTGTTCTATCGCCCATTGTTTTGCGTCAAAAGAGTGCTAAAATCTAGAAGCTATCAGTACTAGTATCTTGGGACGACACATTTTGCTCCTTACTTACTCATGCCGGCATGAGCCATATATGTATAAATTCTACGTATACAAGTTCTACTATAAAGGCCGACGTCTAAATAGTTACTAGCATTCATTTAGAGCCATGTATGACGTTTATATGTGACCTTCAAAAACAATGAACAAAAACGCACGCCAGTTTTATGAATTGAGTTTTATGAAGATAGGAAGCACCTCCTTTCAGGACTGTGGCAAGGAACCGCATGCGGTTGAGGTCACTGCCCCGGCAGTGAATTTCACTGTGAATCTGTTAAAGCCGATCTAATTTAGGCACAGGGATGTTCGTAGGCGTGCGTCACAAAAATTGATCAATCCTCACTGCTCACTCCAGTTTTATAAAAAAAAAGTGAAGATTGTCACTAGCCAGGCAGGTATGTGCCACAGAATTTGGGCAAGCTCCACTAAGACCTCCTTATTATACCCCTGTCACACGGTACATCTAATGTCATTAACAGCGGATGTCATTAAGCGGACCTAATATCAATTTACCTGCGTGCTGTTACACGATGACAAAAAAAAAATGTCGTTTTGAAATGATGACCATGAAGTTAGCCCTCCTGAGCCATCGATTTTGGGAGAAATAAAAATATAATAAACTTGCATGGAACATGCGCGATCCACAAAACTAATTTTTATGGGTAAAAAGGTGCTTCCAAAACATAAACGTGGCTGTTTTACACAACTCGCCAAGCTTTATACAGCTTGGCAAGTTGTGAGTCGTATATAGATTGACAAGAGTGAGTCGTATACAGTCGTATACGACTCACTCGAACACCAATATGGCCGACAATATGCGCGACCAGGCGTCACTACACATAGGTACAGTTAGTACAGTCAGCTGAAACGGGGTGCACGATTGACTTTCCGGCAGCGGAAATGAGACGGCGGAAGCGATTTCGTGTAGTCACCGCTTTGATCACCGCAACACGTGCAATCGAACGATCAACACCTGTGATACAGGCAACAACAAAACAGAGCAAATATCAAACATGGTCGGCATCCAAAGCAATAAAACAACCACTCTCAACTACAGCGGTTGGATAGCCCTGGTGTCTAGACTACTCATTCGGTCCGAAATTGAATGCGAATGTGTTTCGAGAACGCATGCATTCGACAGAAAATGTCGTTTTTATTAAATTACTTTAGTGTCTCCGTGTGACCGAAAACAAATGACATTACAAACGAATTCGTTGTAGTTGACATCATGCTTGCCATGTGACAGGGAGATTAGAAACGAGGATGTTCGCAGCGTAGCCCAGCCGGGAGAGGGCAAGTGCGCAGTGAGAGGGAAAGCATGGCATACAACAAACATATGAGCGAGAATGAATCTTGGTGTAGCGAGAAGAGTGACGTGGAAGCTAGAAAAAAGGAGGGGGAAGAGAAGGTGGAAGAGGGAGAAGTGTCGATAAGCGTGGAAATGTCCAGACAGTGATAGGAGAGGAGTGGTGCAGATGGTGGAAGCAGCTCAAGAACGTGCTGCAGAAAGATAACAGCCAGAAAAAAAAAACAGATACTGCCATAGCATACCCGAGCAATGGCGATAAGCAAACAATAAACTTTAAAATAACGGGAGTGGAGATGGTGGAAGGCAACGCTTATCTCATTTGAACATTGCTAACCTATGCTCTACTATGCCTATAGCTTTCATTACTTTGCACCCCATCACTGATGCTTCCCCTGAGCTACGCCATCCTTTGGTGTTTACGATGCATGCATGTTTCCCACAGCCTGCAGTGAAGATTATCGCACCAACCAGGGAGACCGCTAGTTTTTCTTTTTTTTAAATTACTGAAAACCGTTTTGCTTCATTCAAAAGATGCTCTTGGTGTCCATCATCAGAGTATGCACACGAGTCGACATCAACACACGACTCACCAAAATTTTCGTTTGCTCACTTGGTCAGCGTTTTCTTTGGCACGTGTGTTTTCAAGGTGTTAGTCAAAAAGTCGATATCAAAGTGGAGTACACACTTCATGCAGGTTACTATGAACCGCCCTCAAGTAAGTATTTCCCAAGCGTTTGCGTCACAGGTGCACAAATATTTCTTCTAAGTTTACATGCATACGTTAAGATAGCGCACTACTGCGGGTATGCAAAACCAAAATTGCTGGCAATGTACTTATTGCAGTGGGGGGAAAAGGGATATTGCTGGCCTTGCTGTTACATTTTAAATTGAGACAAACTGCGCCTCAAAGGCACACCAAAGGTTAAATAAAAATTAGCACAGAGTTATACATTTCACGTCTCGTTCTTCCGCAGTTCGCAGTCAGCTCCTTTTACTGGCGTCTCTTTTGGCAATCCACTATAACTTGAAAAACTCGGTATGACTGGTGCCAAAGCATGATACGTTAAGTGTGCACGAATTACTTTCTTGTCGACAAGAACATTTCAGAAGTTAAACTGTCATTTGCAACACCTGGTAATTCGAAGTTAACGAAGGTAATCGAAACTTCTCGGCTTCCTTCTAGGTAACATTCCGAAAGCGATGCAATTCCTAGATGAATTATTGAGTCTACTTCCTTGCTTTGCCTTTCAAGCAAGCGATTTTTCACGAACTGCGCAGTTCGTTGTGGTACGTATGCTGCACCGTGAGGGAACCTTCAAAGCCGAGCTAGTTTGTACGAACGCCGTTCCATAACAGAAAGGGAACATTATTATTCACAGTGCAGCTTCTCAGGACTTCTATAAGTGTGGGCACGCATATTGAGCAGTAACGGGTGAAGTGCTTTGTGTGCGGTAGGAACAACAATTGGGAAAATGTTGCTTGTTCGAAGCGGTAACCATGGTAACGTCTTCCCAAATGATACCCACTCACGTTCCGTCATATTCCCATGTCAGACTGGTGCTGTACACGCATCCTGTTTAAAAAAAGATAGGGAGCCCCTCCTTTCAGAACTGTGGCACGGAAGCGCATACGGTTGAGGTCACTGCCCCGGCAGGGAATTTCACTGTGAATCTGTTAAAGCCGATCTAATTTAGGCACAGGGATGTTCGTAGGTGTGCGTCACAAAAATTGATCAATCCTCACTGCTCACTCCAGCTTTATAAAAAAAAAAGGAAGATTGTCACTAGCCTGGCATGTATGTGCCACAGAATGTGGGGAAGCCCCACTAGGACCTTCTGATTATACCCCTGTCACACGGTACATCTAATGCCATTTACAGCGGATGTCATTAAACGAACCTAATATCATTTTACCTGCGTGCTGTTACACGATGACAAAAACAATGTCGTTTTGAAATGATGACCATGAAGTTAGCCCTCCTGAGCCATCGATTTTGGGAGAAATAAAAATATAGTAAACTTGCATGGAACATGCGCGACCCACAAAACTAATTTTTATGGGTAAAAAGGTGCTTCCAAAACGTAAACGCGGCTGTTTTACACAACTTGCCAAGCTTTATTCAGCTTGGCAAGTTGTGAGTCGTATATAGATTGGCAAGAGTGAGTCGTATACAGTCGTATACGACTCACTCGAACACCAACATGGCCGACGATATGCGCGACCGGGCGTCACTACACTTAGGTACAGTTAGTACAGTCAGCTGAAACGGGGCGCACGATTGACTTTCCGGTAGCGGAAATGAGACGGCGGAAGCGATTTCGTGTAGTCACCGCTTTGATCACCGCAACATGTGCAATCGAACGATCAACACCTGTGATAGAGGCAACAACGAAACGGAGCAAATATCAAACATGGTCGGCATCCAAAGAAATCAAACAACCACTCTCAACTACAGCGGTTTGATAGCCCTGGTGTCAAGACTACTCATTCGGTCCTAAATTGAATGCCAATGTGTTTCGAGAACTCATGCATTCGACAGAAAATGTCCTTTTTATCAAACGACATTAGTTTCTCCGTGCGACAGAAAACAAATGACATTACAAATGAATTCGTTGTAGTTGACATCATGCTTGCCATGTGACAGGGATATTAGAAACGACGATGTTCGCAGCTATAGCCCAGCCGGGAGAGGACAAGTGCACAGTCACAGGGAAAGTATCGCATACAACAAATATATGAGCGAGAGTGAATCTTAGTGTAGGGAGAAGGATGATGTGGAAGCAAGAAAAAGGAGGGGTGAGAGAAAGTGGTAGAGGGAGAAGTGTAAATAAGCGTGTAAATGTCCAGACAGTGATAGGAGAGGAGTGGTGCAGATGGTGGAAGCAGCTCAAGAACGTGCTGCAGAAAAAATAACAGCCAGAAAAGAAACAAATACAGCCATAGCATACCCGAGCAATAGCGATAAGCAAGCAATAAGCTTTAGAATAGCGGGAGTGGAGATGGTGGAAGTCAATGCTTATCTCATTTGAACATTGCTAACCTTTGCTCTACTATGCCTATAGCCTTTTCATTACTTTGCACCCCTCACCTGATGCTTCCCCTGCGCTACGCCATCCTTGCGTGTTTTACGAGACATGCATGTTTCCCACAGCTTGCAGTGAAGACTATCGCACCAACCAGGGAGACTTAGTTTCAGAGGTGTATGAGACCAGGGAGTTTATAGCAACAAAGAGAGCTTGAGGCGACGATACGGCGAAAAAGGATTGTGACACGATACGCACGGGCTTACACTGCTTATCAAACTGCGTAGTTTCTTAATGGGCCATATGCGCATGTTTTTTTTTTTCGAAAAATTACTTTCTATACGACGCTTCGCTCTTTCTAAACTATACCACGCGCATGCCCCGTTTTCTGTTTCGTTGCGTCTTACCAAAGTGTAGCGTTAAAGCAGTGGTGTAGCGTATGATGTAGTTCGCGAATGAAGGAAGAACATGAGAGAAGGCAGGGAGGTTAACCAGACACATGGCCGGTTTGTTACCCTACGCTGGAAGAACGGGAAAGGGGAGTATAAAGATGAGAGAGTGAGTTCACGAATGCACCGCTAAATAATCTGTTTGGCAAGTGACTGAGTTCTAGATGAACGTTGTGGACATCTTTTTTTTTTTTGCTTTACACCTTTCTTCAAGTGTACGGAAGACGTAAGTATTCAAAACTGTTTTCTTTTTGTTGCATACAGTCACTGGCAATTCCCGGTGACACAATACGCATAAGACCTCTATGAGACTTCATATGATCTCACAGTGAATATGAGATATATTTTATACAATTTCTTTGGGCTCATCTATTTATTTGATTGTAGCCCCGACAATGCCGTCGAGCTATATTGCCCATGGATGGCCTCCTTTTCTCATACCTCCCAAAGTGAATCTGCATTTTCATGAGAGAGAAAGGCGTTTCACGCAAACGATTACTGTAGGATCCAAGCCTCCGTTGTAACCTTTGCCATATCAAACCATATGTCACTTCTCAATAAATTCAAAAGAGATTTCGACTGCAAAGTTCAAACCTCTTTAAGAAACTGCTGAATAGGGTGTTGGTAAAAATTTCTTCGCTTTCGAGTTATCTATTTGAAATACAAGTTACTGTACTGTGAATTTTTTTTGTTTATAACGAACTGCAGGGCATTCATTTTGAAACAAGTGTTTGTTTGTTTTTTACACAAACAATGCGTTATACGAAGTGCACTTCACATGTATTCTCTAGTTTCACGCATTGTTTTCTGCACGCTGCCAACAATGTAGTACGTATTCGTTTAGTATTTTTGTGAAACTGGTACATATGCCTTTACTTCAATATTGCTATACGATCACCTTCTGTGCCTTTTTGGTGTAAGTCACTCACACACAAAAAAATATCTGAATCTTAAAGCCCCTCATGTGCCAAAGGATACAGTGTCTTCATCGAACGTAACAAGAAAAGCACTTGAGAGTATTCATTAAAATGCTAAATGTATATTGAAAAGAGCAAGAAAAAAATAAATATCAAAATTAGACAATTAATTTTACAGCAATGAGGAATAAAAAACTAGGTCACAAATAAATACAGGGCGAAAAAAATAAATATCAAAATTAGACAATTAATTTTACAGCGATGAGGAATAAAAAACTAGGGCACAAACACATACAGGGCGAAATTACAGCGCTGTACGCAGATAAAGTTTGGATAAGCTCCTATAGATTATATATTCTTAAACCTGCAACAAACAAAGGGTTTGGCCATGCTGCAAACGGCGTTCGTTGAAATACATTTGTGGGATCACTTCGGCAGACCATTTTGTCCTTCGAAGTCAAGTCTGGACGATGTCCACAATTTACAGACCTTTGTCAGATACAATAAATGTAATCGAATTTCTTCGCTTAAGAAGTTCAATTAGGTAATTGGGGCCACATCGCACTATATATAGTGGTGTCAAGCCGGAGGAACAGCTGACGGTCTGGCGTCCTTACTCATTTATTTTCATTTTTTTCTTTTTCTCTTCTTCTCTTTTCCTGCGTCGTTTTGTCGTTCTCGTCCCAATCATTTTTGTCCTTTCTTTCTTTCTTTCTTTCTTTCTTTCTTTCTTTCTTTTCTTTCTTTCTTTTCCTCCATTTTCCCTTCTTTCTTTCTTTTCATTTCTTCCTTCCAATTTTTTTCTATTACTTTTTCTATTATGATTGTTACTCTCTCTTCTTTCTGTCTTGCCGTGCATTTTATTATTTTTGTATATTTTATGTTCATTTTATACCTTACGTTCATTTCATTTTATCTTTCTCTGCATTTTTTTCTCTTCCCTGTGTTTCTTTATATTTCTCTCGCCCGGCCACGGTGGTATAGTAACTAAGGTACTCGGCTGCTGAGCCGTAGGTCGCGGGTTCGTATCCCGGCTGCGGCGGCTGCATTTGCGATGGAGGCGGAAATGTTGTACGCCCGTGTGCTCAGATTTGGGTGCACGTTAAAGAACCCCAGGTGGTCCAAATTTGCGGAGCCCTCCGCTACGGCGTCTCTCATAATCATATGGTGGTTTTGGGACGTTAAACGCTACATATCAATCAATCATCAATCAATATTTCTCTCTTCATGTTCCTTTGTATCTGTTTTTTTTTCTCTCTTTTCGCGCTCGTTGTCTCACCAATTCGAGTAACTGCATCCCACGCCGGACAAATTGGCGTTGTGGGAGAGTGTGCTCCGGATTCACGTGTTTTGGGCGCGAAGCAGCAGCTGAAGAGAACAAAGAGGGCGCGCTAGTCGAGTTAGCGTTGCACGCAATGGAAAGGCAGGTGCCGTTCATCGTTACGATAGTTTTTGTTAACGCGTGAATGACAGAACGGCGAGTTTAAGCAGTGGTTGCTGTTAAAAAACTCGCTGCGACAGAGATATCGCCCGAAAGGCGATGCAATAGCAAGGCATTTGACGGCTAATAAAGAAAAAAAGTTGGGTATTTATCGGCTCTTTATATTGCTATATCAGATGATCGACGACTACGATGGCTGACTTCCGTAACGCTGGCGTTATGAATAGCACGAGCCCGAGTGAGCAAACGCATCTCGCTGCCTCTCGATTCTTTGAGACAACGCAGGAATAAATAAATAAATAAATAAATAAATAAATAAATAAATAAATAAATAAATAAATAAATAAACAAACTGTTCTGTCCTGCCCGGCACCCGAAGATGGCACGTTCTTTCGCAATCTCCCTTTGATCCCACAGCGTGTCGTGAGCAGAGCGTATATCAGAAGATCTACGTCACGGCGATCGCCAAGACAACACCGAATTGTATAGGTAGAATTTCAAGAGAGGATTTACTTTCTTGCAACGTGTTTGCGCCTCGCTAAAAGTTCCTGGCTAATTTTGCTATGGGAAACCACTCAAGAGTGCGAGCCAGTAAACCGAGGGATTAAGCACGTACTCATACACTCGTGCGTTATTGTGTTATAGACACTTTCGCTGTTTACAACGCAGTTCTTGATGACATCCCGTTCTTTCAATTCGGTTTCCTCCATTTATGTGCACAAACCGCATCGGTGGGCAAGAACAGCTTTAGAATATAGCCAGCTGACTCTCTACGCGTTCTTCCCCCTATTTTGCAAATATATTCAAATAAATATTTCTTTGAGCTACACGAAAATTATTAGAGATTCTCTTGACCCTTCACGCACGTTATTCTATTGAAAGACTAAATGAATAAATTTCTTACTTTTAAAAGGAACTAGGAAACGCGTTTTCAGTTCGACGTTAGGAGCTGGTAAATGAGGTGCCGGAAGCTTTCTGGGGTGCGACACTTGTGACCTTGAAATTGTTGCAATATTGTTGCAATAGCAGACAGCCAGCACACCAGTTTACACAAACGCGGGTGTTATGCGAGTGAATGTGGTGCAATCGACGCAAAGCAAAATATTCTTACTAATTTATCATGTAGTGTGTTTCGCCTTATTCACAGATTTGTCATAGTTTGTTACGTATATACCGCTTTACACGTATGCAGATTTATGTGACCCAAAATAGGGAGGATTTTTGTATGTGTGTGCTAGAAAAACATCTGCGTCTCTAAACTCCTGTTCACTTCCGGTAAACTGGCTCACATCACTACAGCTTTTAACGTGTATTTGAATATGTGCCATTGAAGTCAGATCCGAGCTAAATATTCCTTTAAGCGTTGTTTCGTTTCTATGATTGCGAAAGCGAACCACAGATTTTAGAGGCTTTTCTTAACAAAAAGCGCCATTGGAAATAAACACGTGTACCTTTATTATTTTTTGAAGAATTCTTGCCACCTCCACAACGTAAGTTGGTTACTTTTTTAAACTCGTCTAATTAAGTCGAGCTAATGTCGCCATCATAATGAGTTAACTGTTTATACTGTACCAACAGCATAAACAGCGCTTTGAATTGAACAGGCTTAACGCTCCTTCGTTCCGATTCCATGCATGGATACTATCGGTAGAGTATGTAACCATGAACTGTTTTAATGATCCGAAGGACTTTCGCTTGCTGCTTCTCAGGGACGATGGCGTTCTCTTGTCGTGTGCGGCCGTCCAAAAATGCTGCCACACGGTGCGGTTGATACGGTGGCGGCCGCTTATTTGGCCTCTGTCCATGAGTCGGTTCTTTTGCTCTATAAGTACGTTTGGAAGCGCTGCAGTATACGGCATTGCACGAGGCACAATCACGTGGTCATGTTTCTTTACATGCTAAAAGAAATCATATGCATCAAGTACGTTGGCCACAGTAAAAAGTTCATCGTACATTTTGGAATGCCCTGTGTAACGTATTGAAATACGTTTGTTCTTATAAAAATATTTAAAATGTTGCGTAATTCATATTGGTTAATTATTGAAGTAATTGCAGTATCAAAGTACCTTAGCGCCGAGAGCCACTTGATGCCAGACAGAGTCGTTTGTTTTCTTTAGCGCAGGTTAACTGATTTTTCTAAATATTTGGTTCTAATTATGGCAAACACCCTGTATAAACACGGTACCGGAGGCATGTCACTAAAGGTAATGACAATCAAGCATAATGTACGGTCAACTTGGTCGTTATGGTCAGGAAATATTTAACTCGGTGCATATAAAAAATATCATAAAACGGCTCGTAGGGACGCTCTCAAAAAGACTGATGCAGTTGGTATTATAATTTTTTCGATCACCCTTCCCTTATGAACATTCTTTCTAGCGTCTTTAAGGTGCTTTCTTAAAACTTGCTTATAATGCCAACTGAATTTCGCCATCTTACTAAGCCTTGAGCTGCATATCTGTTAACGGTATCCTATCAACATCGCTTTGCCATGACAGTAAACTCGCACGAAATGTAGAAATAGTGCGAAGCACGCAGACAGTTAAGATGCAAATGGAAACACTTGTACTAACAATGAAATAACGATTTAAAAAATTCTTTGAATAATTTAGCATGAAGAACAAAGATACAGTACGCCAATATGTCTTCTGTTACGTAAATGCTTGTTCTGTTGCATGTAGCACCGACACTGATGGTGTGATGATTATTAGATTCTCATTTGAAAATAACCCAGTGAAATCGTCAAACTTCCACCAAATATTTCAGATCGTTTATGCGTGAAAGCCGCGTTGACGCAAAGCAACACCTTTCTTACATTCTTTGGGCTTCGAGTAACGAAACACAACGCAAAAGAACACTCGATAGGTCCACCATATAACAGCGTCACAATTTGTGCGAAAGACACCACACGCATAGGAGTATTCAGTACAGAAGAGCGGCTTCGAGCGAGGTTCACGGTATTGACACAGCTAAATAGCGCCGCGTGCTACGGAGCGAGAGGTCGCCCTTTCATCGCCGCACGTCGAAAAATATCTTTCTTAATTCTTTTTCGTGGCTTTTATTTATACGTAGCCACATATACATATATAAGGCATGACGGCGACGGCAAAAGGCTGTCGACAATGTCTACATAAGTGCTACCACAATAAAATAAAAAAACCTCCCAAGCATTTCCCCGAGGGCGAACATGGTTAAGTGCGAATGCACGGGGTGATGCTATGAGGGGTATTTATTAATTCGCACTATTATATTTATTAATCACACTATGGTGCCTTTATGGTGTAATGGTTCCTGGGAATCGCGAGGGGGAGGGGGACGCGCGCTGCGGCGTTAAAGATATAAGGCGCGTTACTGACACCGATATCAGCGTCGCGTCCGTGGCTTATTCGGTAGAGCGTCGCGCTGCGGCCCGCCAAGTCCTCTTTCTTTTAAAGATAGAGAGAAGACTGCGGACGCCGCCGACGGCGGTGGATGGTTTGGGGTCGCTTAAAGATCATATTCAGTAATAGAAGGTCATGTTCTTTCACCGTTCATGCCCTTGTTTTTGTTAATCCGGCGCCCGTATACTTTCCTCCACCACAGGAATACACCGACCCTCATCGCCTGCCTCTGGATGACTCTGGTGGTAAGATAAAAAATGTCACTCTTTAGTTCCATTCGGGCGGGCCTATACGATCGCTTTGCCGAGCGAGTTGGTGACGCCACCCCCACACCCCCTCTGACGAACAAGTGCCCCCGAACACACGTTGCCGACAACGAAGCGTAGCTCAGCCACCGTAAACACGCCGATTTAAAGCGCACGCACTTGTCGCACACCGAGTTCGTTATATCTGCCGTTAAGCAAAATTCTAATCATGCCGCGGGGAGAGCCCTGCCATGATTCATCTCAAACACTGACGTGACTGGCGCCTTTGTGAACTGCGCATCGCTGAGTTCCCGTGTGAGGCACTTCTTCAGGTTTATTATTAGTCGAGCTGCAGTGTTTTTTATCTTTGTTAATAAATGACACCGGACCTTCACGGAGAACATTAATTTATTATCAGTAGACAATGTGCACATGCAACTCCAATAGCTCGGAAGCGCGTACTATATTGGATTGACTGTGAGGAGTTTGTGAAAAAAAACAATAAAGCAATGAACGAAAATACACGGACAGAAAAGTTTGGCTGGCAAGGGAAGCGTAAGCGTAGTCTAACTAGGGAAGTCTATGGTTATGGCCCGTCCTGAATTTTCTTTGTGTGTGTGGGGGGGGGGGGGGGTGTAGGGTGGAGGGGGCGCGTAATTAATATGGCGTTGTTCTTGCGTCAGCTTCTGAAAACACGTCCGTCCCGCATTGTCAAAGCACGTGAATCACACTAAATTTTTCAGAAGTATAATTTTTTCTGGCTTGTATGTGTTACAATATTCCGTGTCGCGTTTACATGTTCGACTGTTCTATTATCCCTATAGTATGTTGACAAAGCCTTCGTGGAATATGCCCCATGAAGTGGTCAAGGGTGACATAGTTATCTAGTCGATGTAAGCCAATACCTTTTCGTCCACAGCCGATTCTACTGCTCCAACCAAAGAGGTTAATCTTTTTTAAACATCCTTGGCTCCAACAGCAAAGCATCCCAAGAGAACTTGAATGCAAACTCACTTCGCGCATAACTGATTGAGTGAAGGAAAATTATGTACACGTTGCGAGTTTAGGAAGAGTCACTGATGTCGATAAAATGCAGTGACTGCGTGTGACACACAACCGCGATACTAAACCAGCCCATGTGAATAGGTGAAAAATAAAGTTTAATCCCTCCGTCGTAGGTAATCGGTAAAACGCAAACGTAAAACGGGTCCTCACAGAAGTAATTTAATGTTTACCGTACATTGCTGTAAAACATCTTGTGCCATGTCTATTGGTTTTTGACAGCTATAGCACCACTTAACGTCCATCCACCAACACCTCCATCCCGACGAACGACATCCATCAATAATCGCCAAACAAACCCTTGTGGTCATAGCGATGTGACATCCCGAAGAACGCGACTGATTTAACGGTGAACTTGGGCTAAGGTCACCTACTCGCAACATGTTGGATTTATTGAACAGCACTGCCCCACCAGAGGGGAACGCAATGCACGTTGTGTCTTTTCTGTTGGCCGGCCACGATTTTTGGCGGGGCGAGCCAACGCCTCCTAGAAAAACGCCGCTCCCAGAACGTCGCTCTCTTTTCAATTGGGAGCCTCCTGCCAGCACAAAATCTCGGAGGCCATGCCTCCTGCCTTGTGTTGCGACCGGCCGCCGCGTGAGACCGCTCGCTTCCGTACCGCTCAGTCACGTGAAATTACCGTACCGCTTAGAGTTAGTGGGGCTCTTCGATTTTCGGATTCCTTAGTTGGTTCTGGAGACCCGTGAGCTCCCCGAAAGCTACCGCTGCATCCGGTTCTGATGGGAAATGACGTAAGCTGGCTACGCGCCCACCCGGCGGCAGCCCGAAGGTCGCAAAATCGAACGCAGGACAGCCAGCGCAAACGTAAACAAACTTTACCGTCATGGCAGAAAACAAAACAATGCGCCGCATGTATGTTGTTGTTTTTTTCTGCATTGTCCGCTTGGAAATACGTAGCTAAGCTCGCCAAAAAGCTGAAATAATATCCTCGAGCGTACGCATTTGGGGTACGACTCCGTACGCTCGCACGATCACTCGCCGCGTCGGCGAACGAAACAGCCAGCTGGCGCACGCTGCCTTGAGAACGATGCAAGGTGAGCTGCCGCGACGGTGATGACTTGACAAGCTCACGTCTCTTTTAGTACATGTATCAGTCACTGCACAACACGATGCGAAGTCACACGAAAGTGATCATGTCTGTCCCCAAAAGAGCTTGAATCATATATACCTGCTCAGCTATCGCGCATCATTCGTCGCAAACACACGTTGACCAACTTACGTTTTTGTCTAAAGTTTGATATGTGCAGGTATCGGTACCACGAGTGCGCGTCGTATATAAAATAAACATTTGCATGACACGCTTTCGATCCATTTTTGAAACTTTCCTTGGCCTGTTTTTCAGTCCTAAGTGACACTTAACGAATGTCATGTATATCAGCTTTGATTCGACCTACTAGGTCATAGTACGTACTGCGCGCCATTATTACGAAGAAGTGAAAAAATACAAAACCAACGATGAAATGGGCCACGAAAGGATGTATACATTTCTGATTCCATTCTCCGTTTTCTTTTCTCGCGCCATATCGTATAATATCATACCACAAATGCTGGCTCATAGATGGGAATGGGTTCGCACGCCGTTCGCGACCAGCGAGCATCACCAACAGTCGCGATCTAGGGCCTTCTATCACCATCGAAGATCAATAGTTTAGTCAGGACAGAGGTTCCAAGAGGTTCACGTACGCAAACATACGACGGAGCGAGCCACTTCGATCACAATCGTCTTCGCTAAGTGTACAGAAAGCAGGCACAGCTTCACAAACAACTACGAAGAAAAAAAAATTAACTCCAAAGTTGTCTCCATGCGTGTGTACGAACGTGTACTACGTACATAACTATTTAAGGCATGTGCACGACGCAGTTAACTGGCAACAGTTCACCGCGTTGTTCGCAGGAGGAAGCTTCACGGGAAACATAACAAATGCGATGAGCAGTAGCTTCAAACACTCGCCGCCACTCGTAATCGCCTCATCTCGCAAGGCGGAACAGGCTTTAGAAGATAACGCCACGCGTAATGGAAAGCGATGGCGCAGTCCTCAAGCGCCCACATTACGATCCATCGAGTCCTTACAAAGATGGCACCGAGCGCGCATCGTACCTTTTCGGCGTCTGCTAGCCCGAAACCTGCCCAAAACCTTCCAGAAAGCTTCCGCGACTAAATTGTCCTGGAAGCGTCTGGCGACCCTCGGGCTCCCCGCGGGTAGCCAGAACCGTCAAACCCGAGAAAAACGAACGCCAACCGGAAGTGCGCCGCAGGGGGCGGACGGAGCATCCCGAGAAAAACGAACGCGCTCTGGCTGGCTCTGGTAGCCCGCGGGTAGCCAGAAGTCGAAAATCGAAGAGCCCCAGTATATGCTACCTTTAGGTAGCAGAGTAGCACCCCTGTTTTCCGGGCGCCGCTCGCTCCGCCTACAGGAGTTCAGCGCCCCTATTCGCCGAGCGCCATCACGTGCTCACAGGTGGTTCATTTGCACTGCGGAGAAGCCAACGCTACGTAGATTCCGGGCAGATCAAGTGGGGTTGACAACGGCTGTTGTCATTCTCGCTGCGCTTCTTCGGTAATGTAGCCATGCTGCCTGTTTGTCACGTGAAATGCGGCAGCGAATGCATTCTGTGTTGAATTGGACTACGTAAAGCCCATGCGATTAGACGCGGGTGCAGCGGGTGTTGCTATAGAAAGATTAGTGTTCAGTCGGAAGGAATAAATGCTTGGTCATGTTGCCGTCAGCAGGATTTTCTCTTGGGTGTGAAAACCATTGTTGCATTGCGGCTTTGGGAGAGCGACAGCACTGGTCCAGCTTGGGTATGGGCTGCTGTGGCTTGAGGGGGGCAAGGGCCCCTTTTCCACTTCTCTGCTGACGCCCCATGCGCTTGGATTTTTTTATCTGTTCACGGCACTGCAAAACTTGCTCTATTTATATTAACCACAGATGCAGGAGTGAATACGTTATGCATGCAGAGTTTGACAGGGTGTGTCAGCTGCATACGTCCAAATTAGTCTGGTGGTCAAAACGCTAAAAATAAAGGGAGAGTTTAAACTAGAACTATTAGAATCGGCAAGGTGTTGCCGCTAGTGCGTGAATTGAATGCAGCTTTGAAACCTTAGGTGAAAAGAATGTTGGACGCGACAGGGTTGTTGAACGACGATTCTCATCAGTTGTCGTGAGCCGCGATCACAATACGAGCGTAATACAAGATGCGCGCTTAACGCGGGCGTCGCACGGCCACTCTCGATCGCTATTTAGCACGATTCAGTTGAATTCTACAAGTATTTAGCTGGTTGACTCACACAGCTGATAAATGAGCCCTACGTGATGAAAATATCCCATCCTTGGCTAAATGGCGATCGAGAGTGAAAAATAATTGGAAAATGGGAAAAACAGTGCAAAAGAAGCCGAAGCTGATGCGTGGCCTACATATGTACCACTGGGTCGATGAGCTGACGCAAGTTTTTTCATCATTACTTACCAAAAACTTAAACATAAAATCAAGGCTTCCAGGCGTGACCAGACCAACTGAGTTGGTCTCGTACCTTCATAAAAATTAAAAAAAGCAAAAATAAAAATAAAGCAACGCTACAAGTGCGAGTGCTGCTCCTACGCGGGTGGTCAGTGGCTTTCCCGCAAGACCTTTGAACCCAAGATGGCGTACCTTGGCGCAACTCTGCTACCTAAAAATAGCGTATATAGTAAATCTAGTACCGCTCTGTCAGGTGTTCTGTGGCTCTGTCAGTTCTGTGTCTCTGTCGCGTGACCTCACGGCTGCTCGAAGGCAACAGTGAGAGCATTGCTGTGTTCGCAGGGGCGGCCGTCGGAGATGCTCGCCTTCGTACCGAAGGAGAAGGGTAAAACCAGAGGGTAATGCAGCGCGTTCGCGGCTGATGTTCCGTATGATTTTTTTTAGGAGGCGATGGGCGAGCGTAAGCTGGATGTTAGTACATCCAGACGAAGCAGGTGCCTTGCCCTATGCGTTGCAGATCTATTTTAGGGGCGAAGCTCCTTAAAGCGGCACCCGTTCGTCCCTCGTAGTCGTAGTCGTAGTGTGTAACAAATGTTACATATTGACCTGCAAGGTGGTGCCGGTGGGAGATTTTTCCTGTGCTTTATTGAACAATAAAAAGTTCGCGGCGTGCGCGTTAACTAAAAGCCGAATGTTCCTGTCTCTCATTCCCCATTAGCAGCCATTGGCATGTTCCAGTATAGAAACGTTAGTAGAAGTAGATGTCTTAAAAGCCGACTTCTGCTGTCTCTCATTCCCAGTAGCAGCCATTGTTTACCTCCAAGGTAGTGCCTGGTGAGATTTCTCCTGTGCGGGATTAAACAATAAAAAAAAATACGAGCACTTCAACTTGACTCGCTGTCGTTAAACTTAGCTTGCTCCTTCGCGGTGACGTGGCGTGTCACGCGCGGCACGGAGGGCATGACTCTAATACTTCTCGGACATTTTAATGCCATCAACCTATAATTAGTCTTTATTTATTTTTTCAGCACGCCGCAAACGTTTGCATATGACAGTACACGGCTGCTACTGCTAGATACCACATCAAAACAACAAATATATGGCTTCCATAAACGATTGATACGGGGGGCTTTAACGTCCCAAAACCACCACATGATTATGAGAGACGCCGTAGTGAAGGGCTCCGGAAATTTCGACCACCTGGAGTTCTTTAACGTGCGCCCAAATTTGAGCACACGGGCCTACATTTCCGCCTCCATCGGAAATGCAGCCGCCGCAGCCGGGATTCGATCCCGCGACCTGCGGGTCAGCAGCCGAGTACCTTAGCCACTAGACCACCGCGGCGGGGCAATTCCATAAACGTCAACACACCACATCGATAGAGTACGCGGTAACATGTCGGCAGAATGAGACTACCTCGAGGCATACGTCGTATACACGGTGTTATCAGGGAGGACCCAAGGAATACGTTTCGCAGTGGCTCGGGCGTCCTCCTCTTCCGTCGTCTGCTCCAACACTTGACTAACAAGCTGTACTCCTTTTGTTCGATTCGCTTCTCGGAAGCGCTTGTCCAGCTCAGAGATCTTTGTGAAGCCGCACTGCAGGCGGTGCATTGTGATGTGACTCAAACGCAGCGCGCGCTCTCTACACGAGCACGTAAGCGAACAGCAACGCATCGGAGCGAAGGGAAAACGCGCCATCTACCATCCCTAATTTCTACTTTTCTACCAAAGATAGCGCTGCCTGTCCGGAGTCGCAGCGCCTCCATACGTTGCTTTGGCTTCCTATAGTTACACCGCGAACGCGCTCACGATGAACCACCGCTTAGTGAACAAAAAATTGGCAGCATATTCACAATGATAGAGGTGAGGTGAAGTATTTGTCCGTCCATTCGTTATTGCTTCCGTCCATCCATGCGTCCGTCTGTGTGACCGTCCATGCGTCCATCCGCCCGTCCGTGTGTGCGTCCGTCCCTGCGTTCGTCCATGCATCCGCCCCTGCGTCCGTTCGTGCGGTCCATCCATGCAACTGTCTGTGTGTCCGTTCGTCCATCTATTCAACACCCCAAGCACCACCATCTGGCATCTTTTCATCATATATTCCCCATATAGAAGCACCGGCCATCAAGCGGACATTCCAAGGACTAAACGAGAGGTGGCACACGCACACTTTTCTTACGGCTTGCGCTTCAGGTCTATTCCCACTTTAACCACCTCGAGTTCATAGTATATACTAGTTCATTGCATTCATGGCACTGCGGCTCAACGCTCGCTGAACCTTTCTAAAACCAAGGAGGTTACGCCCAGCGAGTATAACGTAGCAACCTTTTCCTGTCAGATAGTGCTCATGCACATGCCAATGGCTGCTAATGGGGATCGCAGCGTGCGCGTTAACTAAAGCCGAATGATCCTGTCTCGTCATTCCCCATTAGCAGCCATTGGCATGTACATTGAGTACTATTTTTATTGTTCAACTATACGCACAGAAGAAAATCTCTCACCGGCACCACCTTGGAGGTCAAATGTTTATACTTGTTACATACTACAACGGCTACGAGGGATGAACGGTTGACGCTATAAGGAGCTTCGCCCCTAAAACGGTTTTTAACGATTAGAGTACTTGGCACTCTACTATGGAAGAGTACACCCGTCTCGTGAACCTCCACCACCGCATCCACGGCGAAGCTGTGTGTTTAGAAATTGTTGGTAACGATTTAGAGTAGCTGGTACACTACAATGGGAGAGCACCTATTCCCGTAGCGATCAGATTCGAAGAGCTCCTGTGTTTAGAAAGTGTGGTACTCTACTATGGGAGAGCGTAAAGCCGTCCCGTGAGTATCAGAGCTCCCTACATTACGAAGATCTATTTACCAATGGGAGAGCAAATAGCCGTCCCATTCTCGGAGCGATCAGATCGAAGAGCTCCTGTGTTAGAAGGTGGGGTAACGATTTAGAGTACTGGGTATTCTACTATGGGGGAGCCGTAAGCCGTCCCGTGAGAAAGCAGAGCTCCTACATTCGAATATCTATTTACAATGGGAGAGCAAATAGCCGTCCCATTCTCGGAGCGATCAGATCGAAGAGCTCCTGTGTTTAGAAAGTGTGGGTACTCTACTATGGGAGAGCGTAAAGCCGTCCCGTGAGAATCAGAGCTCCTACATTACGAAGGTCCTATTTACAATGGGAGAGCAAATAGCCGTCCCATTCTCGGAGCGATCAGATCGAAGAGCTCCTGTGTTTAGAAAGTGTGGGTAACGATTTAGAGTACTGGGTATTCTACTATAGGGGAGCGTAAAGCCGTCCCGTGAGAAGCAGCACTGCAGGCGGTGCATTGTGATGTGACTCAAACGCAGCGCGCGCTCTCTACACGAGCACGTAAGCGAACAGCAACGCATCGGAGCGAAGGGAAAACGCGCCATCTACCATCCCTAATTTCTACTTTTCTACCAAAGATAGCGCTGCCTGTCCGGAGTCGCAGCGCCTCCATACGTTGCTTTGGCTTCCTATAGTTACACCGCGAACGCGCTCACGATGAACCACCGCTTAGTGAACAAAAAATTGGCAGCATATTCACAATGATAGAGGGTGAGGTGAAGTATTTGTCCGTCCATTCGTTATTGCTTCCGTCCATCCATGCGTCCGTCTGTGTGACCGTCCATGCGTCCATCCGCCCGTCCGTGTGTGCGTCCGTCCCTGCGTTCGTCCATGCATCCGCCCCTGCGTCCGTTCGTGCGTCCATCCATGCAACTGTCTGTGTGTCCGTTCGTCCATCTATTCAACACCCCAAGCACCACCATCTGGCATCTTTTCATCATATATTCCCCATATAGAAGCACCGCCATCAAGCGGACATTCCAAGGACTAAACGAGAGGTGGCACACGCACACTTTCTTACGGCTTGCGCTTCAGGTCTATTTCCCACTTTTAACCACCTCGAGTTCATAGTATATACTAGTTCATTGCATTCATGGCACTGCGGCTCAACGCTCGCTGAACCTTTCTAAAACCAAGGAGGTTACGCCCAGCGAGTATAACGTAGCAACCTTTTCCTGTCAGATAGTGCTCAATGCACATGCCAATGGCTGCTAATGGGGATCGCAGCGTGCGCGTTAACTAAAAGCCGAATGATCCTGTCTCTCATTCCCCATTAGCAGCCATTGGCATGTACATTGAGTACTATTTTTATTGTTCAACTATACGCACAGAAGAAATCTCTCACCGGCACCACCTTGGAGGTCAAAATGTTATACTTGTTACATACTACAACGGCTACGAGGGATGAACGGTTGACGCTATAAGGAGCTTCGCCCCTAAAACGTGTTTAACGATTTAGAGTACTTGGCACTCTACTATGGAAGAGTACACCCGTCTCGTGAACCTCCCACCACCGCATCCACGGCGAAGCTGTGTGTTTAGAAATTGTTGGTAACGATTTAGAGTAGCTGGTACACTACAATGGGAGAGCACCTATTCCCGTAGCGATCAGATTCGAAGAGCTCCTGTGTTTAGAAAGTGTGGGTACTCTACTATGGGAGAGCGTAAAGCCGTCCCGTGAGAATCAGAGCTCCTACATTACGAAGATCTATTTACAATGGGAGAGCAAATAGCCGTCCCATTCTCGGAGCGATCAGATCGAAGAGCTCCTGTGTTTAGAAAGTGTGGGTAACGATTTAGAGTACTGGGTATTCTACTATGGGGGAGCGTAAAGCCGTCCCGTGAGAAGCAGAGCTCCTACATTACGAATATCTATTTACAATGGGAGAGCAAATAGCCGTCCCATTCTCGGAGCGATCAGATCGAAGAGCTCCTGTGTTTAGAAAGTGTGGGTACTCTACTATGGGAGAGCGTAAAGCCGTCCCGTGAGAATCAGAGCTCCTACATTACGAAGGTCTATTTACAATGGGAGAGCAAATAGCCGTCCCATTCTCGGAGCGATCAGATCGAAGAGCTCCTGTGTTTAGAAAGTGTGGGTAACGATTTAGAGTACTGGGTATTCTACTATAGGGGAGCGTAAAGCCGTCCCGTGAGAAGCAGAGCTCCTACATTACGAATACCTATTTACAATGGGAGAGCAAATAGCCGTCCCATTCTCGGAGCGATCAGATCGAAGAGCTCCTGTTTTTAGAAAATGTGGGTAAAGATTTAGAGTACTGGGTTTTCTACTATGGGGGAGCGTAAAGCCGTCCCGTGAGAAGCAGAGATCCTACATTACGAATATCTATTTACAATGGGAGAGCAAATAGCCGTCCCATTCTCGGAGCGATCAGATCGAAGAGCTCCTGGGTTTAGAAAGTGTGGGTAACGATTTAGAGTACTGGGTATTCTACTATGGGGGAGCGTAAAGCCGTCCCGTGAGAAGCAGAGATCCTACATTACGAATATCTATTTACAATGGGAGAGCAAATAGCCGTCCCATTCTCGGAGCGATCAGATCGAAGAGCTCCTGGGTTTAGAAAGTGTGGGTACTCTACTATATGGGAGAGCGTAAAGCCGTCCCGTGAGAATCAGAGCTCCTACATTACGAATATCTATTTACAATGGGAGAGCAAATAGCCGTCCCATTCTCGGAGCGATCAGATCGAAGAGCTCCTGTGTTTAGAAAATGTGGGTAAAGATTTAAAGTACTGGGTTTTCTACTATGGGGGAGCGTAAAGCCGTCCCGTGAGAATCAGAGCTCCTACATTACGAAGATCTATTTACAATGGGAGAGCAAATAGCCGTCCCATTCTCGGAGCGATCAGATCGAAGAGCTCCTGTGTTTAGAAAGTGTGGGTAACGATTTAGAGTACTGGGTTTTCTACTATGGGGGAGCGTAAAGCCGTCCCGTGAGAAGCAGAGCTCCTACATTACGAATATCTATTTACAATGGGAGAGCAAATAGCCGTCCCATTCTCGGAGCGATCAGATCGAAGAGCTCCTGTGTTTAGAAAGTGTGGGTAACGATTTAGAGTACTGGGTACTCTACTATGGGAGAGCGTAAAGTACAAAGGTTATTGCATTGCAAGGTGTGCTATCTTTAGGATATTTTTGCCTTGGTCATAATAAACGCCCACAATTGTATCATTGGCTTCAAAGCACAAACATGACAATTCTACTGCATTACTTTCGGCATTCTGACATTGTTGCTCAGCTAAATTCATTAATATGGACGGTAACGAAGAACCTTTATATAATAATATGCGAAGTTTAAACGCATGCCGACAAACAGCAATTGCGGTTTGAGCGGAATCCAGCTAGCGTGAATGTATTTCACAGGAGAAGAGCAGGCGCACCGGCAACCGGCTCAGAGAAGCGCCCCAAGAATGTGGATTTCTTTGTTACCAAACGTTATACCGAACGTTATACACGCAAAAAAAAAATGACAGCATATCCATGAAGTGAATGATGGATTGTGGGGCGAAGCATCCATCCGTCCATTCGTTCTTGCTTCCGTCCTTCCATGCGTGCGTCTGTGTGGCCGCCCGTGCGTCTAGCTGCCCGTCCGTGCGTGCGTCTGTTCGTGCATCCGCACGTTCATCTGTGCGTCCGTCCATGCGTCCATCCGTCCATGCAGCCATCCGTGCGTTCATCCATGCATCTGTCTGTGTGTCCATTCGTCCACCTATCAACCACCAATACCACGCATCTCGCATCTTTTCATGATATATTCCTCATATAAAGCACCGCCATCCAGCGGACATTCCAAGACTAAATGTCCTGGAAGCGTCTGGCGACCCTCGGCCTCCCCGCGGGTCGCCAGAACGTCCAACCCGAGAAAAACGAACGCCAACCGGAAGTGCGCCGCAGGGGGCGGACGGAGCAGTCCAAGAAAAACGAGCGCGATCTGGCTGGCTCTGGCAGCCCGCGGGTAGCCAGAAGTCGAAAATCGAAGAGCCCCAGTATATGCTACCTTTAGGTAGCAGAGTTGCACGCCTGTTTTTCGGGCGCCGCTCGCTCCGCCTACAGGTAATTCAGCGCCCCTATTCGCCGAGCGCCATCACGTGCTCATAGGTGGTTCATTTGCACTGCGGAGAAGCCAACGCTATGTAGATTCCGAGCAGATCAAGAGGGGTTGACAACGGCTGTTGTCATTCTCACCACACTTCTTCGGTAATGTAGCCATGCTGCCTGTTGGTCACGAGAAATGTGGCAGCAAATGCATTCTGTGTTGATTTGCACTACGTATAACCCATGCCACTAGACGCGGGTGCAGCGGGTGTTGCTATAGAAAGATTAGTGTTCAGTCGGAAGGAATAAACGCTTGGTCATGTTGCCGTCGGCAGGATTTTCTCTTGGGTGTGCAAACCATTGTTGCATTGCGGCTTTGGGAGAGCGAGAGCACTGGTCTAGCTTGGGTATGGGCTGCTGTGGCTTGAGGGGGGCAAGGGCCCCTTTTCCACTTCTCTACTGACGCCCCATGCGCTTGGATTTTTTTATCTGTTCACGGCACTGCAGAACTTGCTCTATTTATATTAACCACAGATGCAGTAGTGAATACGTTATACATGCAGAGTTGGGCAGCATGTGTCAGCTGCATACGTCCAAATTAGTCTGGCGGTCAAAACGCTAAAAATAAAGGGAGAGTTTAAACTAGAACTATTTGAATCGGCAAGGTGTTGCTGCTAGTGCGTGAATTAAATGCAGCTTTGAAACCTTAAGTGAAAAGAATGTTGGACACGACAGGGTTGTTTAACGACGATTCTCATCAGTTGTCGTGAGCCGCGATTATAATACGAGCGTAATACGAGATGCGCGCTTAACGCGGGCGTCGCATGGCCATTCTCGATCGCTATCCAGCTCGATTCAGTTGAAGACTACAAAGCTTTAGCTGGTTAACTCACACAGCTAATAAATTAGCCCTACGTGATGAAAATATCCCATCCCTGGCTAAATGGCGATCAAGAGTGAGTGAGTGAGTGAGTGAAACAACTTTATTCGGTCCACAATAGACGCGAGTAAACTCAGCGTCACCTGGCTAGGCCCACTCGGGGACCATCAGGTTAAACCTGACGGCCCTCGCGCGGGCCCTCTGGACGGCCAGGATTTGAGAGGTCTGGTCCTGGGCCTTAATGAGTCGCTTCATTTCCTCTTGGGTGAAAGGGGGACCGGCAGAGGCGCAGCCCCACAGTACATGCTCGAAGTCCGCATAACCACCACACAGGGGGCAGTCCGGGCTTGGAAACCGTTCAGGGTACATTGTGTGCAGTGCCGCAGGGCTCGGGTAAGTGTTTGTTTGTAGCAGTCGGAGAGTAACAGCTTGGGCACACGCACACTTTCTTACGGCTTGCGCTTCGTGTCTACTTCCCACCTTTAACCACCTCGAGTTCATGGTATATACAAGTTCACTATATTCATGGCACTGCGGCCCAACGCTCGCCAAACCTTTCTAAAACCTAGGAGGTAACGCCCAGCGAGTATAACGTAGCAATCCTTTCTTGTCTTCTGTGCGTTGTTGAACAATAAAAAATTCGCAGCGTGCGCGTTGACTAAAAGCCGAATTCTCCTGTCTCTAATTCCCTCTCAGCAGCCATTGGCATCTACATTGAGCACTATATTTTATTGTTCAACAACGCACAGAAGAAATCTCTCACCGGCACCACCTTGGAGGTCAAAATGTTATACTTGTTACACACTACTACAACGTCTACGAGGGACGAACAGGTGTCGCTATAAAAAGCTTCACCGCCAAAGAGTGTTTGTTCAAAATGCCGTTGACTGATGAAATAAACCAACGAAAGACGCCAGGTGTTTTTTATCGGGCGAATTAACGGAAGAAAATTTCACGGTATTACTTCCAGGAGCTTCGCCCCAATCTCATCATCATTCAGCTCACGGATCTGCCGCTAATTTTTTTTGGCATGGATGAAAGCTATGAGCGACACCGACGTTTGGGGTAAGATCGCCACCTGGGGGTGTGTTTGGCGTCTACCAAATTGCACATACTCCTATTAGAAACGCATTGATTGAGGTGGACGCTTAGAAACGATGCGTTTAAATAACTAATCGTGGATGCCACGGTCATAATGCATTACTGCGATTTACCAAGAACGCTGAGGGAACTGTGGCACATATAAAAGGCGCATTTTGTTAAGGGTCCAAAGTATGCGACCATGGTGTAGTGGTGTGTCCAACATCTCTTCCCGAGCCAGATGTCACAGATTCAACTACCGATGACCGAACATTTTTCTTTGTATTCTGATCATGCGTACTTTTCGGCGTAAGTTCCGTGATGGAAATACGTAATTGAAATCTTGATTGGCTCCGGCATATAATACTTTCGTGTTTTAAAAGATCGCTATGCTCACTATACCTCACAACACCGCAGCTGAGGCACTGACTGTGAGCAGATTTGCGCTTTTTTTCTTTCTCTCTCTTTAGATCAAGCAGCAGGTGATTCAGGAGATGTCGAAAGTAAGTGCGGCTCATGCTTACCTATTCGGGGTGTGTTCCAGTCACTATTCTAGGTGTCACCAAACAAGGGTAATTTAATATGTCTCTCGTTGAGATGAAAAAAAAGGAACACCTTATCTTTTTACTGACAAAAAAAAAGGTAGCGCGTTACCTTTATCATTATCGAAACGTCGCATAATTCCTTAATCATCCACCTATGACGACTTTCTCTTTTACTATATTTTTCTTTTTTTGTCTATAAAAGGTTTCATGCATGCTAAGAGTCTATGGCCGAATTCACTAAGATTCACATCCACAACGACCATTTGCCATTCTCCAGCCGTCTTCACTAACTGTTATGTCCGGTGTTGTCGTCGGCCAATAGACGTACGCGTTGGTCGCGGTAGTCCAAAAAGCTCATACAGCCTCGAACGGTTAAAAACAAGTTTATTCCTATTCGGATGGAGGCGGCGGCCGAACTGCCGGGGGAAACGACGGTGGCTCGTTTGCGCCGAGCGGGGGAAGGGGAGGAGTAAAAATCTGGAAGCAGTTTCAGCATCCGGTCCTTCGCGGGTTCGGAGGCTCGCTCGTGACACAGGGGTGCTTGGAACACAACATCTCCTCCCTCCTTAGCTTGTCGCTTGGAAGCGATCTGGGGGCCGCCGTGGGCGCGTGGAAGCTCTGGACGCACTAGGAAGAGAAGCCTCCGCTCGCTGGGTGTCGTTTCTCTTGTGTTCAGGGCCGGCGGGTGGCGGCGCCGATTCATCTGGTGCGAGATGCCAGGCTAAGTGGAACGAAGCTTCTGTCGAGGTGGCTGCTTGAATGAGAGGTTCCCTTGGCAAATTACCTGAACGGCGTAGCTGATTAAGGTGGCGGCGTGTGGCCTTTCCACCAATGTCGACGAGCCATGACCGCAAACCTATGCGTTTGAGTGCCGTCGCTTCAACCCAGCCGGGCTTTCTGTGGAACTGGCGGGCGTATATGCGCTGTCCACTTTCAATTCTCCTGCTATGCGGGAGCTTTTCTTCCTCCGACGGTGCTTTCGCTGAGGGCTCCGGGACAATTGCTGTCAGCTGGGTTCTCATTTCTCGTCCGAACATCAATTTCGCTGGCGTTTGATCAGTAGTGCTTTGAACAGTGTTGTGCTGTCTGAAGAGAAAGCGCGCGATGCGGCGTTGCATTGTCCCAGTCTGGTCTTTAGTAAGGGCGCGCTTTAGCTCAGCCACGTAGCGCTCGGCTTGTCCGTTCGTAGCCGGGTGGTAAGGAGCTGATGTAACAGACGAGACGCCGTTGTCGCTGTAAAACTTGAGAATCTCCGTGGACACAAACGGAGTGCCGTTGTCCGAGACCACCTTGCGCGGTAGGCCAAACGTTGCAAACAACGACCGCAGAGGGTCGATAACTGCTGCCGATGTCGTTGTAGCCATTTGTTTTACCTCTAGCCACTTGGTGTATGCGTCTACAACCACCAAGAACGAACACCCTTCGATACGTCCAGCAAAATCAATGTGCAGGGTGTGCCAAGGCGTGTCTGGTCTTTCCCATTCAGGAATAGGGGCTCTTGGCGGGTTTCTGTGGTTGCATTGGCAAGGCTGGCAATCGTGAACTGTTAATTCTATATCATGGTCGATACCAGGTCACCACATATAACTTCTGGCGCACTTTTTTATGGCAACAATGCCTCGATGACCTGCATGGACAAGCGACATGGCCTGTTCGCGAAGTGCCGCTGGAATTACAACTCTTGATCCCAAGGTGACGCAACCGCGATGAGTGCTCAACTCGGCAGCTCGCTTGCGGTAAGCGTTGAAGTGTTCACCCTTTAGCTTCTGCACGTTGCCTTCTTGTATAGCTGCGTAGACTTCCTTCAAGACAGTGCACTCCTGCGTTGATGCTGCTACCGTGTCAGCTGTTAGCGGAGGGTTCGGCAGCGCCTCGAACATGAGTATATCACCCGGCGGGGGTGGTTCATATATTGTGGTGTCTAGCGGCAGGCGGCTTAGTGCGTCGGCGTTCTGGTGTTTCTTCCCAGTGCGATGTACGAGTTCGTAATCGTACGCCGACATCTTGATGCACCATCGTGTCATTCGCGGCGACAATGTCTGTGGCATTGGCTTCTGGGGACCCATAATACCCAATAAGGGCCGGTGATCTGTTATGAAAGTCACTTTCCTGCCGGTAATGTACTGCCGAAAGTGATCTGCTGCGTAGACGATGGCAAGTCCCTCTTTATCTAGCTGGGAATAATTCCTCTCTGCCTGCGATAGGGTGCGCGAAGCAAAAGCGATCGGGGCTTCCCGTCCCTGGTCGTCAACTTGGGAGAGGACTGCTCCCACTCCGTATGGTGATGCGTCACAGGCTAGCAGTAGGGGTCTCCTTTCGTCGTAGTGTCGCAGAACAGTAGACTTGCGAAGTAGTTGCTTAAGGGCAACAAATGACTTTTGGTGGCGTGGCGACCAAGTCCATGGGACTTCTTTCTGCAGGAGCTGATATAGATCGTTGGCCACTGTAGCTCGATGTTCTAAGAACCGGTCGTAGAACGTCAATAGCCCCAAAAACGACTGCAGTTCTTGCTTGTAAGTAGGCGCTCGTGCTTCGGTGATTGCACGCACTTTGTCTTCAGTGGGATGGATACAGAGCGTCCACGCGCCGACGGCGGCCCCCAGATCGCTTCCAAGCGACAAGCTAAGGAGGGAGGAGATGTTGTGTTCCAAGCACCCCTGTGTCACGAGCGAGCCTCCGAACCCGCGAAGGACCGGATGCTGAAACTGCTTCCAGATGTTGACTCCTCCCCTTCCCCCGCTCGGCGCAAACGAGCCACCGTCGTTTCCCTCGTTTCCCCCGGCAGTTCGGCCGCCGCCTCCATCCGAATAGGAATAAACTTGTTTTTAACCGTTCGAGGCTGTCTGAGCTTTTTGGACAACCGCGACCAACGCGCACGTCTATGGGCCGACGACAACACCGGACATAACACTAACGATGCATCCGGCATCGTTACTATAGCTGAAAGTTTCCTCTACATAAATCTGTGTGTTTTCTTCTTCTGTTTTTGAAATCACACGTTCTAGAGTAGGAGCGTCCCAGGCTTTTTGGTTTAACAAATGAAACGGTACCGGCTGCTGAACAGCCACCGGCGTATTACACGCACGTGATAAAATCTTCGCAACAATGGCGAAACGATTTTCCAGTTCAAGAAGTTAAGGAAATGTCCCCCACTGACATGAGCGAACAAATAGCATATAAAAGTCTAACTGAGTAACAGCGCCGGAAATGCCGGGCGAAAAGACGTTGGACTCTTACAAATACGTCCCTCCCCTCCGAAGTCCGTGATCTAAACTGGCTTAGGGAATGGGAAGCTTTACCAACGGCCGACCGCCTTGCGGCGTGGTGCGTATGGCGCCCTCCGCCACATGTCCGCAATGCGGCCGGCTCAAAACGCTGAACCACGTCTTTCATGAATGTATAGTAGCACGCACCTTTTGGCGCATGGTTACCAGGATGTTCCAAATAAGTATGCAGTGGAAGTCCAGCCACAGGGATAACTTTGGCGAACTCTTAATGGCTATCGGAGCTTTCGTCTTAGGGAAGTGGAGGGGACTGGCCCACCTGAGGGGATGCCCTCAGAGAGCCATGTTTCTTCGCTACATCGGTTAAGAAACGTAATGCTTATGCATCTCAATGAAGAACTAGTCATGCTGGGAGAGGGGGTTTTCCTCCGACGCTGGTCTACGCGATTCATTATCGTAAAAAACAACGGAGTGTCCATGCCTTTACTCCCCTATTGAGGAGGTGGGCTAGAGCTTGTACCACTGTGACGTTACAGTGTGTATTTTCCTTTTCTTCTTTAGAAACATGTCTTTTTTTGTGCAATGTTGTTCTTGAGCACGAGAGCAAACTGTCCTCACAGGTGAATGCAAAAACATCACCCTACACTGTGAATGACCCCCCCCCCCCTTGTTTGTTCATATAGCCTTATTGCTTATTTAAGTTTAATCATCTCGATGGTCATGAATGTCATGTCTTTGTTGTACATTTTTTGCATTGTACATCACTGTATACGCAAATAAGTTCTTTTTGCTGTATATAACAGCTTCCATTTTTCTGTGTGCACATAAGCTATGTAAGATATATCCGGAAATAAAATTCTCTTAAACCAGGCGACGATAAACCAAGAAAGTTTGCAAACAAAACAAAAGAAGTGGAGGATAGAAGCCTTGCGATGACGAATTCGTAAACAGGGTTTGTGCGCTGAAGTCGACAAGTTTGCAGCCTTGGAAAACACGAAGTCCACTTGTCGAAACGTAGGGCCTCAGCATCCCAGCCCTGCTTTCGAATTTCTCGTCAGGCAGAAATTTCTAGCTGGGGATGAACTATACAACCAGTTTTTAATAAGCAAGAAGAACTGAGCATGTTTCATGTCCAGTTCGATTAAATTTGCTTCCGGTGCGATCCGATTCAATCTAAAATATAGGATCTCTATACGCACGTTTCTAATATTGTTTCAAGCGTTGCTTCATCTGACACGCTTTCTTTTCCGGCCGTTCCACAGAGGTCGAAGAAGGACCAGGTCTCATGAGTAAGGAGTGGTCGCTCAGTGCATGTTATTTACAAATACGATTAAATAGCTCACAAAACAGCTCTGATGCTTTATTTTAATGTTTTCAGTGAGCGTGCCAATCCCGTTCAGAGTGACCTAGTATAACGGCCACAATCTGCAGTGCCAAACTCTACAACGCTCTGCGCCGTGGACGCGTCACACACACACAAAAAAAAACAACTATCACGTGCTCCTCTCTGTGTCTTTCGCTATAGTTAATAGTGACGGAACTAGCTGAATCTGGACATGTCAGCGGCAGAAAAAAAAACGGTTTGTCTGCCTGCACTTAGGCTGGATAGAATTACAGCTAGGGTTTGCACGCAGTTAAGCTGGTTAAAATTCCAGCCACTCTACTGCAGTTACACGCTCAGTGCAGATCCTTCTTCTGACGACAAGCAAGAAACACTCGGCCAGAAAGAAAGACGAGCCAATGAAATGAGTGTAGCGAAGAGCAAAACGAGTGAAGGCCGCATTTGCGATCATCAAACGTGTGTAATTTCCGCTATTATATACGGCACCATTTCGAAATCCTCGCGGCTACGTGTTTGTTGTAGACCCATGCCCAACTTCCCGACAACAACTGAAATTTGGGCTCTGGGTGGTTTGGAGGCCATTCAAGTGTTCTCGGCAGCAAAGATCTCTAGTAGACAGTTTTAATGCCGAGGTCCTCAAAAGACTTGCGTACGAAAGTTCTCAGCTTTAACAGGCACCAAGAAAGGAGAATGGATCAAGTGCTCCCCTTTTAATTATACTCTACTTATGTTGAATTCCACCAGCAGATCGTGAGCGCTGGGCCGGATTGCGACTGAAGCGTGCCGATCCGAGCGGCATTGGTCTCGTCAAATCTGCGATTGGAATGCGCGCGTCTTGACGGGAGTTGTTGGTGAGCGGAAACCTAGCGAGGGAGCACGAGAGGGAGTGCCAAGCGTTTTCCGGACATCCTTTGGTGATTGGACGAAAGGCGGGCGCACAGAATACGTCACTTGAACTTCCGGACAAATCCACCGAGTTCGGTGGAGCTAGAGGAGAGCGTGTGGTGAAGGCTCCACGGAGCAATCCGTGATCTGCGGTAGCTCTCAATCTGCCATTGGAACACACAATTCACGCTCCCAATCCGCCATTGGAATTGTGATTGCTCCGCTCAGAGCAGAAAAACTCGATCTGGATCTGCCATTGGAATTTAACATTAATCTGATTATTCGCTCCAGGGCCACGAGTTGCTGGGTCTGTGCGTTGCATTGTACTCTTCCCGTTTTCTTCTGTTCGTCTCCTGCACCAAAGTAGAGTAAAATAAAGTTCACCAGCACGCGTACGCAAGCCACTTCAGTGCCCAAACGCTAACTCTCATTTGTACTCTGCTTGGGTGTGTCTGGCAAACACTGCAGAATAAAGTGGCACACGAGCGCGTGAGGACGCGGAACCCAATGGCTAGGTATCCCTGGTACTAAAACTTCGAATACTCGCGGAATACAAGCTTAATAACGTTTCTATTATTATGGCCATGATTACCTATAGTTGTAGTTATACGAATTAACTGTCACAATGGTTCGCTATCGCCACGCAGTAACGCGGTGTTCCGAGTGCGCATTTGCATACACCAGATATGGGGCAGACCAAAATTTTTATTGCTGATGGTATGCACCAAAAAAAACTTTATTGCTTTATGTTATCTTTTACAGGAAAACTCGTGTTGAAGTAAGTATTTATGACTTTACGCTTTTCACTCAGGAATGTTATATTGTTCGCGACGTAATCTTAGAAAGACTGACCTCTTCAGTAGGTTTGAAAGTGCAATGATGTAAAGTATATGTAATGTAGATACGCAGATGTATCCAACATAACGTATGTATTCAGTCAGTGGTATTCAGTCGGTGATGCTGCAAGGTTCGCTGGCATCGTTCCAGGATGCTGCATGTACCCCTTGTTGGTGGTCACGGAGATTAGAGGCGCTTACAGAACCACTTTGGAGCTATCTCTTCTAGATGCGAAGCAGCTCTTTGATTAGCCTGTGTAACCCTGTTCCTCCGCACCGGGGCGGTTCCAAGCAGGCCACGCCTTCCCTCGCCATGCGCGCGCGTGACGTCACTTTCTCCCTAGCCTGTCACCGCTCATCGCGTGTCGTCTCGCTCGCTCCACCCTCTCCATCACTCGCAACGCTCGAGCCCACTTCTCACGTCGGCATCGTCTCCTCATCCGCGCCACCTCTCTCCATCTTCTAGAAGGATTTTCCCTCCACGTCACAAAAATCTAACCCGGCCCCAAGCACTTACATTAAGGCTTTTGCAAACGCGGATGTACCCTACTTTGAAAATGTTACACATCATGTACCCTGACCTATCCCCAGGTAATCTTTGTCCACATTGTGGGGAAATAGCTTCATTAGAAACACATGCTCTGGCAGTGCACCAAATTCGCTCATTTATCGCACATCACCTCTGCCAGATGGGAGGCGGCAATCCGCAGCTCGTCCTTGGCAGATCAGCTCTGGGCTGTCCACCAAGCCCGCGAGGCGGCTGAGGAGCTTGGCATCTCAGTCCCCACGTGGGAGCTGCCCGCAACACAGTGATCTGTGTTTTGGAGGACCAAATAAAAGTTTACCCAATCCAATCTCTCCATCTGCCGGCGAGAAGCCGCGAGTAGACGCGCTCGCGTGCCGTCGTCTAGCCAGGTCGTGGTAGGAAGGCGCCGGCAGTAGTGTGGACAGTGCGCCGCTGCTTGCCGAGTGATCACGCCGACGGGCAGGACGCCGCCGGGGCATGCTTCCCGCTAGTGTGTGCGTACCTTTCCCGGCCGTCACTGGCGTTGCGGGTTAGCCAAGCCAATCGCGTTTGCGAATGGCGACATCATGTCTGGAACACCGACGAGGCGCGAGCCAGGGAAGCCGAACGCAAGCATCGGGCAGTGGAAGACAACGACACCGATGAGGTGCGAGTCAAGAACATTGGTCGCGTTCCAAAATGGACGCGGCGCGCGGGTAACAACGATGAGACGCGAGCCGAAGGGGCCAAGCGCAAGCATTTTCAACGCGTCTCTCCTCCCGTCTCTTTGCGTTCCAAACAACCGTTTACTCCAGTAAACGCTGCACCGAGTTTCGCTTCAAACCGTTCTTCCGGAAACCACGTCGATGCCCGTTTCAACCGGGTCAATGCCGTGCGCACCACCGCTGCTTTGCATACCATCAGGGGTTCCCTTCGGGGAGATGGTCCATAGTTTTGACCAGTGGAAGGACGCGTGCGCAGTAGAGTCGTTAAGCTGCCGGATTGTCAAAAGTATGCTCATCGCAAAGGTTTTCTCTGTTTTCTTCGCAAACCTGTGAACTGCGATGAAATTAAGCTCGTAGGCATGTGTATTAGATAAACCTGCGGGATTGTGCTACTCGGAGAAAGTGCTCCTGTGTGGTGGCGTAGACCCACGCGAACTTCTATCGCTGAGCTCCAATGTCATGTTTAACGCCTTCCGCAGGTCGACATCACCGACATAAATAACTGCCTTGTTCACGCAACAAGTTTTCTGTCACGTGAACTAAAAGCTTATAAATCCATGGAGGGTCACAAATATCTTACAAGTGGATGAGTGCTGCATCAAGGCTGAAGGTCCTCCCAAACAGCATGATGGTGGTAGCTGGAAAGATAAACATATAAAGAGGTTTATTGGGCGAACCAAACGGGCAGGTGGAAGATTCGAGTTAGCGACAGGACGAGGAAGATGGAGGAGCTCGAGCGCCGATCTCGTGGTGCCTTACTTTGCGATGATGCTTGTTGTTCCTTTTTTTGTCATCATTCCTTCATTATAATTGCCCCCGTCGAGAAAGATGAAGCCATCCTGGCGATCTAACAGGTGGGAATTAGCGGGTCGAAGTACGGCTTCAAGCGGTCCACATGAACAATATCGTGTCCACGCCGACGATGGTCACCGAGTGGCGTAAGCGGTTAGATGGCGTAATTGAAGGGCGATGTGCGCTCTACCACGCGGTGTGGACCATGGTAATTTGAAAGTAGCTTGGAAGACAAACGAGGTGCACAGGGTAGTACATACAGCCATACAAGGGTTCCAGGGGAGAACTCTGCGGCAGGAGGGTGGTCGTCATCGCGGGCCTTTTTCTGGCGTTGCTGGTCAGCCGTAGTAAACTACTTCGCTATAGTTGGCGGCATTCTTCGGCGTGACGAGCGGCTTCAGACACTGTCGTGCACTCAGATACATCTGGTGCGTATGGCAGCAAAGTGTCAATTGTGTGCGATGGTTGCTGTCCGTATAGAAGGTAGAATGGGGAAAAGCCGGTGGTGACTTGGATAGCGGTGTTGTGCGCGTAGGTCGCAAACGAAAGAACCAGGTCCCAGTTCGTTTGGTCAGATGCCACATGCGTCGCGAGCATGTCACCCAGGGTCCGATTAAACCGCTCAGTCAGGCCATTCGTCTGAGGGTGGTAAGCAGTACTCATCCGGTGTACAATATGGCACTGACGGAGAAGTGCTTGGATTACGTCGGATATAAATACACGGCCCCGGTCACTGAGGAGCTCGCGAGGAGGGCCGTGACGCAACACGAACTGATGCAGGATGAAAGATGCGACATCCTCAGCGGTCACCGTAGGAAGAGCAGCGGTTTCGGCGTACCGTGTCAGGTGATCTACAGCAACGATAGCCCACCGGTTACTTGTTGTGGTCAATGGCAATGCTCCATAAAGGTCGACTCTGACGCGATCGAATGGGCGGTCAGGGCACGCAAGCGGCTGTAGTGGAGCTGCTCCTGCATTCGGTGGCTGTTTTCGTCGCTGACACTCGTAGCGGTCGCGAATAAATTGTCAAAAAAAAGTAAACATCCCACGCCAGTAGTACCGCTTCCTTAAACGCTCGTAGGTCTTGAAGACACCGGCGTGAGCGCATTGCGGGTCGGAGTGAAATGATGCACATATTGTAGAGCGCAGCTTTCGGGGAATAACGAGCAGCCACTCCCTGCCGTCTGGTGAGTGATTGCGCCGGTACAAGAGGCCACCTTGAATGGTGAAGTGTGAAGCCTGGCGTCGCATTGCTCGAGTGGTGGGAAGTGTTGGTACCCCAGATAAGACGTCCAGAAGCGAAGTTATCCATGGATCGTCGTGCTGTGCAGAGGTAATTGTGTCGATGTCAAGAGCGGACATCGCGTGTTCTATAGAAGATATAGAGGCAACCTCAGCGGACAATGGTGATCGTGAGAGCGCATCAGCATCGGTATGTTGGCGACCGGAACGGTACACGACGCGGATGTCATACTCTTGGAGTCGCAGAGCCCAACGAGCAAGACGACCTGATGGATCCTTCAGCGACGACAACCAACATAAGGCATGATGGTCTGTAACTACAGCAAAGGTGTGGCCATATAAGTATGGGCGAAATTTCACAATCGACCAAAGTATGGCTAAGCACTCTTTTTCGGTAACACTGTAGTTTGATTGATTGATTGATTGATTGATTGATATGTGGGGTTTAACGTCCCAAAACCACCATATGATTATGAGAGACGCCGTAGTGGAAGGCGGTAACACTGTAGTTTACCTCAGCCTTGTTGAGCGTTCTGCTGGCGTAGGCGACGACATACGCAGGAGATCCAGGCTTGCGTTGAGCGAGAATTGCACCGAGACCGACACCGCTGGCGTCTGTATGGATTTCAGTTGCAGCCGTGGGACCATAGTGGCGCAATATAGGCGGTGATGTCAGGAGACGGCGAAGAGGGGTAAATGTGTGATCACATTCGGAAGACCATGATGAGATGTCGTTGGCACTGCTTAAATGTTTAGTCAAAAGGGCAATTATGGAGGCAAAGTTGCGCACAAACCGACGAAAGTAGGGGCACAATCCTACGAAACTGCGTAACTGTTTTACAGTCGTTGGTTTGGGGAATTCAGCAACAGCGCGTAGTTTAGCCGGGTCGGGAAGAACGCCATCCTTTGATACGACGTTGACCGAGAATGGTTAGCGTCCGAGCAGCGAAGTGGCATTTCTGACGATTCCGTTGGAGCTGCGCATTCTTCAGACACGGAGGACATGTTTCAGGCGTACAAGTATGTGTTGCGAAATCGGGTGCAAAGACGACGATATTCGTCGAAGGGTAGCAGAGGCATATGTTCCATTGCAAACCCCGCAGAACCGAGTCCAGTCATGCGCTCGAATGTGGCCGGTCAATTGCAGAGACGATCGAAGGTGCATGACATTGAACTCATATAGCCCGTCCGGTGGTCACGAAGGCTGTTTTTGGATAATCACCATCTGCTAAGGGCACCTGCCAATACCCCGAACGCAAATCTAACGACGAAAAAAAAACTCGGCACCTTGTAAGCAATCAAGGGGCATCATCAATCCTGGGCAAAGGGTAGCACGTCTCGTTGCGAGATGATCTATTTAACGCTGCCTGTAGATCAACGCAGAAGCGAATTGTACCATCCTTCTTAACGAGAAACGACAGGCGATGTCCATGGACTTTGGGAAGGTCGGATAACGTCGTGCTTGAGCATATCGTCAACCTGTTCGGTGATAACCTGACGTTCCGTGGCGGAAACACGGTATGGTCGCTGTCATACTGGCGCGTTGGAACCTGTGTCGATGCAGTGAAAAAAAACTGGGAGTTCGGCCAAGGGTAGGTTGAGCAACGTCAAAGGATTCACGAAACTGGTAGAGCAGCTGAAGGAGCTCAGAGCGTTCAGATGGCGATAGTCCGTCGGCAATCGATGAATCGAAAAGCTCGCTAGGTGGTATATTGTAAGGGTTGAGGGCACTGATGGCGTCGTAGTCACCGGAACAATCTGGCGGCATGGTAAAAATTTGCTTGTTATCAATGGCATGCACGTGTCCAAGAGATTCACCTTGAAACAGTTCGATGGGATACGGAAAGGGATTTATGAGGCAAAGAGCACTGTTTCCTTCAGAAATAGAGAAGGTTGAATAAGGCAGAAGAACTGATCTTTGACTAAGAAAAAGGCTTGATGGCTCAAAGAATGCAGCTTCATTCCTAATGCCGTCACAGAACACGGGGAGCAACACAGCTGCTGTCGGTGGAATTTCAGTGCCTTCTTTGACGACGAGTTTGTGTACGGCGGGCTGAATGCGGCTGGTTGGTGGTCGTAAAACGGGGAAAAGTTCAAGCTCCGATCTTACACAATCAATAACGGCATGGTACGCGACAAAAAATATCCCATTCGAGTATGATGTCGTGTGAGCATGACGAAAGGACAATAAAATCAACAGTGTATAGTGGTCCTTCGCGATCATCGTCGGACAGTACAGGCGGCTACAGGCTGAACCGGGTTCCCATTCGCTGTTTGCAAGGACATCATATTAAGAGGCGTCGTCACTTTTCGGAGCTTGTGGCAAAGTTTAGCGTCTATCACGGAAATGGCAGCACTGGTATCCACTAGAGCATATGCTCGAGTACCTTCTACAAAAACTTCGACAATATTCGACGGCAATGTGCGAGGACTTGAGCGTTTCGACAGCGCAGTTCTTGCCTCCTGAACTGCGGCGGTTAGTTTCCCTCGTGTTCAGGAGCTGGCCGACGACGCATGGGTGACAGGGAGCGACGAAGGGGTGAAGGTGAGCGACCAGACATAGTACGCGAACATTCCCGTGAAGACTGAGGGCCAGAATTTTCCAAATGAGATGGAGGAAGGTCCATGAAGCTGTTCTGTGTCCGGGCGTCTGTGTATCCCGGCCCGCGACGACGGCAGTAACGGGCGATATGGCCAGGACCGCCGCATGCAAAACAGATGGGCCGGTTATCGCGCGTTCTCCAAGTATTGGCGACGAGGGGAGCAGCCCATGCGGCAGACGAGTGAGTTGAGGCTGTGGTGGCAATGGGAGGAACCCAGGCGGTGGACGGCTGAGTTGGGGCTGAGGTATACGGCAGTCCCTGGAACAACGGGGTGTGGTGTGGCTGCCACCGCTTTAGTGCCTCAGCGTAAGTAAGAGGCGTGGTAACGGGGGGCTGCTGCTAGGGCACCGGCATAGCCTCGGAATTCTGCTCCTGGACCACATGTTGGAGCATGGGAGCCAATGGTGGTGGGTATCGCAGGGGCTGTTGCTGCGAGAGCTCCTGGCGTTGAGCAAAAGGCAGCAGAGAAAGCTGCCGAGCCACTTCCTCTCGCACGAAGTCTCATTTGTGCGAGAAGGTTTGCCTGGTCAGTCATAACGTCCAGTGCGGTCACTAGTTGGATTGTCTGGAATGAGCGTCGCGTCTGAGCTCGTTGCCTCCGCAATTCATCATAGCTTTGGCACAAAGTCACTACTTCTGCCACAGTGCTAGGAGACTTCGCGAGAAGCATCTGGAAAACGTCATCGTCGACGCCCTTCATAATGTGCTGCATCTTCGCACTCTCGCTCATGGAAGCATCGACGCGCCGGCAGAGATCGATCACATTTTCTATATATGATGTGAAAGTTTCACCTGGCTCCTGTGCCCGCGTGCGCAGACGTTGTTCGGCGCGTAGCTTCCGTAAGGCAGGACGACCAAAAGTGGCACATATCGCCTCCTTGAAGGCGGACTAATTCGCGAACTCGGTTTTGTGGTTCGTATACCACAGCTTGGCCACGTCGGTGAGGTAAAAATTGACAGTGCCCAACTTAGCAGCGTCATCCCACCTGTTGGGTCCACTGACTTTCTCGTATGACGACAGCCAGTCCTCGACATCCTGGTCTTCGGTGCCCGCAAAGATCGGGGGGGTCTCGCTGATGAACCGGGCCGGGGCAACTAGCAGCCGCGAGAGGTATTGTTTGTTGGGCAACGTCAACTTGTATGGTCAACGGCAAGGTGCGGGATCGGAGTTCCAGGTTGTAGGCGATGTGGTTACCCAGCACGATCCACCAAATGTAAAGAGGTTTATTCGGCGAACCAAATGGGCAGGTGGAATATTCGAGATAGCGACAGGACGAGGAAGATGGAGGAGCTCGAGCGCCGATCTCGTTGATTAATTTGATTGATTTGTGGGGTTTAACATCCCAAAACCACCATATGATTATGAGAGACGCCGTAGTGGAAGACTCCGGAAATTTCGACCACCTGGGGTTCTTTAACGTGGGCCCAAATCTGAGCACACGGGCCTGCATAATTTTCGCCTCCATCGAAAATGCAGCCACCGCAGCCGGGATTTGAACCCGCGACCTGCGGGTCAGCAGCCGAGTACCTTAGCCACTAGACCACCGCGGCGGGGCAAGCGCCGATCTCGTGGTGCCTTACTTTGCGATTATGCTTGTTGTTCCCTTTTGTTGTCATCATTCCTTCATTATAAACATAATTCCTCGTTTACTTATAATAGCGATTATGGCACCGTGCGAGCACTGTGTTACTGTAAACTCGGTAACGGGATGCCATGGCAGGAATGGAATCATAACAATTACTACAGCGACTGACCGTTTTTTGCTAACAACCACTGTGCACCATGCTCATGTGTAGCTGAATGACCGCAGCTGTTTAGTGCGCACGTCAAAATGCTGCCGTACAACACGATCGCTCTTGTCAGAAACGTAACAGGGTGATTCCACGAGATATCAACACGGGTCCAAAAGTTGATATCTCAGATTTCATTGAGTATTTTATATTTCGTGCATCTCACCAGGTAGCCCGAAAGTAAACTTCGTTCTATGATTAACAGCATAACTTACGAGAAAAAAAAAATATCAAACTTCACCAACACGGAGGCACCAATTTCGTCACCTGTAATTTTCGAAAATTGCAGATGCTATAAAAAGACAAATATTTTTGTTTCAAGGAAGATATTTTTTACCTAAAATGCATGTCTAATGAAGAATGAATTCATACGGTTTCAAGTTTGAAGACCTTAAGAAAATAGCTTTTAAAAATGTCTAACTTTGCGACAGTTTAAAAGAAGTTACGTATTCCCCCTTTTTTTTCTCCGAAAGTAATGCAAGCAGCGTTTTCAAACTTGACAGGTTTTACGGATATAGTGCGTTCATTAGGTACATAAATTATTGCTGCCGTAGGGCAAATGTAAATTTTTATATATTGCCTCAAAGTACTCATACTGGCAAAAGTGTACTTCACTGAAATTTGAATAATAAAAAAACCCATCTTTGATTTTTCTTAAAATCTCATAAATAGACAACCGAAGGCCATCATACAGTAATATAGAAAAACATGTTGCATTATTTTCTTTTTAGCGACAATATTCGTGGTACAAATCAGAGCTTTTCGAGAATGCGCTGATAACTTGAGAAATGTAGAAATCGGAACGGAAAAGCGGCAATAAGCTTCAATAAGTTTCAGCAAAGCAGCTTTCACCTTTGCATAGTTGGCTGCATCGGTCGGCGTCAGCCTACCATACACACTGAGCGCTTCACCACTCAAGCAAGTACTCAAAGCAGTTGCCCATTGATGTTCCGGCCAATTCTGGCTGCTTGCAATCGTCTCAAATCAGTGAAGGTACGCGTCAAGGTTGTCCTTCCTTTCATCAAACGCTACGAGCAGCTTGCTTGGGTTCAAGCGGAAGCCATGGTCCTCTCGTTCGCTGCTTTCAACTCTCGCTTGGAGCGGAGTTTCACTTCGCTGTTGCAAACGGAGCCGCTCGAGTTCCATCTCGTGCTGCCGCTGCCGTTCCCTTTCCTCTCTTTCTTCTTTCGCCCTCTCAGCTGCCAGTCTTTCTCTCTCCAGCTCCAACTTCAATTGCTGCTCTCTTTCTTCTCTCGCCCTTTCGGCTGCAACTTTTCTCTCTCCAACTCCAACTTCGATTGCTGATCTCTTTCTTCTTTCAGCTATCGCTCTTTTGCCTATCTTTCTTCTCTCGCCCTTTCAGCGGCCAGCCTTTCTCTCTCCAACTCAGCTGCTTTTTCTTCTTTGGCCCTCTCAGCTGCCAACCTATCTCTCTCCACCGCCTCTTTCTCCTTCTGGCTTACCCACTTTCGTAGTTCGGCGCCAGAAAGACCCATCTTCTCACCAAGAGCTACTAACTTTTCGAGATCCATTGTGTCTCGCAAATAAAGTCTTGCCGCGTGCAAAAAATATCTGCCTAAATCAGTCTATCGGAACACTCCACTGCACTCGTTAACGAGAACACTGAACAACACACAAAATCGTTCCGATAGCACTATCAACAACTCGAGGCTCTTTCTCACTTCTTTGGACACACTGTGCACCAAAAGGTCCTCGTCGCGGACGCCAGATTAATTGTCACACAGGTCCCGTTAATTACGAATGCGATCGCCGGGCTAATTCCAAGGGCCGAAGTATCAGCCCCCCGAACCACACCACGAAAGCGTGGACAATTTAGAAGTGGTCCTTTTTGGCGCGCCAGCGGACGCCGGCTGTGGCCCAAAGAACAAGTCAGAGCCGAGAGTTGATAAACAAAACAGAATTATATTCTCAGTAACGGCAGATCAAAAACAATACACAAGTATGCACACTCCA